>CM055119.1:86427373-87027373 GCA_029206835.1 Rana muscosa | reverse complement strand
GGAACTCTGTGTGATGCCACTAACACATTAGAAGTCCTATGGGTGCTGCTGAGAAGAAAATATAGGAGCTCTGTTTGCTGCCACTAACACACTAGAAGTCCTATGGGTGCTGCTGAGAAGAAAATATAGGAGCTCTGTGTGATGCCACTAACACACTAGAAGTCCTATGGGTGCTGCTGAGAAGAAAATATAGGAGCTCTGTTTGCTGCCACTAACACACTAGAAGTCCTATGGGTGCTGCTGAGAAGAAAATATAGGAGCTCTGTTTGCTGCCACTAACACACTAGAAGTCCTATGGGTGCTGCTGAGAAGAAAATATAGGAGCTCTGTGTGATGCCACTAACACACTAGAAGTCCTATGGGTGCTGCTGAGAAGAAAATATAGGAGCTCTGTTTGCTGCCACTAACACACTAGAAGTCCTATGGGTGCTGCTGAGAAGAAAATATAGGAGCTCTGTTTGCTGCCACTAACACACTAGAAGTCCTATGGGTGCTGCTGAGAAGAAAATATAGGAGCTCTGTTTGCTGCCACTAACACACTAGAAGTCCTATGGGTGCTGCTGAGAAGAAAATATAGGAGCTCTGTTTGCTGCCACTAACACACTAGAAGTCCTATGGGTGCTGCTGAGAAGAAAATATAGGAGCTCTGTTTGCTGCCACTAACACACTAGAAGTCCTATGGGTGCTGCTGAGAAGAAAATATAGGAGCTCTGTGTGATGCCACTAACACACTAGAAGTCCTATGGGTGCTGCTGAGAAGAAAATATAGGAGCTCTGTTTGCTGCCACTAACACACTAGAAGTCCTATGGGTGCTGCTGAGAAGAAAATATAGGAGCTCTGTTTGCTGCCACTAACACACTAGAAGTCCTATGGGTGCTGCTGAGAAGAAAATATAGGAGCTCTGTTTGCTGCCACTAACACACTAGAAGTCCTATGGGTGCTGCTGAGAAGAAAATATAGGAGCTCTGTTTGCTGCCACTAACACACTAGAAGTCCTATGGGTGCTGCTGAGAAGAAAATATAGGAGCTCTGTTTGCTGCCACTAACACACTAGAAGTCCTATGGGTGCTGCTGAGAAGAAAATATAGGAGCTCTGTTTGCTGCCACTAACACACTAGAAGTCCTATGGGTGCTGCTGAGAAGAAAATATAGGAGCTCTGTGTGATGCCACTAACACACTAGAAGTCCTATGGGTGCTGCTGAGAAGAAAATATAGGAGCTCTGTTTGCTGCCACTAACACACTAGAAGTCCTATGGGTGCTGCTGAGAAGAAAATATAGGAGCTCTGTGTGATGCCACTAACACACTAGAAGTCCTATGGGTGCTGCTGAGAAGAAAATATAGGAGCTCTGTTTGCTGCCACTAACACACTAGAAGTCCTATGGGTGCTGCTGAGAAGAAAATATAGGAGCTCTGTTTGCTGCCACTAACACACTAGAAGTCCTATGGGTGCTGTTGGGGTGCAATGCTGTGCTAACAGCACTGCGGTTGGTACTACTGCAATACTGTACTAACAGTAAGCACGCACCAGACTAATCCCCAGCAGCAGCTAATAACACACTAACTGTGCAATCAGCAGCAATGAACGATCAATGACTTAGGTAGCAATGGTTTAGCAAAGAAATAGCCAATGGTTTAGCAAAGAAGAGCAAATCTTTCAGTATCAAGCAAAGACAGAATCAGCAGACTAATCTCTCCTAAAGCCGGAACTCATGTGACCGGGGCCGATGGCGTGGCGGCCTTTTAAATGGTGGGGCGTGTACTAAAGCCCCTGAGCTGTAATTGGCTACAGGCGTCCTGCCTGTAGCCAATTATTGCTCTCCGAGTTTCGGGCGCTGTGATTGGCCAAGCATGCGGGGTCACAGTGCATGCTTGGCCAATCATCAGCCAGCAATGCACTGCGCCGGCCGCGCCGGCCGCAATGCATGGCGGGGCCGCTCGCATCACACGAATGTGATGCGAACGGCCCAAATAGTTCTGGGCTCGACGAGCGAGCGAACGCCCGATGCTCGATTCGAACATGGGTTCGAATCGAGCACCGGGCCCATCCCTAGTCAGAAGTGACGTAATGTGTTGAATTGTTTTGTATGTGTTCTTTCATTTCTGAGCATGCCTAGTTTTGCTCTTCAGATTTTTTTGGCAGAAAACTGTACTAACAGAAAATCGGATGTTGTGGTCACATCAGACAAAAATTTTCAAGCCTGCACATCCAGTTTTTGTCTGACGAAAATTCGTAATCGTCTGTTAAAAGCAGCATACTAACGTTAGATCAGAAAATCGGCAGATTGTTCATCGGACAAAGTTTATCTTCAGATTTTCGTACCGTGTGTACGGGCCTTTAGACAATCAGAGCCGATTACAGGCACTTCCTGTATTTACATGTGATCGGCTGTGATTGGACACAGCCGATCACATTGTTAAAGAGCCGCGTCAGCCGTTCTTTACAGAGATCGGGGTCGCGCCGTGTCCTAGCAACACAGCGCGGCCACGATCGCTGCGACCGCCGTCATATGACATCCATCCAGAATGAGAGCCACACTGTCCCTCTGTCATTTGACAGTGGGCGGGTGGCAAGTCGTTAAAAATGTAAAAATCTGTATTTTTTGCTAGAAAACTTCTTAGAAAAACCAAACATAATTTTTTAAGCAGAGGCCTTACAAAATAATCAAGTGGGTTTTGCAATTGTTTATGTCACAAGGTATTTGAATAGTGTTTTTTCAAACAATTTTTTGTTTTAATGTTATTATACAATTTTATACTGTATATATAGGAAAATGTATCATAAGAACAGAAACGCAGCCAAAAGGGAGTGCCCAGTATTAAAATTATTTATGTTTTTATTTAAACCAGGCTAAATGGTGGACCGCAGTCTGGATATGAACCGAGCTACTGTCCCATCTGGACCTGCAGTCATGCCATTTAGACCCCTTTTACACTGGGGCGCTTTGCAGGCGCTATAGCGCTAAAAATAGCACCTGCAAAGCACCCTTAAAAAGTGGCTCCTCTCACTCCAGTGTGAAAGCCCGAGGGCTTTCACACTGGAGCGGTGCGCTGGCAGGGCGTCAGAGAAAGTCCTGCCAGAAGCTTCTTTGCAGCGCTCCTTAAGCGCCCCTGCCCATTGAAATCAATGGGCAGCGCTGCCGGCAAAGCAGTTGGGGGGGGACAAGGGGGGCACTGGTGCTCAGTGGGGAGACAAGGGTTCATGTTTTTTATATACTTTAGTGGGTAGACAAGGGGGTGCACTGGTGCTCAGTGGGGAAACATGGGGTGCACTGGTGCTCAGTGGGGACACCAGGAGGGAGTGGTGCTTAGTGGGGTGGGCACTGATGCTGCTCAGTGAAAGAACAAGAGGGGAAGTGATGCTCAGTGGTGGAACTAGAGGGGACACTGGTGCTCAGTGGGGAGACAAAGATGGGGCTGGTGCTCAGTGGGGGGGGGGGCAGGGGGGACAATGGTGCTTAGTGGGCAGATGAGGAGGACACTGGTGCTCAGGGGGAGAGGGGGGCACTGCTGGTGCTCAGAAGGGGAACGGGGGGTGGGGTGGGCTGGTGCTCAGCAGGGAGACATGAGGGCATTGATGTATTGCCATTCACTCTGAAGGGCACACAATGCACCTTACAGACGAATGTTTGTTGCGGCGCAGCACATGGTAATACCTCAATGTGGGTTGTGGTGCGCTGCCAGAAAAGATGCATGTCCGTTATCTTGGATGTTGAGGTGCATTCATTTTAAATGGGCTGCCTAACACAGCGCAATATTGTTTTTAATTAACACTGAAGTTTAACCGGTTGCCGTCTGCCCTAAAGCAGTTTCATTGCTACAGGGCGACAGCAATGCGCCGGATCACGTATATATACACGTGATCCCGCACGTCTTGGTAGGGGGGGCGCGCATGTGTGCCGCCAGTGCCTCGCTCCCGCTGTGATTACACACAGCCGAAGACAAATGCCAGGTACCAGGTACTCCATGTCTGCCGACACCCGCTGATTATCAGCCAGAGAGACAGAACTGCAATCCGCCTATGTAAGCAAGGCAGATTGTTGTTCTGACAGGAGGGAAAGGGTGAAGTTTGTGTTCCTGCACACAGTTACCCCTTCCCAGCCAGTGTCATTAGTACAGTGACAGTGCATATTTTTAGAACCAATCACTGTATTAGTGTCACTGTCACTGGTCCCCAAAAAGTGCCAGAATGTACGCCGTAATATCGCTTGTGACAGAGCAAGAACCCGGGAGCTGTGTGTGTAAATACACAGCTCCCGGTTCTTTCAGGGGAGAAATGACTGATCGTATGTTCATACAAAGTATGAACAGTGATCTGTCTTTTCCCCTAGTAAGTCCCATCCATCCTTCAGTTAGAACACAAATTAGGGAACACATTTAACCCCTTGATCGCCCCCTAGTGTTAACCCCTTCACTGCCAGTGACATTTTTACAGTAATCGGTGCATTTTTATAGCACTGATCACTGTAAAATTGTTAATGGTCCCAAAAATGTGTCCGCCATAATGTCACCGTCCCGATAAAAATCGCAGATCGCCGCCATTACTAGTAAAAAAATAAATAAAAATAAAAATGCCATAAATCTATCTGCTATTTTGTAGACACTATAACTTTTGCGCAAACCAATCAATATACCCTTATTGCGATTTTTTTTTTTTTTACCAAAAATATGTAGAAGAATACATACAGTATCGGCCTAAATTGAGTAAAAAATTATTTTTTTGGAAAAAAAAAAAATGGAATATTTATTATAGCAAAATGTGAAAGATATCATGTTTTATTTATTTTTTCAAATTGTCGCTTTTCTTTTGTTTATAGCTCAAATAAAATATAAAAACGCAGAGGTGATCAAATACCACCAAAAGAAAGCTCTATTTGTGGGGAAAAAAGGGATGCAAATTTTGTTTGGGTACAACGTTGCACGACCGCACAATTGTCAGTTAAAGCGACGCAGTGCCAAATTGTAAAAAGTGCTCTGGTCAGGAAGGGGGTAAAATCTTCTGGGGCTGAAGCGGTTAAGTATGTTTGGTTCCGTACTCTGCCTCTCAACCCTATGAACAATCCCAACCCCTCTGGCACACCTAATATGCAGTTTTAGTGCAAAAACACAGCAGTAGAAAAGAAACACAGCTGTGGTAAACCAGAAGGTATGTTTACTGATAAGATAAAAGCATTTAAAGTTGAGCAACACAAACTCTTACAGTTTAGAATGGTATCTCTTATAGGAACGTAATCAATAATCAAATGGCCATTACATATTAAATATTGGACATTTAGCAGTGAGAACTATAACCTCGGTACACAGCAAGGCACATACAATGCCTATGTGAACAGGTTACAGGAGGGCAAATGAATGGCTATTATGAGTGTCAGACCTCTCCCTACTGCTTCTCCAAACAAAAATGCAGAACAGTAAATAACAAGTACAACTTTTAAGCAAGGAGAAAACCGTATTAGCAATTCAACCTGCTCTTACAGAGAGTTCTTGGTGAACTATAGCTCTATGAGCTTCAGTAAAACAAATCCCTGAAGTGGGGAGGGAGGTGAAAGTAGTCATGTGTTGCTGTGTGGCAATCCATTTAATCTTCAGCTAGCTTTTAGATGTTCAACCACTTAAGGACCAGAAGGATTTATCCCCTTAATGGCCAGGCCATTTTCTCTTTTCATCCATGGATGGACACAGCTCCTTAAATCTTGACAAAGTGGGTTATGTTCCTGTTCTTAGGAGAGGACTAGGCAGAACATGTTAGTCATCTTAAAACATGTAACTTTAACAGAGTTGAACAGCCCCGCCCAGGGGGCGGTCCCTCCGTACATAACCCTTCACCCTGCAGTCAGCAGCCTCAGTTATTTTCTGCCTAGCAGAATTAAAATTTTTTGTGATATCTCGGATCCTGCTGTTCTTACAGCGTGGAGTGGATCTGAAACTTGCCTTAAACACTATTAAGGGGCAGATTTCAGCCTTGGCTGTCTTTTCCCAAAGGCCCCTGGCAGCTCACTCACTGGTAAGTACAATTGTGCAGGGGGTCCGACACGTGATTTCCCTGATTAGACCACCGCTTCCCCCGTGGACTTGATTCTAGTGCTCTCGGTACTTCAGGAACCTCCCTTTGAGTACATCAGGGTGATTCCTCTCTTAACGCTTTCTCAGAAGGTTGTCTTTCTAGTTGCCATTACATCGGTCAGAAGGGTTTCTGAATGGCGGCCTTGTCTTCCAAGTCACCTTACTTGGTCCTCCATAAGGATAAGCGGTGCTACGCCCGCAACCTCCATTCCTTCCTAAGGTAGTTTTGGCTTTTCACCTAAACAAGGACATTGTGCTTCCATCCTTGTGTCCTCGGCTGTCGCATCCCAGGAGGCTGCACTACTTATCTTGGACGTGGTACGTGCCCTACGAGTGTACTTGTCTGCTACTGCTCCGTTCCGGAGATCTGACTCACTGTTCGTGTCGGTGTCTGGTCCACAGAAGGGCCTGGCGGTCTCCTCAGCCACCTTTCTAGGTGGATCAGGCAGACCGTCATCCAGGCCTATGCCCTTAAGGGGCAGGCGCCTCCCTTTCCTGTCACGGCGCATCCAACCAGGGCAATTGGTGCCTCCTGGGCTTTCCGACATCTAGCATCTGTCTCCAAGGTGTGTGAGACGGCGACCTGGTCATCTGTTCACACTTTCTCAAAGTTTTACAAGGTTGATGTGAGTGCATCTTCGGATGCTTCCTTTGGCCGCAAGGTTTTGCAGGCGGCTGTTTGAGGTTGCAACTCCTCCGTTGAGGAGCTCTGTTTGTTTGGGGTGAAGTTAAGTCTTCTTTTGATTGCTGTTCCCACCCCTAGTTTTTTCTGACACTGCTTGGGGACGTCCCACTTTGTCAAGGTTTAAGGAGCTGTGTCCGTCCATGGACGAAAATAGAAAATAGGATTTTTTTTGTACTCACCGTAAAATCCTTTTCTCTAGTCATCTTCCAGGACGGCACACCTGAGAGATGACTGGTCCACCTGACAGGAAACACAATCAACACATGAGGTTAAAAGGCCCCTCCCCTTCCCCCTGCACCTCAGTTCTTGATTGTGTTTCCCGGCAGCGAAACGTTTGTTATTTTTTGTCAGACCTGAAGTCGGTAGCGGATGATCTCCCCCCTGAGAGCTGGACGCCAAGGCCGGGGAGGGTTGCGGGTCCAGCCAAGGCTTAGTCCCTTCTCAGGGGGGTTCCCAATGACCGGTGGTATTCCCCGGTAAAGAGCCTCCCGGGCACAGGAGCGTTTCCCGGATCTCTTGTGGGTACATGCCTCCCCACCTACCTTCCACCCAGTCTAGGGTACTTGGGGGATGAAGGAACCGGAAGGTCTGCAGGAGTCCAGGCCGCTGGAGGAGAAAGGCTGTCATTTTCCAGACAGTGCAGCTCCATAGGGAACGCTGAAAACACTCCTAGGCAGGAGTGAGTGTTCAGGCCGGGTGGAGCAAGATGGCGCTGCTTCCGTTTCCGGGCGACATCACTTCCAGTTCCCGGTCCACGCCAAAATGGCGGATCCGGCACACACCAAAATGTGACTACTTCCGGCGGTGGGACTCCAGCAAAATGTCGCCGATCGGCGTCCTGGCCATAAAAATCCGGTGGAGCCAGGCGGAGGTCCCACAGGCCCCTCTCACCACCTGGAATCTCACAGCAAATCTCCTAGGAAGAAGGGACCAGCTGAGACCAGGAATGGAAGGAGAGGAGAACACAGCGGTGGCTGCATCCCAGGAGGGGACCACGAGTGGTGAGTCTTTCCTCTATTTTCACAAGGGGTAGGTTAAGGGGGGTCTTACCCACACCCGTTGGGGGGAGGGGGCAGGAGAGAGAGTACAGCCTGTTAAAAATTAGTGCTGTCTTGTCTTTTGTCTCCTTAGAACCCAGTGGATCTGCTTAAGGGGCCCACAAGGTTAAAAGCAAAAGTACCCCTCCCCCTAGAACAAAAAGATGTGGGAATTGCAATGAAAAGCTCCCACAGGATCACGCAAAACCTTTTTGTTACAGGTGCATACATAAATTGTCTTGTAAGGAAACCTCACATGTGATGAGGGACTTCCTTACAGTACAGTCAGAGATGCTGACTACGCTCCACTCCCTTAAGACAGTTATTGCATCTAAGGAAGAGCCTAGCACTAGTGGCAGAGAGGTTCTGTCTTCTAGGGAAGGTACTTCATCTCTGGGGGACACATCTGACAGAGGTCACAGAACCCCGCAGAGGCCTCCCTCTTCTATTGCTTCAGGAGTAGATGAGCTTGAGGACCCAGAGGAGTCAGAGGAGGACTCATTAGAGGAGGGGAAAGGCTCAGACCCTGAAAGCCAGGACAGTGACAGTCCTAGACTTAGGCATCTCTTTCCCGTGGAGGACATGGGACAGTTACTCAAGGCAATTTATGCCTCTGAAGATATCCCAGAACCTCCAGTGCAGACAACAGCCCGGGATAAGATGTATAAAGGCTTAGGAAAACCTCAGTCCAGGGTATTCCCAGTGCACCAAACCCTTAAGGAGGTAATTCTGAGGGAATGGAAGGACCCGGAAAGGAAGGTCCTTAAGCTAAAAACCTGGAAGAGAAGGTTTCCATTTGGGGAGGAAGATGAAAAGTTTTTCAAGACCCCTAAATTAGATGCAGCCCTTTCTCTGTTCTCTAAGAAATCCGATTTGTCCTTTGAGGACTCGGGTAGCATTAAAGACCAAATGAATGGAAGGGCTGAATGCTACCCGAGTCCAGGAATGTGAAGGCTCTCTGGCCATGTTTCTAGAGGGGACAATTCCGAGGTTTTAGACTCTCTTTTTTAGACCAGCTTTTTGGTCCTGGTTTGGATCAGGTCCTATCTCGCTCTGCAGAGAAAGGGAAAAAGTTCCCAGTTAAGCCCAAGAGAGAAAAAGGCAAAACGTTTTTTCGTGCCCCTCCTAATCAGGGCCAGTTCAGGGCCAAGAAGGACACAAATAGAAGATGGGGGAAGGGAAAGAGCGGACAGAAGGGTGGCCTGCTCTTCTCCGGACCTAAGGATGCCAGCAAGCAGTCAAAGTGACGTCAGCGTCAGGGTAGGGGGGAGACTTTCTCGATTTGCCCCTCAATGGAGAAAGATGTCCGAAAGCCCCTATATCCTGCATATCCTGAGGGATATTGTCTGGAACTTTCCTTTACTCCCCCTCAAAATTTTACTCTGACCCATCTCCCCAAAGAACCATTGAGAGCAGCATGGTTGATGGACAATTTTCAGGGATTGGCGGACCAGGAGGTGATCGTCCCCGTTCCACCCGAAGAGCTCTACCAGGGATTTTACTCCCATGTGTTTGTGGTCCAGAAGCCGTCAGGAAAATTTTGCCTGATATTAAATCTCAGGAAGCTGAACAGGTTTCTGATACACAAGAGCTTTCGGATGGAAAGCATATATACTGTGAGGAAACATCTATTGAAGAATGCCTTTATGGCCACAGTAGATTTGAGGGACGCGTATCTCCAAGTGCCTATTGCCCCGGAACACCAATCCCTGCTGAGGTTCGCAGTCCTGACAAGCAAGGGAATACAACACTGGCAATACCGAGCACTTCCCTTTGGCTTAGCTGCAAGCCCAAGAGTGTTCACAAAGATATTGGCAGAGGTTTTAGCTTACCTGCATTTACAGGGGGTGTCTCTGATACCCTATTTAGACGACCTCCTGATCTATGGACAGTCTTTAGAGCAAGTGACAGCAGACGTAAAAAGACAGTGATCTGAACCTTGGAGAACTTGGGCTGGATAGTAAACAGGGAAAAATCATCCCTAGTGCCATCCCAGATAAAGACTTTCCTAGGATACTCAGTGGACGCAGGGGCTCAGAAGCTTTTTCTCCCAGAGGAAAAAAGGTTAAAGGTAATATCAGCGGTTTCCTCTCTATTGGAACCCAGGGACTGCTCTCGCAGACAGGTCATGAGGGTCCCTGGCCTAATGACTGCCTGTATTCCGGTGGTTCCCTGGGCTCAGCTCCATTCCAGGGAGCTACAGTTTTTCCTTCTATCCTCTTGGGACAAGAAGACAGAGTCTCTGGATGGGAAGGTAGCCATTCCAGCAAGGGTAAGGGCCTCCCTAGATTGGTGGCTGGGTCAGGACAGACTCGCGTTGGGTCATCCCTGGACCCAGTGGAACCCTATAAAAATTGCCACAGACGCAGGTGCCTGGGGTTGGGGTGCTCACTTGGGGGACCTCCAAGCACAGGGATCCTGGACCCCGATCCAAGCAAGAGCCTCCTCCAATTACAAGGAGCTTCTTGCGGTAAGTCAGGCTCTGAAGGCCTTCGAAAGCAGAATTCAGGGACTGGACGTCCAAGTCCTTTCGGACAATGTAACAGCAGTTTCCTATCTAAACCATCAAGGGGGTACAAGATCCAGAAGACTACTAAGTCTGGCCCTGGAGATTCTGGGTTGGGCCGAAGGGGTCCTTCAATCCATATCGGCGGTCCACATAAGCGGATTTCCTGAGCCGACAACCCATTCACCAAGGGGAATGGGAACTAAACCCGAGAGTATTCCTCCAGATAGGTCACAAGTTCGGGTTTCCAGAGATAGACCTTTTCGCCCACAGAGGAAACAGAAAGGTGGAGCGGTTTTTCTCTCTCACCAGAGAGGGAGGTTCAGAGGGAAAAGATGTTCTAGCTCAGAACTGAGACTGTCACCTAGCATATGCTTTCCCTCCACTAGCTTTAATTCCTCGGGTTCTACAAAGGCTGGCCAACTCGGAGTGCAAGCTGATTCTTATAGCCCCTTGGTGGCCCAAGAGGACTTGGTTTGTTACTCCTGAAGAAATGGTCGGTGGCCCCTCCTTTTCCTCTCCCAACCAGGCAGGATCTTCTTCTGCAAGGGCCAGTCGTTCACCCTAACCCAGGATTCTTCAAGTTAACGGCATGGCTCCAGAGAGGGAGATTCTCAGAGGCAAAGGATGCTCTGATAAAGTGATTGAGACCCTCCTAGGTAGTCGAAAACCAGTCACTAGGAGGATATATTCAAAGATTTGGAATACTTTTTCTCACTGGTGTCAGGATAGAGAAGTATCTAGTCCTTCGGTACCAGTGATACTAGAATTTTTACAAGCAGGGGTGGCCAAAGGAATTGCCACGAATACCCTGAAGGTGCAGATAGCTGCTCTATCTGTATTTTTGGACCAGAAGCTCACGCTAGAGCCCCTGATTAGGAGATTCCTAGTAGCTAGGGAGAGGTTAACTACCATAAAGGTTAAAAGATTCCCTCCTTGGAATCTAACATTGGTCTTGGAAGCGTTGACGAAAGCGCCTTTCGAACCAGCTCAGGAGATCTCCATTAAATTTTTGATGCTTAAGTTATCCTTTTTACTGGGCATCACAAAAGCCAAAAGAGTAAGTGACCTACAGGCCTTGTCAAGTAAAGAGCCTTTTCTGTTGATACTGGAAGATAGAGTGGTGCTGAAGCAAGACCCACTTTTTCTTCCCAAAGTCGCATCACAGTTTCATAGGTCTCAGGAGATCATTTTGCCTTCCTTTTGTGAAAACCCAAAGAACAAAGGAGAGGAAAAATTTCAGTTTTTAGATGTCAGGAGATATTTGCTGACATACTTGGACAGAGTGAAGGACTTCAGGAAGTCGACTCACCTTTTAGTTTTATTTAGCGGCCCTAGGAAGGGAGGGCAGGCTTCTAAATCTACAGTGGCTAGGTGGATTAGGCAGACCATAGGTATGGCTTATGAGCAGTCAGGTTCCCCAGTACCAGGTAACATTAAAGCTCATGCAACAAGATCTTTGGCCGCCTCTTGGGCAGAAAGAGCGGGGGCCTCAATAGAACAGATCTGCCCAGCAGGCATATGGGCGAAGCAGGACACCTTCTTAACCACTTAACGACCGCTCACTGTATATATACGTCGGCAGAATGGCACGGACAGGCACAGTCACGTACCTGTACGTGCCTGCCTTCGTATAGTTGGGGGGTCCCATCGGACCCCCCTTCTATACAGTGAGCAGTGGTTCTCGGTGCGGGAGCGATCCGTGATGAGGGGACGGCCATTCGTTTCCGGCCACCCCCTCGCGATCGCTCCCGGCGAATGAGAATCTTCCTCTGCCTGTGTAATGTAAACACAGGCAGAGGAAGTGATGTCATCTCTCCATGCGTCTTTTCGATCCGGCGCGAGGAGAGAAGACATCTCACAGTAAGTGCACCAACACTACACTGAGACCAGTACACGTAGGCACACTTGAACCCCCCAGTCACCCCCAGATCACCCCCCAGATCACCCCCAGTACCCCCAGTCACAGTGCACCGTTTGCAGTGGTCATTTTTTTACTGATCACTGCAATCAGTGTCATTTGTGACAGTAAAAAGTTGCAGGGCAGTTAGGTTTAGGCCCCTTTAGGTCAAGGGTAGCCCCCTAACCCCCCCTAATAAAGGTTTAACCCCTTGATCGCCCCCAGGTAACCCTTTCACCCCCTAACGCCAGCGTCACTAAGCGATCGTATTTCCGATCGCTGTATTTAGTGCCGGTGGTGCCCTAGATAGCCAGTTATTTATTTTTAGGTTCGCCGCAGGTTTTTATAGCGTCAGGTACCCCCATATATTATTTTAACCCCCTGATTGCCCCTAAAGTTAACCCTTTCACCAGTGATCACCGTATAATTGTCACTGGTGACACTGGTTAGCCAGTTAGTTATTTAGGTTACCCGTCAGGTTTTTATATAGCGTCAGGTACCCCCATATATAACCTAATAAAGGTTTTAACCCCCTGATTGCCCCTAGTTAACCCTTTCACCAGTGATAACCATATAAGTTTTACGGGTGACGCTGGTTGGTTGGTTAGTATGCTTTTTATAGCATCAGGGCACCCGCCGTATATAACCCAATAAAGGTTTAACCCCCTGATCGCCCGACGGCTGATATCAATTAGGTTTTAGTGCCAGAGAGGGTCTGCGTCGCCCCAGGCAGCGTTAGGTCAGTGCCAGTAACGCTAACACCCACACACAAATCATACACCTCCCTTAGTGGTATAGTATCTGAACAGATCAATATCTGATCTGATCAGATCTATACTAGCGTCCCCAGCGGTTTAGGGTTCCCAACAACGCAGTGTTAGCGGGATCAGCCCAGATACCTGCTAGCACCTGCATTTAGCCCCTCCGCCCAGCCCAGCCTAGCCCAGCCCAGCCTAGCCCACCCAAGTGCAGTATCGATCGATCACTGTAACTTACCAAACACAACACACATAACTGCAGCGTTCGCAGAGACAGTCCTGATCTCTGCGATCGCTAACAGTTTTTTTTAAGCGTTTGATACATTTGCTGACAGTCAGGTGCTTTTTTTACCTGTGAATCTTACTAGTGTACCCCTAAATTTAGAGCCCAAAATGGCAAATCAAAGGTACACTAGTAAAGAGGCCTACGAGATTCTGAGCATGACAGATAGTGAAGAGGAGGTCACGCATCTGTCAGATTCAGGCTCAGAATATCTTCCCGTAGAAGACAGTGAAGTCAGCGGCTCCATGTCAGATAGCTCTGACGACGAACATGAGGTCCCTGCTAAGGTCAGGCGTACCCGATCCCGATCTTCTGAGGTTGTTGAGGAGCAAGAACCGCAGGGCTCTCGTATCATGGAGCAGAGTAGTACTAACGCCGCTATTCCTTCTGGTGAATTGGCAAGCACCAGCGGCCTAGTACAGCCTGGGCGTACATCCAGCACTGCAGTATCACATGGTGACGTGGCGAGTCCCATAAGTGCAGTTCAAGCTGGCGAGGTGGCAAGCACAAGTAGTGTCGCGCTGCCACCAAGATGAAGACAAAGGCAGGCCCATAGTGCCCATAGTGCCCTTCCTGCAGAATTCACCTATCCTGATTGGGTCCCCACCACTTCTGCAGAACCCATACTTCCCTCATTCACTGCCCAACCCGGTATTCAGGTGGAAACAGCTGATTTTATGCCAATTGATTTTTATTCGCTGTTTTTCATGGAAGATCACTATAGATCTATTGTGGACCAGAGTAATTTATATGCTGGTCAATTCATCGCCGCTAGTCCCCAGTTGCCTTCCATTGCCAAAGATTGGAAACCAATTACGGTTTCCGAATTTAAGACCTTTCTGGGCCTTTCCCTCAACATGGGCACACATAAATTCCCGTCATTGCATGCTTATTGGTCCGCGCACCCAATTGACCACATGCTCGTGTTCTCTGCCTCCATGCCCAGGAAACGATACGAGCAGATCTTGCGGTTCATGCATTTCAACGACAATGAACTTTGTCGTCCAAGTGGAGACTCTGAATACGACCGGCTCTACAAAATTCGGCCCCTCATAAACCACTTCAACGAACGTTTTGCAGCCTCCTTGTTTATTCCCAATCAAGTTGCCTGCGTTGATGAGTCCCTGATTAAATTTTCTGGCCGCTTGTCTTTCAAGCAGTACCTTCCCAGCAAGCGTGCCAGATACGGGGTCAAGCCCTAAGTTCTGTGACAGGGCAACAGGCTATGTATGGAGATTTACGGTTTATGAGGGAAAAGATAGTCATGTTGAGCTGGTCAACTGCCCAGATTACATAGGGAGCGCTGGCAAGATAGTGTGGAACTTGGTGTCACCCTTATTCGGAAAGGGGTACCACTTGTATGTGGACAATTATTATACGAGCGTGCCACTGTATAGTCACTTGTTTGATCATCAGATTGGAGCATGTGGCACCGTGCAACCTAATCGCCGGGGCTTTCCCCAGAGGCTTGTAGATTCCCGTCTTAGGCTGCGGGAGAGAGCCTGCTTGAAGTGTAATAACTTGCTCGCTATGAAGTGGAGGGATAATAAGAATGTTTTCCTTCTTACCTCCCTTCATGCAGACACGACTGTCCAAATTCGTACGGCGACTGGTGTTGTGGAGTAGGGCCGAAACAACTAATCGATTAATCGACAACGAATCGATTATGAAATTAATCGATTACCATTTTCATAATCGATTAATCGCCCAGTAACATAATGGGGTTAAAAAATAATAATATTAGCCCTTTATAGTACAAAAAGAGCAAATCGCTACTGTAAATATTACTTTCTCTGTCCCACAGTAAAAAATTAACCCCTTACAGTAGCGATTATTTGCTCTTTTTGTACTAATTTTAGTTTTTTTAACCCCATTATGTTACTAAACATCTCAGGTCTGGGTCACACCTCTGTTTTTTGGTGCTTTTTGCAGAAACACACTACAGTTCATTTATATGGTTTCCTATGGGACACGTTCACATCCATGCTTTTTCAGCTGCTGCGTATTTGGAAAGGGCAAGGACTTTTTTTTATCGCAAAACGGTGCTACTTTGATTTTTGGTTCAATATACTTCAATGGAGAAGCTGCAGAAAAGCATGTTTGTGTTTTTTAATCTGCCCAACAACAAATTGTCCCCAAAAAATGTAAAAAGCAAATCGCAGCTTAATTACCTTCCTCCTTTTTTTTTTTTTTAAATGTTATTAACCGATTAATCGATTAATCGAAACAATAATCGGCCAACTAATCGATTATGAAAATAATCGTTAGTTGCAGCCCTATTGTGGAGTAACCCCTCTGTGTCCACGAATATAACCAAAATATGGGAGGGGTGGACCTCAACGACCAGTTGTTGGCGCCGTATCTAATTGACCGTAAGGCGAGACGCTGGTACAAAAAGGTGTCTCTATCCTTATTCCAATTGGCTTTGCTGAACGCTCATGTGCTATACAGAGCTTCAGGCGGGACGTTATCTCTCCTAAAATTCCAGGATGAGATAGTCACAGAACTCCTGTATCCAGGTGGTTCTGCACCTCACCATCCCCAACCAAATGCAGTAAGCCGGCTGCATGAGAGGCATTATCCGTATGTCCTCGAGAGTACCTTTACCCAACGAGCCCCCCAAAAAAGATGTTGTGTCTGTAGCAAGCGTGGATTTAGGCGTGACACCCGTTATTTTTGTCCACGCTGTCCTGACAATCCTGGTCTTTGCATTGGTAAATGTTTTGAACGCTTCCACTCAAAAGTGAAGTTTTAGCGTAGGGTACAGCATTGCACAGAACAGGACACACTTACACAGGGTTTCCCAAGATGCCATCGCATTTTGAGAGACCCAAACCATTACAGTTGTTAAAGTTACAAAAAAAAGTGTAAAAAAAAAAAAAAAAAAAAACGTAAAAACAAAAAACACAAAAAAAATATAAAATAAAAAAACCAAAAATAGTTGTCGTTTTATTGTTCTCTCTCTCTCTATTTTCTCTCTATTGTTCTGCTCTTTTTTACTGTATTCTATTCTGCAATGTTTTATCATGCTTGCTTTTCAGGTATGTAATTTTTTGTTTTCAGGTGCGCCATTCAGCTGCAGAGCGGAATTATTTATCTTGACAGCAACAGCGTTTGCTCCCACGATACATAAAGCCGTGACTCCAGTGCTGTAGGAGGTGATTTCACCACCACAGTTAAAAAAAAGAGCATATATGCCGAAGCATAAGAGCGATTTTGCTCCTAATGCCGCGTACATACGGTCGAAATTCCGACGGAGGCTTGCCCGTGGAAAAGTCCGACCGTGTGTACGCGGCATAACTTTTTTGCGGGAGGATGCCCCTATGCTTCGGCATATATATATTTTAGGCACAGGTTGCGTTAAAAAAATGTGTTATTTTTTACTAGTTTTTTTTTTTTGGTATTTGCTTTGCAGGTATGGTATGGTAAGGTCTTACTGTTATACTGTAATGTTACTTTGTTTTAATGTTAACCATCATTTGCTTAGCAGGTACGCCATTCAGTTGCAGCGCGGATCTATTTATCTTGACAGCAACAGCGTTTGCTCCCACGATACATAAAGCCGTGACTCCAATGCTGTAGGAGGTGATTTCGCCACCACAGTTAAAAAAAAGAGCATACATGCCGAAGCATGGGGGCAGCAGGGGCGGAGGAGCGATTTTGCTCCTAATACCGCGTACATATGGTCGAAATTCTGACGGAGGCTTGCCCGTGGAAAAGTCTGACCGTGTGTACGCAGCATAACCTTTTATGCCGCGTACATAGGGTCAAAATTCCGACGGAGGCTTGCCCGTGAAAAAGTCAGACCGTGTGTACGCGGCATAACTTTTTTGCGGGAGGATGCCCCCATGCTTTGGCATATATAAATGGTGCATGTATGCCCATCATTAGAAGTGGGTGGATGAAGGGAGGTATTCTAATGGTGGGCATACCCACCGATCAATCTCTTTTTTTCGTTCAGCCAACAGGCTGCATGAAAAAAAAGATTACAATACATGTCCAACAAGGACAGGCAACGTACTGGTATGTTGCTGGCCTTTGAATGTTTATACCAGAATGATGCCTGCGGGTTTAGGTATCATCTTGGTATCATTCTTTTCAACCAGCGGCCGGCTTTCATGTAAAAGCAATTCTAGCAGATAATTAGCCTCTAGACTGCTTTTACAAGCAGTGGGAGGGAATGTCCCCCCCCCCCAGGATATAAACCGCGCCATTGGGAAATTGGGAAAGCATTTTATCACACCGATCTTGGTGTGGTCAGATGCTTTGAGGGCAGAGGAAAGATCTAGGGTCTAACCCCCCAAAAAAAGAGTACCTGTCACTACCTATTGCTATCATAGGGGATATTTACATTCCCTGAGATAACAATAAAAATGGTAAAAAAAAAAAATATGGAAGGAACAGTTTAAAAATAAAATAAAAAAGCAAAATAAATAATAAAAAAAATAAAAGATAAAAAAAAGCACCCTTGTCCCCCCCTGCTCTTGTGCAAAGGCGAACGCAAGCGTCGGTCTAGCGTCATATGTAAACAGCAATTGCACCATGCATGTGAGGTATCACCGCGATGGTCAGATCGAGGGCAGTAATTTTAGCAGTAGACCTCCTCTGACCATTTTAATGTGGTAACCTGTAAAGGCTTTAAAGGCTTTTAAAAATGTATGTAGTTTGTCGCCGCTGCGCGTTTATGCGCAATTTTAAAGCATGTCGTGTTTGGTATCCATGTACTCGGCCTAAGATCCTCTTTTTTATTTCATCAAACATTTGGACAATATAGTGTGTTTTAGTGCATTAAAAATAAAAAAAGTGTGTTTTTTCCCCAAAAAATGCGTTTGAAAAATCGCTGCGCAAATACTGTGTGGAAAAAAAAATGCAACAACCACTATTTTAATCTGTAGGGCATTTGATTTAAAAAAATGTATAATGTTTGGGGGTTTAACGTAATTTTCTTGCAAAAAAAAAATGTTTTCATGTAAACAAAAAGTGTCAGAAAGGGCTTTGTCTTCAAGTGGTTAGAAGAGTGGATGATGTGTGACATAAGCTTCCTAATGTTGTGCATAAAATGCCAAGACAGTTCAAACCCCCCCCCAAATGACCCCATTTTGGAAAGTAGACACCCCAAGCTATTTGCTGAGAGGCATGTTGAGCCCATTGATTATTTTTTTTTTTGTCCCAAGTGATTGAATAATGCCAAAAAGAAAAAAAAAATGTACAAAAAGTTGGCACTAAATGATATATTGCTCAAACATGCCATGGTTATATGTGGAATTGCACCCCAAAATACATTCTGTTGCTTCTCCTGAGTACGGGGATACCACATGTGTGAGACATTTTGGGAGCCTAGCCGCGTACAGGACCCTGAAAACCAAGCACCGCCTTCAGGATTTCTAAGGGTGTAAATTTTTGATTTCACTCCTCACTGCCTATCACAGTTTCGGAGGCCATGGAATGCCCAGATGGCACAAACCCCCCCCCCCCCCAAATGACCCAATTTTGGAAAGTAGACACCCCAAGCTATTTTTGGGGTTTTTGGGGTCCCGTACGCGGCTAGGCTATCAAAAAGTCCCACACATGTGGTATCCCTGTACTCAGGAGAAGCAGCAGAATGTATTTTGGGGTGTAATTTCACATATGCGCATGGCATGTGTGAGCAATATATCATTTAGTGACAACTTTGTGCAAAAAAAAAAAGTTTGTCATATTCCCGCAACTTGTGTCAAAATATAAAATATTCCATGGACTCAACATGCCTCTCAGCAAATAGCTTGGGGTGTCTACTTTCCAAAATGGGGTCATTTGGGGGGTTTTGTGCTATTTTGGCATTTTATGGCCTTCGGAACTCTGATAGGTAGTGAGCAGTGAAATCAAAAATTTGCGCCCTTAGAAATCCTGAAGGCGGTGCTTGGTTTTCGGGGGCCCGTACGCAGCTAGGCTCCTAAAAAGTCACACACATGTGGTATCCCCGTACTCAGGAGAAGCAGCAAAATGTATTTTGGGGTGCAATTCCACATATAACCATGGCATGTGTGAGCAATATATCATTTAGTGACAACTTTTTGTAATTTTTTTTTTTTTAGTCATTATTCAATCACTTGGGACAAAAAAATATTCAATGGGCTCAACATGCCTCTCAGCAATTTCCTTGGGGTGTCTGCTTTCCAAAATGGGGTCATTTGGGGGGGGGGTTTGTACTGCCCTGCCATTTTAGCACCTCAAGAAATGAGATAGGCAGTCAGAAATTAAAAGCTGTGTAAATTCCAGAAAATGTACCCTAGTTTGTAGACGCTATAACTTTTGCGCAAACCGATAAATATACGCTTATTGACATTTTTTTTTTTACTAAAGACATGTGGCTGAATACATTTTGGCCTAAATGTATGACTAAAATTGAGTTTATTCGGGGGGTGTGTCCGGATGTGAAGCCGAGTGGACGTGTGGTGGCTCAGCTCCGCTTCTGCCTAATCCTTACCTTCATCCTGACGCCGGGATTCTTCCCTATTTTCAGCCCGAAGGACATCTGGGGGATCCCACACTTCTCCACTCCCACCCGGGTCCTCCTGAATGGCTCCTGGACGCTGCAAATACAGCAAACGTCAGCCGCCTTCAGTCCGCTCTCCCCCATCGGCGGCCATCTTGCCCACGCGCTCTCCCCCTCCCTCTCCATCCTCTGCCGTGGCGAGCACACAGACGGCGGCTGCAGGCATGGGAGACGCGGCGCCATCCAACTCGGACCTGTTGGCGGCGATTACTTCGCTCAAAGACACGCTAACCACCAAGATAGACTCGGTGTCCATGGAGGTAGGCCTCCTGTGCCAGGATATGGACCGGTTCCGGACCCGGATGTCGGAGGCAGAGTCCCGCATCTCCCAGGTGGAAGACACGGTGAGGGAGGACTCAAGAGACCTCAGGATCCTCCAGAAGCAGGTACAGGCTCTGCAGGAGAAGTCAATTGACATAGAGAACAGACTCAGGAGAAATAATCTGCGGGTGGTGGGTCTTCCTGAGAGGGCCGAGGGTGCCAATCCTGCTGAGTTCACTGAGAAGTTTCTTACCCTGCTAGGCCTCAAAGATCTCCCCCCCACATTTGTAGTGGAGCGGGCCCACAGAGTCCCCACTACCCCACCTATCCAGGGGGCGCCACCTAGACCCTTCCTGCTCAGGCTCTTGAACTATCGAGACAGAGATAGACTGCTTGCTGCTGCCAGAAATGCTGGGGAGCTTAAATATGAAAACTCCAGAATCTCCTTGTATCCTGACTACTCTCCTGAAATACAGCAAAGACGCCGCACCTTCACTGAAGTACGTAAGCGCCTCAGGGAGAATGGCCTAAAGTACAGTCTCCTGTACCCCAGCAAGCTCCGGGTGATTGATGGCAACTCTACCCGTTTCTTCGAGACCCCTGCTACAGCTGCTGCCTGGCTGGACTCCCATTGATCCAAGAGAGTTCCTCATGTTGTCCCACTGTTCCACCGTGTCCTCTTCTTCACCCTCTCCTCTTTTGCATCAGAAGCGGTGCACCTTGGCCACACCACGGCATACAAGTGACCCCTGATATCCCTCACTTTCCCACACTTTGGACTGCTCCCATTGTTCCGAGACGGGTACCCCGGGAAGTGCTTCTACATCCCCCCCTGGCCCAGTGGGCCGACTTCTAGGGGCCTTTGTGGCCTGAAGATTCTATGTTTGTTTTTGTTTTGGGACGAAGCCCTGCATCAGTTTTTACGGTTCTCTGGCCCTTTTTTGTTTTGGTTCTTGAACCAGGTTTGTATGATGTCTGGGTAGGGAGTTATTTGTTCTGGGGTGAGGGATTTCTATATTTTGCTGCTCTCAATGTACACTATGCTGCTCAAATGATTTACTGGACTCAGATCCCAATGACCTTGCTTGCTGTTTTTTGTTTCCCCAATGGATCTGGGCCTCCTGGGTCCATCCTGTGCCTATTTCCCCCTGGTGTTTCATGATGGCTCCCCCAGATACTGAGATGCTGACCATTCTATCGTGGAACGTCAGGGGGCTCAATTCCAAGTATAAAAGATCGATCTAATTCCAATATTTGAAAATGCACAATCCACACATAGTGCTGCTGCAGGAGACCCACTTGACTGGCAGTAAGGTCCTAGCTTTGAAAAAACCCTGGGTGCAGAGGGCTATTCATGCAACTTTTTCTTCATACTCCCGTGGGGTCTCTATTCTAATTAGCAAACGAATTCCGTGTGTAATTCATGATGTTCATTTAGATCCCCAGGGTAAATTTGTTATGGTTATATTGAGTTTGTATGCACAGAAATATGTCATTGTGAATGTCTATCTGCCTCCGCCGAGCCAGATACAGATTCTTTACACGTTATACGAGAGGCTTGCCCCGAATTGCCCTGCACATGTCCTATTCATGGGAGACTTCAATGCCACCCTGTCCCGAGACCTGGATAGACCTACTCCCCAACTGACCTTTAATTCTGATCTTGGTACATGGGCCCAGGCGACGGAGTTTCGGGAGGTTTGGAGGTGGCTTCACCCTCATGACAGAATGTATTCTTGCTTCTCAGCCACGTTTAAAACCTCATCTCGAATTGATTTGGCTTTTGCCAACTCTCCTCTATTGGCACGTGTCTGTGAGGCGAGCTACCTCCCCTCTGGCCTCTCCGATCACCATCCACTTAAATTGACCATTAGGATTGACAGGTCCCGGGACAAAGCTTTGTGGCGGTTGCAACCCCATTGGATCAATAATGAGGCGGTCCATGATAGAGTCTCTCCTCTCCTGCAGGAATTTTGGGCACGCAATCAGGGGTCGGCTTCCCTGGAGGTGACGTGGGATGCCTCCAAGGCTCACGGCAGGGGACAGTATATCTCTGCTGTGGCTGCGGTGAAGGCGGAGCTTGGAGACGCTGTCTCTAACCTGCAGCACAGGGTTGATGAGGTCATGACTAAATACACTGACTTGGCTACGGCCCCTAATTTTGATCACTTGTCCTCGCTTCGGCGAGAACTTCATCTCCAGGTGTCCGAAATTACCAGGTTGGGTATACAACGTAGTAGACAGGAATTTTTTGAGTTTGGGGACAAGAATAGCAAACTACTGGCACTACTAGCGCAGCAGGATAGGCCCTCGACAGTTATACCAGAGATCCTCACGAATTATGGCGTTTTGGTTCACTCTCAGGAGGATATTCTCTCTGAATTTACCGCCTTCTACACCTCCCTGTATGTCTCTTCGCTCCCCGCAGACTTTGACCCTGCACCCATGATGTCTATGCTGGATGCGTTGGCTCTGGGGTGGCTCTCTGACTCGGAGAGGCAACTCCTCGTCTCAGATATCACTCCAGAGGAAGTCGCACGGGCCATTAAATCATTCCCGACAGGCAAAGCCCCGGGCCCTGATGGACTTCCCATGGACTATTATAGCACCCATACCGAACTTATTGCCCCTAAGCTGGCACAGTTGTTTCAAGCCTGCTTACAACAGGGCTCTCTACCGCCCTCCATGAGAGAAGCGCATGTTGTTTTCATCCCAAAGCCTAATAAAGACCCTAAGTTGTGTGCCTCCTACAGGCCGATCGCCCTCCTTAACTGTGATTTAAAATTTCTCACCAAACTGCTGGCCACTAGACTTAGCAAGGTTATCAAATCCCTGATTGACTCTGACCAAACTGGCTTCATGCCCGGTAGATCCACAGATGTAAACATTCATAGGCTGTTTTCTAACATTCATGCTCCACATGACAACCAAGGTACTAGGACTATTGCCACACTTGATATGGAGAAAGCGTTCGATACCGTGGAGTGGGTTTATCTGTGGGAGGTGCTTAGGAGAATGGGATTCCCTCTTAAGTTCATTGATTGGATACGTACGCTCTATACTGATCCTTTGGCACGTATCAAACTAAATGGCACCTTGTTTCCCCCGTTCTCCCTCCAGAGGGGCACCAGACAGGGATGCCCTCTCTCCCCGGTCCTCTTCACCCTGGCCATGGAACCTATTGCAGAAGCCCTTAGGAGCTCGGCTGAGGTCCGTGGTCTTAGGGTGGGCTGGTTGGAGGAGAGAGTGGCTCTCTACGCGGATGACCTCCTGCTTTTTTTGAACGATGCTGATGATTCTCTGCGGGGTGCTCTTGGGATTATGGAAGCCTTTTCCGCCTTCACTGGGTTGAGAGTAGGGATGAGCTTCGTGTTCGAGTCGAACATACGTTCGACTCGAACATCGGCTGTTCGATCGTTCGACGAAGATCGAACGATTTGGGCCGTTCGCGCCAAATTCGAGTGACGCGAACGGCCCACAATGCACTACGCCATCGCAGTGTCATCCAGGCGCTGTGATTGGCCAAGCATGCACTGTGACCCCACATGCTTGGCCAATCACAGCGCCGGCAGCGAGGAGAGCAATGATTGGCCACAGGCAGGATGCCTGTGGCCAATTATTGCTGAGGGTGTTTAGTACACGCCCCACACTATAAAAGGCCGCCAGCACGGCGGCCTAGTGTAGTGTGTTCCGGAGCAAGGATAGAGCAGCATAGGCAGGGACAGTGACTTTTATTTCTTTCTTGCTTAACCTGGATTCCTTTAGTTTAGGGAAAGAGAAGGATAGGTAGGGAGAGTGTCAGTGTGTTTTGTGCTTGTGCTATATTGTGCTTAAAAAAAACATTTTTTCTAGGGACAGAAAACTGTAGGTAGGGAGAGTGTGTCAGTTTCTTTCACTGTCAAAGTCCTTGTTTCCAGGGACCTGGAAGGACAGTGAGTGAATTCTCCTTGTGCTAAATTGTGCTTAAAAAAAACATTTTTTCTAGGGACAGAAAACTGTAGGTAGGGAGAGTGTGTCAGTTTCTTTCACTGTCAAAGTCCTTGTTTCCAGGGACCTGGAAGGACAGTGAGTGAATTCTCCTTGTGCTAAATTGTGCTTAAAAAAAACATTTTTTCTAGGGACAGAAAACTGTAGGTAGGGAGAGTGTGTCAGTTTCTTTCACTGTCAAAGTCCTTGTTTCCAGGGACCTGGAAGGACAGTGAGTGAATTCTCCTTGTGCTAAATTGTGCTTAAAAAAAACATTTTTTCTAGGGACAGAAAACTGTAGGTAGGGAGAGTGTGTCAGTTTCTTTCACTGTCAAAGTCCTTGTTTCCAGGGACCTGGAAGGACAGTGAGTGAATTCTCCTTGTGCTAAATTGTGCTTAAAAAAAACATTTTTTCTAGGGACAGAAAACTGTAGGTAGGGAGAGTGTGTCAGTTTCTTTCACTGTCAAAGTCCTTGTTTCCAGGGACCTGGAAGGACAGTGAGTGAATTCTCCTTGTGCTAAATTGTGCTTAAAAAAAACATTTTTTCTAGGGACAGAAAACTGTAGGTAGGGAGAGTGTGTCAGTTTCTTTCACTGTCAAAGTCCTTGTTTCCAGGGACCTGGAAGGACAGTGAGTGAATTCTCCTTGTGCTAAATTGTGCTTAAAAAAACATTTTTTCTAGGGACAGAAAACTGTAGGTAGGGAGAGTGTGTCAGTTTCTTTCACTGTCAAAGTCCTTGTTTCCAGGGACCTGGAAGGACAGTGAGTGAATTCTCCTTGTGCTAAATTGTGCTTAAAAAAAACATTTTTTCTAGGGACAGAAAACTGTAGGTAGGGAGAGTGTGTCAGTTTCTTTCACTGTCAAAGTCCTTGTTTCCAGGGACCTGGAAGGACAGTGAGTGAATTCTCCTTGTGCTAAATTGTGCTTAAAAAAAACATTTTTTCTAGGGACAGAAAACTGTAGGTAGGGAGAGTGTGTCAGTTTCTTTCACTGTCAAAGTCCTTGTTTCCAGGGACCTGGAAGGACAGTGAGTGAATTCTCCTTGTGCTAAATTGTGCTTAAAAAAAACATTTTTTCTAGGGACAGAAAACTGTAGGTAGGGAGAGTGTGTCAGTTTCTTTCACTGTCAAAGTCCTTGTTTCCAGGGACCTGGAAGGACAGTGAGTGAATTCTCCTTGTGCTAAATTGTGCTTAAAAAAAACATTTTTTCTAGGGACAGAAAACTTTAGGTAGGGAGAGTGTGTCAGTTTCTTTCACTGTCAAAGTCCTTGTTTCCAGGGACCTGGAAGGACAGTGAGTGAATTCTCCTTGTGCTAAATTGTGCTTAAAAAAAACATTTTTTCTAGGGACAGAAAACTGTAGGTAGGGAGAGTGTGTCAGTTTCTTTCACTGTCAAAGTCCTTGTTTCCAGGGACCTGGAAGGACAGTGAGTGAATTCTCCTTGTGCTAAATTGTGCTTAAAAAAAACATTTTTTCTAGGGACAGAAAACTGTAGGTAGGGAGAGTGTGTCAGTTTCTTTCACTGTCAAAGTCCTTGTTTCCAGGGACCTGGAAGGACAGTGAGTGAATTCTCCTTGTGCTAAATTGTGCTTAAAAAAAACATTTTTTCTAGGGACAGAAAACTGTAGGTAGGGAGAGTGTGTCAGTTTCTTTCACTGTCAAAGTCCTTGTTTCCAGGGACCTGGAAGGACAGTGAGTGAATTCTCCTTGTGCTAAATTGTGCTTAAAAAAAACATTTTTTCTAGGGACAGAAAACTGTAGGTAGGGAGAGTGTGTCAGTTTCTTTCACTGTCAAAGTCCTTGTTTCCAGGGACCTGGAAGGACAGTGAGTGAATTCTCCTTGTGCTAAATTGTGCTTAAAAAAAACATTTTTTCTAGGGACAGAAAACTGTAGGTAGGGAGAGTGTGTCAGTTTCTTTCACTGTCAAAGTCCTTGTTTCCAGGGACCTGGAAGGACAGTGAGTAAATTCTCCTTGTGCTTAATTGTGCTTAAAAAAAACATTTTTTCTAGGGACAGAAAACTGTAGGTAGGGAGAGTGTGTCAGTTTCTTTCACTGTCAAAGTCCTTGTTTCCAGGGACCTGGAAGGACAGTGAGTGAATTCTCCTTGTGCTAAATTGTGCTTAAAAAAAACATTTTTTCTAGGGACAGAAAACTGTAGGTAGGGAGAGTGTGTCAGTTTCTTTCACTGTCAAAGTCCTTGTTTCCAGGGACCTGGAAGGACAGTGAGTGAATTCTCCTTGTGCTAAATTGTGCTTAAAAAAAACATTTTTTCTAGGGACAGAAAACTGTAGGTAGGGAGAGTGTGTCAGTTTCTTTCACTGTCAAAGTCCTTGTTTCCAGGGACCTGGAAGGACAGTGAGTGAATTCTCCTTGTGCTAAATTGTGCTTAAAAAAAACATTTTTTCTAGGGACAGAAAACTGTAGGTAGGGAGAGTGTGTCAGTTTCTTTCACTGTCAAAGTCCTTGTTTCCAGGGACCTGGAAGGACAGTGAGTGAATTCTCCTTGTGCTAAATTGTGCTTAAAAAAAACATTTTTTCTAGGGACAGAAAACTGTAGGTAGGGAGAGTGTGTCAGTTTCTTTCACTGTCAAAGTCCTTGTTTCCAGGGACCTGGAAGGACAGTGAGTGAATTCTCCTTGTGCTAAATTGTGCTTAAAAAAAACATTTTTTCTAGGGACAGAAAACTGTAGGTAGGGAGAGTGTGTCAGTTTCTTTCACTGTCAAAGTCCTTGTTTCCAGGGACCTGGAAGGACAGTGAGTGAATTCTCCTTGTGCTAAATTGTGCTTAAAAAAAACATTTTTTCTAGGGACAGAAAACTGTAGGTAGGGAGAGTGTGTCAGTTTCTTTCACTGTCAAAGTCCTTGTTTCCAGGGACCTGGAAGGACAGTGAGTGAATTCTCCTTGTGCTAAATTGTGCTTAAAAAAAACATTTTTTCTAGGGACAGAAAACTGTAGGTAGGGAGAGTGTGTCAGTTTCTTTCACTGTCAAAGTCCTTGTTTCCAGGGACCTGGAAGGACAGTGAGTGAATTCTCCTTGTGCTAAATTGTGCTTAAAAAAAACATTTTTTCTAGGGACAGAAAACTGTAGGTAGGGAGAGTGTGTCAGTTTCTTTCACTGTCAAAGTCCTTGTTTCCAGGGACCTGGAAGGACAGTGAGTGAATTCTCCTTGTGCTAAATTGTGCTTAAAAAAAACATTTTTTCTAGGGACAGAAAACTGTAGGTAGGGAGAGTGTGTCAGTTTCTTTCACTGTCAAAGTCCTTGTTTCCAGGGACCTGGAAGGACAGTGAGTGAATTCTCCTTGTGCTAAATTGTGCTTAAAAAAAACATTTTTTCTAGGGACAGAAAACTGTAGGTAGGGAGAGTGTGTCAGTTTCTTTCACTGTCAAAGTCCTTGTTTCCAGGGACCTGGAAGGACAGTGAGTGAATTCTCCTTGTGCTAAATTGTGCTTAAAAAAAACATTTTTTCTAGGGACAGAAAACTGTAGGTAGGGAGAGTGTGTCAGTTTCTTTCACTGTCAAAGTCCTTGTTTCCAGGGACCTGGAAGGACAGTGAGTGAATTCTCCTTGTGCTAAATTGTGCTTAAAAAAAACATTTTTTCTAGGGACAGAAAACTGTAGGTAGGGAGAGTGTGTCAGTTTCTTTCACTGTCAAAGTCCTTGTTTCCAGGGACAGAGAAGGACACCTGAAGGTAGCCCTTATTGCTTTTTTCCCATCTCCCTGCAGGCCATCTATTAGAATGTCTGGAAGGCAAACAAGGAGAGGCAGACAGTCAGGAGGCAATAAAAGAGGGCAAGCAGGCTCTGTGTCTGGGGGCAACAGTGCTGGTCGTGGACGCGGTGCATTGTCATCAGCACATGGCCATGGGACACGCTTGTCCTTCTTTTCGGCAGCTGGACATGTTGAGCCACATCATGCCGAAGACTTGGTAGAGTGGATGACCAAGCCCTCCTCCTCCTCCTCATCCTCTCTCACCCAGGCTCAGGGTACTGGAAAAGCAGCTGCCAAAGCGTCCTCTTCCCTGGTATCAATGTCAGACTCATCATCAGTCACTCCTTCCCTAGACCCACCATGTCCTCCTCCTGAGGAGTCCCCCGAACTGTTTCAGCACAGTGTTGGGTACATGCTCCAGGAGGATGCCCAGCGTTTCGAAGGGTCTGATGATGAAACCCAGCTAGAGGAAGGCAGTAGCGTGAGAGCAGACAGAGGGGATGCTCAAGAAGGACACCAATCTGGCAGTCATGTTCCAGCAGCTGCAGCATACTGCCAGATTGGCTCCAGTGATGAGGAGGGAGGTGATGATGAGGTCACTGACTCCACGTGGGTGCCTAATAGGAGAGAGGAGGAGGAGGAGGATGAGGAGGAGGCACATCTCCAACGAGGCAGGATGCCCTTTGGTGGCCAGCGTAAGGGCAGTACACCGACGGAATCACACCGCAGAGCTCCGCCTGTGCAGGGCGCTGCCTCTGCCCGTCATTCAAAAAGTTCTTTGGTGTGGGCCTTTTTTGAGGCTAGTGCATCAGATCGCACAGCTGCTGTTTGCAACATATGTCTCAAGCGTATATCGCGTGGCCAAAACATCAGCCGCTTGGGTACCACATGCCTGACCAGACATATGTTGACCTGCCATGCAGCTCGTTGGCAAGCCTACCTGAAAGACCCACACCAAAGAACAAAGCGGACCTCTCCTTGCACCGCATCAGCTGGGATCTCCAACCCCACTATAACTTCAGTCCTCTCTGAAACATGCACTGAGAGGAATGAAGGTGTAGAATTAGGTGTGTCACAGCCAAGTACTTGCGGCCACTCTGCTAGCAGTACACCGACGTCCGATTCTAGCAGGCAAATTTCCCTGCCCCAGCTGCTGGACCGTCGAAAGAAGTTCACTCCCAGCCATCCACATGCCCAGCGGTTGAATGCTAGCTTGGCTAAATTGCTAGCGCTTCAACTGCTGCCTTTTCAGTTGGTAGACTCGGCCCCCTTCCGTGTGTTTGTGCAATGTGCGGTTCCTCAGTGGCAGGTTCCCAAACGCCACTTTTTCTCACGGAAGGCTATTCCGGCTCTCTACCGGCATGTGGAAGGCAATGTCTTGGCCTCGCTGGACAGGGCGGTCAGCGGTAAGGTGCATATTACCGCTGACTCATGGTCCAGCAGGCATGGACAGGGACGTTACCTTTCTTTCACGGCCCATTGGGTCACTCTTTTGGCAGCTGGGAAGGATGCAGGACAAGGTGCAGTAGTGTTGGAGGTTGTCCCACCGCCACGCCTCCAAAATGCTACTACTGGTTGTGACACACCTCTCTCCTCCACCCCCTCCTCTTCTTCTTCCTCCATGGCCTCTTCCTGTGGTTTGTCCTATGAACCAGCGGTGCTCCGTAGCCGTTCACGGGGCTACGCAAGTACGCAGGCAAAAAGATGCCATGCCGTGCTTGCGCTGGTGTGTTTGGGGGACAGAAGCCACACTGGGGCAGAGGTCCTGTCTGCTCTGCAGGGCCAGGCCGAGAGGTGGTTGACGCCACGCCAGCTTAAGCCAGGAATGGTGGTTTGCGACAATGGCACCAACCTCCTCTCCGCCCTCCGACAGGGACAACTGACCCATGTGCCCTGTGTGGCTCACGTCCTTAACCTGGTGGTGCAGCGGTTCTTGGGCAGGTACCCGGGCTTACAGGATGTCCTGAGGCAGGCCAGGAAAGTCTGTGTGCATTTCCGCAGATCTTATAATGCCAGTGCTCGCCTGGCTGAGCTGCAAAAGGAGTTGAACCTGCCCAAGAACCGCCTTATATGTGACATGCCCACCAGGTGGAACTCAACGTTGGCCATGCTGCAGCGGCTGCACACGCAGCAGAGGGCCATCAATGAGTACCTGTGCGACTACGGCACCAGGACAGGGTCAGGGGAGCTTGGTTTTTTTTCTCCACGCCAGTGGGGCATGATCAGGGATGCATGCACTGTCCTGGCACCATTTGAGGAGGCCACGAGGATGGTGAGCAGTGACAGTGCATGCATCAGTGACACTGTACCTTTTGTCCACCTGTTGGAGCACACGCTGCGTGGAATAATGGACAGGGCACTTGAGGCAGAACAGAGGCAGGAAGAGGAGGACTTCCTTGCCTCTCAAGGCCCCCTTTACCCAGACAGTGTTCCTTCTGTCCCACCCATCGCACAGGAAGAGGAGGAGGAGGAGGAGGAGGATTGTGTCAGCATGGAGGTGGAGGCTGGCACTCAGCATCATCAGCAGCAGTCTTTTAGGGATGATTTACAGTCCCAAGAAACCAGTGGACTTGTACGTGGCTGGGAGGAGGTGGCTGCGGATCATGTCGTCCTTAGTGACCCAGAGGACTCCGGAGCGAATGCCTCAGCAAACCTACGCTGCATGGCCTCCCTGATCCTGCAAAGTCTGCGGAAGGATCCTCGTATTCTTCGGATCAAGGAGAGGGACCATTACTGGCTGGCCACTCTCCTTGATCCACGGTACAAGGGTAAGGTTGCGGACCTTATGTTACCGTCGCAGAGGGAGCAGAGGATGAGACAACTCCGGGAGGCCTTGCAGAAAGGTCTGTGCAACGCGTTCCCAGAGACTGGGAGGTTACAAACTCCTGGTCCTGGACAACGAGTTGCTGAGGCTTCGGCCAGTCAAAGAAGGAGCGGTGGGGAAGGTGGCCGTCTGACCGATGCGTTCAGACAATTCTTTAGTCCGCAGCCCCAAAGTATGATCGGTTCCAGCAACCATCGCCAGCGTCTGATAAACATGGTGCAGGAATATCTAGGGGCAAGGTCAGACTTGGACACCTTCCCCACCGAAAATCCTCTGGCTTACTGGGTCTTGAGGATGGATCACTGGCCAGAGCTTGCACAGTATGCAATTGAGCTACTGGCCTGTCCTGCATCCAGCGTTCTTTCGGAACGCACATTCAGTGCTGCTGGAGGATTTGTCACGGATCACAGGGTGCGCCTGTCCACCGACTCGGTTGATCGACTGACTTTCATCAAGATGAACCAGTCTTGGATCACCACCAGCTACCACACACCTGATGCTGATATAACAGACTAATTGATTTTAACATGTCACATCCCTTCAAGACTGATGCTGATGCTGAGTGCCTGTGCTGTTATGTTGACTGGCTATCCTCCTCCTCTGAGTCCTCAATGATACGATTGATGATGATAGCTTGGAAGATCATTTTTGTTTATGGGTGCCGCCACCAGTGGCTAAGGCCCAATTTTTCAGCCCCTGTTTTACAGGGGCGTGTAATTACAATTTTTTTAGCAATAATTTGCCATAGGGCTCATTGCTGTGCTCCAAGTACAGTATCTGTGAGGGGTTGGAGTGTTGTGGCACCAGTGCCTAAGGCCCAATTTTTCAGCCCCTGTTTAACAGGGGCGTGTCATTACAATTTTTGAAGCAATACTTTGCAACAGGGCTCATTGCTGTGCTCCAAGTACAGTATCTGTGAGGGGTTGTAGTGTTGTGCCACCAGTGCCTAAGGCCCAATTTTTCAGCCCCTGTTCAACAGGGGCATGCAATTACAATTCTTGATCTAATAATTCACAGCAGGGTCCATTGCTGCACCCACCAAGAGTAACTCTGAGGGCTTACAGTCTTGTGGCAACGCCACCACCACCACCACCACGAAAGGCCCAATTTTTCAGCCCCTGTTCAAAAGGGGCATGTAATTACAATTCTTGATCTAATAATTCACAGCAGGGCCCATTGCTGCACCCACCAAGAGTAACTGTCAGGGCTTACAGTGTTGTGGCACCAGCACCACCATCAAAGCCCCAATTTTTACTACCACTGTTCAACAATTATATGTAATTAAAATTCCTGATATAATAGTTGACAGCAGGGCGTTCCAGCACCAACCAAGAGTAACTGAGTGCTTACAGTGTTGTGCCAACACCAACAACTAAGGGGCCTATTTCTGCAGAGTATATACGGCAGGTCCCTACTTTCAAACATCCAACTTACAAACGACTCCTACTTGCAAACGAAAGAAGACAACAGGAAGTGAGAGGAAATCTACCCCTAGAAAGGAAAATTCTCTCCTGTAAGAATAAATATGGGAGAAAGGGGTCTCATCTGTACTGATGCTTTATCAGCAATCCTTGTTTCAAGAAAAACACCACATTTCAAAAACAGTTGTCATTGGGACGGAAAGTGAGGTGAAATGTTCTGAACAGGGGCACAGACAGCAAAACAAATGTTACAGGGGTGATAACCCTTACCTATGTTTCCCAAAAAGTTTAAAAATAGATTTTTGGGCTGGAGCTACACTTCAACAATGTACCTGTTCAAAATTACAAACAGATTCTACATAAGAACAAACCTACAGTCCCTGTCTTGTATGCACCGCCTGTATACGGCTGTTCAGAGTATATAGGGCCTTTTTTATTTTATGTGCGGGGTTCCCCTTAATATCCATACAAGACCCAAAGGGGCTGGTAATGGGCTGGGGTAGGGGGGGGGGGTCATGGGGTAGCTATGCCATTTTTCTTAAAGAATTTCATCCATATTACCGGGACCAGACATTACATTAAAGCCGCAAGCAGTTTTAAATGGCTTTTTTTTCCTTTAGAAGTGTCATTTTGTGCAGGGACAGTTCTAAACACGGGAAACACGTGGCACTTCACAGGCATACTTTAGACACCCCCCAGGTACGATATTTAAAGGAATATTTGACTTTTTTTTTTTCACTTTATGCATCATTAAAATGACTGCTCCCGAAAAACGACCGTTTTTAAAACTTCTTTTTGCATTGATACATGTCCCCTGGTGCAGAACCCGGGTTCCCAAACCCTATTTATGACAATAACATGCATAATAGTTGTTATAATTAGCACTTTAGAATTCGAACGTTCGCATCCATTGTATTTAATAGGGTTCTAATGTTCGTTCGAACTTTCGGTCCGTTCGCGGGTTCTGGTGCGAACCGAACCCGGGGGTGTTCGGCTCATCTCAACTTGAGAGTGAACTGGCACAAATCTCAGCTGTTCCCGGTGGATGAGGGGGCCAGGTCCTCCTCACCCCCTCCCTTCCGCTTCAGTGGGTCGATCAGTTTACCTACCTAGGCATTGTTATCTCAAAAGAGAGTACAGACTTTGTGCGGCTCAATCTTGACCCTGTCCTGGTGGTAGTCAGGGCCAAACTGAAGGCATGGAGCAATCTTCCCCTTTCCCTCATTGGCCGCATTAACCTTCTTAAAATGAAAGTCATCCCTAAATTTACCTATATTTTTCGAAATTCCCCGCAATGGTTGACCAAAGCTTTCTTTAATTCTCTTAGGCAGATCTTCCTCACCTTTATTTGGGGGCCCAAGCCACCTAGATTTAAATACTCTACTTTGACCAGGCCTGTGGACAGTGGAGGCTTGGCTCTCCCTGACTGCCACAAGTACTTCTTGGCCACCCAGCTCGTGACCGCCCATTGGTGGGTGCAGCCGGACTTGACCAATTCTGCGGTGGTGCTGGAGGCGACTATAGTGGGGTCTCTGGAGGCCCTGCAGGGGCTGCTGTTTAGGGGTCCTAGGACGCCCCACCATCTCACACCTTCTATGCGAAACACCTTGCGGGCATGGAGGGTGGGAGAGGAGCTGAGGACACCCCAGCCTAACTCCTGGTCTCCCCCACACCCCCCTGTGGCTGAATCCCAACCTCTCGCAGTTCAACACCATCCCCGATCCGCAGGCCTGGGCCAAATACAAAGTTCTTACTCTTAAGCATGTGATCACTAACGGGGAGCTTTCCCCCTTCCATGTTTTACGTGCCAATTTTCAGGTTCCTCCACAGCTTCATTTCAGGTACCTTCAAATAGCCCATGCCTTCAGATGTCAGTTCTTGGGCCAACCGGTTGTCTTGGAATATTCTGAGCTCGAATCCACCCTTCGAGTGAAGGACCTGGAGAGACCCACGTCCCAACTCTATGGGTCCCTGTTGGTTGCTGCTGCCCCCGAGTTGTCCTCCCTCCGCAGAAAATGGGTGGAGGACATACCGGGGCTGGACGAGGACGACTGGAGGGAGATTTGGGACTTTCCCTTCTCCCATCTAGTCTCAGCACGGGACAAACTAGTACAATATAAAATTGTACGCCTCATAGACTGCATCAGATGTCACCGTCACATTCCTCGGAGTGCTGGCGCTGCTCACATCAGGTGGGGAATCTTCTGGGATTGCCCGGCGGTAGCCCACTATTGGGCGGAAGTACTCCGGGTAATTGTTAAGGTCTCGAAAACTCATGTCTCTTATGACCCTAGATACTGTCTGCTGGGACTGGTGGAACAACTGTCAGTGCTCCGACCCAAGAAGATACTCATCTCCCTGCTACTGTACTATGCTCGTAAAGCTATCACGATGAATTGGAAAAAGTCATCTCCCCCCTCTGTCGGGTTCTGGAAAAACCTAGTTAATGCTAGTTTACCTCTCTATAAGGCCATCTACTCCGGTAGGGGCTGCCCACAAAAGTTTGAGAAGATATGGTCATGTTGTTTGGACGATGTTACCACGGCAAATGCTGCAGTGACGAGTGACTAGGCTAACGATCGCAAGCTAGGCTGTTAAGGTATTGATCAATTTTCTTGGGGTTTGTTTTTTTTTTGTTTTGTTTTTTTTTCCCAGGATGCTATTTCCTCCTGATATCATTTTGAGCAATGTTCACCCTGAACTGATCCCCCTCCCCGTATTGGGGTTGTAGGTTTAGTAGGTTGTATGTGTTTAATGTTGTCCCCTGCTACGACCTGTTCCTGTAGCGGGACTATAGCCCCTGTGTGGGCAATTGTTCGGCCCATATGCGGGCTGTTTTTGTATGTTAAATAAAAACTGAATAAAAATGAAAAAAAATAAAATAATTTAGTTTATTCGATTTTTCTTATAACAAAAAGTAGAAAATATTATTTTTTTTCAAAATTTTCAGTCTTTTTCCGTTTATATAGCAAAAAAAAAAATTTGCAGAGGCAATCAAATACCATTAAAAGAAAGCTCTATTTGTGGGAAGAAAAGGACGCAAACTTTGTTTGGGTACAACATTGCATGTCCGCACAATTTCCAGTTAAAGCAGCGCAGTGCCAAATTCTGAAAACATCTCTGGTCTTTAAGCTGCATAATGGCCCGGGGCTTAAGTGGTTTTTAGGTTCGCCACAGGTTTTTATAGCGTCAGGTACCCTCATATATTATTTTAACCCCCTGATTGCCCCTAGAGTTAACCCTTTCACCAGTGATCACCGTATAAGTGTCACTGGTGACACTGGTTAGTCAGTTAGTTATTTCGTTATTTAGGTTACCCGTCAGGTTTTTATATATTGTCAGGTACCCCCATATATTACCTAATAAAGGTTTTAACCCCCTGATTGCCCGTAGTTAACCCTTTCACCAGTGATCACCCTATAAGTGTTACGGGTGACACTGGTTGGTTAGTTTGCTTTTTGTAGCATCAGGGCACCCGCCGTATATAACCCAAAAAAGGTTTAACCCCCTGATTGCCCGGCGGGTGATATCAATTAGGTTTTAGACTCAGAGAGGGTCTGCGTCGCCCCAGGCAGCGTCAGGTTAGTGCCAGTAACGCTAACACCCACGCTCAAAGCATACACCTCCCTTAGTGGTGTAGTATCTGATCAGATCTATACTAGCGTCCCCAGCGGTTTAGGGTTCCCAAAAATGCAGTGTTAGCAGGATCAGCCCAGATACCTGCTAGCACCTGCGTTTAGCTCCTCCGCCCAGCCCAGCCCACCCAAGTGCAGTATCGATCGATCGATCACTGTCACTTACCAAACACAGCACACATAACTGCAGCGTTAGGAGAGACAGGCCTGATCCCTAACAGTTTTTTTTTAAGCGTTTGATACATTTGCTGACAGTCAGGTGCTTTTTTACCTGTGAATCTTACTAGTGTACCACTAAATTTAGAGCCCAAAATGGCAAATCGAAGGTACACTAGTAAAGAGGCTGAGCATGACAGATAGTGAAGAGGAGGTCATGTATCTGTCAGATTCATGCTCAGAATACATTCCCGTTGAAGACAGCGGCTCCATGTCAGATAGCACTGACGACGAAAATGAGGTCCCTGCTGCTAAGGTCAGGCGTACCCGATCTTCTGATGTTGTTGAGGAGCAAGAACCACAGGGCTCTCGTATTATGTAGCAGAGTAGTACTAGCGCCGCTATTCCTTCTGGTGAACTGGCAAGCACCAGCGGCTTAGTACAGCCTGGGTGTACATCCAGCACTGCAGTATCACGTGGTGACGTGGCGAGTCCCATACGTGCAGTTCAAGCTGGCGAGGTGGCAAGCACAAGTAGTATCCCGCTGCCACCAATAAGAAGACAAAGGCAGGCCCATCGTGCCCATAGTGCCCTTCCTGCAGAATTTGTCTATCTTGATTGGGTGCCCAACACTTCTGCAGAACCCGTACTTCCCCCATTCACTGCCCAACCCGGTATTCAGGTGGAAACAGCTGATTTTACGCACTTGATTTTTTTTCGCTGTTTTTCACGGAAGATCTCTAGATCTATTGTGGACCAGAGTAATTTATATGCTGGTCAATTCATCGCCGCAAGTCCCCAGTTGCCTTCCATTGCCAGAGATTGGAAACCAATTACGGTTTCCGAATTTAAGACCTTTCTGGGCCTTTCCCTCAACATGGGCACACATAAATTCCCGTCATTGCGCGCCTATTGGTCCACGCGCCTAATTGACCATATGCCCGTGTGCTCTGCCTCCAAGCCCAGGAAACAATACGAGCAGATCTTGCAGTTCATGCATTTCAACGACAATGAACTTTGTCGTCCACGTGGAGACCCTGAATACGATCGGCTCTACAAAATTCGGCCCCTTATAAACCACTTCAACGAACGTTTTGCAGCCTTGTTTATTCCCGATGAAGTTGTCTGCGTTGATGAGTCCCTAATTAAATTTTCTGTCCGCTTGTCTTTCAAGCAGTACCTTCCCAGCAAGCATGCCAGATACGGGGTCAAGCTCTATAAGTTCTGTGACACCGCAACAGGCTATGTATGGAGCTTTATGGTTTATGAGGGAAAGGATAGTCACGTAGAGCCGGAGAACTGCCCAGATTACATAGGGAGCACTGGCAAGATAGTGTGGAACTTGGTGTCACCTTTATTCGGAAAGGGATACCACTTGTATGTGGACAATTATTACACGAGCGTGCCACTATTTAGTCACTTGTTTGATCATCAGATTGGAGCATGTGGCACCGTGCGACCTAATCACCGGAGCTTTTCCCAGGGGCTTGTAGATTCCCGTCTTAGGCTGGGGGAGAGAGCCTGCTTGAGGTGTAATAATTTGCTTGCTGTGAAGTGGAGGGATAATAAGAATGTTTTCCTTCTTACCTCCCTTCACGCAGACACGATAGTCCAAATTCGTACGGCGACTGGTGTTGTGGAGAAACCCCTCTGTGTCCACAAATATAACCTTAATATGGGAGGGGTGGACCTCAACGACCAGTTGTTGGCGCCGTATCATATTGCCCGTAAGGCGAGACGCTGGTACAAAAAAGTGTCTCTATCCTTATTTCAATTGGCTTTGCTGAACGCTCATGTGCTATACAGAGCTTCAGGCGGGACTTCATCCTTCCCAAAATTCCAGGATGAGATAGTCACAGACCTCCTGTATCCAGGCGGTTCTGCACCTCACCATCCCCAACCAAATGCAGTAAGCCGGCTGCATGAGAGGCATTTTCCGTATGTCCTCGAGAGTACCCCTACCCAATGAGCCCCCCAAAAAAGATGTCGTGTCTGTAGCAAGCGCGGATTTAGGCGTGACACCTGTTATTTTTGTCCACTCTGTCCTGACAATCCTGGTCTTTGCATTGGTAAATGTTTTGAACGCTTCCACACAAAAGTGACGTTTTAGCGTAGGGTACAGCATTTCACAGACTAGGACACACTTACACAGGGTCTCCCAAGATGCCATCGCATTTTGAGAGACCCGAACCGTTACAGTTGTTAAAGTTACAATAATAATTACAGTTACAGTAACAATGTAATCCTTATGATCAGCACCGGCCCAAGACATGGTGCTGCCTGGGACCAAGAATGAAATGCTGCCCCCCCCCCCCTCAAAAAAAAAAAAAAAACACGCCCACCAAAACACCCCCCACATTCATTATTTTAAATCATGATAATTAAATGTCATTTAAAAAGTTATAGCGCCTACAAAATAGGGGATAGAATGACATTTTTTTTAATTATTTTTTTTTCCTAGTAATGACGGCGATCTGCGATTTTTATTATGACTGCAACATTATGGCGGACACTTTTGACACATTTTTGGGACCATTCACACTTATACAGCGATCCGTGCTATAAATATGCACTGATTGCTGTATAAATGTGACTGGCAGGAAGGGGTTAAATATGTTCCCTGCTAGGTGATTCTTACTGTGGGGGGAGGGGACTGACTGGGGGAGGTGACCGATGGTTGTCCCTATGTACAAGGGACACAGCATCGGTCTCCTCTCTCCCTGACAGGACGTGGATCTTTGTGTTTACACACAGAAATCCACGTCCTGCCTCTGTCACAGCCGTTCGCGGGTACCTGGCAGACATCACGGCCGCCAGGCAAGCGCATCGGCACCCGCGTGACACGGCGGGCACAGCTTTTCCCCGATGCGCGCCCGATGCGGCGCGCATCGCGGAAGTAAACAGGAGGACGTCCATGGACGCCCTCCCGGGAATTGAACGCCGCGCGGCCCGCGCTGTAGACGTCTTTTGTCTATAGCGCGGGCGCAAAGTGGTTAAAAGAATAAAGTTTTGCTTTAAATTACAGGGAAAACATGGGTACAAGACAAAGATCATCATCAGCCACCCACATTAAAAATCCCACCTAACTCACCCGTTTCTCCAGATAGGCAGAGAGGCTGCCCAGGCTCAGCTCACACTGTCACTGTCCAGGGCACAGCCGCACAGGAAGATTTCCTCAGACCCACACTGAAATCCAACCCTCACGCAGAAGATGGAAGATGGATGAGGTGTGTGGGCGGAGGCTGAGCGCTGTGAATGCTGGGGCGGCCGCGGCCTCCTGACGTCCCTGGTTGCTAGGCGACGGTCGGGACTCGGCAGGCAATTTTAGCAACCAGTGCAGGAGACAGCGGCACCGCACAGGCACAGCGCACCGCCGACCAGCATCCGCTCAGCCTCCGCTCTGCTCTCTGCCCGACGGAAGTAAGTCTGTTAAAAATATGTTGCCGGCCGGACTGCCGCCCCCTCCTAAATGCCGCCTGGTACCATGGTCCCATTGGGTCCCATGGTAGGGCCGGCCCTGCTTATGATCCTGTTTTAATCCATTTACAAAAGCTATTTTTAGCTGTTGCTGATATGCACTATTCACATCCTCAGCTTCGGGGAGCCCGGAGAACACTTTAAAAACCTCTCGTAGTTTATTTAGGTAGTCACTGACACTCTCCTTGTCTTCTTGTACTGTCATATTTATTTTCTGCCAATCAGTCCGTTGTACCCATCTAAGCTTGCATCTATTCAGTAAAGCACTCAACCTGTTTCCTAAGTCTGGGCTATCTGGAGGTAATGGATCCCTTCGCCCCTGTCCGTCTACTAGGCCGCCAGTGTCCCATTCCCCCTTTACCAAAGCCCAATCTGATCCCAGTGTCCTCCTCAGGGCTCTCTCTACCTCCACCCCGTTCAACTTATAACTGTTCCGTAATGCCTCTATGTTTTCAATAAGTTCCGCTGGACCTAATTTTGGATGTTTCATGTGTTCTGTAGCCTTTTGTATGTCATTCTCAGTCCATGGCCTGAAAACGGTCATTGTCAGGGGATGCTGTCCTCCCACCCGTCCAAATCCTGACAACCTTTTACAGTTAATTTATTATTAAATCCAAATTTTTTACCCATTTGGCACAACATTTCACCAATTTAGGGTCTTTGCTATGCATAAATTTCTTATCTCCTTCTAATGGTGCATTAGGAACACAAGAGCAACACGCACAATACATTCCTTTACAGAAACTATTCCCCCTTTCTCTGTTCTTTTACTTCAATGTTGAGTTTAGAGTACAAGAACCCTACCAAAATATATATAAAACAACAAAGTCTAAATTCCCCAAACAGGAAACATATGCACATATATAAATATATAATCTATACCTTCGCCCCCCTCTTTTTTTTTTTTTTTTTTTTTTTTTAGAAGTACAGTTGGTTTAAAATAAACAAAAAACAAAAACGAAGAACAACAAAAAAAATAAAGAAAAAAAATAGAGTGACCTGATCAGAATTCACGCGCGCACACACACACACACAAAAGAGGAAGTGCACTTAGCTTAGATGGCCGGACAGTTCCTTAACAATACAAATGTCTGTGAAGGGGGGATTGAGTCCAGTGTCTAACCACAAGATTGCAGACACACAAAACATATAACTGCCTTAACAGACAAGTTCCCCGTCGTTAGCATTAATTGACTTTCTATTAACTTGTAAAACACAGGGGTAGCAACTCTGGGGTCACGATAACGATAAGAATACAGGAAAATAAAAAATATCAAAACACCACACACTATGTGGAGAATCAAAAAATTGTTAAAACCCGTCTCTGTAGTACTGTTGTTCAATGAAGTTGTAAAGTTAGCAGTAAGGTTAATCATTAGAAAGAGAGAGGAGATGGTACAACACCACCTATAAATACAAAAATAAGTGATCACCAAGAAGAAAGTAGGCCTCGCAATCTGTTTAGATCACTCAGCTACTTTTAGCGCTTAAATAGTCCGGTCCTCAACCTTCGACATTTGGTATACCCTTCAACAAATCTTTTTTTTATCTGTCCTGGACAGCAGGCGACGTCCATTTTACCTTAGGCAACGCCCCATATGCCTTTGTCTTCGAGCATCGGATTATACAATCAATCCCAATGTCGGATTACAACTCATAACCAGAATCAAGCAGAAAGAGAAAAAGAGACTTAGAAAAAAAATTCAAAGTAATTTTAAAGTATCTTAACCTCCCAAACTAGAAGGACTGGATCACGGCAGGTTCGGAACCAGATGGTTGGACCCGGGTCCCGGTAGCAATCGGCCCCTATTTAACCACTAATGTTAAGTGGGGGGACTTATGTTCTCAGTGAGTTTTGAGATCCAATACTCACTGATTTCTGATCGATCAGAACCATTGGACCCAGGCTTCACGCAAGGACCAAAATGATAGAAAAATACTTCCTCTGTGATCAGTCCAACTTCAGGTGTTCTAGAAGTAAGGTTATTTATTTCAAATGTACCGGTACAAATGGATGAGCCTTTCATGCTGAGAAGAAAGCAGAAGTCACATACAGACACGAGGTGTGTGACCTTTTTATAGAGTCAACAGGAAGAATACTATTGGCTAAAAAGTTCACTGGTGGCTCATGACGCATAACAGCTTTATTGCCAATCACAGTGTCTTTTTACAATTCGTAGCAAAGCTTATGATTTTAGGAAGTAAGTTGAAACAATTGAACAATATAAGTTGGAAGCAACGTGTCTTTAGAAGCCATTTTAAAAATCGGAATCCATTTTAAATTCCTACAAATAGTCACACAATAGACATAAAAACGTTTCCAACAGGTACCCCAGACGTAGACCTGTTGGCCTCCAGGTTCAACACAAAACTGGACAACTTTGTGTCAAGGACAAGAGATCCTTTTGCTCAGGGGTTAGATGCCCTGACAATTCCGTGGGATCGATATTCTCTGATATATGCGTTCCCTCCAGTTCTGCTTCTCCCACGATTCCTTCAGAGAGTCAAAAGGGAAAGAAAGCCAGTGATTTTGGTTGCCCTGGCTTGGCCCAGGAGATCCTGGTACACGGAAATCTTAAATTGGCAGAAGGAAGACCTTGGGTTCACCCACTACGCTCAGACCTACTGTCGCAGGGTCCAATATTCCATCCTGCCTTACAAAGTCTAAATTTGATGGTTTGGCTGTTGAGACCCACATTCTGAGAAAACATGGGCTCTCAGTCCCAGTCCTATCCACTCAGGTTAATGCTAGGAAGCCGGCCTCCAGGCTCATCTACTATAGAATCTGGAAGGCATATGTTTCCTAGTGTAAACCCAGAAGATGGTACCCTAGGAAGTATGCCATTAATAGGAATCTTGCCTTTCTTCAGTTGGGCTTAGAAATGAAGTTGGCCCTGAGCACTATCAAGGGCCAGATCTCGGCTTTGTCGATATTCTTTCAAAGATCACTTGCCTCTCATTCCCTAATCCGGGCCTTTATTCAGGGAGCGCTGCGCTTGAATCCGCCGGTTAAGTCTCCTGTGTGCCCATGGGATTTGAATTTGGTATTGTCTGTTTTACATAAATTATCTTTTGAACCATTACACCATGCTTCCTTAAGTCTTTTGACAAAGAAACTGTTTTTTCTTGTAGCCATATCCTCAGCAAGGAGGGTATCGGAATTGGCGGCTCTTTCGTTTAAAGAGCCGTATATGATTATTCATGATGACAGGGTGGTGCTGCGTCCTCACCCAACCTTTTTTACCTAAGGTGGTTTCAGGATTTCATCTGAATCAAGATATAGTCCTACCGTCTTTTTTTTTTTTCCAGACCTGCAGTCTGCAGAGGAAGAAAGTCTACACTCTCTAGATGTTATAAGAGCGGTAAAGATTTATCTGCAAGCTGCGGCTCAGATACGAAAGACTGATTGTCTGTTTATTCTGCCACAAGGCCCAAGGAAGGGCCAGGCAGCGTTGAATTCTACTATTGCATGTTGGATTCGACAAGTCATTATTCAGGCCTATGGTTTAGAAAAGAAGATTCCTCCTTTTCAGGTGAAAGCGCACTCGACTAGAGCAGTTGGTGCTTCATGGGCAGTGCATCACCAGGCCTCCATGGCTCAGATCTGTAGAGCTGCTACTTGGTCTTCGGTCCATACATTTACCAGGTTCTACCAGGTAGATGTGAGACAGTACGAGGATGCCGCCTTTGGGGGTAGTGTGCTGCAGGCAGCAGTATAGATCCTCTGGCCCAATGGCGGTCTTTATTTCTGATCTGTGTCTCCCTCCCCTCAATTTAAGCATTGCTATGGGACATCCCATTAAGTAATTAAGGCTCTGTGTCCCGTGATGTATGAGCAAGAAAATAGGATTTTTTAATACAGCTTACCTGTAAAATCCTTTTCTTGGGAATACATCACGGGACACAGAGCACCCGCCCCTCTTCGGAGTTAAACGTGGGACTCTTATTGCTTTGCTACAAAACTGAGGTACTCTCCATTTGGGAGGGGTTATATAGGGGAGGAACTCAATTCTAATTAGGTTTGCCAGTGTCCAATCACCTGTGGTGACTACATAACCCATTAAGTAATTAAGACTCTGTGTCCCGTGATGTATTCCCAAGAAAAGGATTTTACAGGTAAGCTGTATTAAAAAATCCTATTTTTTAGTGACACACATGATAAATGGCTTTAAGCGGGATTCCACCCGCGATTTTTTTTTTTTTTTAAAGTCAGCCGCTACAAACACTGTAGCTGCTGACTTTTAATAAGGACTCTTACCTGTCCTACTCGCCCACGATGATGGCCCCCCCCGATGCCGATCCCTCGGTCACTGCAGGTCCCGCGCCGCCATCGTCAGTAAGGGAAACAGGCAGTGAAGCCTTACGGCTTCACTGCCCGTTTCCTACTGCGCATGCGCGAGCCGCGCGGCTCTTTGTGAATGGGCCGGCTGCTCTCTGGGATGTACGCAGTTCCCAGAAAGCAGCACGCCCCATTCACCAGAAGACACCGCGAGGATGACGGAGGGAGAAGATCCACCGAGGAGGATGAAGAGGCAGATTAAGGACTTCCGCATAGCAACCGCTATTTCTGGTAAGAATAAAAAAAGAAATGTTTTAATTTTTTTTTTTCAATTATTTTTATGATTTTTGGTGAAATTTTTTTTTTCAGGGTGGAACTCCACTTTAATGGTGTATGATTAGGAGGTGTAGTTTTCCAGCACGGGAAGTAACCTGAAAGTTTCTTAGGTCATACATTTGGAGTTAATTATAGTTGTAAACAGGGTACATCATTATAGACAACTTTCGGTTTATCGAGCTGGAGGGAGCCCAAAATACGATTGTTTTTAAATACTGTCCAATGTTTATTCATAATGTTTTTAATTTGTTTGTGTTGCACCGAATAAGATGTAACAAAAGGAGTGAAGGTGAGTATGTAGTGCTATGTGTTAAAACGGTGTAATGTGGATAAAACACTTAACAATATACACCCAACTGGGTGTGACAGTGAAGCAATTAAATTAATAATCAGTCCACACATGAAATGATAATCAATCCACACATAAAATAAATATAGTGACAATGTCCATCATAGGTGGGTGAAAAATGACATAGTAGAGATGTCATGAAGCTGTATGAACCATCCCAACGAAATTTCTTCAGGTAAATGGTATGACTTAAACACGCTTACCGGAACTGTTGGACCCGACTGTCAGCGACAACGGATCAATCAGGCATGGAAATTCCCAACCGACTGGAGGACCAAGCAGTCAGAGAAGATCCTGACAAGTGTGGGGTACGCCTCACTGGTATCCAGATGGTGTTGACCACAAGTAAGACCAATGGACCCAATACTTCCTCAGCTGAAGGTCGATCCGGTGTTGGTATCCCAACCATGTGAATGGCTAGGACAGCGATGGGAATCCACAAGACATCCGAAGGTGCTGGCTCGGTTCTGGTAAGCAAAACCCTTTAAGGGGTAATTTAAGACCCACTGGAGAGACCCAAAAAACTTTCATCCACATGGAAAGTAAACACCAAATTACTTTAAAAAATGGTATTGAGAATTGAAAGAAGAAGCCACACATTGTAGATTTTAAAATTTTTTACTCCGTGCACATTCACATGTGCATTATAAAACATTATTTCCAAATATATACATCTGGGTTTAATTAACTTATTTTTTGGGGTTTATTTTGCTTTAACAGGCATGTTTCAAGACATAACATACAAAACTCTGGAACTTACACAGTTCAACGTACAAAATGTGAAGGCAATATCAGACATTATAGTATGTCAACAATGTGTTGCTGTTTTCTTCATTAGATGGGGGGGGGGTGATGTCACCCCTGTAAAAGCCAAATTTAGAAGACGCAAATACGGATTCAAAATGGGGATTTCCTTTCTGATCCCTAATGTCAACATGTGCTATCTCCCATCATGGGTGATCAATGGACGTGTTTTGGGGGTGCAACCCCTTCTTCTCACCTACTTGAGTTGAGAGGAAGGGGCTGCACCCACAAAACACGTACATTGATATCCCGTGATGGCAGATAGCACATGTTGACACACTGTGTGCATCTTCAAAATTTGGCTTTAAAAATGTATTTATTTTTTGGAAAATTGATAAACAAAAAAACAAAATGGTGGCATTTTGTGGTTATTTAGATTCTTCCTAATATATCAATCATGTTCTTCAGTTTTTGTTCAACATCCTTGCTTTTTTGATTATTCATTTCTAAATCCCGACTACACACCATTATTTCCTGGATTAATATTTGTGCACTTGCACTTGTGAAATGAGGAGATTGTTGCTCCACAAGCAGCACATCACCTAAAATCAAAAAACACACCATGTATTATAAATATGCAGGCATACATCTATTACCTGAAGCTGTGGTGACAGACACTGACCTGTTGTGGTGTCAATTTCAACCACTTCTTCCACCTCTCCTTCCTCCACATCCTCAGGTTGGGGTTCTCTCTGTTCTTTAGGAGGTGTGGGGTTCCTGGTGTCCTCTGAGTGGTGTCCTCCAAGTCTTTGCTCCCCTATGAGAATGAAACAAAACGTATACTTAGCACACAGATATTTGAGGGCAGAAATAGGAATATGAAACATTGCTTGGAAGTGGGGTACAATTGTCTGTTTTGGCAGAGTTCCAAGCTGAAGACATGTTTTTTTTTCCCTTACCAAAGCTGAAATACTTCCCTTTTTTTTGGACAAGTTTCACACATGTAGACACCCCAAGTATCCACTAGAGCACCTGTGTGGGACACCTTAAAAAGGTTCTGGTGTCCCACACTAGTGCTCCAGAGTCCAGATGTGTAAACAGCTGCTGAATGTCCTCTCCTTTACACTGAATCAAGTTTGCATTTCATTCTAGTTACAAACACATCTAGACAACAATGTAATAAACTATTTTTTATACAAATGGGCATGACCAAATGTAGTTAATCCTGTATCTACCAAAAACATTGTATGTAGTGTGGGCGAACAATGTTTACTACGACTGATTACTGTGCCCACTAACCTGAAAGTTGCCATTTTAAACTGTCCAACAGTAAAGAAAGCACATGGAACAACAAGCAAGTAATAATAATAATCTGAACACAGGACAAATACTTACTTTTTTTAAGCATTTTCTTGATCCTTCTGTACTTTTCGTGCTCCCTCAATTTCAGGTCTGACCAGCGTTTCCTCAATTGCTCCTTGGATCGTCGTACACCAAAATTCTTGTGCAGACTTCTCACAACTTTACTCATGATCTTAGCCTTTCTCACATTAGGGTTGGTGTACGGTTCATGCTTCCCATCATAGTCGGTCCTCCTCAAGATGTCCGCCATCTCTGCAAAGGACATTATTGAGGCCTTATATCTCCTCCTGAAACGTGATGTTTCTGGCTCCAGGCTTTCCTCCCTGTTAGTGCTATTATCAGCCACCTGCTGTGTCTCCGCCATGTCTCTCCCACTGCGTGCCGAAAGAGAAGGGGCAGGGAATATATTAGAAAGAACGTCAGGGGCGGGCGACGTGTGCAGAGTTTCACGCATGCGCAGTGCATATAAAGCTAACACGCATGTGTCGTACCTACGTTCTGTGTGCGGAGGAAGAAGTAAGCGCTGAACGTGAGACCGAAAGGTAACATTTTAACTTGGGTCATCAGTGGCCTATAGGGATGAGCTTCGAGTTCGAGTCGAACTCATGTTCGACTCGAACATTGCCCGTTCGCCGAACAGCGAACAAATTGGGGTGTTTGCGGCAAATTCGAAAAGTCTATGGGAGAAATCTAAAGTGCTAATTATAAAGGCTTATATGCAAGTTATTATCATAAAAAGTGTTTGGGGACCCGGGTCCTGCCCCAGGGGACATGTATCAATGCAAAAAAAAGTTTTAAAAACGTCAGTTTTTTTGGGAGCAGTGATTTTAATAATGCTAAAAATGAAACAATAAAAGTGAAATATTCCTTTAAATTTCGTACCTAGGGGGTGTGTATAATATGCATATAAAGTGGCGCATGTTTCCCGTGCTTAGAACTGTCCCTGCATAAAGTGTCATTTTTGAAGGAAAAAAAGTTGCGGCTATTAATGAATTGTCGGCTCCCGGCAATACATAGAAAAGTCATTGATAAAAAAAAAAAAAGCGTGGGGGTCCCCCAGAATTCAATTACCAGGCCCTTCGGGTCTGGTATAGATGTTAAGGGGAACCCCGCCGCAAATTAAAAAAAATGCGTGCGGTTCCCCCAAATATCCATACCAGGCCCTTCAGATCTGGCATGGATTTTAAGGGGAACTCCACCCCAAATTGCGGGATCTTATCGGAATCTGGAAGACCCCTTTAACAAAGGGGACCCCCAGATCCCTCCCCCCCATGTGAATTGGTAAGGGGTACATTGTACCCCTACCATTTCACGAAGAAAGTGTCAAATTTTTTTTAAAAAAACACACAAACACCTTGGAAAAGTCCTTTATTAAAAAAAAACAAAAAAAACATTCCAGCGGTGAAATCCAGTGTCCCGCGGCGATCCGATGTCCAGTGCTGTCTGTCATTGGCTGAGCCTGAGCGGACCTGATGGGAAACTTCTTCCGCAGTCTATTACATGTATAGATCCGCCCCTTCTAAAGTTCCCCATCAGGTCCGCTCAGCCAATGACTCGGTGTAAGGCTGAGGACCTGATGCGGAACATGAGAAGGGGCGGGTCTATTCATGAATTACACAGTGAAGGAAGTTCCCCATCAGGTCCGCCCCCTTGGTATGTCAGACCGTGCCTGACATTGACACTTTCTTCATGAAATGGTAGGGGTACAATGTACCCCTTACCAATTCACATAGGGGGGGGGCCGGGATCTGGGGGTCCCCTTTGTTAAAGGGGTCTTCCAGATTCCGATAAGCCCCCCGCCCGCAGACCCCCACAACCACCGGGCAAGGGTTGTGGGGATGAGGCCCTTGTCCCCATCAACATGGGGACATCCTCCCCATGTTGAGGGCATGTGGCCTGGTACGGTTCAGGAGGCCGCTCTCTCGTCCCCCCCCCCCTCTTTTCCTGCGGCCTGCCAGGTTGCGTGCTCGGATAAGGGTCTGGTATGGATTTTTGGGGGGACTCCACGCCATTTTTTTTTATTTGGGGCGGAGTTCCCCTTAAAATCCATGCCAGATCTGAAGGGCCTGGTATGGACATTTGGGGGAACCGCACGCATTTTTTTTTTAAATTTGCGGCAGGGTTCCCCTAAATATCTATACCAGACCTGAAGGGCCTGGTAATTGAATTCTGGGGGACCCCCACGCTTTTTTTTTTCTTTTTATCAATGACTTTTGTATGTATTGCCGGGAGCCGACAATTCATTAATAGCCGCGAGTGAGTTTTAAATGACTTTTTTTCCTTCAAAAATGACATTTTATGCAGGGACAGTTCTAAGCACGGGAAACATGCGCCACTTTACATGCATATCATACACCCCCCAGGTACGAAATTTAAAGGAATATTTCACTTTTATTTTTTCATTTTAAGCATTATTAAAATCACTGCTCCCGAAAAAACTGACGTTTTTAAAACTTCTTTTTGCATTGATACATGTCCCCTGGGGCAGGACCCGGGTCACCAAACACTTTTTAGGACAATAACTTGCATATAAGCCTTTATAATTAGCACTTTAGATTTTGAACGTTCGAGTCCATTGTATTTAATAGGGTTCTAAAGTTCACGCAAACATTCTGTCTGTTCGCAGGTTCTGGTGCGAACCGAACAGGGGGGTGTTCGGCTCATCCCTGGTGGCCTATACTGCTTCGAGATTGTGGCCTATATGGGGATAAGATTAGTAGAGTTTAGACTGACATTAGTATTTTTGGCTTGTGTTTTGCCTTGCAGAAAGAATGAATGCTTTCAAAAAACACGCATTTATGAGCGAGTTCCTTGACAGGTACAGGGAGCTGCCTGCTTTGTGGGAAACCAAAAACCCCCTCCATAAAAAAAGAGGAGCAAGGAGGGCAGCGCTGGAGAAAATGATGCAATTTGTAAAGACACAGGTCCCCTAAGCAACCATCGAGTACGTGGACACTAAAATTGCGAACTTGAGGGGCACATACAGGAAGGAGCGCACTAAGGTCCTGGGTTCACTGAGTTTAGGAGCAGCAGCAGCAGATATTTATGTACCCAGTCTGTGGTACTACAATAAATTGCGCTTTCTAGACGACCAGCTTAAAGTGAGGCCAGTGTCAGCCAGGAGGTGGCCGAGCCCAGTGTCAGCCAGGAGGTGGCTGAGCCCAGTGTCAGCCAGGAGGTGGCCTAGCCCAGTGTCAGCCAGGAGGTGGCCTAGCCCAGTGTCAGCCAGGAGGTGGCTGAGCCCAGTGTCAGCCAGGAGGTGGCTGAGCCCAGTGTCAGCCAGGAGGTGGCCGAGCCCAGTGTCAGCCAGGAGGTGGCCAAGCCCAATGTCAGCCAGGAGGTGACGGGCCCAGTGGCAGCCAGGAGGTGGCCGGGGCCAAGTGGCAGCACACAATCCCAGATGCCTCCCCTCCGCCTTCAAACAAGAAGGGCCAAGAGGGGTAGGAACCTGGATGAGGCAGCACTTGCCCTCATTCGAGATGCACATGCCACACTCCAAGACCCCCCCGCCACTCAAGAGGGCTATGCCTGTCTAGTCGCAGCCAAAATGGAGAGGGGCCGAAAAAGTTCTCAAGGGGCATGACCGGATGGAGTGAGGTGGAGGAGTGAGAGTGCGAGCGTGTGTGTCTCCCCCGCCCGCTCCCGACTGCCGTGTGATCTGAGATGACCTGGGGAAGCCAGACGTACGCTTGGCACTGAGCGGCCGTTAATACCTGCTCCCTTCTGCTCACTTTTTTTCTTTCTTTTGGCTCTCCATGTGGGGGATGCTTGGTGGAGGAAGGGAGCGCTGCAGCGCCATGGAGATGTGGAGATGGCAGCAGCAGTAAATCAAGCAGAGCGAGAGAGCAGACCGGACCTGCAAAAGCAAAGGCAGCTGGAATTACTCAAGGAGCTGCTGCTGAGTTCGGGGGGGAGGGGGGCTGCAAGTGTAAAAAGCCCACCACTGTAATTGTTCCTGTGCTTCAAACAAACTAGAAGAGCGGCATCTAGGTCCAGAGGAGATACCCCCCTCAGAAGGAAAAGGTCACGTGAGTAAAGGAATGACTCTGGAGCCTGGAGCCATGTTAAAAGCTTCAATAGACTGCAATAGACTGTCTAAGTATTGATGCATACATTCTTTATTGATGCATAGGAACCACCTCAGAAATCTGAGTTACCCCCATACAGCTAGTGCTCTGTGATTGAAGGAGAAGAAGGAAAAGGAAAAAGGGGGAGAGGGCAATACCATATAGACTTTAAGCAACTTTCTGAGTATGATTTTTTTTTTGAAGGTGGCAGGTTGCAGATACTAGCTCCAGGCAGTGATCTCTGTTACTATCCCTTTGTTTTGTAATGCATACTGCTTTGCACTTACTGGATCACAAGGATAAAACTTAAGTGGTTGAGTGGGTAAGAAGAGCTACATATGATCTGCATACGGTACGGAGCATGAGATAAGGCATGGGCCGTAATACACTTACTGCGCTAAAGCCACAAGCCTAAGATTAAAAGGGACGTATAACCAGGCACAGCTTGCTGTTGGAAGGTCAAGATAAAAAGGAGGAAAGGGAGAGGAGGATTTTTATTTATTTTTTGTGTTTTGTCCTTATACTCCTTAACCTCACCTAAATCTCATTAAAACTGGCTTGTTGCTTGTTGGTGACCACTGACCGACCAATAGCTGCCCTTACATGGTCAGCAGATAAAACGCAGTGCGGACTATAGAACAGGACCAGAAAAGCGTACCATGTCAGCAAGGAGAAAAGGAGATGAGAATGCTAGCCAGGAGAGTGTGGGACCACAATCATTACGATCAGCTAAGAGCAGCCAGGCCACAGCAGCCGCCGCCAAACTAGAGAAATTCGCTCATACCCCAGATCATACTCCAATTAAAGTGGGGCCGTCGACCCAGGCCAAAGGGATAGCAGACAGAAGAAGTCAAGGAAGCCAAGGACAATCGGCAGCAGTCACGGTTAAAAATGGTAATAAAATGAATAAAAACACGGTCATGGCCGACAAAGGGACCGAGATAAATACAGCACTAACTATCGCGGCAGAAGGAACCCCCACGCTAAATGATGTGTTTCTGGTGGTTAATGCATGTAAACAGTCATTGGGGGAGGTATGCGATCAAATGAAGGGCATTAAAGAGGAATTGACTTCTATGCGACTTGAGCTTCAAAAGACAAATGAGAGGATAACAGAGGCAGAAGGAAGGATTTCTCAAATAGAGGATGAATTATACCCGGTAAAACAAGAGGTTAAAACACTGAAAGAACAGATGACCAAGTTCGATGAAAAAATGGACGAAATGGAAAATAGGCTCCGAAGGGACAATATAAGGCTGGTGGGACTGCCAGAAAAGTGCGAAGGGATTAATCCCATAGAGTTTTTGGAAAATTGGTTCATAAAGTAATTTGGAAGAGAATGCTTTTCGCAACAGTTTTCGATAGAAAGAGCGCACAGAGTCCCCTCTAAGCCCCCTCCCCTAGGAGGTCATTCTTGATTAATGCTAATAAAAATGCTTAATTACCGGGATAAAATAACCCTATTGAGAAAGAGTAGAGAGATGGGGAATATTTTGCTTGGCGAAACCAAGGTTTCAATGTATCCCGATTTCTCCCCCTACTTGCAGAAGCGGAGGGCAGGCTTCATAGAAGTCAAACGTAGACTGCAAACATTTAAGGTTACGTATGCACTACTATACCCAGCACGGCTACGGGTGGTAGCATTAAGAGGAACTCAATTTTTTTATACCCCTGAAGGAGCAATGACATGGCTGGAGGACAAAAAGGATCAGCTGCCAACAAAACGAAGGGACATCATAGCTCAGAGAAGAGACAATTAGAGTTTTTTTTTTTGGGGGGGGGGGGTCTTTTTTTTCTTTTGTCTTTTTCCTCCTTTTTTTTTCTCTCGAAGAATAAAAGTATACGGATGGGCGGGGGGCGGGAGACACACACTATGGGAGGAATAAAAGAATGGGTAGGGAGTGTATTCAACCAAAATTAGGTTTGGGGGTGATTGGAGGGAAGGGGGGAAGGGAGGGAGGGGGGTGGAAGGGATGGAAGTTTGCGGAGTTGGTATGCTAGGGAAAAGTGTGGGGACGTATGGTTAGATCACAAAAAAAGCCCCTAGGGAATACCTAGAAAGGTGTAGGGGGGGGGGAGGGGGGAGAAGAGAAGGAGGGATGGGGTGTTTATGTTATTACAGGGGACACTAAAGGGTTGGTATCTAATAAGGGTCAAAATCAACACACACATATATATATAGCACATTTTATATTAAGGGAAAAAATTACATATATATATCAATTAAGTAGATTAAATATGAATACACATATGGCACCCTTTTATGGAAAAAGTATAGTTACTTCACAAAGCAATGGTAAAACAATTAAGTAAATCAAACACAAAGGGGGAAAAGAATTACACGTTCATATTCTTCAAGTTAAAAGGAATATTTATGCACTATGTGGTATGGGGAGAAGGTAAAAGTTTTAATTATAGAGTATTATTATGAGAGCTTTATGATTTATGTTGGAAAGCCGCAGATGTGTTTGTTTTGCTCCTTTTTAAATGTTTGGACTTCTATATGCAGTCTAGAGTAATGAAAATAGGGTCCTGGAATGTCCGTGGGTTGGGTACCCCTGCTAAAAGAGCCGCAGTATTTGATATGCTAGAAATGTATGAGGTGGGACTGATCTGTCTTCAGGAGACACACCTGACTAAAAATACCAAGCAAAAAGTTCAAAGTAGGAAGTTCCAACATCAATACCACTCGGTGCACACTTCCTACTCAAGAGGTGTATCAGTACTAATTAAGAGGGGAGTGGTGTTCACCTGTAAACAGATCAGTATTGATGAAGAGGGGCGTTATATTTTCCTTTACTGTGCAATAGAGAATAGAGAATATGTTCTTGCAAATATTTATATCCCCCCTCCCTTTAAACCGGAAGTTATATATAAACTAGTGGAGTTTATGTTGGATAAAACTGGGATACCAGTTATAGCAGTGGGGGACTACAATGAGGTTATAAATAAAAAATGGAATAGGTTTCCAGGGGGAAGAGTGCAGAATGCCTCAGAAAGTCGGTTGCATCAGATTTTACAGGAAACTGGGTTATTGGATTTATGGAGACTGAGGAATCCGGACGTGTTACAATACTCTTGTTTTTCCAGCTCCTATTCCACACTCTCTTGGATAGACTTAGTTCTGGGTAATGCGGAAGCATCCCAGATAATAAAGGATATAGTATATCAGCCAAAAGGGGTGTCGGACCACTCGTTAGTGATGGTTTCGGTAAACTTAGAAGGGGATAGATCTACTAGAGTATGGAAGATGAATCTGTTATGGTTTGAAGTAATTGGGAATCCAGAGGAGATACTATCTAAATTAAAAGAGTTTATAGAATTCAACGAAGGAACCGTCACACAGGGAGTAATGTGGGATGCTTTGAAAGCATTTCTCAGGGATATATGTATTCAACAGGTGGCTAAAATTAAAAAGGTATCAAGAGAGTGGGAGAATGGGATTAGGAAGGAACTGGTGAATGTAGAGAAGGAATACGTTGAAAATCCAACACCAGAGAAACAAAGAATATGGTTGAATAAGCAACAGGAATATAAAGTAGCAATGACAAAAAAATCTGAGAATAAGAGATTATTTCAGAAGCAAGTCGCATTCGGGGAGGGAGAAAATGTTGGAAGAATGTTGGCACACCTAGTGAGAACTAATTCCTCCCCCTCTGCCGTACCCGCAATAAAAATCCAGAGCGGAGAGATCACAACCCGGGTGTCAGTGATTACAGACACATTTAGAGAATACTATGATAATCTATACAAATCGCAGGGGGCAGCGGGAGAGGAGGAATTGGAAACTTTTTTCAGAAACATTAAAACACAGACTCTCACTGAAGCAGAAAAAAGAGGGAATGGAGGCCCCGATAACCCTGGAAGAAATACAGTTAGCAGTTGCAGAGATGGCCAACCAGAAATCGCCCGGACCTGATGGTCTCCCCGTAGAAACTTACAAATATTATGGAAAAGTGCTACTTCCAGAACTACTTAAAGTGTTTAACTGGGCAAGGGAAGAGGGGAAATTGCCTACATCAATGACAGAAGCAACAATCATAGTCCTGCACAAAGAAGGGAAAGACCCGTTAGAAACTTCTTATAGACCTATTTCTCTCCTTTGTTCAGACGCCAAAATACTGGCCAAAATAATGGCAGCCAGGTTAAATAAAATTATCGCAAGACTTGTGCACCAGGATCAAACTGGGTTTATTCCCAGTAGATCAACTAGTATGAATATCAGGAGGGTATTTCTCAACTTACAAACACCTACAGAGAATATTGGCACAAGGGCAGTTATGTCTTTAGATGTGGTTAAGGCCTTTGACAGCCTGGAGTGGGGGTATATTTGGCATGTTTTAGGAGCATTTGGCTTCGGCCCAGTGTTTATTAGATGGATAAAAATATTGTATAGAGATCCCACTGCGAAAATTAGAGTTAACAATGACTATTCAGATAAGATTCAATTGGAGAGAGGCACAAGGCAGGGGTGCCCGTTGTCCCCCCTGCTTTTTGCATTAGCAATGGAGCCATTGGCGACTACTATAAGAGTAAATACAAAAATGGAGGGATTTGTGAGACCTACCGGAGAGGAGAGAATTGCACTATATGCGGACGATGTTCTCCTCTTCCTTTCGGACACAGATCGCTCGCTTAAGCAGGCAATGAATATTTTTAGAGAATTTGGAAGACTCTCAGGGCTGATTATAAATTGGGAGAAGTCAGCTTTGATGCCGGTGGACCCGATTGTAAAGCAAACCTCAGTAGAAACCCCTCAATTGGAAATAGTTGATACAATGAAATACTTGGGAATATATATAACGACCGATCCTAATAAATACATAGATAATAACATAGTTCCCCTCCTGTCTAAATTTAAAAATAAAATCCAAATATGGCGGCGTCTCCCATTATTGGTTGCAGGGAGATGTAACCTGATTAAAATGCTGTGGATGCCACAGTTACTGTACTTTTTACATAATACGCCAATATGGATACATAAGAAATGGTTCAGGAAAATCGATACATTATTTAGAGAACTAATATGGAAGGGAGGCCAATCTAGGATAAGGTTGCAAACCCTACAGCTACCAACCAGGGAGGGAGGTATGGTGGTGCCACACCCTCGGTGCTACTTTCTGACAGCACAATTGCAGCATATTGGAGGAAGATCAGAGCCAGGAGGAGATATAAACGGGGGATTAATGACAGTGGGGGCACCCCATAAAATAATGACGGAGGTATTGGAGGCAAATTCATTTGCTTATAGATCCCCTACGGTTAAGATGGTCATAAAAGTATGGAAAGCAGTAAAATCAATTGGAGGACAGGGTGGAGTAACAGAACATGCGCCCCTCTGGGACAATAGGAATCTTCAGGAGCTGGAGGCGGTGGGGAAAATTAAGGAATGGGAAGTAAAGTAGATAGCTAGGCTAGCCCAGTTGTATAAGGGAAGTACTCTAAAAACCTTTACCGAACTGAGAGAGGAATATGATATCCCTAGATACACATTTTATAGATATCTTCAAATTAGACACGCTTTAAATGTTCAGTTTGACAGGACGGGGCAAGCCTGGTGTAAATCTCCTATTCTCCAGAGACTGGATAATCAGAGTAGAACTGGGGGCTTTATTTCTGAAATGTATTCATATATATGTAAAGGAAGTATCGAGGGCCCCGAATCCCTCAAAAGTAAGGGCAAATGGGAAGAAGACCTAGGGCCCATATCAGTGGGGCAATGGAAGAAGATACTAGAGATGGGACACCTGGTAACAATCTCGCCCGCACAGAAGATCTCAAACCTGATTCTGCTACATAGGACGTACTATACACCAAAAAGGCTGTTTAGGTTGGGGCGGAGGACGGATGCAGGGTGTCCCAGGTGTCAGGGCACGGGTGACTTGATGCACATGATATGGATATGCCCAAAATTGTTCAGATACTGGTCAGAGGTCAGACACCATAAATAGGATATATAAAACAACATTGGAAAGGGAACCTAGACTGTGTATCCTGGGATTAGGGGAGGGAATAAACAGGGAGGCTAGCACAATAAAAGCAGTGCTTAGGTGTCTCTTCCACGCAAGAAAATCAATTGCGCAAAGATGGCAATCAGAGAGACCAGAGTGGGTGAACGCAGTCACGGAAACAATATGGAAGGAGAAAGTAGCCTATACTAAGAGAAGGAATATTAGAGAGTACGAAAAAGTGTGGAAACCATGGTTAGAAAGCATGGGGTACCCCCGTAAAATAGAAGTAATGCAGTAAGCAGAAAAAGGAAAAAAATAATAATAATGGAAAAACTAAATAAATAATGTGTGAAAAAGGAAAGAAGATAGAAACCCTAACACAAGACACCATAGACCCGGGGGGAGGAGGGGGGGGAAGGCCTAATAGAAAGGAAAAGGTGTTAATCATATAAATGTGTGTTATTAATATTATCATGTTAATATAAGGGATGAAAACTATTAAAATATATGTACGTTCACTGTTGTTTATAATGTTGAAGAAAATCAATAAAGAAAATTGAAATAAAAAACAAAATGGAGAGGGGCCAATGCCTCCTCTGTGAGACCCTGATATTCAAGGCCATAAATAAGGGGTTGATGGGCGAACTAACACCAAATACTGACCTTTATGAGTTCGCCCATCCTCCTCCTCCTTCTTCTCCTGCCACAAGTCCACCTCCAGAGCCACAGGCTCCAAGAAAGTGTGGAGTGAAGGCTGCAAGGAAGGGTGCAGGGAAGGCTACAAAGAAGACAAGAAAGTGATGGCCTGGCTTCAGAATGGTCGGACAGAAGACGCAGGCTGTTGTAGTACCACAGACTGGGGACATATATGTCATCTGCTGCTGTTCCTGATCTCTGGGAGTCCAGGACCAGATTGTGCTCCCTATTTGTATGTACTTCTCAAGCTCACAATTTTAATTTTAAATTACTTGATGTCTGCCCTGGCGTCCAAAGGCTTTGCAAATTGCAGCATTTTCTCCAGCGTTGCCTTCCTCTTTATTTTGTTATGAGACAGAATAAATGGAATTTATTTTTACAGTAAATACTTGCCTATGTGTTTTGATTAAAAAAGGACAGTTTGTTTGTGAGTAGGCAGGTACATTTAAAAAAATACAATGTCTAATTAACAAGGGACACCAATCTCCTTGAGGTTACAAAATGCAAGATAATAATGTTGTTGTGGTAACTTGACACACCAAAATAAAATAAAAAAATATGGAGTTCACTAGAAAATATTTTTAAAATAATCCCAAAAGATGCAGATCTTGATTAAAATTTTTATTAAAAAAATCTAAACATTATTATGGAGATCTAGTTTAAAAAAAAAATATTCATGAGATCACGAGAAATAATAAAGAAAAAGTTTGTCAGAACGCTGTGTGAATAGCAGCAGCAAAACAACTTCATTATTGTAGCATTATAAAGAAGAATAGAATGCGCTGCATTAAACGATGCAAAAATTTGCAGCGTGACGAATGTGCTATCTCCATTACGAACGCTAGTTTTATCAGAACGAGCGCTCCCGTCTCATACTTGATTCTGAGCATGCGCAGTTTTTTGCCCCTTGAAATTGCATACAGACAAACTCTTTTCCTGCTAGGATTTTTTCCTGACGAGGAAAAAAGAGATCCTGCTCTTTTTTTTTCTTTTTTTTTTTCCCGGCAGTTTTCCCGTCGGAAAAACTCAGATGGAGCATACACAGGGCCGGGATTCCCGGCCAAAAGCTCTCATTGCAGTTTTTCTGACGGGAAAAATGGTCGTGTGTATACGAGGCATGAGAAACTCGCCCCTGCTTAAATTCTTGACTTGCTCCATCTCCTCCTCAAGTTCTTGTTGGACATAACCTTTTTAAAGGAAATGATCCTTGAGTAGTAGAGCTTGTCTTTCATAGTCCCTGATCTCTGTACAATTGCAATGGAGTCTAAGGAATTGACTGCAAGGTGCTGAACATAGCCAGGCCCTATGATGGCAAGCAGGTATCCAAATCCCCCCCCATAAAATAAGGTGCCAAAATGTAAAGAAGTGGGAGGGCGGGGACAAGCAGAATTTCCCCTTTTGAGTGAAGTTCTGCTTTAAGCACTGTGTAAAAAAGGTAAATTATTGACAGCAGCACCTTCTACAGCTTTTTTGACCACTGGGCACTTAAACCCCCTTAATAACCAGACCAATTTTCAGCTTTCGGTGCGCTCACATTTTGAATGACAATTGCTCAGTCATACAACACTGTACCCATATGAAAATCTTGTCTTTTTTTCACATAAATAGAGCTTTCTTTTGGTGGTATTTAATCACCGTTGGGTTTTTTATTTTTTGCGCTATAAGAGAAAAAAGACTGAAAATTCAGTAAAAAAATTAATTTTTCTTAGTTTCTGTTATAAAATTTAGCAAATTAGTAATTTTTCTTCCTAAATTTTGGTCAAAATTTATACTGCTACATATCTTTGATAAAAATAAGTGCAAATTGGTGCATATTATTTGGTCTTTGTGAAAGTTATAGAGTCCACAAGCTATGGTGCCAATATCTGAAAATTGATCACATCTGATGTATTGGCGGCCTATCTCATTTCTTGAGACCCTAACATGCCAGAAAAGTACCCCCCAAATGACATTCCAAGGTATTTAGAAAGAGGCATCGTGAGTTTTTTGAAGATGTCATTTTTTCCCACAATTCTTTGCAAAATCAAGATTTTTTTTTCTTTTATTTTTTTTCAAAAAATTGTCATATTAGCAGGTTATTTCTCACACACAGCATATGCATACCACAAATTACACCCCAAAACACATTATGCTATTACTCCTGAGTATGGCGATACCACGTGTGAGACTTTTACACAGTGTGGCCACATACAGAGACCCAACATGCAGGGAGCCCCTTCAGGTGTTCTGGAGCACCCAGGCCAATTCTGACATTTCTCTCCTACATGTAAAAAGACCTTAGAGAATACAATGGCGGTCGTTGCAACTTTTTATCTTGCACGGTATTTGCGCAGCAATTGTTCTAAAGCATTTTTTATGGAAAAAAACAGTTTTGTGCTTAAAAAAAAAACAGTAAAGTTAGCCCAATTTTTTTGCATAATGTGAAAGATGAAGTTACGCCGAGTAAATAGATACCCAACATGTCACCCTTTCAAAATTGCACATGCTCGTGGAATGGCGCCAAACTTCGCTACTTAAAAATCCCCATAGGCGACGCTTTAAATATTTTCACTGGTTACATGTTTTGAGTTACAGAGGAGGTCTAGGGCCATAATTATTGCTCTCGCTCTAACGTTCACAGAGATACCTCACATGTGTGGTTTGAACACCGTTTTCATATGTGGGTGGGACTTACGTATGCGTTCGCTTCTGTATGCGAGCTCACGGGGACAGGGGCGCTTTAAAAAATTTTTTTATTTTATTGTTCATTTTACTTAATTTATTTTAGTTTGACACGTTTTTCAGCAAAAATACATTTTTTGATCACTTTTATTCCTATTACAAGGAATGTAAACATCCCTTGTAATAGGAATATGGCATGACAGGTCCTCTTTACAGTGAGATATGGGGTCAATAAGACCCCACATCTCACCTCTAGGCTGGGAAGCCTGAAATAAAAAAAACAAAAAAACAATCCTGGCTTCAATCGTAGCGGTGAGTCGGCAGAAGCACCGGAGGGCGGCGGGAGGGGGGGACGTCCCCTCTCGCCTCCCGTAAGAATGATCACGCGGTGGAACAGCCGCTATGATTGTTCTTATGGTGTAGGGAATCGCCGGATGAAAAAGCTGATATCTGAATGATGCCTGTAGCTGCACCCATCATTCAGATATCCCCGCACAAAGTGAAGTACGTCATATGATGGCCGGCGGGCGGGAAATGGTTATTGCAGGGTATTGCGGGGCATTGCGTAGTATTGCAGGGCATTGCGGAGTATTGCAGGGTATTGCAGAGTATTGCAGAGTATGGGCAGGGTATTGCAGAGTATGGACAGGGTATTGCACAGTATGGGTAGGGTATTGCAGAGTATGGGCAGGGTATTGCAGAGTATGGGTAGGGTATTGCAGAGTATGGGCAGGGTATTGCAGAGTATTGCATGGTATGGGCAGAGTATTGGCAGGGTATTGCAGAGTATGGGCAGGGATGGCTGAGCATGGGTGGATGGATGGCTGGATCTGTGACTGCAATTGTCACAGATCCAGCCCATAGTGCTGCTGCCATCCGCCCTTTCCCCCCTCCCCTCTCACACTGTACCTATCGGTACAGAAAGGGGAGAGAGGAACCGGCGTCATCACATGATGCCGGTCTGTTTACAAGTGATCGCTCCGTCATTTGACGGAGCAATCACATGGTAAACGGCCGATATCAGCAGTGATTTACCGTGATCCGTGATGCGCCGGGTCCTCTGGACCCAGCGGTCACGGAGACTCCCGTGTGCGCGCCCGATTCTGGGAGGATGTTATATAACGTCCTCCCAGAGTTAAAGAACCACCCTGTCGCCGTTATTCGGCGATGGCCAGTGGTTAAGTGGTTAATTACACAGCAACTCCCTGCTATCATATGACAGTGGGGAATTGACAGCAAGTGCAAGGGAGGCGTGACAGTGGGGCAGGACGACATGGCATACTTCAAACACCTTTGTATTTTAATTACTTTTTTTTTGCCATGTGTACTACGTCCATAACTGCTGAAAAGTTGTTTCATGCCATGATATTTTAGCATTTTTCCTTTATTATCTTTTCCTATACCAGCCCCAGCACACCACACCTGTGTTTGTCCACAATGCAATCTCTTCAGAATTTCTACCTTGATGAACTGTATGAAAAATGCCTCATTCTATTTGCAAATTATTCGGAAGATCAGACATCTACTTTCATATCGACACCAAATCACACTTACTTTGGCTCTAGTACAATCCAGACTAGACTTTGCCAATGGTTTTTGCCTTGGCCTTCCCCTTAAGTGGGTCAAAAAAATCCAAATTATACAGAATCAAGCAGCACGCACTATTACGGGTACACCATATAGACATCACATCACCCCCGTGCTGGCACAGCTACATTGGTTACCTATAGTGCATAGAGTACAATTTAAAATCTTGGTTCTGATGTTTATTGCATATTGGGGCCTAGGCCAACTCTATCTCACAGAAATTACACACCAATTAGAGCATTGCGGTCAGGGCTTCAAAATAGGATCATCCAAGCACCCGCCCGTCTCCAGTCCTTGGGAGGTCGACGAATGCAGACTATGGGCGCGGCCCTTTGGAACCAACTCCCCAATCATCTCCGGCTCCCAATGCCCCAAGCTCTTTTTAAGAGGCAATTAAAAACCCACCTTTTTAAAAATGCTTTTTCCTAACTACGGATGTAGAGACACCTAACTCTGTAATAATTAACGTCAACTTTGTTTTTCGACTCCCCTCGTGAGCCTTCCTTCCTCTTTTTTTTTTTTTTTCTCCCCTCCCTTTTTCTCAAATGTTTTTTTTCTTTTCCCAAGGCTGATTGGTGAATTTATGGTACAGCGCGCTTAGTTGCAGTCCTCCAAGACAGTATTTGGCGCAATATAAATTTACATATCAATCAATCAATACCATATAATCATTAACATAATATATTCAGCTCCTGCTCAGTCCACAGTCCCTTTCTTGCTTGTATATTTATTTAATTATGAAGCTACCGACTAAACCTGGGAATCGGATATCCCCTGTGCTAACACAGATAGGTTTTAAGTTTATCCTTAGTGAGCATTTTCCCTGAATAAGGACAGAAATAACAGGTTAAAAATATATAATAAAAATGCCCCAATAAAAGGCAAAATTACAAAACCATATTTTGCTGCAGCATTTCGTTTTAATCCAAAGATTTCCCTCACGGTACTTCTTTTCTGCTGCTGAATGACCCCAGGATTATTCAACCCATCTTAGCCTAGGTCAGTGAATGGATAGTGAAAGGAGAAGCACAGTGATGAGGTCATTTCTCTGTCGCTTTGTTTTCTCTTCCTATCAGCATGCTTCATGTCAGCATATTAACTAATTGGCTCCTTGTGCTGCTCTTTCCTCTCGTACTCCAGCCCTGCTGTACAGAAACTATAAGAGGCTAATACCAGGTCCTTACACTGCTTGCATCTAAAAAATAAATATAATTAAGTATTAATGATTACTGAGCTGGATTAATGTGTGTCTTTTGTATCTGTCTAGAACTCGGCTTTAACCGGTTCCCAACCGGCTCACGCAGATATACTGTGGCACAATGGCTCTACTGGGCGAATCCCCGTATGGGTACGTCCTTCCCTTTTAGAGCCGCCAGAGGGTGCGCGTGCGCCGCCGGTGGGCGAGATCGCCGCCAGCCATGCGCGATCACGTGCATGAGTGCCAGCACAGGGGTTTGTTTGTGCAAAAACACATTTTTTTTTTGTTTATACTGCAAAAAATAAAAACCGCAGAGGTGATCAAATACCACCAAAAGAAAGCTCTATTTGTTGGAAAAAAAGGATGCAAATTTTGTTTGGGTACAGCATTGCACGACCGCGCAATTGTCAGTTAAAGCGACTCGGGGCCAAATTGTAAAAAGTGCTCTGGTCAGGAAGGGGGTAAAATTTTCCAGGGCTGAAGTGGTTAATATTGATATAGATTTAGCTCTTTATTCTTTGCTATTGATCTTAATTTAATTTTACCATATGGGAAAGATGAAAGAGCTGCTCGCCCCGGAATTAGATACTATGGAAAGGTTCCCCAATGGGGCTTTTAGGCAGCGATGTCAAAAGAGTAAGATACTTGTTACTATAAAAATAATATTATTTATTTGTAGAAATAACAGATGTCATGATTGATTAAGATGCAATATATAAAAAACAGGTCCAATGGTAAATTAACACATTCCATGATGCAGTAGACAAAAACAATTATACATATCGTTGTATTCCATAATGCTATAGTGTGTAGACCCCGACGCGTTTTGACCTGTATGCGGTCTCTTCAGGGGGATAATTTAATTTTACCTTCACCTTTTTACCTCCAATTACATGAGATTATGACAGTCAAGGAGCAAGGTTTCCAAAATGATCATGCAGGGAGATAGGGGTGTATAAATCACAAAAGAGACTAAAGAGGTTTACAAATCCTTTGTAGACAAAATCGTTCACATAAATGTTTTCAACTGTGAACTTCTTTCTCTAAAATCCTTTTTTAATCTATTGTAGTATAGACAACTTTCAGGCTTGTTCCAGTACTATACAGTGAATCTCAGTTAACATCAAGAGGTGGACAACTGACCATCCCCTGGTAATCTGTACACAAAGAGGCTATTGACTTCCCGATGATGGGTAATCCCTGCTTTCTTCTAAATCTGTACAGAATTTGGGCAGTTTTAGATTTTTCGCAAGCTCATCCTTGGTTTATTGTGTTATATTTCACTTTTCTTTCTGTGTTTTTTCTACTCTTTTTTGTTTTGTATGTTTTTTTTCTTTTGCAGCACAATAATTAAATTATATCTAAAAGTCAAAAGACATTTGGTTTATTTCTTTGGGAGAAACCAGAGGTGCTGGCTTTTGGAGTTCCAAAATGATATCAGGAGAAAGAAGTAAGCAGGTATCCTCATGTTGCTCTAAGATTTTGGCCCAGTATCCTTGTTCTTGTTGTAGTTTCTGAATCTCCTTACGCAGTGCAGTGTTGCTTTTCTCTAGATTCTCATACTCCTGCAGGAACATAATAGTAAAACCTTTAAGATATAAAATGTAAAATAGTCTTTAAGCCAACCCCTGCTCTCTCAGTGTTTAATCATACATATGCACTCTTGTGATTAAACTACTCGGGCAAACAACTTTTATGTGTAAATATAAGAATAAATAGAAGATCACTCCCCATATTTGCACTTCACAAAATTGTGAAATTTAAAGTGATATTAAAGTCTTGTTTTTTATCTTGTTGAAAAATAACAAACATATTATGCTTACCTGCTCTGTGCAGTGGTTTTGCACAGAGCAGCCGGGATCCTCCCCTTCTCGGGTGCCTCGCCGGTGCTCCTGGCCCCTTTCTCCTGCCGAGTGCCCCCACAGCAAGTAACTTGCTGTGGGGAGAGCCAAGCTGCTGCTCTGTGTCCATTCAGACACACAGCCGTGGCTCCTCCCCCGCCCCCTCTTTCTCCTCATTGGCTCACTGACTTTAATTGACAGCAGCGGGAGCCAGTGGTGCCCGCTGGTGTGTCTTAGCCAATCAGGAGAGAGTCCCAGACAGCCAGGGCACTCGTACAACATCGCTAGATCGAGATGGGGCTCAGGTAAGTATTAGGGGGGCTGCTATACACAAGGTTTTTTATCTTAATGCAAAGAATGCATTAAGATAAAAAAAAAGTCTGCGTTTAGAACCACTTTAACTTTATACAACAAGTTTCAGGCTCCTGGCCCTTCTCTATTGAATCAAGAGCAACTTAGGATGGTGCATGTGCTTGAATTTCACAATATAGTGTAAAGCAAAACCAGGAATTAATTCCTTAGGCTCAGTTCACAGAGGTAACTAGAATACAGAATTTTATTTGAAAAAAAAGTTAAAGTGGATGTAAACCCGAATGTTTTTTTTTTGCTGTCACAATGTAGAGTATAAGATTTCCTATCATTTGTGCCAGGTCTTGCCATACAGAGTTAATACAGCTCTGAGCAATCCTCTTTTATTGTTCAGTGAAATAAAACGGACAAACAGAGAAACACCTTTGTCCGTTCCGCCCCCTTGCTTTGAGTGACAGGTTATTTACATATCTCGTACACTACCTTTAAACAGGCATTATTTTTTAATTCCCACCCCCACTCCTTTTCTGAAGTCATGTGGTTACTTTTCTGGATTTTGACTAGATGTTAGTGATCATAGCAGAAGGAATACTCAGGAGAAAATGCATGTTGACAAGGGGAGTGTAGAGGTGGGCGGGGAGTCTACTGACATCACGACTCCACCCACCGAGCTCCAGACAACAGATCCACCCACAGAATCTGCAGTTTTTCAGTTCTTATAACAGACAGATAAGATAAGGATACATGCAGGAGGCATGTATATCCTTATAGGTCAGCACTATGGCAGTAGTTTAGAAAGGATGAGAGTGGGTTTACATCCACTTTAAGTTATTTTCAGTCCAATGAACTTTGACATTACAGTCACATGACTAAAGATACTCATCAAGCACATAACATTTCTAAGCAATATGATTGCTCACAAAATGCATATACAATTTAAAGTACTAGTTCCTAAAAGCTGTATGCCATACTGTGTGAACAATTAAGGTAGTACAAGTAGATATTTACCACAACAACACATATTCGCATGTTGTACAGAAAATGATGTATATGCACTTGCCATGGCAAAAGTCTTCACTTATTGCAAAAGGGAGAGTATTCTCTAAGTGGGACTTTAAAGGGTAATGCTCCTCTATGAATCAAAACCATAGGTTTAAAAGTGTTGTATGTTTATTTAAATGACAATTGGAGATAAAATCTATAGTACAGGGAATGTACAGGATGCAACAAAAGAAAGAAGAAAGTCACCAATTAGGTGCATGCTGCATGTGCACTGTGGTACCCTTACTAAAAAATGGACTATGGCTTTTTTACCTAAAGGCCAGCTACAGACAGTTTTCTTATTTGTTTTGGATGGAGTAGAGAAGGGTCCGAGTCTTTATCAGATTATTATTGCTGTGGTGACAACTGCAAGTGCACATAGAAATTTGTTTTCTATGTGCTCTGTTCCCACTGCAATGCAATCAGAGGTGCAGTGCAGTCAGCTACAGTAAGGCTGCATTCACACCTGAGCGTTTTGTAGCCTGAAGCCTGAAGCTACAAAACGCTAGAGGGGGAAAAAAACATTATTCTCTATGGAGACGGTTCACATCTCCACTCCAAAACGCCTGAAGCCGAACGCCTGAAGCTCAAACAAGTTCCGGATCCTTTTTTGTCGCGCGAATCAGGCAGATTTGGGCGTTTTAGGAGTCATAGAATGTAATGGAAACGCTCGATTCAAGCAATTAGCGCGACAACGAGCGTTTCAACGGGCGCAAATTCGCGCGACAAAACACCAGTGAAAACGTCGGTAAAAACGCTCGAAGCGCTACGCTCAGGTGTGAATGCAGCCTTAATGGAAGACATGTAGAAGTTTAACCACAGTGCACAGGTGGGCATGGATGTCACTGCACAGCAGCACAGCACCCCATATTGCTTTGTGGAGACATGAATAAAGTGTTACTTTGTGTGCTTCAAAAAAAGTTATAAAAATAACTAAATTAAACAGATGCACGGAAAAAGGCATCTCACCGCAGAATAACTGCTGCTGAAAATGCAAAAAGAAAAAAAACAAAGCTTTTAGCTTGCGGGCAGTTTAAATGAGCCCTTGGTCATTCAGGCCTATTGAATCTCACAACTTTCATATAGATAGGAAATATTTTAACAATGTTTTGCCACAAAATAGGAGGCTATGCACTGAAGTATATTTTGTTGGTGGTGGGTAGGGATGGGTAGGGATGAGCTTCGAGTTCGAGTCTTATATATGCCTATATGAACTACAGTGTCACTTTGCCAAATGAGGCGTATCAAACAGTGCACAGTTCAAATAGATCCACTGAGTATCACTTTGATTCCTGATCACTTTATATTCCTGTATTCCACATGAGAAGAACGAGGCACACAGTACAGCATTGAGCACAGACTTTTTGTTCTAGATGTCCTACAATATCTTTTGACACACAACTTTTTCACTTTTAGAGACTGGTTCCTTCAGAGGTTGGTAGGAACGCCATCACATATATGGTGTTGACAATATTTTTAGGTCATCGATTAAATTTATTCTATCGGTATATAGATGACTTTATTTTTATTACGGATAGAGAACTTGTCTCCCTAGAACTGTTTCTACAGTACCTCAATTCGAATTACAGAAATTTAGAGTTTACTGGACAGTGTGATTCAAAAGATATTGATTTATTGGATATACATCTATGTAGCTTTGAATAGCATCCACACCAGTTTGTTCAGGAAACCCGTGTCTGGTAATACCTTGCTCATGGCTTAGTCGGGCCACCCCAGACACACTGTCAGGGGTATCCCTGTTGGCCAGTTTTTGAGAATCCGCAGATTGTGCAGTGACCAATCATCCTATGAGAAAGAAGCGAGAGGTCTTTACTCGCGGTTTATAGAGAGGGGTTATCCCAGATACATGTTAGATAGAGCCTGCGTAGATGCGGATTCCAAAGACAGGTCAGAACTTTTGAGAAAATCCATACGTGGAATAAAAAGAAAAAAATATTTTTCAATAAGCAGAGACCCACTTTGAGCACATCCTTCAGTAGGGAATTTAACGATATTAGGACCATTGTGCATCGATATTTGCCTATGCTATTTGAAGATAGTGTTTGTGCTGATCTCTTGAAAGATGGAATACCTTTTATTCCCAGACGTGCACCCACTTTGGGCAATTCTTTGTCCCCTAGTTTGTTTAAACCTGTCACCTTGAGGTCCACCACTTGGTTGCACTTCAAGGGAAATGATGGTTGTGGTGCGACTGTGACAAGCACATCATTAAGGGGGATTTAGTACGATCCTTTTTAAATGAAAAAACACATCAGATAAAATCCTTTTTTAATTACAACACACAGTACGTCATTTATGTTGTTACATGCAAGTCTTGCAATGTGCAATACATCGGACGCACCACTAGTAGACTCCACTAGGATAGATTTCAAGAACATTTGTACTGTATTTAGAAGAATTTGTCAACAAATGTTGCTCGACATTTTAACCAATACCATAATGGCAGCAACACTTCTGCAGGTGTACAGATTCTAGAAAGAGTCCTGACACCCACTAGAGGAGGAGATGTTTTTAAACTTCTCTGCAAAAGGGAGTTTTTTTGGATATTTTATTTTAACACCAGAAAACCTTTTGGAATGAACCATGAATGGGACATCACACATTTTCATAATTAAACCAGTTTTTGTTCCATCCAGTTCTATATATACACGCAGTATATGTGAATAATTTCACACATGTATGTGTATATACAGTGGGTACAGAAAGTATTCAGACCCCCTTAAATTTTTCACTCTCTTATTTTGCAGCCATTTGCTAAAATCATTTAAGTTCATTTTTTTCCTCATTAATGTACACACAACGCCCCATATTGACAGAAAAATACAGAATTGTTGACATTTTTGCAGATTTATTAAAAAAGAAAAACTGAAATATCACATGGTCCTAAGTATTCAGACCCTTTGCTGTGACACTCATATATTTAACTCAGGTGCCGTCCATTTCTTCTGATCATCCTTGAGATGGTTTTACGCCTTCATTTGAGTCCAGCTGTGTTTGATTATACTGATTGGACTTGATTAGGAAAGCCACACACCTGTCTATATAAGACCTTACAGCTCACAGTGCATGTCAGAGCAAATGAGAATCATGAGGTCAAAGGAACTGCCTGAAGAGCTCAGAGACAGAATTGCGGCAAGGCACAGATCTGGCCAAGGTTACAAAAAAAGTTCCTAAGAGCACAGTGGCCTCCATAATCCTTAAATGGAAGACGTTTGGGACGACCAGAACCCTTCCTAGAGCTGGCCATCCGGCCAAACTGAGCTATCGGGGGAGAAGAGCCTTGGTGAGAGAGGTAAAGAAGAACCCAAAGATCACTGTGGCTGAGCTCCAGAGATGCAGTCGGGAGATGGGAGAAAGTTGTAGAAAGTCAACCATCATTGCAGCCCTCCACCAGTCGGGGCTTTATGGCAGAGTGGCCCGACGGAAGCCTCTCCTCAGTGTAAGACACATGAAAGCCCACATGGAGTTTGCTAAAAAACACCTGAAGGACTCCAAGATGGTGAGAAATAAGATTCTCTGGTCTGATGAGACCAAGATAGAACTTTTTGACCTTAATTCTAAGCGGTATGTGTGGAGAAAACCAGGCACTGCTCATCACCTGTCCAATACAGTCCCAACAGTGAAGCATGGTGGTGTCAGCATCATGCTGTGGGGGTGTTTTTCAGCTACAGGGACAGGGCGGCTGGTTGCAATCGAGGGAAAGATGAATGCGGCCAAGTACAGGGATATCCTGGACGAAAACCTTCTCCAGAGTGTTCAGGACCTCAGACTGGGCCGAAGGTTTACCTTCCAACAAGACAATGACCCTAAGCACACAGCTAAAATAACGAAGGAGTGGCTTCACAACAACTCCGTGACTGTTCTTGAATGGCCCAGCCAGAGCCCTGACGTAAACCCAATTGAGCATCTCTGGAGAGAACTAAAAATGGCTGTCCACCAACGTTTACCATCCAACCTGACAGAACTGGAGAGGATCTGCAAGGAGGAATGGCAGAGGATCCCCAAATCCAGGTGTGAAAAACTTGTTGCATCTTTCCCAAATAGACTCATGGCTGTATTAGATCAAAAGGGTGCAAATACTAAATACTGGGCAAAGGGTCTGAATACGTAGGACCACGTCATATTTCAGTTTTTATTTTTTAATAAATCAGCAAAAATGTCTACAATTCTGTGTTTTTCTGTCAATATGGGGTGCTGTGTGTACATTATTGAGGAAAAAAAATGAACTTAAATGATTTTAGCAAATGGCTGCAATATAACAAAGAATTAAAAATTTAAGGGGGTCTGAATACTTTCCGTACCCACTGTGTATATATATATATATATATATATATATATATGTGTGTGTATATAATACACATACATACATTTCATATATTTTTCTTTTACTTTGTCACTGTTACGATTTGTACATTCTGATGTCTACATCTACACCGGAATTTACTACTTTACAGTGTTTCCTTTTGTCCTTATGTCCTTCATAGATTTGGCTGTTGATGGCCATTTTTCATCACCAGTCACCGCTATGTGTTTTTCTTACCAATAGTACGATTACATTGAGGTTTAGTTCAGCTCAATAAAGTTTTGGTTCTGAACTTTCAATACCCAATGAAATTTTGCTCTACACACCCATTTTTATACACACCCAGGAATGTTTATTATGCGTGCCTAGGCATTTATGCATTTAATGAATAGTTGTGTTTTGGGTTAACCCCTTTGGGCAACAATAAGCCTGGATTTGGACACTATTGTGTATTTTTTCTAGGCTTTATTGTCCTTTTCTTTACTTTTCTCCTTTTTTCATGATCTTTAATTTTGGTTAAATTAGCCTTTTGCAGGTATGGCTATGTAAAACATTTAAAAATAAGTGCCTGTACTGTTTAAAATTCAGTAATACACTGTGTCACCCTGCTGTGCACATGCTCAGTTGCTCTCCATTTTTAGGCACTGTGAGTTTGTAGAGGCCGATCTGCTGACAGGCTTGAGATAAGTGAAAATGTAATTTGCAAAGTGAAAATTTACCTTGCACAATACTCTGCCGGTAAATCCACCCCATAGTGCAGAGTTGTATATAATGTCATTGGCAACTTTCAGAAAAGTGTGCCTTTATTTTCATTGTTTCTAAGCCACGGACATCAGTAGCAAGCATGTGTAGTGCTTCCCCCAGTTAAGAGAGCCGCTGGTTTGATTTCGGGCCCTGTGTACAGCACCGCCAACCCCCGGGAATCTTACTCGACCCACTCTGGCACAGTTAGTCTAGGGTTAACTCTTGTCATAAACAGTAGTATTGCAAGGGGTAACCTCCTTGCAGTAAGACGACACACTGATGTGAAAGGTTAAATAGAACAATTTTACTTTCATCAAATGGGCATAAGCAGAACAGAACACAAACAACTTGCTCACAGACCCCTGCAGCAATAAGTGTAGCACACAACAATGGCCCCACGCGGTAACCCACCGCGCGCAGCTATTGTGGTGTACGCGCCCTATGGCGCATTAAACAATCCTACCACCCCTCCCGAGTCAAGCCTGACATACAAGAAATCTCAGTCTTTCTCCTAGGTATTTCTTCGCATGCAAACTCTCGGTGGTGTACTTGATGAATGATATTTGTAATCGGCAATATGGCAGTCACTTGGAACACTATACTGGGGGACACTTCAACTCTGTCCTGCTACCGGTCCCCAGCCAAACAACAAACAAACGAACGGTGGGCCAATACAGGCTGTAGGTCTGAACTCAGTACAGTCTATTGGTTTTGGGCATGTGCCCGCTCACCACTCTGGACGCGATCCCAATCTGGGACATCCACCCGCTGTGTATCCGCACACAGCGTCTGCAACGATCGGGTCCCCGATCCAACTGATGTCCTTACTCGGCAAGTCAGATGCCACCCAGGCTCCGCAGTGGGGTGGAAGGCTCTTTGGAGGTTGCACAAGGTCCCAGGCTTCAGGCCTTGTGCTGCAGCAGATCCGCACAGGAAGAAGCTGTTGCTTGTAGCGCGGTGTCCAAAGAGGACGAGATCCGCCTCGCCTCCTTCTTAAATAACCCCACCTATGAGTCTCTGCGGTGGCCGACTGCACTCTAGGTGCCGAACGGGGTTCTGGGTAACGTAGTCCCGGGGCCTTAAAAGAGACCCCGCTACACACTCCCCCCACTTAAACTCTTTGGTCCCCAAAGATAACATAAACTTAAATTACAGAACGTACAACATCAATCAAAGTTTCGTATGATATTGGCAGAGGAAATTCCCACCAAAACCGAGGTAGTGAACTTCTCTGCCCACAGGTCACACTATCATTAGTGTCCTGCCTAACTGTGCAAGAGAGTGAGCTGGGGTTGCCTCCCACCAAATGAACAGCGGGAGGATCAGGGTCTTCCATACTCCTTCTGGCAGTAACTACAGTGTCTTCCGCACTCCTCCCCATCTGTGGGTAAGTTAATCTCCTGGGGGGCTTTATGGCCCTTCGCTTCCTCTGTCCTCTTGGACTTTCTGCTAAAACAGGCTCCTCCTCCAGAATTGACTTAGGAATCTCCTCTGGTTCGGGAACACTGGACTCCGGAGCAGGGAGATACATGGAATCCCTTGGATCTTCCTCTGGGAGTAAGTCACAGGCACCCTCCCATGCATCTGATCAAGGACTGGACGGGATGAACTCAGTAGCTTCTGCATTCAGTGTCTGGTCTACGGTATCTTCTTCAGGCGGAAGATCAATAGCAGAAGTTTCCGGGGCCTGGGATGGCCAAAGCCAACCAAGTTCTTCTCCCTCATCTTCACTTATATCCGAGTTCTCTGTATCCCCGATCCGAGGGGTCTGGGACCGAGTGTTTGGTCTGGGAGTATCCAGGATGAAAGTTGGCTCAGGAGAATCCGTCACAGGGGGGTATCCGAACTGCCTCAGCTAGTGGGAGTAGGTGGTTCCGATGCCAGGTCTTCAAGGGCCCCATCTTCCCTTCTGGTCTAAGTCTGTAAACGGGTAGGCCCGGCAGTCTTTTGCAAACAACATAAGGTTCGGGTCTCCATCTGTCTGCAAGCTTGTGCTTTCCAGGGATCCCCAAGTTCCGCAGCAACACTCTGTCTCCAGGTTGTAGGTCTTGGATCCTAACTTTTAAATCAAAAATTTTCTTGTTGCGAGCCCCCCTTTGCTCCGAGGCCACCTGGGCCTGCTCATAGGCCACTTTCAAATTCCGTCTAAGTCTATCGACATATCCCTTGTGGGAAGCAGCAGAACAATGGTCTATGGAAGTGCCAAAGGCCAGATCTACTGGTAGTCTTGCTTCTCTCCCGAACATAAGTCTATAGGGTGAGTATCCTGTAGCGTCACTGGTGGTGCTGTTGTATGCATGCACAACTGCCGCTATGTGATTGCTCCAATGTTGCTTCTTTTCGCTGCTTAAGGTCCCCAGCATGTTGAGCAGGGTTCGATTGAACCTCTCCGGCTGAGCATCACCTTGTGGATGGTAGGGGGTAGTCCTTGTCTTCTTAATCCCCAAGGAATCCAGGAGCTTCCGGATCAGCCGACTTTTAAAATCCCTTCCCTGGTCTGAATGAAGCCGTTGTGGTAGCCCATAGTGTACAAAGTATTTTTCCATAAGCACTTTGGCCACAGTGGAGGCCTTTTGGTCTTTGGTGGGGAAAGCCTGGGCATACCGGGTGAAATGGTCGGTTACTACCAGAACATTTCCTAGTCCACTCAGGTCGGGTTTGAGGCAAAGAAAATCAATGCATACCAGATCAAGCGGGCTTTGACTTTGCAGATGGCCCATTGGGGCAGCTTGATGGGGTAGAGTCTTTCTCTGGATGCATCGTGCACATGAATGGCAGTATTCCTCAACTTCAGCCCTCATGCAAGGCCAATAGAAATGGTCCCTAACGAGTTGGAAAGTCCTTTCTGCCCCTAGGTGGCCATGGTTGTCATGCAGAGCAACCATGACAGTCTCTCTGTGTTTCTCGGGCAGGAACAACTGCCATTTGTCTTCCAGGTCATCAGAGGGTCCCCTTCGGTAGACCACTCCCTGACGCACCTGCAACCTGTCCCACTCCTTCAACAGGCGAGCTTCCTTTGAAGAGGGGTGACGCAGGAGTCTGTTCGGATCCTGATTCTCCAGGGCCTCCAGAACCAATCTCCCCATGGGGTCTTCCAATTGGTCGGATCTCAACTCCTTTTTGGACAGTCTTGGCAAATTATCTTCCCCCAGTTGGGTTACCCCACAGTATTGCTTGGGAACTCCTACTACGGTAACCCCTATCTCTTCTGCTCTTGAGCCTCCACTGGCTTGGAGTTCAGCCCCTTGACAGAGGGCCCGCACCCCGTCGGGTGCCACTTGGGTCCAGTCTTCTGTACTGCAGGTGGGGACATGAGATCTTCTAGACAAGGCGTTCGCATCTCGATTTCCAGCCCCAGGCCTGTATTTCAGGCTGAAATTGAAGGCATACAGCGCCGCCAGCCACCTATGTCCAGTGGCATCCAGCTTTGCTGTGGTGAAAAGATAGGTGAGGGGGTTGTTGTCCGTTTTCACAGTGAAGTCCGCTCCATACAGATAATCTCGGATAATCTCGGAGTTTGTCAACTACAGCCCACTTGAGGGCCAGGAACTCCAACTTATGGGTAGGATAGTTCTTTTCGGAGGGGGTCAGGCTTCTGCTCACGTATGCAATGGGCCTCAGTTGCCCTTCATGCTCCAAGCGGCTGATGTTTGCGTTACCATTTGAGATGTATGTATGCAATACTATGGATAAATTTGATATAAATGTAATGTATCCTATAAATATATAATTATGCACTGTATATGCGCATCTATGCATCTCCAATGAACCCTCATATACATTTTTCTCTTATCTTTTCTTTGTTCTCCCCTCCCTTTTTTTTTTTTTTTGTTTCTCTGCAGCACTATTTATCCTTTAGCTGCCCACATATGGGAGAAATTCAAAATATTGGAACTATGTTAATGCTCGATATTGTACTATATAACCATTATACATGATGTTGTTTTTCTCTCTTCTATAGAGACCAATCTGCTTTTTAACCATTGTATGAACCTTGAAGAAGGAAATAATGGAAGCTATCACAGATATAGCTCTAGTATCCGAAACATGTCGGTTTTGTCACCACTAGTTATATGACTTGTAGGTGCCCTCATGCAAATTGGTTTCAATGATTGTGTATGTCTTTTCTCTCGTTGTTTTTAAACAATTTTGATCTATATGTCAAATATGTACAAATAAAATTCTTTACATTTTTCTATATATACTTGGTGGCAATCCATAATTTATTCCAATCCACACTATCCCAGGGGCATCCCTCGTTCAATTTTTCAAAATTTACCGGGATGTGATTGGAAAGAATGGTAACTTGCCCTATGCTTGCTGGTTAATAGCTTCATCTTTCCAAATCAATATATTCATGCTCCTGGTAGAGCACCCCTCCCAGACCATCATGGCTGGCATCTACGTGGAGTTCATAAGGCTTCTTTGGGTCTGCATAGGCCAGAACAGGGGCAGTGGTTAAATTATTTTTCAACATCTGGAAGGCATCCTCACACTTCTCATTCCACTGGTCCTTGACTGACTCCCCTAGCTTCCTAGGGCCCGAGTCATCCTCTTCTCCCTCCGTCTTGAGCAGCTCATTCAGAGGCCTGGCTATCCGAGCAAACCCCTCCACGAACCTCCTATAATAAGAACAGAACCCCAGAAAGGATCTGAGTTCTGTCACAGTGGTGGGCCTTGGCCAGGAGGTAACTGCCTCCAATTTTTCGGGGTCCGTGGCCACCCCATCTGATGTCATCTAAGTAAACTAGGACTTCGATGAGGTTCATATCTCCCACAGTCTTCTCCATGAGACGTTGGAAGGTGGCTGGAGCTCCAGACAGACCTTGAGGCATCCGATCAAATTCGAAGAACCCCACCGGGGTTATGAAAGCCGTCTTCTCTTTGTCTTCTGGATGCATCAGGATCTGATAGTACCCATTCTTGATGTCTATAACACTGAACCACTTGGCTCCAGACAAACTCTGTAGAGCATCCTCTATCCTCGGAGTGGTATACTGGTCCGGTATGGTTCTCCTGTTGAGGGTCCTATAGTCTATGCACAGCCTCAATGACCCATTCTTCTTCCGTACCACCACTATGGGGGAGGCATAGGCACTTCTAGATTCTCAAATCACCCCTGTTCGCTTGAGCTCGGCGAGCTGCTCCCTCAAGTCTTTGAGGTCTGCCAACGGAACCCGCCTAACCCTTTCCCTGAAGGGCTTGTCTTCCTGGAGGCGGATTCAATGGGTGGCACTCCTAGAACATCCCACATCGAATTCATCTTGGGAAAATATCCTTTCCCACATGGTCAACTGGGCCTTGGCTCTCTCTTTCCAAGCCCTGGGCAGGTTTGGGTTCTCCATGGAAAGTTTCTCCCACACAGTACTCCCTCCATCTGTCTTCTCCACATCTGATGAAGCAACTGGGGTAGCTGGGCTCACCCGGCCCAACAGCAGTCTGGCTGGGATTTCCATGGGACCATCCGTGGTATTTTTGATGTTCACAGGCACTTTACAGTGAGCCTTCTTTAGGGCCCTCACCGGGACCACTTCTGGGACTACCTCTAAGCCCAAATGTTCTTCCCTTGGGTCGGGTTCCAACATGACAAAAGGGCCAGGCTGCTCCCAAGTGAGTTTCACTGTGGCTTTCAAGCAGGCCACTCCACCGGGCTGCAGCACTATCCCCCTTCTTCCCAGCCTCCAGACCTTCCCTACCCCCTCTTCCGGGGCCTTCTGTTCCAAGATCAGCCGTTGGTAGGCTGTCTTCAACATTGGGTGGATCTCAGTGACTGTGGGGTCTTTCCTTCTTGTCAGAGGGGCCAGCAGTCTTCGGACCAGATCCGTTTTTGTCCCTATTATTAGGGAACTCTTGTTAGCTCCAGGCGGTCGGGGGCACACCACAGCTAAGGTGTCGAACACTTCAGCCTTCCCGGCTATGGACGGGTCGAAAATCAGTTTTATAGGCAAATAGCCATCATAAGGGAAACTCTCTGTCCCAATTCCCCATATCTCCAACTCTTCAATCTTCTGGATGGGTAGGTGACTTAGATGCTTGTCATAAAAGTCCCGGTACAACAGGGTCACTTGCGCCCCAGTATCCAATATGGCTCTTGTGTAGACTCCCTCCACTTGAACAGGTACTATCGGGGAGGGACCCACCAGCTTCTCTGGATATCGCTTCGAAGGGGTCTCTTTCCTTTGATCTTTGCATTTTCCTCTCGGACTCACTTTCTTCCACTTCTCTTTGGACTTAAGTCTTTCTTGGGCCTGGTATGCATTGATCTCCCTCCTTTTGATGGGTGTAACTACCCGCTGAGGGACATTACTCTCTTTCTTTGGGGTGCGTTCCCTCTGAGGAACCTTATGTTTCTTCTGAGGGGTCTTGTCCACTCTTTTCGTGTGCTTCTCATGCTGTTTGGAGCTCACTGGAGATGATGGGCACCCGGTTGACTCCTTCACCGGGGCCCACTGAAGTTTTCCGGCGGCTTGCGGTTATTCATCTTTTTTTTCTTTGGACTGGTACACACTTTGACGAAATGGCCAGCTCCTCCGCAATTGAAACAAATCACATCCCCCCAATCTTCCAGGGATGCGGGCGCTGAGGTATTGGGAAACGGCTCCTTCCTCTGACTTTCCCTCTCTGGTTCCCTTGACTTCTTTTCCATCAGGGAGGCCAGCATCCCCAATACTTGGGACATCTGTGACTTCAAAGTATCCACCTCTGAGTCTCTTTCCAGGGTCATGGCCATCCTGACCATCACCGGAGGAGGATTTACCGACTCAACCGGTTGGTTCCTCTTCTTCTCCTCCAGCATCGCTTCTTCCTCTCTGACTACTCGGATCAAGTCAGGGTACTCCAGGCTCTTCCCGTCCTGCCTTGTGCGTAGCGCCAATCCGATGGGGTCCAGGGGCTGAGATCCTCTCATCACCTGCTGAACACGGGCCTCATCCACCTTCCGCGGATCAATCCCCTTCTTCAAGATCATTTTGTGCAGGATCTTATCCAGGCGCCTTATGAACTCTGACAGTTTCTCTTCTGTCTTTTGATAGCAGTGCTCCAACTGGTAAGTGAGCTCAGTGATTTTCTCTGTTCCACCGAACACATTCTGCAGAATGTCCAGATAATCCTGTGCATCACAGTCTGTCTTACTCATCTTGAGGTTGCGTATAGCCTCTAGCGCAGGCCCCTTCAGGCTTTCAGCAATTCTCTGCTTTTTCCTATGATCAGGGACTTCCCATTCTTCTAGGGCCTGAGTGGCACCGTCTAACCACTCCTCAAACCCCTCTTTACCCGAAGGTACAGGTTTCCTTCCTGAGAATAATCTGAGTTTTCTGTATCCTGACATTTGGTAATCTGTAGGATCTTTCTTACACTGGGCTACAATCTCCCCTAGGACCGCACACAGCTCTGCGCTGAGGGTGGCCTGCGGCGACCCGGGACTCTCTTTCTTCTCCCGTTTCTCTGCTTTTAGGGTGGGTGGTGGAGATAGTTTCGGTGTCTGAAACCATCCTCCTGGCTTGGGTGGCAGCGCGTGTATTAGGCTATAAGTCTGATCATCTATGGCTTCTACACTTGGATTCTTGAAATGCTCTGGGACTCCATCCTTCCACTCTATTAGTGCGTGTGTCAGTGAGGAATTCGTTCTGACATCCACCACCCATGCCTTCTGATACGGGGACAGTGACATCACTAGCTGCTTCACCGCTTCTTCTTGCCAGATCTCTGGGAGTTCTATGACTACTACCCCGGCTGGATCTGTGCCAACCGTCTTGCACCACTGTTCTACTTCTAGTGGGTCCATGCTGGTACTTTTTGGCGCGTTACTTGCTGCAACAGGATCCCGGACTCGAGAGCCCCCACGTGTAGCGCTACCCCCAGTTAAGAGAGCCGCTGGTTTGATTTCAGGCCCTGTGTACAGCACCGCCAACCCCCGGCAATCTTACTCGACCCACTCTGGCACAGTTAGTCTAGGGTTAACTCTTATCATAAACAGTAGTATTGCAAGGGGTAACCTCCTTGCAGTAAGACGACACAATGATGTGAAAGGTTAAATAGAACAATTTTACTTTCATCAAATGGGCATAGGCAGAACAGAACACATACAACTTGCTCACAGAGCCCTGCAGCAATAAGTGTAGCACACAACAATGGCCCCACGCGGTAACCCACCGTGCGCAGCTATTGTGGTGTACGCCCCCTATGGCGCATTAAACAATCCTCTACCACCCCTCCTGAGTCAGGCCTGACATACAAGAAATCTCAGTCTTTCTCCTAGGTATTTCTTCACATGCAAACTCTCGGTGGTGCACTTGATGAATGATATTTGTAATCCGCAATATGGCAGTCACTTGGAACACTATACTGGGGGACACTTCAACTCTGTCCTGCTACCGGTCCCGAGCCAAACAACAAACAAACGAATGGTGGGCCAATACAGGCCGTAGGACTGAACTCAGTACAGTCTATTGGTTTTGGGCATGTGCCCGCTCACCACTCCGGACGCAATCCCAATCCGGGACATCCACCCGCTGTGTATCCGCACACAGCGTCTGCAACGATCAGGTCCCCGATCCAACTGATGTCCTTACTCGGCAAGTCAGATGCCACCCAGGCTCCGCAGTGGGGTGGAAGGCTCTTTGGAGGTTGCACAAGGCCCCAGGCTTCAGGCCTTGTGCTGCAGCAGATCCGCAGAGGAAGAAGCTGTTGCTTGTAGCGCGGTGTCCAAAGAGGCCGAGCTCCGCCTCGCCTCCTTCTTAAATAACCCCTCCCATGAGTCTCTGTGGTGGCCGACTGCACCCTAGGTGCCGAACAGGGTTCTGGGTAACGTAGTCCCGGGGCCTTAAAGGAGACCCCACTACACATGTAAAAATAATGCAAGTAAATTCTAGTATAATATTATCTTTATGAAGCTATTAACTAGATTAGGATACATATGCCCCCAGTTTTAAACCCAGCTAATCAAGAATTTGCAATGTTGTTTATTTCCTGTACAGAACCCAAGTGTTGTCACAAACTGTTAGCACTGCAGGTACAGGACAATTAGTATTTCAGTTTGGTGGGTGCTTTTCTCTTGAAACATTCTATGATTTCTTATCTCTCTTTGGAAATATGATTGCAGTTTGTCTTTTTATGTTGTACTGCACTGTTATGATGTGGGTAGGGTTAATGAATGGCCACACTTATTTTTGTTAATGCAGTCTGACTGCATCCCAGTAAAAAAACTAAACTCAACTTTAATTGGGAGATATACGAAGCCACTGTAAGTGACTTTGATCCATTGCCTGCTCATGTTAGTTCTTTGGGAGAAATAACTTTATTCATAAGAGACTGGCATTGTAATGATAACTCCATTTGTATTACACTTTCCAGCATTAGCATGTTATAAATTACTTGGTTGTGAAGATATGCTTGTTAACCAGAGCAGATTAGATTACTAGCTAATTGCTGTAGCTGTCTTGTACCTGGTGAAGACTGTCAGCATGCTGTGTGTGCTTTTGTCGACTCTTGTAGGCTGCTGCTCGATTTCTCTCTCTCTTTTTTATTTTGCCAATTTCTCCTGTCAAGTCCTGATGAAATAATACACGTTAACAAAAATTAGCTGTTGTATGTAACATTTATTTTTCACAGGTCTTCTTAGAATGTTTTTCTCTATAAATGGTTTCATACAGGTAAAACATTGTAGTCACCTATCCCTGACACAGAAGTTTGTCTATAGTCACACATAAAAGAGGTGTTGTAGTGTTTCCTGGTGTTTGTGTAGAGAAGAAGAGAAGAAATTTCAGCAAGAATCTGGGGTGGTTTACAGCAGCGTTTCTCGACCAGGGTGCTGCAAAGAGGCCCCAGGGGTGCCGCAGCAAAAGGACCAAAATCTGGCATGTGTTAACTCCAGTATACAGAGAGAGAGAGCACAGCCCACAACTCCTCCTCCCAGCTCTCCTCATCTCTGCTGGTATCTATACTTCTGTCAGCAATACAGCATGTAGTCTTGACCACCTGGCCTCATCCTGCCAACTGATGGCCTCATCAGTTGCTAAGGACTGGTTGGGTGGCCCGCACAGCTTTCTGTATTGCCAACAGGAGTATAGATACCGGCAGAGAGGAAAAGAGCCAGGAGGAGGAGTTGCTCTCTCTGTATAGTGGAGTGAGAAACACTACCTTAGACTCCTGGAGCCATCTAATATGCTGTCCGACTCTGACCAGGAAAAAGATAAAGACAAATGAATGACTGGAGGCATCAAAGCGACTCACCCGCTGCAGAACAGGTTTGCAAAGCAGCAAAATAAAGCAGCTGGCAAATATGCAGAGCCCGCAAAGATCAGACAGTATAGGATGTGATTACAGCCTCCCCAAATTGTTGGGTGGGGGGGGGGAGAACACAGCTTACAACTTCTCACTACTTTTTCTCATTCCTCCTGTAGTGATAAGAGGGATGGGAGATTTTATGTTAAAAGGGGGCATTTGGAGAGGGGAGGAGAAATATATTTTGTGCTGGGGTGGGGATTTTTGCTAGGAGAGTGGGTTTGGGGGGTGGTATGCAAGAACAGAGGATTTGGAGGGGGGGTGGTGTTGTGCTAAGTGAGGAGGTTTGGAGGGAATTTGTGATAGGAGGGGGGATTTGTGCTGTAACGACACCCCAAATATGAAAGGGGTTTAACGCCGTTTAGATATCTTCCCTCTCCTGGACACAAATTCACTGTCGATCCTCCACAGCCAGACGACCACTTCCCATAGGAATTAATCCTTCTGAAAGAACGAGATGCACTCTGTATCTTTCTAGGATAGACTGACTTTATTGCCAAAAACATTGTAACTTTTATACACATCCAATACTGCATTAATCTAAAATGAGCAATGGTCCAGCTCCACCCACAACATAACAAGACCCAATACACATTTGACAGTAGGCTAGCTTTTGTCTCCCAATACCCATCTCTTAGAAGGCAACAGCTAATCCCTTTATGTTTAAATAACTATGCGTGACCTTTATATTCACCAGACTGTCTGTTACTTAACAATACACACAAGGACAGACTTAATTATCACAATCCACATCACCACAAACAATGAACAGGTATTTTAGAAGCTGGGATTCATTAGCATTACACTAGGCAAACAGGTGATTGAGGCTGAACACATCAGTATCTCTCAATTAACCTGTTGAGTTCAGAATCAGTAAATAGTCCTTTACAGATATCCTTGGGAATATGGTGGATAAATATTACAGACCCATTTTAGGTAGTCCAAGATATATTTCTTAATGTCCATTATTTCCTGGCTCACCCTGTGTCCAAAGTGACCCTCCTGTCACATGTGCTAAGAGAATGGATTTGTGGGGGGGTAGATTTGTGCTTGCAGAGGCTATTGGGTTGGGGGGTTGTTCTAGAAGAGGTGGTTGGGGGGGGGATTTGTGCTAGGAGGGGAGATTGGGGCTGTATTTGTGCTAGGAGGTGGGATTTGTGCTAGGGGAAGGGATTTTGGGGGGGGATTTGTGCTAGTAGGGTGGTTAAGGGGAGGGAGGATTTACAAACTGCATCAGGCCATTAGGGCTTGTTCACACCAGGTGCGGTAACACGTGCAAAATCACACAAAAATGTGCTGCCTTTTGCAGTTTTATCGGCACCCCCACATATCTAGCAAATGTGTGTGCATTCACACCTACCATGTGTTTTTCTTTTTCGTACATCATGGGACACAGAGCTGCATAGTAATAATTATGTTGATTATAGGCCTACCTTCAGGTGATGGACACTGGCACACCCAAGACAGGAAGTCCCCATCCCTATATAACCCCTCCCATACCGGGAGTACCTCAGTTTTTTCGCCAGTCTCTAAGGTGTTGGTCACGGTTAAAAAAGTGCTTTGAAGAGCTCCGCTGGAGGATCCTCCGGGATCAAGCGAACTATACAACCGGATCCATCCAAAGTGCTATTGAGGCCAAAGTGGATGGTACCCGGGCCACGGAAAAGTAGAGCGAGGTTTTGCCTGTAATGTTTCTCTTTAGTAGAGCTGGACCCCGGAAACCAGTGCTTTGGTTATGCACCAGATACCAACAATTTTTCTGGCTGGGTGCGATACAGGTCCAGGGGAGTGGAAACCCTATTAAGAGGAACCCGGTCCCTGAAGGTCTTTGACATAGCCCGCCGTGATGGGTGAAGATTGGGTCTGACTGTTTTTATCAGCAGAATCCTGTGGCGGGAGAGGTAAGTGAAGATTCCTAAGGAACTTTAAAGTTCACTTATGTATTTCTTCTTTGAGTAAAGTGTCATGCCTAAATTTCGCCACTAGAGGGTGTGAAAGCAACATACCTGGTTCATGTCCTTCAGTGTTTCGCTGGAGTTCAGCAGGCTTGTGTGCAGGCTTCCTCCTGGGTGCAGTCAAGCCATATGGGTGATGTTGAGGGGGGATCATTAGAGAAGCAGCAGGCTGTGGATGCGGTCTCCCCTCGGCAGTCAGCGCGGTCCCAGTCTAGGCAGCTGTGGGTGGTTTTTTCCTCCCCCTCGGGGGTCATGGAGAGTTCCCCCTCCCTCTCCCTGTGCCGGGACACGAGCGGCGCTCGCGTGCACGAAAACATACATTTAAATACAAAGGGCATTCCCGGGAGAGGAGGAGGGGCGTGGCTTAGTGCGGCGGCGTGTGCGTGGCTTGGCGTCCACGTTTTCACATGGCGCAGGATTGTTCACCCCATATAAACATTACCTCGTAAGAGGTATGAGCTCACGGAAGGACACAGGAGCATTGGGGGCACGTGAGTGGTTTGATACAGGCATTCCCAGTGACACATTTACTTGCATCAGGCCGTACGGTGAATAGCAGCATTGCTTTGCTGGGCTATAGTTTGACAGTGGATGCATTTTTTTATAGTACCTCTGCTTTTGTGCTTAGGACTATGCGTTCCAGGAATTTGGGGACAAAGGAGGCTAAAACAGCATCACCATCAGGCTCTGAGGATCCTGGTCATGCCTCCACAGTGCCATCCTCCCTGGAAAAAACAGATGTGGCTGACCGGGGTGAGTCATTGGGACTGTCAGGTTCTGCAGCCGCCTCCAACCTCCCAGCCCCTGCCTATATTAGTGAGGAAGTTCTTTCCTCCGCTCTCATAGGTTTGGAAGAGCAGTTAGCGTCTTTAATCTCATTCTCTTCCCAGGGTGGAAGGAAGCGCGGTAGGTCTCCCTCCCCCACTCCAAGTCCTCAGGCTGCATAGCAACAGTGGCCAGTGGAGGAATAGCCGCCCTCAGGGGATAAAGAAGAGGGACAGACTGATGATTCCTCTTCTGAGGAATCAACTGTGGAAGAACCCTTTTTCAGCCTCGCAATCTGAAAATTTGCTAGTGCAATCCCTTACAGAGATGGTTCGGTCAGCATTTAAGTTGCCCATAACAGAGCCAGCTGGAAGGCCTATTTCTTCCTTGGGTTCTTTAAAGGCCCCACAAGCCATGCATGCCTTTCCTGTCCATCCTTTGTTGGAACAGCTTATGTGTGAGGATTGGGATCATCCAGATAAGCATTTTCTTCCTTCTAAGAAATTCTCTGCACTTTATCCCATGGAAGAGAAATTCACCAAGAAGTGGAGTGTGCCAGCAGTTGATGCTGCTATCTCCTGTGTGAATAAAAGTCTAACTTGTCTGGTGGACAATGTTCAGGGATCCAACAGATAAGAGGCTGGAATCTTTACTGAAAACCTCTTTTTCTATGGCAGGTGCTGTAGCTCAGCCTGCAGTAGCAGCGATAGGCATTTGTCAACCCCTAAAAGATCAAGTGAAGCAGGTACTCAGGGTTGTTCCTGCTCAGCAGGCCCGAGACTTAGCCGACCTGCCAAGGCTTTATGTTTTGCACTTGACGCTATTAAAGATTCTATTCATCATGCCTTGCGCTCCTCGTGGTGCATATGCGTAGAATCCTGTGGTTGAAAAATTGGTCAGCCAAGGCGCCATGCAAGAAGCTTTTGGCTGGTTTTCCATTTCACGGGGAACGGTTGTTCAGGGATGATTTGGACAGATACAGCCAAAAGATTTCAAGTGGAAAGAGAACTCTTTTACCAGTTAAAATAAGGGATTCCTCTCCAGCACCAGGGATGTCTGCCTCTAGGCAGTCACGACGGCCTCCACGGTCAGGGTCAAGCCCAGGGACACAAGAAGTCCTGGGGGCAGAAACCTACTAAACAGAGCCTCAAGGCCTCCTTATGAAGGGGTTCCCCCGCTCGATCGAGTGGGGTGAAGGCTTCTGCAGTTCTCAGGAACTTGGCGAAAGAAGATCCAGGACAGATGGGTCATCTCTACTGTATCTCTAGGTTACAAACGAGTTGCGAGAGTTTCCACCACCTAGTTTTCTGAGATCAAGCGTTCCCAAAGATCCAGTAAAGAGAGTCTCTGTTTCTGGCACTAGACCGGTTGTTGTCTCAAGGGGTGATCATAAAGATTCCCACGGAGTAGCACGGCTTGGGATTTTATTCAAATCTCTTCACGGTGCCAAAGCCAAATGGGGATGTCAGACCTATCCCAGATCTCAAGGATCTGAATCAATTCCTAAATATCCGCTCTTTTCGCATGGAGTCAATCCGGTCGGTAGTCTCCACCCTACGGGGGGGAGAACTGCTAGCATCAATTGACATCAAAGATGCATATCTGCATGTGACTATTTTCCCCGCTCACCAGAGATTCCTGCGGTTCGAAGTGGAGCAGCACAAAATTGAGAGGAGCTGTCAAAATTGAGCATTGATCAGTGTTGCCAACCACCCGTAGATTTACGGACAGCCCGTAAAAACAGGGCACTTTTCCAGTGACCGTAAATGTCCGTAGAAGCTGAACAGTGCCAGTAAAAATTTCTGTGACAGGCTCAAGTGAGAACTCCAGAGTCCGGAAATCCCCAAGACAATCCGATTATGAGCCCGCCCCACATCGCCTGGCTCGCACCCGCTGATGATGTCATTCCGCAAGCCGCCTAAAATGCCAGGAGCCGAGCGGGCAGACATAGTGGACACGAACAGTGCAATTAAGGCGGAGGCACCAGCAGCACCGCGAGAGATGGACAGCGCAGGGCGCTGCAGGCCCGGCTGGGCCGACCCCCTGGATGGTCCACGCAAGGCCCCCTGACCAGTGCCACTAACCAGCACTGTTTTGAACTGAGTCCCACCACTGGACCCTGTCCCCGGGCATGGCTGCAACATCCATCAATTGCTTGACTGGCTGCCACAGATAGGCACAGGCAGCAGTTTCCAGACAAAAATGTCAGTGGTGAGATTGTACAAAATCATTGTTTGCAATCTCTGTCTGCTGTCTCTCTGATATCTCCTGTATCCTGTCCGCATGACCATCTCATGTATCCTGGCCGCATGACCATCTCCTTTATCCTGTCCGCATGACCATCTCCTGCATCCTGTCCGCATGACCATCTCCTGTATCCTGTCCGCATGACCATCTCCTGTATCCTGTCCGCATGACCATCTCCTGTATCCTGTCCACATGACCATCTCCTGTCCACAGCCTCTAACCACCTCCTGTGCCCTGTCCATATCCTCTGACCACCTGTGCCCTGTCCATATCCTCTGACCACCTGTGCCCTGTCCATATCCTCTGACCACCTGTGCCCTGTCCATATCCTCTGACCACCTGTGCCCTATCCATATCCTCTGACCACCTGTGCCCTGTCCATATCCTCTGACCACCTGTGCCCTGTCCATATCCTCTGACCACCTGTGCCCTGTCCATATTCTCTGACCACCTGTGCCATGTCCATATCCTCTGACCACCTGTGCCATGTCCATATCCTCTGACCATCTCCTGTGCCATGTCTGCAATCTCTGACCATCTCCTGTGCCATGTCTGCAATCTCTGACCATCTTCTGTACCATGTCTGCAATCTCTGACCATTTCCTGCACCATGTCTGCAATCTCTGACCATCTCATCTTTTATCACGTCTGCAGTCTCTGAGGGGGAGCCTGGTAGAGGAGTCAAGAGTGGGAGCGCCGCCAGATTGGGGGTCACGAGAGAAGTCGAATGTGTGTGGACTGTGTAGAGGAGACTATCGGGTAAAACCAGAGCCACCAAGCTGGAGTTGCCTGACTGAGCCCTGCACGGTGCACCTGAGAGGATGTCAGTCTGAGGAAGGGTCACAGATGTAAGGGGGGGGGATTGGACACAATAATGTAAGGGGGCACTGAAATAAAGGTAAACCCTTATATCAGTAACCCCCCTTACCTTAGTGTATTCACTCTGGGGAAGGTCATCTCTGGTCACCAGAGCACCCCCCCCCCTCCCATCTCATTAGTTTTCCCCTTTACATCAGAGTCTGTAGGATTTCCTCTTATAGTGCAAGGGAGAACTCTGCGGACCCTGATGTAAAGGACAATGCTGCAGACCCTGATGTAAGTGGGAACTCTGATGTAAATGGGAACTCTGATGTAAATGGGAGCGCAGAGCGCCCCCCCCTTGCATCAGAGTTCCCCCTTAGATAATGATCTGTGGCATTGTCCTTTACATCAAGGTTCGCAGAGTTCTCCCTTGCACTGTAAGGGGGAACTCTGTGCTGGCTGTGTTATATTAACCTGACCTTCATATAAATAGAGAAAATTGTTTTTTGACTTTTGTTTAACTTAAACACATTGCTTATAGCACTAGCTACATGTTTATAGTTTAAATACTAATAGTTGCACAGTTTAGCACTGAAAACAGCCATTTTAGGTACTTTTTTTAAGTGTCAGTAAACAATTGGTGTCATTTGTAATTTTGATGCATATTGCCAGTAAATTTCACTTGGGGGGGTTGGCAACACTGGCATTGATGTCGGGGGTAGGTGGGACCCGGGGTGGGCGGGACCAAGCAGCTATCCAACACCAGCCAATGGGATGGGATCTGGGCGGGCCGATACATGTATGTGGTCCCGCCCCTTTCTTAAACAGCCCAATCATTGGCTGATGTTGGATAGCTGCTGGGTCGCACCCACCCCGGGTCCTGCCCACCTGAATTTGACAGCTCCTCTCTCTCTCTGCATTCAGTTACCTGTCAGTTTCACACAGCTACACTATCGGCTCAGTGTGAAACCTGCCAGTGCCATCTGTCAGTGCCATCCAGTGCCATCTGCCAGTGCCAATTGGTGCCACCTGTCAGTGCCACCTGCCAACCAGTGCCACCTGCCAGTGCCAACTAGTGCCAGTACCACCTGCCAGTGCCAACCAGTGCTACCTGCCAGTGCCACCTGCCAATCAGTGCCACCTGCCAATCAGTGCCACTTTCCAGTGCTACCTGCCAGTGCCACCTGCCAGTGCCACCAACCAGTGCCACCTGCCAGAGCCTACCAGTGCCACCTGCCAGAGCCAACCAGTGCAATCTGTACTGAGGACATCAAGTGTGTGGTAAAGTGACAGGAGCAAGCAGGGGGGAGTGGTGAGTTTATGAGACGAAGGGAAAAAAAGAAAAATTAGCCTAAAATATCGGCTGCAAAAATCTGCATCATATATCGGCCATTGGCCGCCCCGATTTCTAAATATCGGCATCGGCCAGAGAAAACCCCATATTGGTCGACCTCTAATCTCTGGGCCCCTTGTCCTCCTCCGGCTCCCCGTGTGCTCCTCCGGTTCCCCGTGTGCTCCTCCGACTCCCCGTGTGCTCCTCCGGCTCCCCGTGTGCTCCTCCGGCTCCCCCGGGTCCTACTCCGTTTTCCACCTTGTCTCGGATCTGTCAGGATGAAGAGCGGAGGAAGGAGGCGGTAAACATGTCATTTACCAGCTCCTTCTTTTTCTGAATGAACAGAGAGTCAGTGATCACTGACTCTGTCCATTCATAACTGAGCATCGTAAATTGTGTTTGCGATGCTTCAGTTTATGAATGGAGAGGAGCCTCTGTCTTCTGTTCATTCATCTTCAGAGCAGCTGAGGCTGCTGAGAAAAGAACTGGGGAATATGTGAAAAAAAAAATGGTGGGCGGCACTAATGGGCGGCACTGATGAGGAGGCACTGACAGGCATCACTGATGGGCACTGACAGGCATCACTGATGGGCACTGACAGGCATCACTGATGGGCACTGATTGGCATCACAGGTGAGCATCGCTGATGGGACTGCACTGATAATCAAAGCACTGATTATCAGCGCAGACCCCCCCTGTCAGGAGAGCCACTTATCGTCACTCCTCTACTCACACGCTGTCAGCGTAAATCGTAGACATGTGCATTCGTTTTCGTCCAAATGCATTTTCGTCCGAATTTCGGGTATTTTCGTTATTGTTTTAACAAACGATAACGAAAGCGCAGAATCCGAAATCCGAAAGATCCGACATAAACAAATGCTTTATTTTCATTTTCGTTGCGACAACAGTTCGATATAGATAGGAGATTCGACATGACGCTGCAATAACAATCTGTGTCTATCGAACCTGCAGTCGAATGTGCCTAACCTTAACTCTATTAGTCCAAGATTATTCTACATAGAGAGAAAAGATTCAACATAGAGAGAAAAGATTTGACATTATAGAGACATGAAGATTCGACGAAGCAGCTAAAAACATATGATCGCAGCGCAGGGGCGGATCCAGAGTCTTTTCTCGGGAGGGGCACTGCCAAAAAATATGTTTTTTTTGTGGGAAATTTATCGGGGAAATGGCTGATGTTGGCGCTTCAATCATCCCAGGCACCATGGTTGTTATGGTGTCAGGATGATTGAAGCGCATTATTTCTATGATTACATTGTAATATAAAATTAAATAGTTCAATGCAGAATCAGTGGGAGCCCCGAGTGTGTCACTTGCCACTGTCGCCTGCAATTAGTGGGAGCCCTGAGCGTGTCACTTGCCACACGTTGCGGATTGTCACTTGCCACGTCACCTGCCACATCTTGCGGATTGTCACTAGCCACACCTTGCGGATTGTCACTTGCCACTCACCTGCCACACCTTGCTGATTGTCACTTGCCTGCCACCAGATGCAGATTGTCACTTGCCACGTCGCCTGCCACACCTTGCGGATTGTCACTAACTTGCCTGCTAAGGTGTAGTTTTGGTTGTCTCTTGCTGTGTCCCAGACTCCCAGAGTCAGGCAGCAGAGAGATAATGTAATCTCTCTGCTGCCTGCACAGTGAGGGCGGAAGTCACTGCAGGAATGCAGGGCAGGCACGGGTGGTGAGAGATGAGCCTGCTCTCTCACTCTCACCTGCGCTGCTAACACACTGAGCAGCACGGTCTGCCCACGAACCGCGCCGCCCGCCCACAAACCGCGCCGCAAGCGGAGCCGCCCGCTTTCTTACCCATCTGTGGAGCCACACGCTATCGCACCTGCCTGCAGAGCGGCCCGACGTGACTCACTGACGTCACCCATTGCTAGATGCCAAGCGGCCCAGGCGTTAGCAACGAGTGCAGGGAAGAGGCTCCACCCACCTCCTCCTCCTTTTTCTGGTATCGTGTCAGTGCACCGCGTAACTACATTAGACGAGTCTCTCTCTCGGTGCTGCTGATCGGCTGATGTGAGAAACTGAGAGAGAGACTCAGAGAGGCAGCGGCAGCCGCAGAACAAGTACTGTATATACTCGAGTATAAGCCGACCCGAATATAAGCTGAGGCACCTAATTTTACCCCAAAAACTGGGAAAACTTATTGACTCGAGTATAAGCCTAGGGTGTCCATCTGCATGCCTCACTGTGCCTCACTTTGCCCATGCTTCACTGTGCCCATGCTTCACTGTGCCCATGACTAGACAGATGTTTAACATGGGAGTCTATGGAAGGAGTGCCCGGCTTTAAAAAATCGGTTCTCCCCGGCCGTAAGTCTCCCAGACACCAACTTTGCACACTTGTAGAGAAGACATGGGGCTACATGTGTGCCAAGTTTGGGGTCCAGGGGACCTACGACCGGCCAGTACCGGGTCCGCAAAGTCACCGGAGAAATTACCGTTTAACATTGGAGTCTATGGAAGGAGTGCCCGGCTTTGAAAAATCAGTTCTCCCCGGCCGTAAGTCTCCCAGACACCAACTTTGAACACTTGTAGAGGAGACATGGGGCTACATGTGTGCCAAGTTTGGGGTCCAGGGGACCTATGGGCGGCCGGTACCGGGTCCCCAAAGTCCGGGAGATCAGGCGCAAAAAGTGAGTGTGACAGATGGTCTGGGGGGGGGGGGGGGCAATTGCCTTGTTGCCCCCCCCTGGATCCGCCCCTGTCGCAGCGAGCGGACATTTATGGTGAAATGCTCTGCCCATAGGCTATAGAAGAATTCTAATGTGGGTTGACTAGTAATAATAATTAATAAATATAATTATTACTAGTCATACAACATTAGAATTCTACTATAGCTTGTAGGCTGAACATTCGACCGGAAATGTACGATTGCGGCGTCGTACAGTTTAGCTGCTCCGTCGAATCTTCTTAGAACATTCGACAGACACCATAAGCCTTTAATGACAGATTTTACCTTGATTAATTTGGATTTCGGACTAATGCATTTTTTAACGAAAAACTAAATAAATAAAAACGAATTTCGGGAGTAACTAAATACATTTATTTTTCGGTTGAAAACAAAATATTTCAGTGTGCACATGTCTAGTAAATAGAGGAATGCTGATAACCGGCACTTCCTATTTACACAGTGATCAACTGTGATTGGATATGTGATACTATCTTTACCTTGATGAGTGCCCCCGGGGCACGCACGAATGGCTTGTTTTGAAGGACGTCATATGATGTCCAGTCAGAACAATGAAACCCCCGCCTGGCCGTCATTTTGCTACAGGCCGAACGGAAAGGTGTTAAGACTGAGAGAAGTGAGCGCTGAAGTCATCCACTAGGTGGAGTGTTGCACACATTCTTTGCACTCTTTCTCCTGCTATTCAAGCTAGCAGAAGCAACTTCCTGCTGCTACCCCTGCTTGTTAAGCATTGCGTGGATCAACCGCTCTTGAGTCTCGGTATACTGCCCATCTACAGTGACTTGATCACCTCCGGCCACCTAAAACTGTCTTCAGCATTAGCTGTTTGGGTTTGTAAGAATGCAAACCCTTGTCTCACTTTGTTTCTCTGCTATGCAGTATAGCATTTTTTTTTTAAAGACACACAGTGGTTCATCCAACTGCAACAGGTGACCTAAGCCCATATTCCTCAATTTCTTGGTATCCCCAGAAGGGACAGACACCTGTAATTTACATCTTGGGATTCTTATTATTATAGGGTCATTCTCGTCAGAGTCCTGTATAGCTCTGCAGCATTAGGCTCAAATCTCCCATATGTTCACCAGGCCTCAACATCGGTTGCTAAGGGCACTTCAGAGCCATCCAGCAGGATCTTATTCTGACCCTACAAGACCTCCACCTTTTGAATCAGATTCAAAATCTTCACAGTCTTCTCCTGTAGAGACTGTATTTCAGCAAATTCATAGGATTCAGATTTACCAGGAGTTCTTGATTAGGGATGAGCTTCGTGTTCGAGTCGAACATACGTTCGACTCGAACATCGGCTGTTCGATCGTTCGACGAAGATCGAACGATTTGGGCCGTTCGCGCCAAATTCGAGTGACGCGAACGGCCCACAATGCACTACGCCATCGCAGTGTCATCCAGGCGCTGTGATTGGCCAAGCATGCACTGTGACCCCGCATGCTTGGCCAATCACAGCGCCGGCAGCGAGGAGAGCAATGATTGGCCACAGGCAGGATGCCTGTGGCCAATTATTGCTGAGGGTGTTTAGTACACGCCCCACACTATAAAAGGCCGCCAGCACGGCGGCCTAGTGTAGTGTGTTCCGGAGCAGGGATAGAGCAGCATAGGCAGGGACAGTGACTGTTATTTCTTTCTTGCTTAACCTGGATTCTTTTAGTTTAGGGAAAGAGAAGGATAGGTAGGGAGAGTGTCAGTGTGTTTTGTGCTTGTGCTATAGTGTGCTTAAAAAAAACATTTATTCTAGGGACAGAAAACTGTAGGTAGGGACAGTGTCAGTTTCTTTCACTCTGCAAGTCCTTGTTTCCAGGGACCTGGAAGGACAGTGAGTGAATTGTCCTTGTGCTATATTGTGCTTAAAAAAACATTTATTCTAGGGACAGAAAACTGTAGGTAGGGAGAGTGTCAGTTTCTTTCACTCTGCAAGTCCTTGTTTCCAGGGACCTGTAAGGACAGTGAGTGAATTGTCCTTGTGCTATATTGTGATTAAAAAAAACATTTTTTCTAGGGACAGAAAACTGTAGGTAGGGAGAGTGTTTTTTTTCTTTCACTCTGCAAGTCCTTGTTTCCAGGGACCTGGAAGGACAGTGAGTGAATTGTCCTTGTGCTATATTGTGCTTAAAAAAAACATTTTTTCTAGGGACAGAAAACTGTAGGTAGGGAGAGTGTTTTTTTTCTTTCACTCTGCAAGTCCTTGTTTCCAGGGACCTGGAAGGACAGTGAGTGAATTGTCCTTGTGCTATATTGTGCTTAAAAAAAAACATTTTTTCTAGGGACAGAAAACTGTAGGTAGGGAGAGTGTTTTTTTTCTTTCACTCTGCAAGTCCTTGTTTCCAGGGACCTGTAAGGACAGTGAGTGAATTGTCCTTGTGCTATATTGTGCTTAAAAAAAACATTTATTCTAGGGACAGAAAACTGTAGGTAGGGAGAGTGTCAGTTTATTTCACTCTGAAAGTCCTTGTTTCCAGGGACCTGGAAGGACAGTGAGTGAATTGTCCTTGTGCTATATTGTGATTAAAAAAAACATTTATTCTAGGGACAGAAAACTGTAGGTAGGGACAGTGTCAGTTTCTTTCACTCTGCAAGTCCTTGTTTCCAGGGACCTGGAAGGACAGTGAGTGAATTGTCCTTGTGCTATATTGTGCTTAAAAAAACATTTATTCTAGGGACAGAAAACTGTAGGTAGGGAGAGTGTCAGTTTCTTTCACTCTGCAAGTCCTTGTTTCCAGGGACCTGTAAGGACAGTGAGTGAATTGTCCTTGTGCTATATTGTGATTAAAAAAAACATTTTTTCTAGGGACAGAAAACTGTAGGTAGGGAGAGTGTTTTTTTTCTTTCACTCTGCAAGTCCTTGTTTCCAGGGACCTGTAAGGACAGTGAGTGAATTGTCCTTGTGCTATATTGTGATTAAAAAAAACATTTTTTCTAGGGACAGAAAACTGTAGGTAGGGAGAGTGTTTTTTTTCTTTCACTCTGCAAGTCCTTGTTTCCAGGGACCTGTAAGGACAGTGAGTGAATTGTCCTTGTGCTATATTGTGCTTAAAAAAAACATTTATTCTAGGGACAGAAAACTGTAGGTAGGGAGAGTGTCAGTTTATTTCACTCTGCAAGTCCTTGTTTCCAGGGACCTGTAAGGACAGTGAGTGAATTGTCCTTGTGCTATATTGTGCTTAAAAAAACATTTATTCTAGGAACAGAAAACTGTAGGTAGGGAGAGTGTCAGTTTATTTCACTCTTCAAGTCCTTGTTTCCAGGGACCTGGAAGGACAGTGAGTGAATTGTCCTTGTGCTATATTGTGATTAAAAAAAACATTTTTTCTAGGGACAGAAAACTGTAGGTAGGGAGAGTGTTTTTTTTCTTTCACTCTGCAAGTCCTTGTTTCCAGGGACCTGTAAGGACAGTGAGTGAATTGTCCTTGTGCTATATTGTGATTAAAAAAAACATTTTTTCTAGGGACAGAAAACTGTAGGTAGGGAGAGTGTTTTTTTTCTTTCACTCTGCAAGTCCTTGTTTCCAGGGACCTGTAAGGACAGTGAGTGAATTGTCCTTGTGCTATATTGTGCTTAAAAAAAACATTTATTCTAGGGACAGAAAACTGTAGGTAGGGAGAGTGTCAGTTTATTTCACTCTGCAAGTCCTTGTTTCCAGGGACCTGTAAGGACAGTGAGTGAATTGTCCTTGTGCTATATTGTGCTTAAAAAAAACATTTATTCTAGGGACAGAAAACTGTAGGTAGGGAGAGTGTCAGTTTATTTCACTCTGCAAGTCCTTGTTTCCAGGGACCTGGAAGGACAGTGAGTGAATTGTCCTTGTGCTATATTGTGATTAAAAAAAACATTTATTCTAGGGACAGAAAACTGTAGGTAGGGACAGTGTCAGTTTCTTTCACTCTGCAAGTCCTTGTTTCCAGGGACCTGGAAGGACAGTGAGTGAATTGTCCTTGTGCTATATTGTGCTTAAAAAAACATTTATTCTAGGGACAGAAAACTGTAGGTAGGGAGAGTGTCAGTTTCTTTCACTCTGCAAGTCCTTGTTTCCAGGGACCTGTAAGGACAGTGAGTGAATTGTCCTTGTGCTATATTGTGATTAAAAAAAACATTTTTTCTAGGGACAGAAAACTGTAGGTAGGGAGAGTGTTTTTTTTCTTTCACTCTGCAAGTCCTTGTTTCCAGGGACCTGGAAGGACAGTGAGTGAATTGTCCTTGTGCTATATTGTGCTTAAAAAAAACATTTTTTCTAGGGACAGAAAACTGTAGGTAGGGAGAGTGTTTTTTTTCTTTCACTCTGCAAGTCCTTGTTTCCAGGGACCTGGAAGGACAGTGAGTGAATTGTCCTTGTGCTATATTGTGCTTAAAAAAAAACATTTTTTCTAGGGACAGAAAACTGTAGGTAGGGAGAGTGTTTTTTTTCTTTCACTCTGCAAGTCCTTGTTTCCAGGGACCTCTAAGGACAGTGAGTGAATTGTCCTTGTGCTATATTGTGCTTAAAAAAAACATTTATTCTAGGGACAGAAAACTGTAGGTAGGGAGAGTGTCAGTTTATTTCACTCTGCAAGTCCTTGTTTCCAGGGACCTGGAAGGACAGTGAGTGAATTGTCCTTGTGCTATATTGTGATTAAAAAAAACATTTTTTCTAGGGACAGAAAACTGTAGGTAGGGAGAGTGTTTTTTTTCTTTCACTCTGCAAGTCCTTGTTTCCAGGGACCTGTAAGGACAGTGAGTGAATTGTCCTTGTGCTATATTGTGATTAAAAAAAACATTTTTTCTAGGGACAGAAAACTGTAGGTAGGGAGAGTGTTTTTTTTCTTTCACTCTGCAAGTCCTTGTTTCCAGGGACCTGTAAGGACAGTGAGTGAATTGTCCTTGTGCTATATTGTGCTTAAAAAAAACATTTATTCTAGGGACAGAAAACTGTAGGTAGGGAGAGTGTCAGTTTATTTCACTCTGCAAGTCCTTGTTTCCAGGGACCTGTAAGGACAGTGAGTGAATTGTCCTTGTGCTATATTGTGATTAAAAAAAACATTTTTTCTAGGGACAGAAAACTGTAGGTAGGGAGAGTGTTTTTTTTCTTTCACTCTGCAAGTCCTTGTTTCCAGGGACCTCTAAGGACAGTGAGTGAATTGTCCTTGTGCTATATTGTGCTTAAAAAAAACATTTATTCTAGGGACAGAAAACTGTAGGTAGGGAGAGTGTCAGTTTATTTCACTCTGCAAGTCCTTGTTTCCAGGGACCTGGAAGGACAGTGAGTGAATTGTCCTTGTGCTATATTGTGATTAAAAAAACATTTTTTCTAGGGACAGAAAACTGTAGGTAGGGAGAGTGTTTTTTTTCTTTCACTCTGCAAGTCCTTGTTTCCAGGGACCTGTAAGGACAGTGAGTGAATTGTCCTTGTGCTATATTGTGATTAAAAAAAACATTTTTTCTAGGGACAGAAAACTGTAGGTAGGGAGAGTGTTTTTTTTCTTTCACTCTGCAAGTCCTTGTTTCCAGGGACCTGTAAGGACAGTGAGTGAATTGTCCTTGTGCTATATTGTGCTTAAAAAAAACATTTATTCTAGGGACAGAAAACTGTAGGTAGGGAGAGTGTCAGTTTATTTCACTCTGCAAGTCCTTGTTTCCAGGGACCTGTAAGGACAGTGAGTGAATTGTCCTTGTGCTATATTGTGATTAAAAAAAACATTTATTCTAGGGACAGAAAACTGTAGGTAGGGAGAGTGTTTTTTTTCTTTCACTCTGCAAGTCCTTGTTTCCAGGGACCTGTAAGGACAGTGAGTGAATTGTCCTTGTGCTATATTGTGATTAAAAAAAATATTTTTTCTAGGGACAGAAAACTGTAGGTAGGGAGAGTGTCAGTTTCTTTCACTGTGAAAGTCCTTGTTTCAAGGGACAGAGAAGGACACCTGAAGGTAGCCCTTATTGCTTTTTTCCCATCTCCCTGCAGGCCATCTATTAGAATGTCTGGAAGGCAAACAAGGAGAGGCAGACAGTCAGGAGGCAATAAAAGAGGGCAAGCAGGCTCTGTGTCTGGGGGCAACAGTGCTGGTCGTGGACGCGGTGCATTGTCATCAGCACATGGCCATGGGACACGCTTGTCCTTCTTTTCGGCAGCTGGACATGTTGAGCCACATCATGCCGAAGACTTGGTAGAGTGGATGACCAAGCCCTCCTCCTCCTCCTCATCCTCTCTCACCCAGGCTCAGGGTACTGGAAAAGCAGCTGCCAAAGCGTCGTCTTCCCTGGTATCAATGTCAGACAAATCATCAGTCACTCCTTCCCTAGACCCACCATGTCCTCCTCCTGAGGAGTCCCCCGAACTGTTTCAGCACAGTGTTGGGTACATGCTCCAGGAGGATGCCCAGCGTTTCGAAGGGTCTGATGATGAAACCCAGCTAGAGGAAGGCAGTAGCGTGAGAGCAGACAGAGGGGATGCTCAAGAAGGACACCAATCTGGCAGTCATGTTCCAGCAGCTGCAGCATACTGCCAGATTGGCTCCAGTGATGAGGAGGGAGGGGATGATGAGGTCACTGACTCCACGTGGGTGCCTAATAGGAGAGAGGAGGAGGAGGAGGATGAGGAGGAGGCACATCTCCAACGAGGCAGGATGCCCTTTGGTGGCCAGCGTAAGGGCAGTACACCGACGGAATCACACCGCAGAGCTCCGCCTGTGCAGGGCGCTGCCTCTGCCCGTCATTCAAAAAGTTCTTTGGTGTGGGCCTTTTTTGAGGCTAGTGCATCAGATCGCACAGCTGCTGTTTGCAACATATGTCTCAAGCGTATATCGCGTGGCCAAAACATCAGCCGCTTGGGTACCACATGCCTGACCAGACATATGTTGACCTGCCATGCAGCTCGTTGGCAAGCCTACCTCAAAGACCCACACCAAAGAACAAAGCGGACCTCTCCTTGCACCGCATCAGCTGGGATCTCCAACCCCACTATAACTTCAGTCCTCTCTGAAACATGCACTGAGAGGAATGAAGGTGTAGAATTAGGTGTGTCACAGCCAAGTACTTGCGCCCACTCTGCTAGCAGTACACCGACGTCCGATTCTAGCAGGCAAATTTCCCTGCCCCAGCTGCTGGACCGTCGAAAGAAGTTCACTCCCAGCCATCCACATGCCCAGCGGTTGAATGCTAGCTTGGCTAAATTGCTAGCGCTTCAACTGCTGCCTTTTCAGTTGGTAGACTCGGCCCCCTTCCGTGAGTTTGTGCAATGTGCGGTTCCTCAGTGGCAGGTTCCCAAACGCCACTTTTTCTCACGGAAGGCTATTCCGGCTCTCTACCGGCATGTGGAAGGCAATGTCTTGGCCTCGCTGGACAGGGCGGTCAGCGGTAAGGTGCATATTACCGCTGACTCATGGTCCAGCAGGCATGGACAGGGACGTTACCTTTCTTTCACGGCCCATTGGGTCACTCTTTGGCAGCTGGGAAGGATTCAGGACAAGGTGCAGTAGTGTTGGAGGTTGTCCCACCGCCACGCCTCCAAAATGCTACTACTGGTTGTGACACACCTCTCTCCTCCACCCCCTCCTCTTCTTCTTCCTCCATGGCCTCTTCCTGTGGTTTGTCCTATGAACCAGCGGTGCTCCGTAGCCATTCACGGGGCTACGCAAGTACGCAGGCAAAAAGATGCCATGCCGTGCTTGCGCTGGTGTGTTTGGGGGACAGAAGCCACACTGGGGCAGAGGTCCTGTCTGCTCTGCAGGGCCAGGCCGAGAGGTGGTTGACGCCACGCCAGCTTAAGCCAGGAATGGTGGTTTGCGACAATGGCACCAACCTCCTCTCCGCCCTCCGACAGGGACAACTGACCCATGTGCCCTGTGTGGCTCACGTCCTTAACCTGGTGGTGCAGCGCTTCTTGGGCAGGTACCCGGGCTTACAGGATGTCCTGAGGCAGGCCAGGAAAGTCTGTGTGCATTTCCGCAGATCTTATAATGCCAGTGCTCGCCTGGCTGAGCTGCAAAAGGAGTTGAACCTGCCCAAGAACCGCCTTATATGTGACATGCCCACCAGGTGGAACTCAACGTTGGCCATGCTGCAGCGGCTGCACACGCAGCAGAGGGCCATCAATGAGTACCTGTGCGACTACGGCACCAGGACAGGGTCAGGGGAGCTTGGTTTTTTTTCTCCACGCCAGTGGGGCATGATCAGGGATGCATGCACTGTCCTGGCACCATTTGAGGAGGCCACGAGGATGGTGAGCAGTGACAGTGCATGCATCAGTGACACTGTACCTCTTGTCCACCTGTTGGAGCACACGCTGCGTGGAATAATGGACAGGGCACTTGAGGCAGAACAGAGGCAGGAAGAGGAGGACTTCCTTGCCTCTCAAGGCCCCCTTTACCCAGACAGTGTTCCTTCTGTCCCACCCATCGCACAGGAAGAGGAGGAGGAGGAGGAGGAGGAGGATTGTGTCAGCATGGAGGTGGAGGCTGGCACTCAGCATCATCAGCAGCAGTCTTTTAGGGATGATTTACAGTCCCAAGAAACCAGTGGACTTGTACGTGGCTGGGAGGAGGTGGCTGCGGATCATGTCGTCCTTAGTGACCCAGAGGACTCCGGAGCGAATGCCTCAGCAAACCTACGCTGCATGGCCTCCCTGATCCTGCAAAGTCTGCGGAAGGATCCTCGTATTCTTCGGATCAAGGAGAGGGACCATTACTGGCTGGCCACTCTCCTTGATCCACGGTACAAGGGTAAGGTTGCGGACCTTATGTTACCGTCGCAGAGGGAGCAGAGGATGAGACAACTCCGGGAGGCCTTGCAGAAAGGTCTGTGCAACGCGTTCCCAGAGACTGGGAGGTTGCAAACTCCTGGTCCTGGACAACGAGTTGCTGAGGCTTCGGCCAGTCAAAGAAGGAGCGGTGGGGAAGGTGGCCGTCTGACCGATGCGTTCAGACAATTCTTTAGTCCGCAGCCCCAAAGTATGATCGGTTCCAGCAACCATCGCCAGCGTCTGATAAACATGGTGCAGGAATATCTAGGGGCAAGGTCAGACTTGGACACCTTCCCCACCGAAAATCCTCTGGCTTACTGGGTCTTGAGGATGGATCACTGGCCAGAGCTTGCACAGTATGCAATTGAGCTACTGGCCTGTCCTGCATCCAGCGTTCTTTCGGAACGCACATTCAGTGCTGCTGGAGGATTTGTCACGGATCACAGGGTGCGCCTGTCCACCGACTCGGTTGATCGACTGACTTTCATCAAGATGAACCAGTCTTGGATCACCACCAGCTACCACACACCTGATGCTGATATAACAGACTAATTGATTTTAACATGTCACATCCCTTCAAGACTGATGCTGATGCTGAGTGCCTGTGCTGTTATGTTGACTGGCTATCCTCCTCCTCCGAGTCCTCAATGATACGATTGATGATGATAGCTTGTAAGATCATTTTTGTTTATGGGTGCCGCCACCAGTGCCTAACGCCCAATTTTTCAGCCCCTGTTTAACAGGGGCGTGTAATTACAATTTTTGAAGCAATACTTTGCAACAGGGCTCATTGCTGTGCTCCAAGTACAGTATCTGTGAGGAGTTGCAGTGTTGTGCCACCAGTGCCTAAGGCCCAATTTTTCAGCCCCTGTTTAACAGGGGCGTGTCATTACAATTTTTGAAGCAATACTTTGCAACAGGGCTCATTGCTGTGCTCCAAGTACAGTATCTGTGAGGAGTTGCAGTGTTGTGCCACCAGTGCCTAAGGCCCAATTTTTCAGCCCCTGTTTAACAGGGGCGTGTCATTACAATTTTTGAAGCAATACTTTGCAACAGGGCTCATTGCTGTGCTCCAAGTACAGTATCTGTGAGGGGTTGCAGTGTTGTGCCACCAGTGCCTAAGGCCCAATTTTTCAGCCCCTGTTCAACAGGGGCATGTAATTACAATTCTTGATCTAATAATTCACAGCAGGGCCCATTGCTGCACCCACCAAGAGTAACTGTCAGGGCTTACAGTGTTGTGGCACCAGCACCACCATCAAAGGCCCAATTTTTACTACCACTGTTCAACAATTATATGTAATTAAAATTCCTGATATAATAGTTGACAGCAGGGCGTTCCAGCACCAACCAAGAGTAACTGTGAGTGCTTACAGTGTTGTGCCAACACCAACAACTAAGGGGCCTATTTCTGCAGAGTATATACGGCAGGTCCCTACTTTCAAACATCCAACTTACAAACGACTCCTACTTGCAAACGCAAGAAGACAACAGGAAGTGAGAGGAAATCTACCACTAGGAAGGAAAATTCTCTCCTGTAAGAATAAATATGGGAGAAAGGTGTCTCCTCTGTACTGATGCTTTATCAGCAATCCTTGTTTCAAGAAAAACACCACATTTCAAAAACAGTTGTCATTGGGACGGAAAGTGAGGTGAAATGTTCTGAACAGGGGCACAGACAGCAAAACAAATGTTACAGGGGTGATAACCCTTACCTATGTTTTCCAAAAAGTTTAAAAATAGATTTTTGGTCTGGAGCTACACTTCAACAATGTACCTGTTCAAAATTACAAACAGATTCTACATAAGAACAAACCTACAGTCCCTGTCTTGTATGCACCGCCTGTATAGGGCTGTTCAGAGTATATAGGGCCTTTTTTATTTTATGTGCGGGGTTCCCCTTAATATCCATACAAGACCCAAAGGGGCTGGTAATGGGCTGGGGTAGGGGGGGGGGGTCATGGGGTAGCTATGCCATTTTTCTTAAAGAATTTCATCCATATTACCGGGACCAGACATTACATTAAAGCCGCAAGCAGTTTTAAATGGCTTTTTTTTCCTTTAGAAGTGTCATTTTGTGCAGGGACAGTTCTAAACACGGGAAACACGTGGCACTTCACAGGCATACTTTAGACACCCCCCAGGTACGATATTTAAAGGAATATTTGACTTTTTTTTTTTCACTTTATGCATCATTAAAATGACTGCTCCCGAAAAACGACCGTTTTTAAAACTTCTTTTTGCATTGATACATGTCCCCTGGTGCAGAACCCGGGTTCCCAAACCCTTTTTAGGACAATAACATGCATAATAGTTGTTATAATTAGCACTTTAGAATTCGAACGTTCGCATCCATTGTATTTAATAGGGTTCTAATGTTCGTTCGAACTTTCGGTCCGTTCGCGGGTTCTGGTGCGAACCGAACCCGGGGGTGTTCGGCTCATCACTATTCTTGATAATCTGATTAATGCAGTGCTATCTACACTGCAGTTGTAAGGTCAACCAGTTGTTCCAAGCATATAGCATTTTAGAGCTTTTACGGCTGCAAAGACCTCCCCTCACTCAATAGCTAAAAAATTCCTCTTTGACGGCTAGAAACAACCCGTGGAAACATGGATTCCTCCTGACAATGTGAAAAAGCTTTTTCCCTTTGATCTCTGCCTACTCTGAACGCTGCAGTCATCCAATATACCAAACATACCACCCAACATGTTGAAGATGTTCTTACTGTAGCCAAGTCCCGGGCCTCTCCAGGCCTAATGGTGACCTCCAGAGTAAGGGACAGCTGACATCCTTCTGTGTAGAGTGGGTTTTGAGGCATGGTGGGTGTAATGCAAGGTAGATTAATGGGGGCCAGACACTTCTTCAATGTAAAGAGATATATTTTCTCTTGAACAGAACTGTGGGAGAGAAGATTAGGGCCAGGACACCCTTTAGTAGTTGCAATGTTAATTAGCAGACTCCGAGACTTCTATAGGTAGACAGCCATGCAGGGAAAGGCATCCAGCAAGACACAACATCTGCATGTGTAGACACGCTGTCTCCTATGGTAACAATCTTGAACAGTTTCTAACAAAGGCTGTAATGAACTCTTTCACTTCCTCCACAATCTCCTTCTTTAGATCTTCACTCAACTGAGCACCCAGTCTATCACCTAGATCCGCTGATCCACTGCCACTGGATCTCCTGAGCTTTTCCAATCTTCTCACTGAGTATCTTCCTCAAACATCACCCCCGCATCCCTGCTGGGTCCCTAGCTTGGCACTCACAGATACTCCTCAAGCGTCACTCCACTGGCCTGCTCGGTGCCTAGCTTGGCACACAAACCTGCTCTGCAAGCGTCACCTTCGCTGGCTGGGTCCCTGGCTTGACACCCGCTGAAGTTTCCCAATTCTTCACCATCCCCGGATGGTGAGAATACTGCTCTGGTACTTGCTTCAGCTACTCCCGGTGGTCCCTGGTAACAAGATGGATGGTCCCTTAGTGGCGACAGCTTCCCCTCTACCTCCCAACCACGACAGGTTCTCTGGCCGGCAGAACCATTACAGTACTTCTGGTTGGACTTGAAGCCACAAGCCCAACCCTACGCTGCTCTCTTGCTTCTGGATAGGCCCCCAGACAGCCTAGCAGCCAGATGTCCCAGGATAGGCCTCATGTTCCGGCCTAGCAGCCCGGGGCAGCACAACACGTTCACCGAGACAGCCCTCCAGGTGGCACTAACCCCCAATCACCTGATCTTACCCAAATAAATAGGCTCCCCCAGCAGGCCAAGGGACCCAAGAAGATCCCATCTATTCCTAATCTGTCCTTGCAATGCCCTTGTCTAGTCTAATGCCACCAGATACCCGAGCATCTAGTGACAGAAGAGAGAAGTGCAGCAATTCCAGAATTAGGGTGTGTAGCGGGGTGTTCCCCTTTAATGCAGAGAGACTACATTACCCAGAACCCCATTCGGCAATGTTCCGCCGCAGAGACTCATGGTAGGGGTTATAAAAGGAGGAGGCGAGGCTGGGCTCGGCCTCTTGGGGACACGAGACTTCAGAGACTGATCCTCCTGTGCGGATGTGTCGGAGTGCAGGGCCTGAAGCCTGAGGCCTTGTGCAGCACCAAAGAGCCTTCCACCCCTCTGCGAGCCTGGGTGGCATCTGACTTCGCTTCACTACAGCTTTGTTGGATCGGGGACCCGATCGCTGAAGAGACGGAGTGTGTGTGTGAGGACACATCAGGTGGAAGTTCCCGGACTGGGACCGTGGTCCGGGCGGGTGAGAGGGCATATGCCCAACCGATATACTGTTACTGCATATAGGCCTATAGACTGCCGTGGCCTATGAGTTGTTCTTAGTGCTTTTATTGAAGACCCTTGTTAGAACTGAACCTACCGTTCGCATAGTCAAGTTTCTACTCCATCTTTACCTACCCCATTGGATTACAAAGTTTTGTACTCTGTTAATGTGCACCACCGTTAAAGATCTGCCGGTGAAGAAAAAGGACTAAGTTGCAGATATCTGAACCAGGCCTGGTGGGGTTTCTGAGGTGATTTGGTTACTGCGCCACAGGGCACTTAGCTAACGGTCGCCCGCGTGGCGCACTTGTTATGTGTTAACCCTATAGTGTGTTAGTGTGGCTGGGCTCTGCATTACAAATGATTATTCTGTAAACTGTCATTGATGTTACCCTTTTCTTTACCAAGAGCTTAAGTAAAATCTTACATTTATTTCAATTTAATATTGTCTCAATGCTCAGTTATTCATACAGTATAAGAGATATAATTTACTGTCAGTACTAGCTGTGCCAGTAGGGGGTAGAGCATATTGCCGGGGGTTGGCGGAGCTGTCTTCAGGGCCCAAACTAAATCTGCAGCCTTCTTAGTTGGAGGTATCGCTACACGTGGGGGTTCTCGTCCGGGATCCTGATGCAGCAAGTGAACGCCAGAGGTGCCGGCATGGACCCCATGGATCCACGAGCGGTAGAAGAGTTGTGCAAAGCCTCTAACGCAGAGCCAAACCAGTCGATAGTCATCAGCCTCCCTGGGGAGGAATGGTCGACTGAAACGGTAGAGGAGTTGATGAAGTCAGTGTCCCCAAATCACACACCGTGGGTGACGGAGATAAAGTCAGACCCAGACATCTCATATCAGTATGCATTAGTGGAGTACTGGAACGGGATGCCAGAGGCCTGTAAGCGCAAGTGTGTACGGACGCCAGACAACAGAACCTATAGGTTGGCGCACGCAGTAACTGAAAGAAAGTAACCATCACCAACGGGATCACCGCAAGCTGCGGCCCGTACCACACCGGAAAAAGGGGACAGGGCGACGCCCCCGGTGGCGCCTGCACCTGCCACTGTTATATCACCAGAACTGATAGGTGCGATAGGGGATCTGCTAACCAAGTGTCAGAAGGCAAACACGGTGCATGTAGAGACTAGCTACCGGAGACTAAAGACATTCTCAGGGAAGCTCCCTGTCCCCGCAGGGGAAGAAGACTTTGACACCTGGGTGGAGCAGGCATTGCAGGCAGTAGAGGCATGGGAGGTGCCTGAAGCACAGAAGAGGCAACGAGTGATGGAAAGCCTTAAAGGCGCAGCAGCAGAAGCAGTGAAAAGTTTTCGGTTTGGGAATGCAGATTGCACGGCTGAAGACTGTCTAGCCATGCTGCAAGAAGAGTTTGGTCAATTGGAAAAGGTGACTGAGATGGTCTACCAGTTTGAACATACTTTCCAACAACCGGAGGAGAAACTTTCCGAGTATGTTAGAAGACTGAACAGGTTGTTGTGCAAGATTGTGTTGAAGAAGGGGATGAGGCCCCAAGACACAGATGCGGCAAGAATGAAGCAAGTCTTAAAGGGAGCGCTGCGCTCGGATCCAGTCTGGTTGCACCTGAAAACCTCAGGAGGAGGAACGTTGCTGACTTATGCTGACTTGATAAAAATCATCAGAGATGAGGAGGCACTGCAACAGGACCAGCAGTTGATTAGGACAAATGTTGTACCCGCACAGGTGCTAGTCAATCCAGTAATGACCCCTGAAAGAGATTCGGAGATAGACACCCTGAAAGCTCAAATGTCCAAGGTGTTAGAGATGTTGACCTCTCTGATGGAAAAAGACACAGAGGGTCCCAGGAGAGAAGTACCAAGGAAGGAATTATTCCCAGTTGCCTCAGCACCCGCATCTTTACAAGAATGGGGAGATATCGTCTGCTTTAACTGTGGAGGAATTGGAATATTGCGGCTACATGCTCCAGTCCCAAAAAGAAGAAAATAGACAACCGCAAGCCGGCGGGAAACTTCAGAGGGCCCCGGTGAAGGAGTCAACCGGGTGCCCATCACCTTCAGTGAGCTCCAAGCTGAAAGCAAAGCAGAAAACAACAGGAGATAAAACGCCTCGGGGGAAACACAACATTCCTAAACAGAGATACACCCCAGAGAAAGGGGGTAAGACCCCTCAGAAGAGGCACAGCACTCCCCAGAGGGGGTGCACACCTAGGAAAAACAATAGTGTCCCTCAGCGGGTCCCTACACCCAGTAAAGGGGGGGGAGTCAATGCATACCAGGCTCAAGAAAGACTGAAGTCCAAAGGGGATTGGACGAGAGGAGGTTCAAAGAAAAAAAGTCTGAAGAAAGCGACCCCTGCCGGGCCTTACCCGGAGAAGCTGGTAGCCCCATCTCCTATAGTGTCCATTCAAGTGGAGGGAGTCTACACCAGAGCAATCTTAGATACTGGGGCGCAAGTAACCCTGCTATACAGAGACTTTTACGATAAGTACTTGAGTCACCTACCCATCCGTAAAATAGAGGGACTAGAGATATGTGGGATTGGAACCCAGAACTTCCCCTACGATGGCTATCTGCCTGTCAGGATGACCTTTGAACCATCTGTGGCTGGGAAAACCGAAGTGTTTGACACCCTGGCAGTTGTGTGCCCTCGGCCACCAGGAGCCAACAAGAGTTCCATGATAATAGGGACAAACACGGACCTGGTCCGAAGACTTCTGACCCCTCTAGTGAAAGAGAAAGGGGCAGCGGTCACCAAGATCCACCCCATGCTGAAGACAGCTTACCAAAGGCTGGTCTTCGAGCAGAAGACCCCAGGAGAGGGGATAGGGAAGGTGTGGAGACTTGGAAGAGGAGGGATAGTGCTGCAGCCCGGCGAAGTAACCTGTCTCAGAGGCACTGTGAAGCTTACTTGGGAGCAGCCTGGACCCTTTGTCATGTTAGAATCTGATCCAGGAGAAGGGTCCCACGGTCTGGAAGTGATACCAGAAGTGATTCCGCTGAAGGCCCTAAAGAAGGCCCATTGTAGAGTCCCAGTGAGTGTTAGGAACAATACGGATGGCCCCATGGAGGTCCCAGCCAGGATGCTGCTGGGCCAGGTGAGCCCTGCTGCCCCTGCCCCTGTCAGAGGTGGGCGAAGGAGGAAATGCTTGGGAGAAGATATCCATGGAAAACCCGAATCTGCCCAGGGCTTGGAAAGAGAGAGCCAAGGCCCAGCTGAACAGATGGGAGAGGATCTTCTCTAAAGATGAGTTCGATGTGGGGTGTGCAAGGAGTGCCACCCATCGGATCCGCCTCCAGGAAGATAAGCCCTTCAGAGAGAGGGTCAGGCGGGTCCCACTAGCAGATCTGGAGGATCTAAGGGAACAACTCTCAGAGCTCAAGAGGACTGGAGTGATACGGGAATCTAGAAGCCCTTATGCATCCCCGATAGTGGTGGTCAGGAAGAAGAATGGGTCATTGAGGCTCTGTATCGACTACAGGACTCTCAACAGGAGAACCATACCCGACCAGTATACTACTCCAAGGATAGAGGATGCCCTACAGAGTTTGTCTGGAGCCAAGTGGTTCAGTGTTATGGATCTCAAGAGCGGGTACTATCAGATCCCCATGCACCCAGAAGACAAGGAGAAGACAGCTTTCATAACCCCAGTAGGGTTCTTTGAATTCGACCGGATGCCCCAAGGTCTGTCTGGAGCCCCAGCTACTTTCCAGCATCTTATGGAGAAGACTGTAGGAGACATGAACCTTATTGAAGTCCTTGTGTACCTGGACGATGTCATAGTCTTTGGAAGAACCCTGGAGGAACATGAGGAGAGGCTGGAAAAAGTCTTGAGGAGACTCAGTGAGGAGGGACTCAAACTTTCGCCTAAAAAGTGTCGGTTCTACCAGTCTTCTGTGAACTATCTGGGGCACATAGTGTCCGAAGAAGGGGTGGCCACAGACCCCGAGAAATTGGAGGCAGTTACCTCCTGGCCACGACCCACCACAGTAACAGAACTCAGATCCTTCTTGGGTTTCTGCTCCTACTATAGGAGGTTTGTGGAGGGATTCGCCCGAATTGCTAGACCATTGAATGAACTGCTCAAGACTGAGGGGGAAGAGGACAACTCAGGGCCCAGGAAGCCGGGAGAGTCAGTCAGAAATCAGTGGAACCAGAAGTGTGAAGAGGCCTTCCAGGCATTAAAGGAGAGCCTAACAACTGCCCCAGTCTTGGCCTACGCAGACCCAACCAAGCCCTATGAACTACACGTAGATGCTAGTCATGACGGTCTGGGAGGAGTACTTTATCAAGAACACGAAGGGCAACAACGGCCTGTTGCCTATGTGAGCAGGAGCTTGACCCCCTCTGAGAAGAACTACCCCACTCACAAGCTGGAGTTCCTGGCCCTTAAGTGGGCGGTAGTAGACAAGCTCAAAGACTACCTGTATGGGGCGGAGTTCACTGTGAAGACCGACAACAACCCCCTTACCTACCTTTTCACCACGGCCAAGCTGGATGCCACTGGACACAGGTGGCTGGCCGCACTGTCTGGATTCAACTTCAGCCTAAAGTATAGGCCAGGGGCTGGGAATAGAGACGCAGACGCTCTGTCCAGGAGATCTCATGCCCCCACCAGTGATGTAGAAGATTGGACCCAAGTGGCACCGGACGGGGTGCGGGCCCTTTGTCAAGGAGCTGAATTCCAGGCCAGAGGAGGCTCCAGAGCAGAAGAAATAGGAGTTACCATGGTGGGAGTCCCAAAACACTACTGTGGGGTGACTCAATTGGACGAAGACAACCTGCCGAGGTTGTCCAAGAAGGAGTTGAGGAGTGACCAATTGGAAGACCCCATGGGGAGATTGGTCCTGGAGGCGCTGGAGAATCAGGATCCAAACAAACTCCTGCATCATCCCTCAAAGGAAGCTCGCCTGTTGAGGAAAGAATGGGACAGATTGCAGGTACATCAGGGAGTGGTCTACCGAAGGGGCCCCTCTGATGACTCAGAAGATAAGTGGCAGCTGTTCCTCCCAGAGAAACATCGAGAGACTGTTCTGATTGCCCTGCATGACAATCATGGCCATCTAGGGGCTGAAAGGACCTTTCAACTTGTCATAAGTCGGTTCTATTGGCCCTGCATGAGGGCAGAGGTAGAAGAGTACTGCCACTCATGTGCACGATGCATCCAGAGGAAGACTTTACCCCATCAAGCTGCCCCAATGGGCCATCTACAAAGTCAGGGCCCAATGGATCTGGTATGCATTGACTTTCTCTGCCTTGAACCCGACCTGGGTGGACTAGGAAATGTTCTGGTGATAACCGACCATTTCACCCGGTATGCCCAAGCTTTCCCAACCAAAGATCAGAAGGCCTCCACCGTAGCCAAGGTACTTATGGAGAAGTACTTTGTCCATTATGGGCTGCCACAGCGACTTCATTCAGATCAAGGAAGGGACTTTGAGAGTAAACTGATCCGGAAACTCCTGGATTCGTTGGGAATCAAGAAGACTCGAACTACACCTTACCACCCACAAGGAGATGCTCAGCCGGAAAGGTTTAACCAAAACTTGCTAAACATGTTGGGGACTCTGGAAAGTGAGAAAAAGCAACATTGGAGCAAACATATAGCAGCCCTAGTGCATGCTTACAACTGCACCATCAGTGATGTTACAGGCTACTCCCCATATCGACTCATGTTTGGGAGAGAAGCGAGACTACCTGTGGACTTGGCCTTTGGCACCTCTCTGGACCATTCCTCAGCCACATCCCACAAAGGATATGTGGACAGGCTCAGACACAGCCTGAAAGTAGCCTATGAACAAGCTCAAGCGGCCTCAGATCAAAGGGGAGCTCGAAACAAAAGAAACTTCGACTTGAAGGTCCGGGTAAAAGACCTACAGCATGGGGATCGAGTACTGTTACGCAATCTGGGGGTCCCTGGGAAGCACAAACTTGCAGATAGATGGAGATCTGAACCTTATGTCATCTGTAGGAAGTTGCCGGGCCTGCCTGTCTACAAGTTGAAGCCGGAAGGAAAGGTGGGCCCTCTGAAGACGTGGCATCGAAACCACCTGCTCCCACTTGCTGAGGCAGTTAGAATACCTCCCGTGGGAGACTCCCCTGAACCGGCCTCTATCCTGGATACTCCTAGGCCGAACACTCGGTCGCAGGCCTCCCGAGCTGAAGATGGAGAGGCCTCTCAACTTAGTGGAGATGAGGATGGAGAACTTAATTGGCTGTGGCCTTCCCCAACTCCAGGAACTTCTACCATAGACCTTCCAACCACTGAAGACACCACAGATGAAACACTGAACCCAGAAGCCACAGAATTCATCCCCTCTAGTCCTTCAGCAGATTACTGGGAAGATGCCCATGATGGTTGCTCAGAGGAAGAGGAGTCTGTGGCACCAGAGCCAGAAATCACAAGAGAGCAAATGGCTCGAAGAGTCATCCGGCCTCCTAAGAAGCTGACCTACCCACAAATGGGGAATAGCTCAGAGGATTCTGTAGTTACCGCTAGGAGGAATGCTGAAAATCCGGATCCCTCCACTGTCCATTTAGGGGAGGGCAACCCCAGCTCACTCTCTGGCACAGCTAGGCAGGCCACCTATGATAATGTGACCTGTGGGCAAGGGAATTCTACTCCTCAGTTTTGGTGGGAATTCCCTATGCCAACATCGTTTGTAGAATTGTCTAGAGTTGTACATAGTCTTTGTTAAGGTTTATCTTTGGGGACCAAAGAGTTCAAGTGGGGGGAGTGTGTAGAGGGGTGTTCCCCTTTAATGCAGAGAGACTACATTACCCAGAACCCCATTCGGCAATGTTCCGCCGCAGAGACTCATGGGAGGGGTTATAAAAGGAGGAGGCGAGGCTGGGCTCGGCCTCTTGGGGACACGAGACTTCAGAGACTGATCCTCCTGTGCGGATGTGTCGGAGTGCAGGGCCTGAAGCCTGAGGCCTTGTGCAGCACCAAAGAGCCTTCCACCCCTCTGCGAGCCTGGGTGGCATCTGACTTCGCTTCACTACAGCTTTGTTGGATCGGGGACCCGATCGCTGAAGAGACGGAGTGTGTGTGTGAGGACACATCAGGTGGAAGTTCTCGGACTGGGACCGTGGTCCGGGCGGGTGAGAGGGCATATGCCCAACCGATATACTGTTACTGCATATAGGCCTATAGACTGCCGTGGCCTATGAGTTGTTCTTAGTGCTTTTATTGAAGACCCTTGTTAGAACTGAACCTACCGTTCGCATAGTCAAGTTTCTACTCCATCTTTACCTACCCCATTGGATTACAAAGTTTTGTACTCTGTTAATGTGCACCACCGTTAAAGATCTGCCGGTGAAGAAAAAGGACTAAGTTGTAGATATCAGAACCAGGCCTGGTGGGGGCTTCTGAGGTGATTTGGTTACTGCGCCACAGGGCACTTAGCTAACGGTCGCCCGCGTGGCGCACTTGTTATGTGTTAACCCTATAGTGTGTTAGTGTGGCTGGGCTCTGCATTACAAATGATTATTCTGTAAACTGTCATTGATGTTACCCTTTTCTTTACCAAGAGCTTAAGTAAAATCTTACATTTATTTCAATTTAATATTGTCTCAATGCTCAGTTATTCATACAGTATAAGAGATATAATTTACTGTCAGTACTAGCTGTGCCAGTAGGGGGTAGAGCATATTGCCGGGGGTTGGCGGAGCTGTCTTCAGGGCCCAAACTAAATCTGCAGCCTTCTTAGTTGGAGGTATCGCTACACGTGGAATCTAATGATCTCCTATCAATTGGCCAAGGCAACTATAACTGGCAGGTAAATTTACTAGCAACCCTGCCTAAACATCAGGGTGCTACATTACCTTTAGGGATTTCACTGAAAGGCATCTGGATTCCCGCCTTATCTCTCATTTTCAGTCATCTGGAGTGAAGCCTCGTACACACGGCCGGGAATCCCCTCAGGAAAAAAACATTGGTTTTCCTGACGGGATTCCTGGCAAGCTTTCCTTGCCAAGCCCAAGCCGTGCATACAGACGGCCATTCAAAAGAACCGCCGTTCTTTTGAATGGCAAGAACGTGGTGACGTCATTGACTACGAGGAGCCTGCTCTTGTCACATTCGATGCCGTCTGCCCCATCTTTCTACACCCTACTCTACCCTTGTATGCTACCGCGCATGCGTCAAAGTCTTTTCGAGCATGCGCAGGTTTACCTGGGGACAGGTAAGCATACACACCCACGGTTTTCTCAGCAGGAAACACTCTGCCGAGAATCCCGACGAGAAAATAGAGAGCCGGTTCTCTATTTTTCTCGTCAGGATTCCCGGCAGTTTGCTCGCCGAGAAAGCATACACACACACGGTTTTCACAGCAAAAAGCTCTCCCAGCAGCTTTCTTGCAGAGAAAACCGTGCGTGTGTACGAGGCTTAACTCTCCTTCCTCTGTTGGCAGTGACTCAGATTTGTGACTCTATGTCATTGTGGATCAGATATCTTAAGAGAGACACCCCTATCTGAAGGACAAACCCCCGTGGCTGGAGCCCTGCACTTTAGCTTTGATGGTCTATACATCAGTGGTACCATCCTATATGATCACAGTCTATCTCTCACTCAAGCCACAGATATTGAGGCCAGAAGTACTCTATTTCAACTGCTAAGCCCATTGCAAAAAAACGAAACCCCATTTTGGCAACTTGGGGGATTGATTGTTTATTCATCCTGCTGGGTCCTTTGGTGGTTTTCCTTCTCCCAGTTTGGATCCTCAGGCTTTTCCTTGTACATTTAGAGTGAGGCACCTTCTCTATCTGCCCTTTCTGGAACTAATGAACTGTATTGTGCATTTTCTAAGTTTCTTTGTGCACTCCGCACCCTGGCATCTCTGATTCCTACTGTGGTAGAACCATACACTTGGGAATCCTATCCTATTGATATCATGCAACTTTCTGCAGGGGAACCCCTTTTCCATTACAGATGGTTACACCCCTTGTGGTGTTTGTCTTGACCTTCTCCTGAGGGTTTTTGTGGCCTGCAGGATCGACAGGGAATATTTGCCTTGTAAACGCTTGACTATTCAATGTTCTCAAGTAATTCTGAATCCTACACAGGACACTGACCCCTGTGTCCATGCTAGTGCTTTTCCTTCTGGCATCCCCATTGTGAAAGGGTAAAAAAAAGGGGAAAGTGTATGCCTGGATATCAAAAATTATATACAAGCGAATGTGAAAGATGACATCACTAAGGGAGCAAGGAAGGAGGTGGAATCCTTATGGGTAGAGCTGCAAAGGAAGGAAACTAAGGGGAAAGTAATACTGGGAGTATGCTATAGGCCCCCTAACCAGAGGGAGGAGGGGGAGATGGACCTCCTATCACAATTTGGATTAGCAGCAAGGGTGGGAAGTGTCATGATAATGGGGGATTGTAATTATCCAGACATAGACGGAAGGAACTGCGTTTTCTTCTAAGGCTTGCCAGTTCCAAAATGTCTTGCAGGACAATTTCATGGGTCGGATGGTAAACGGACCAACTAGAAACAAAGCGTTACTAGACCTACTGATTACCAACAATACAGACCTGATCACGGATGTGGAAATACGGGGCAATTTAGGAAACAGCGATCACAGGTCAATTTGTTTCAGTTTAAATCGCACTAATAGGATACATAAGGGGAATACAAAGACACTGAATTTCAAAAGAGCCAACTTCCCTAAGCTGCGAGTCTTGCTAAAATATACTAATTGGGATAAAATCTTAGGAACAAAGAACACTGGGGAGAAATGGGTATGCTTTAAGAGCATATTAACCAGTTGTCCACCGCCCGCCATCATATGACGGCGGGAAGAAGACTCTCTTGTTCTGGGCGGACGTCATATGACGTTGCGCCTTCCCCAAGCCACTGGGGGGCACGAGCCGCGTCACTGGGGACTCGATGCGCGTGCCTGGCAGCCGTGATGGCCGCCGGGCACCCGCGATTGCCCAGTAACTGAGCAGGACCGTGGATCTCTGTGTGTAAACACAGAGATCCGCATCCTGGCAGGGAGAGGAGACCGATGGTGTGTCCCTTGTACATGGGGACAACCATCGGTCACCTCCCCCAGTCAATCCCCTTCCCCCACAGTAAGAATCACTCCCAGGGAACACATTTAACCCCTTGATTGCCCCCTAGTGTTAACCCCTTCCCTGCCAGTCATATTTATACAGCAATCAATGCATTTTTATAGCAGCGATCGCTGTATAAATGTGAATGGTCCCAAAAATGTGTCAAAAGTGTCCGATGTGTCTGCCGCAATATCGCAGTCACAATAAAAATCGCTGATCACCGCCATTACTAGTAAAAAAAAAATCTAATAATAAAAATGCTATAAATCTATCCTCTATTCTGTAGCTGCTATAACTTTTGCGCAAACCAATCAATATACGCTTATTGCGATATTTTTTTTTATATACCAAAAATATGTAGAAGAATACATATCGGCCTAAACTGAGGAAAAAATTTGTTTTAAAAAAAAAAATATTGATATTTATTACAGCAAAAAGTAAAAAATATTGTGTTTTTTTCAAACTTGTCCCTCTTCTTTTGTTTATAGCGCAAAAAATGAAACCGCAGAGGTGATCAAATACCACTAAAAGAAAGCTCTATTTGTGGGGAAAAAAATTATAAAAATTTAATTTTGGTACAGTGTTGCATGACCGCGCAATTGTTTGTCATTCAAAGTGTGACAGCGCTGAAAGCTGAAAAATGGCTTGGACAGGAAGGGGGTGAAAGTGCCCTGTATTGAAGTGGTTAAATAAGGGCATTAGCCAGTGCATCCCAATGGGAAATAAATTTAAAAGAGCTAATAAAAGTCCTGGGTGGCTTAATTCCAACGTAAAAATGCATATAAAAGCAAAGGAGAAGGCCTTTAAAAATACAAGACTGAGGGATCATCATCAGCATTACAACTTTACAAAGAATGCAACAAGAAATGTAAGGGTTCAATCAGGGCGGCTAAGATAGAACATGAAAGGCACATAGCGGAGGAGAGTAAGAAAAAGTACATAAATAGTAAGAAAGGGAGGTCAGATCATATTGGTCCCATAAAGAATGATGAAGGGAATTTGGTTACCAAGGATGGAGAGATGGCAAAGGTATTGAATTTCTTCTTCTCCTCAGTCTTTACGAGGGAATCGGGGGGCTTCAGTAACCAAAACTGCAATGTTTATCCTCATGACACGTCGCAGGAAGCCTGACCACTGTTCCTAATTTTTAAGAATAGTCTACTGACTGGAATGGTACCAGCTGATTGGAGAAAAGCCAATGTAGCACCAATATTTCAATATTTAAAAAAGGGCCAAGATACATCCCTGGGAATTATAGACCAGTTAGCCTAACATCAATAGTATGTAAGCTCTTGGAGGAGATGATAAGGGACTATATACAAGATTTTAGTAATGACAACGGTATCATTAGCAGTAATCAGCATGGATTCATGAAGAATCGTTCTTGCCAAACCAATCTATTAACCTTCTATGAGGAGGTTAGCTGCCATCTAGATAAAGGAAGGCTCGTAGACGTGGTGTATCTGGATTTTGCAAAAGCATTTGATACAGTTCTCCATAAACGTTTGCTGTACAAAGTAAGGTCCGTTGGCATGGACCATAGGGTGCGTACATGTATTGAAAGCTGGCTACAGGGGCGAGTTCAGAGAGTAGTGATAAATGGGGAGTACTCAGAATGGTCAGGGGTGGAAAGTGGGGTCCCCCATGGTTCTGTCTTGGGACCAATCCTATTTAATTTATTCATAAACGACCTGGAGGATGGGGTAAGCAGTGCAATCTCTGTATTTGCGGACGATACTAAGCTATGATTTATGAAATATCTGATATAGAAGGAATATTTAGAAAGATGGGCCACCTTATGGAGAAAAAAATGAATTAATGGTGGGACATTGTCTCACATGAAAAATATATAAAGGACAAAATAGTCCCAAGGAGGCTCCGCTGGGATGTTCCCATCAATGATGGGTTGGTGGATGATGATTCAATAGAGGAATGGTTCAACTTTTTCAATGGCAAAGGACTAGATGTTCTAGATTTTCTAATCAAAAGGAAACAGCGAAAGATCAAGAAGATTGATGAATAAATAATGGAACTAAAAGAGAAACTGGACCCAATGAAGGAATTACCAGAATTTATCACCTTGTCAAAACAACTAAACAAAGACATGGTACAAAAAGACAAGGATACTGCAGCAAGGAAGAAGAGAAAATTCCTTAGAGATATTAAAGACTATCAAGAAGAGACAGCCTATAAGTGGCAAGTCAATGCTGTAACTACCTCATACACTTTCTACACTCCGGAAAAGGAAGGAAGAAATGCTTTCATCAATACCACTGTAGAACATCCCATGAATCCCAATCAATGGGAAGATCGTCCAAAGACCCCTCAAAATACATCAAAAAATCATCCATCAGCATATAGATCCCCAAATGCCCAAGGACATAATAAGCAGTGGAAGAAACCACATTGGAAAAATAATTGGAAAAAAACACCACATAAAGGTCCTCACCAACAACAATCTCAACCTCAACATGGATCACGTCATGAAAGAGGAACTCCGGACCGGGATCAAAATCGAGAGAGAAGAAGCCCAGTCCTGTATTGTAAAAAAATAACAGTGCAGTACAGTAAATGTCCATATGTAAATGAACTAAGATGATAAATAAAAAGATCTTCATGCAATAAGTGACGTGCCCATCCAAAATGAGGAAAACCTGCTTACGGGAACAGATGGACCTATTGAGTGAACGCTTATTTCCACCATGAGGGGAAGAAGATCTCCAATGTAAAGGGATCCAACAATGTAGTAGGCTCAGCATCAGATGAAGATGTATGTGAAGAAAAAAAAAGGGGGGTATAGAGACACTCTAAGTGTAGACTGCTTTTAATAGTCCAAAAAGGTAACATAAAACAGAAATCAATAAACAAAAAAAACAGGACCACTGTATACTGTTGTGCTGTAGCAAGATCAGAAAGATCATTATGACAGTCCAGGATGTGCAGCAGCTGATAATCACAGAGTGTAGCTGAGTAACACATACAACCCTCCCAGGGGAGTGTGCGTGGTCTGGCAGCTAACTCAGACACTAGCAGGTCACTATGTGACAAATATGTGCGTGCAGCGGCTGGCACAAAAGTAAATAAGTATAGTGGCAAAAGAGCAATGATAAGGAGTAAAATCCGCGGTGATGATCCGCAAAAGGACATGAGACAGATGCGGGTGACGTCAAGGTAAGCTCCTCCCCCAAAAATTCACAAGGAAATTAGATATTAAAAAATATATGTTATCGAAACCTGGAAACACGACAAGAAAGATCGCCAATTCTGATCGATATGCACATAGCACTTTAACCACTTCAATACCATGCACTTATACAGCTTCCTGCCTAAGCCAATTTTGAGCTTTCAGCGCTGTCGCAATTTGAATGACAATTGCGCGGTCATGCTACACTGTACCCAAACAAATTTTTTATCATTTTGTTCCCACAAATAGAGCTTTCTTTCGGTGGTATTTGATCGCCTCTGCGATTTTCATTTTTTGCACAACAAATAAAAAAAGAGCGAAAATTTTTAAAAAAACTAAGTTTTTCTTTGTTTCTGTTAATTTTTTTTGTAGATAAGTACCTTTTCTACTTCAATGACGGGCACTGATAAGGCGACACTGATGGGCACCGATGAGGTGGCACCAATGAGGTGGCACTGATGAGGTGGCACTGATGGGCACTGATGATGGGCACTGATAGGCGGCACTGATGGGCACTGATATGTGGCACTGGTATGCGGCACTGATGGGCACTCATAGGCGGCACTGATTGGTACTCATAGGCGGCACTGATTGGCACTCATAGGCGGCACTGATTGGCACTCATGGGCGGCACTGATGGGCACTTATGGGTGGCACTGATAGGTGGCATGGACGGGCACTGATAGGTGGGCACAGATTGGCACGGATGGGCACGGATGGGCACGGATAGGTGGCACTGATGGACACTAGTAGGTGGCATTGGTGGCACTGGTGCCCAGCAATGCCAGCCACCACACATTGTGAAAGTGCCAGTCAGTGCCCATTTGTGGGCACTGATTGGCATATTTTTTTTAATGTTTTTATTTCATTTATTTATTTTTACTACATGTGGATGGCCATGGGGGCCATCCACATGATTGGGGCTTCCCTGGTGGTCCTGGGGGGCTTCCCTGGTGGTCTAGTGTGGGTATCCGAGGGGGGGCTGCGCTGATAAACAATCAGCGCGAACCCCCCCTGTCAGGAGAGCCGCTGATCGGCTCTCCTCTACTCGCGTCTGTCAGACGCGAGTGAGGAAGAGCCGATCAACGGCTCTTCCTGTTTACTTCCTGATCAGCCGTGATTCGACATGGCTGATCACATGGTAAAAAGCCTCCGTCGGACTGACCCACCACTCCACCGATCGGCGCGATGCGCGCCCCCCGGGCGCGCAGCGGCTGTTATCCCGCAGGACGTCATATGACGTCCAGTGTGGATAACAGAACCACTTCCCGGACATCAATCTGCTATAGACTGGGCGGGAAGTGGTTAAAGAATAAATCACGTTTTAATCCGCCCCCTGGAAGTGAAGGACACGATGTGTTTAAGAGAATGGTGACACAGGATTTGAATAAAATACAAGTGAAGGAAGCCTGGGACCCAATGTTTAATTAGAAAGGGAATAAAGCAACTCGAAAAAAAAAGAATATAGTTATAAGACCTGCAGACAAAGGGGGAGCAATTGTAATATTATCAAAAGAAGCATACCAGAAGGAAATGGAGAGACAACTTGCGGACACAGCTACTTACCAGAAACTTCTGAGTAACCCTACTCTACACTATAAGAAAGATCTCTGCAAACTAATAGAAAAAGGGAAAGAGAAGGAATTTCTTAACAAGAAAGAGGCACTATACCTTGTACCAAACACATGTAGGATACCAGTTATATATAATATATATATATATATATATATACTTCCAAAAGTTCACAAAACAAAGAAACCCCACCAGGTAGACCTATTTTAAATGGGATTAATTCGGTAGGAGCCAGGCTGGGAGAATATTTGGATTCTTTTTTACAACCAGTTGTGAAGGAAACAAAATTGTATTTAAAAGACACCAAGCACCTTATACAAATACTTGAAGAGATCACATTAGACGAAGAACAAATATATCTAGCAACAGCGGATGTAGCCTCGCTATATACGAATATCAGTTACCAGGATGCCGTATTAGCCATAAGATGGGCCCTAAGGGAATACAGTGATCTGAAGTGTAAACAAAGAAAGTACCTCTTGGAATGTTTAGAGTATAGTCTTAGTCACAACTATTTTTGGTATCAACATAACTATTATAGGCAGATACAGGGGGTGGCACATGGCACTTTGGCACTTTGGGAAGAAGATTCCATATATGAAAATAGACCTAGCCAATTGTTTGTATACAAGCGTTATATTGATGACATATTCCTGATCTGGACAGGCGATAAAGAGAGCCTTTTACAATTTAGCCAAGATCTGGAAATGAATGACAAAAACATTAAACTTATGTGGGAAATACAAGAATCAAGAATTAACTTCCTGGATCTAGATATTTGTTATAAAGAAAAGGAAATTAAAACCAAAACGTTCTTCAAAATAGTAGATAGAAACCGCTATCTCCTTATTGATAGTTGTCACCACTCTTCATGGTTAATGAATATTCTGAAGGGACAACTGGTCAGACTCAGAAGGAACTGTACAACAGAATCTGACTACAGGCAGCAAGCTGATTTCATTGGAGAACGTTTTATTGATAAGGGATATGAGAAATCCTTCATACAACAAAAGATTGAGGAAGTGGGAAATATAGAAAGGCAAAACCTTCTAAGAACTAAAGAAAAAGTAGGATTTTTAAAACAGCTTACCTGTAAAATCCTTTTCTTGGAGTACATCACGGGACACAGAGCAGCATAGTCATTACTATGTGGGTTATATAGATTACCTTCAGGTGCTGGCACTGGCAACTTCCAAAACAGGAAGTACCCTCCCCTATATAAGCCCCTCCCATCCGGGAGTACCTCAGTTTTGTAGCAAAGCAATACGTGTCCCCAAAAGAGGGGTGGGAGCTCTGTGTCCCGTGATGTACTCCAAGAAAAGGATTTTACAGGTAAGCTGTTTTAAAAATCCTACTTTCTTGTTCATACATCACGGGACACAGAGCAGCATAGTCATTACTATGTGGGACGTCCCAAAGCAATGCCACATGAGGGGGGGGATACACCATACATAAGCTGGGCGCCATCAGGCATGAGGATCTTTTGCGGCCTGCAACACACTGCGCCCAAAGGCGACATCCTCCTGACTTCTAACGTCCACCTGGTAGAACCTAGTAAACGTGTGTACTGAAGACCATGTTGCGGCCTTACAAATTTGCGCCAGGGAGGCCTGGTGATGCACTGCCCATGAAGTTCCAACTGCTCTCGTGGAGTGCGCCCTAACTTTGAACGGAGGCGGTCTACTTCTCAAGCCATAGGCTTGTATTATGACCTGTCGAATCCACTTGGCTAAAGTAGATTTTGATGCTGCCTGACCCTTTCTGGGGCCTTCCGGCAGAACAAACAAAGAATCCGTTCTACGAATCTGAGCAGTGGCTTCTAGATAAGCTTTAACTGCTCTTACTACATCCAAAGAATGCAATAACTTTTCCTCTACCGAGCTTGGTTTGGGGAAAAAAGAAGGAAGAACCACATCCTGGTTCAAGTGAAACCTCGATACCACCTTAGGAAGAAAGGCTGGGTGAGGACGTAATACTACTCTGTCCTTATGGATAACCAGATATGGCTCTTTACAGGACATGGCGGCTAATTCCGACACTCTTCTAGCCGAGCATATGGCTACTAAAAATATCAATTTCCTGGTGAGTAGAACCAAGGAAATGTGCCGCAAAGGTTCAAATGGCTGCTTCTGCAGAACCGACAGAACCAAATTTAGATCCCATGGGCATATGGGAGCCTTAATCGGTGGAATAATACGAGTCACACCTTGCATAAAGGATTTGACAAGTGAATGCATAGCCAGGGGCCTTTGAAATAGTATTGACAAGGCCGAAACCTGGCCCTTGATAGTACTTAAGGCAAACTTCCTGTCTACAGCCCACTGCAGGAAGTCCAGAATTCTGCCTATAACGTACTTACGTGGATGCCATTTTCTGGCCTCGCACCAAGTGATGTACGCCTTCCAAACTCTATAGTAGATCTGCCTGGATACAGGCTTCCTGGCATTGATTATAGTTGATACCACAGAGTTAGAGAGACCTCTCTTCTTTAGGATGTGGGATTCAATAGCCAGGCCGTTAAACTTAGAGTTAGTAAGGAAGGGTGGTATATCGGTCCTTGCGAAAGCAGGTCCGGACGACGTGGAAGGGTCCAAGGACTCCCCACAGACATTTTGATGATCTCCGCGTACCAGGCCCTTCGGGGCCACGCTGGAGCCACCAGGATCACCGGCTTCTTCTCCAACCTGACTCTGCGAAGGAGTCGAGGCAACAATTGTAGCGGAGGGAATGCATATATCAGTCTGAACTGATCCCAAGGGAACACCAGAGCATCCGAGCCGCAAGCGAGGGGATCCCTTGTCCGGGAGACAAATCTGTCCACCTTTGCGTTGAATCTGGATGCTAGCAGATCTACATCCGGTGTTCCCCACCGCTGACATATTGCTCGGAAGACCTCGGGATGAAGGGACCATTCCCCTGGGCATAACTGTTGGCGACTCAGAAAGTCCGCCTTCCAATTCTCCACCCCTGGAATGAAGACAGCTGATATACATGGGACATGCTTTTCTGCCCATTCCAGGATGTGACTTACTTCCCTCTGGGCTGCACGACTCCTGGTGCCTCCCTGATGATTGATATATGCCACTGCTGTGGCATTGTCTGATTGAATTCTGACAGGGGACCCTTGGAGTCTGGATGTCCAGGCTACTAGGGCGTACCGGGCTGCTCGTATCTCTAAGAGATTGATGGGCAGGGTTTTTACTACATTTGACCATCTGCCCTGGAGAGACCATTGCTCCAGTACTGCCCCCCAGCCTATAAGGCTGGCATCTGTAGTGACCACCTTCCAAGATATCGGGCTGAAGGGTTTTCCCTTCTGGAGATTCTGGGGGATCAACCACCAGCAGAGACTCTTCCGAACGGAAGGGGACAAAGCCATCGGGAAGTCTAGAGCCTGAACTTTTCCGTTCCAGGCTGACAATATGGCCCTTTGTAAATTCCTTGAGTGGAATTGGGCGTATGGTACAGCTTCGAATGATGCTACCATCTTTCCTAGCAGCCTCATGCACAGGCGTATGGACGGCTGTCTTTTTGCACAAAGCAGACGGACCAAGGCCCTCAAAGAGGATACCTTGTCTAGAGGTAAGAAAATCTTCCTCTGGTCTGAATCCAGCCGTAGCCCTAGATATACCAGGTTTTTCACTGGCTGTAGGGCTGACTTGTCCAGGTTGATGACCCAACCGTGAGACTCTAGATACTTGATTGTATCGACAATTACCACTTCTAGCTTGGCAACTGAGTGGTCCATCAACAACAGGTCGTCTAGGTATGCCATTATCGTTACACCCCGTGTTCTTAGATCGGCCAACAGTGGGGCCAGAATTTTTGTGAACACTCGTGGTGCTGTGGCCAGACCAAATGGTAAGGCTCTGAACTGAAAATGGCGCCCTTCTACTGCAAAGCGTAGGAATTTTTGATGACCTGGAAAGATGGGAACATGCAAGTAAGCATCTTTGATGTCGATCGAGGCTAACCATTCCTCCCCTTGTAGGGCAGCGGTGACCGATCGGATCGACTCCATCCGGAAAGACCGGACGTTTAGAAATTTGTTTAGACTCTTTAGGTCCAATATGGGTCTTATGTCCCCGTTTGGCTTCGGGACTGTGAAAAGGTTTGAGTAGAAACCCAACCCCCACTCTTCCATAGGAACCTCCATAATTACTCCTTGGAGCAATAGTTGTTCTAACGCCAATAGGAGAGACCCTCTTTTTAGAGGGTCTCTTGGCATGCCTGACCACATAAAATGGGACGGAGGAGACTCTTTTAACTCCAACTTGTATCCCAGAGTTACTGCGGAGAGCACCCATCTGTCTTTGATCGTCTCCCGCCAGGTCTCTGCGAACAACTGAAGTCTTCCCCCCACCCGTTTGAGTGGGGGCAGCCCTTCATAGGCTTGACTTGGAGGCTGGTTTAGTACCTCTTCGGATCCAGGGCTTTTTATTACCCTGTGGCTGTCCCTGATTTTTACCTCCTGAGTTTGACCGAGGAGGCCGTCGGAACTGCTTAGTAGCAGACGTCGCAGGGATAGGAGAGGTAGTCCTCTTAAAAGATGGACCCCTAGACCTCTTTTTACTCGGTAAGAGAGTACTTTTACCACTGGAAATCTTCTGGATATACTTATCCAGGTCTTCGCCAAACAGGCGTTCCCCATGAAATGGGAAGCTAACTAAGAGCTTCTTACAGGGAGCTTCAGCAGACCAGTTTTTGAGCCACAGAAGCCTACGCATATGTACCAAAGACAGCGTGAGGCGGGAGGCCTGATGGATAGAATCCTTGATGGCGTCAACCGCAAAGCATAATGCTCTAGGCAGATCAGCCAGAGCCTGGGCCTGCTGGTCTGGCAAATCCCTCAGGACCATTTTCATTTGATCCTTTAAAGCTTGGCAGACCCCAATAGCTGCCACTGCTGGCTGTGTAACAGCCCCTGCTGTGGAAAAAGCAGATTTTAATAAAGATTCCAATTTTTTATCCACTGGATCTTTGAACATTTGAACATTATCTACTGGACATGTCAGTGATTTGTTCACAGAAGAGATGGCTGCATCCACCGTAGGAACATTCCATCTCTGGGTGAACTTTTCCTCCATGGGATAGATCACCGGAAACCTTTTAGGCGGAACAAATAGTTTATCAGGATGTTCCCAGTCCTGGTATATAAGTCCTTCCAATAATGGATGTATTGGAAAGGAGCAATTAACCTGGGGAGCTTTTAGCGACCCCAATGAGGAGACAGCAGTAGTTGATGGTTCAACAAGAGGCATTTTAAATGCAGATCGAACCATGTCAGTTAGGGTCTGGACCCACAATCTTTCAGTCTGCGATGCTGAAAATGGTTCATCTACTGTCGATTCCTCAAAAACAGAGCTAACCTCCTCCTGATCCCCTTCAGGTAGGTCGGTCCCTTCCTGGGACTGTTGCTCTGCCAACAGGCACTCTAATGGAGGTGATGGAGATCTGGCGCGCTTTCTTTCCTGTAGAGAAGAAGCGATCAATGCAGCCAATCTCTGCTCCAATCCCTCCAGAGTTGAGGAAAAAACCTCCTCTGTTATATATGCAGGAGCAGGTGGACTGAGGACAGCCGCAGTACCTGGCACTCCCGGGGGTTCCTTATGGGTATTAACCTCTGATTTCTCAGGGGAGGAGGGTGCAGATGACTGCTCCAGATCCTCAGAGCCCGATGGAGACCCCCTACACTTCCTGAGAGGTATATCTCGGAGTTTTTTAGGCGGCATATTCCTTAGTTCAAAGCTGAGGTATTCCAGCCGCAATACACCCCTTACTGAAATAGTCTAATGCAATTTGCTGCTATGTACATCAGTGGGTGTCTACTAATGCGTCTTTCTGGGGATGCCTGTATCAACCGCCCGCTGTAAGCCCCTATACCATGCTACCAGCTCCTTTTCATGCTCTGTGTCCATAGCAAGCAGCGTGGACTGAGTCCTTTTATCTTGCTGGGACGCCCGCACATGCGCAGAAGCGCTGGGCGCACAGAGCGCGTCATCCGCCAGGCTCCGCCCCCTTTTTTTAAGCTAAACCTTATAAAAGGAAAGCATGTGTGCGCGCGCGCGCGTGCACGTGTGCGCTCTTGGCGCCATGTAGGGAGAGGAGCCAGGGTCCCTGTTTCACCAGGACTCGGGGATGGAAGGAAACTACTTGGCAGCATGACAGAGGAATGCAGCTTCCCTGATAGAGAGCTCACTCATCTGCCTGGACTTTCACCATGGAAGGAATAGTCCCAAGAAAAAAGACGTTCCACAGCGGCCTCTAGTGGACAAACACAGGTACCGCACCTTTGTCTTTTTTTTTTTTTTAAAACCTCCTTTATGAAAAAACATTTCCAGGTTTACAGTTTTTTTAAAACTTCCCTTATGAAAAAACATTTCTAGGATTTCTTAGGCATATACAGCTATTAGCGGGAATACCCTTTAGGTAACAGGCAGAAAGACATATTAGGCTTGGGGGTCCCCTCAATAGAACCAAGTTCCTGAGGGGCCCCCACTTACCTTTTCCCCGCCGCAGGACTTTGTTTGGTCCACAGAAGCCCAAACTTCACCTCTCACGGCAGGCATTGTACTAGACCTTCAGGGACCGGGTTCCCAAGGATTCCACTCCCCTGGACCTGTATAGCACCCTGCACAGATAGCCTCTTGGTTTTGGGTATGACCAGAGCTCTGGATCCCAGGGTCCAGCCCTCCTAAGAGAGGCATTACAGGCAAAACCCTGCTCTTCTCTGCAAGGCCCGGGTACCGACCGTTTAGCTATGAAGCTTTTTTGGTCGGATCCGGAATAGCTTGCTAAGGCCCAGAGAACCTGTACACAAGCCCAGATGAATACATGTTAACCTTGGCCAACACCTTAGACACTGGCAAAAAACTGAGGTACTCCCGGATGGGAGGGGCTTATATAGGGGAGGGTACTTCCTGTTTTGGAAGTTGCCAGTGCCAGCACCTGAAGGTAATCTATATAACCCACATAGTAATGACTATGCTGCTCTGTGTCCCGTGATGTATGAACAAGAAAGAAGAACCTCATTATGCAGAATTACCATTAATTTTCGACTATAATATGCAGTATAAAAACTTGGAAAAAATTGTGCGCAAACATTGGAAAATATTAACAGCAGATCGTTATCTCACCCAAGTGCTACCATCATTCCCTAGATTTGTGTATAGACGTGCCCCAACACTGCATGATCTAATAGCTAAGAATGTTCTGGACCCCCCTACAAAAAAAACCCTTCTCCTTCTTTGAGGGAAAGGGGTTTTATCCGTGCAAAACTTGCTAAGCCTGCCGACATGTATCTTTCAGGAAAAAGAAGAAAGAAGAATTTAGTGCCACTACCACAGGGAAGAAGTACAGTATTAAGGACTTTATTTCTTGCAGGACAGAGGGAGTAGTCTACATATTGGAATGCCCATGCAAGCTCCAATACGTGGGTAGAACAAAAATACCCCTTTGGAAGCGCCTGAGAGAACATGTTCAGAATATAAAAGCAGGCTATCCGAAACATAGTGTCTCTAGACACTATGCAGAATTTCATGGAAAGGACCCTAGTTCACTCTTGTTCTGGGGCATTGAAAAGTTCAAGCCCCATTGGCGAGGAAGTAACAAACAAATTACCCATAGCAAATCCGAATCACGCTGGATTTTTGAAATGCAATCTCTTGCCCTTGCAGGTCTCAATATAGAGTTCGATTTAAATTGCTTTATTTCTAATTATTAGTTTTTAATACTATGTCGGGTGATTTAATATATATAATATAATTATTTTCCTATTTTTTTAACTTATATATTTCTCTCTTTTTCTTCATTTATTTCAATTTTTTTTATTATGTGTGTATGTGTATGTGTGTATATATATATATATATATATATATATATATATATATATATGTATATATTTATTTATTATTATTATTTTTTATTTATCTATTTTTTTATATTCATTTTTTTTATATTCATTACTATTATATTTTTCTCTCTCTTTTTTTCCTCTCATATTTTTTTATTTATTTTTTTGTTAGGTATATTATCAGCTTTCATGTTGTTATTCAGGCTCAGGCTCCCTTTTATGCTACCATTTTTGTCATTGTTTTTAGTTAGTGAGAGCCAGAGTGATCTTTTGCACTCCCAGAGATGTCCATGCTCTCATCACTGCATTTGCATATGTAAATCTTTGTCTCAATTTTGACGCCCTTTTGATTACCCTGTCTATTTAAGCTCACCATAAGTCTGCTAGCTCCTATACCCTTGATGAAGTCACGTGGCAGTGACGCAACGCGTCGGAGGAGCTTAGGTGACGCTGTTTTTACCTGTATGGCGTTTTTTTTGCCTTTTTTATTTGTCAACTACCAATTTTAATAAATGGACTTATGTGCCTTTTAACTTACTACACTATGGAGATCGTTTTTTCTTGCTTTTAAATTCTTGGATCCGGAGATACATTTCCCAGGAAATCTGTGGCGAGGTTGGAGGCAGTACTGCAGTGGTGTCCTGTTCAAAACACACTGAGGAGGAAGGAGTATTCACCGTTGGTTGGCCATTATCGTTCAATGCACCATTAGACCCAGTGGGGTCTATTAATAAGGTAAGCGGCCATCACCACAGGGGGAGCATACAAGGAATCTGTCGTTTTTATCTACATATTTTCCAGACTTGACCTCCCTTGCCTGTCCCTTTCCTCCGCTCTGTTATTTTGCTCATCCATGAAATTATCCTGTTGTGACAAGGACTGAGTTGCTCCCTGGATGATTAGAGATTTTTTCTGTGGATGCACAAATTATAGCACTTTCTCACATGGACTTGGTTTTAGTTTAGTATATATTTTACCCGAATGGACGTTATATTATTAACTATACACTGTTGTGATGCACGTTATCATTATTATTAATATGAGTTTCATTTGCACTAACTTTATTCACATAGCACTTTGTTAAATAGTAATTAGCGCTACTTCATTATATTTAAAACAAGGTATGTAGGAGGGTTTGTTTTGTCTCTGGGTATCATCTGAGGCCAATCACTTCACTGGGTATATGTTAGGGTTTACAACAACTTTAAAGCCCAACTCCAGCTGTCCCCCACTTTCTATGTATAAAGCTATAGTTGGCCTTTAAGAATGTGCTGATGCCAATCCAGTGCCCATCAGTGATGCTTGCCAGTAATTATATAGCGTCAACAATATGCACCGTACGTTACAATATAAACGGAGACATCACAGTTACAATACAGTACAAGAGGGTTAAGAGGGCCCTGCTCATAAAAGCTTACCATCTAATAGGGTGGGGCAAGTGGTACAAAAGATAATAATTGTGAGGGATGAGCTGATGGAAGAATTAAAAGTTCAATTGTTAGGTGGAGTCGAGATAGGCTTTCAAAGTTCAATAAGTAGGTGATTATTCCTGCGCTACCAAAAAATGTGAAAAGTGGACAAAATAACTGTCGCAAACACTGAAGGGGTTAATCCAAACCCATGAACAAGTATTGATAAAGAAGGGGGGGGGGGGTGCTGCGCTGTTGATACTGATAATGAGCTGGCTATAAATATTACTGCACAATGGCTAAAACCAGTAAAAAAATTAAAAATAAATAAAAATATATAAACAGTACTGGAATAAAATCATAAATAAAGGTAGTGAATAAATTCTAAAACCATAATATATACAGAATCAGCAACAGGTGCAATGTGCATACAATGTGTTAACGAAATATAAATGATCCAGTGCAAATGTGCTAAAGGTGCAAGCAAAATATACAGGTAAAAGCCTGTAATGTGCAAAATAACAATGTGCAAAATGTGAAAGCTGCTTGCAAAAGTGCAACTAAGTGCTAGCAGTGCAATAAAAGTCCAATGGATTTTGCAACACAAAAGTTGCTATCCAAAAGTTCCAGTGCAGCAAGACAAGTAGTGCTATAAGCAAATAATGCTTTCTTCTTAGTGATGGTTCCTTTGTTTTCTGTGCACAGGTGAAGGGGCGAGGGGGGTTGTGCTGGAGAGATAGTTGAATCTCTTTTTTTCGTGTATCATACACACAGGTAAAGATGGCCTCTTACCTTGCGGTAATGAGGTAACCGCATAAGTACTGGAAACAATAAATCCTGGAAACAGTAAATCCTCTAGCCCGGTCCTAATATGTAATCGCATATATGACTGCTGAATGCAGTAGTTCTTCCAATGTATTTTTAAACCAAAACGGTGGATCATGAATAATGCATAATCTCTTAGTGGCGGCCGTAATCCAGAGAGGGAAAAGAAAGGAGGTTCTCAATGGTGAAGTACGTTTTGGGAATGTAGTAAATTTATTAAGGTCATACAATAGGGGTACTCACATAAAACTCACATTCAAACAATAAAAACAAACTTATCTCCTTACGAGCGGCGAGCTCGTTAGCCTCCGTCTATCTCAATGCCTTTCCGTCCCTACGCGTGGCGTCACGGTCACGTGACTTCATCAGGGGATGATGGGAAGGCAAACAAGGAGTCTTAATATAGTGTTCTTATTACAATCAATGGGGCGGCCATTTTCTTGTAGCCCTATGTTAATCCTCATTGGCGGCCATTTTGCCTAAGGGGATTTCTATGAGCGCGGCCATGTTTAAGGTTATCTAAAACGTAAACATTGGCGCGGCCATTTAAAAGAATCACATGGGCATTATTCTGGGTTTGATGTGTCTGTGCCTATAATAATAATGGCAGTAAAGCGGGCACCTTACTTGACACACAAACGGGGCCAGAATAAAAAGACAATGTATTATAAAAATTTACATAGCAATGGATGGACATAAAATATAAATACGTATATAAAAATGGATGGACGCAGCGTAAATATGAATCAAGTTAAAAATAAAATTAATTTAAAAATATTAAAGTGTGATGACTAGTATGTCTCTATCACTTGATAAAACAATACGTGGGTGAGGTAAACATCGGATAGACATGTGCTTGTATATAAAAACCTACAGTAAGCTTATAGCTTATAGCACTACTTGTCTTGCTGCACTGGAACTTTTGGATAGCAACTTTTGTGTTGCAAAATCCATTGGACTGTTATTGCACTGCTAGCACTTAGTTGCACTTTTGCAAGCAGCTTTCACATTTTGCACATTGTTATTTTGCACATTACAGGCTTTTACCTGCATATTTTGCTTGCACCTTTAGCACATTTGCACTGGATCATTTATATTTTGTTAACACATTGTATGCACATTGCACCTGTTGCTGATTCTGTATATATTATGATTTTAGAATTTATTCACTACCTTTATTTATGATTTTATTCTAGTACTGTTTATATATTTTTATTTATTTTTTATTTTTTTACTGGTTTTAGCCATTGTGCAGTAATATTTATAGCCAGCTCATCATCAGGCTTTCAAAGTTCGCCTAAAGGTGGACACTGGACAGAGTAGAACAAAGTCAGCAATATTAAGGTAGAAAGTTCCAGAGGATGGGAGAGGCTCTGGCGAAGTCATGGAGGTGAGCATGGGAGGATGAGAATAGGGAGCTAGAGAGTAGGAGGTCTTGAAGGAGCAGATAGGATGGTTTTGGTTGATATTTTGAGAAAAGATTGGTGATGTAGCTTGGGGCAGAGTTGTGAATGGCTTGATATGTTATTAATATTTTATATTTAATTAGTTGGGCAGTTGTAATCCAGTGGAGGGATTGGCATAGAGGGATGGTGAACAACGAGCAGTTGGTAAGGTAGATGAGTCTGGCAGCAGCATTCATGATAGACTGAAGTGGTGATAGCCTTTGGAGAGGTAGGCCAGTGAAAAGGGAGTTCCAATAGTCAAGGGAAGAGATAATAAAGAACAATGAATGAGTAGCTTGGTGGTTTCATTGGTTAAAAAGGGGAATTTCTTTCTCGTACATCACGGGACACAGAGCGACATAGTCATTACTAATGGGTTATATAGATACCGTCAGGTGCTGGCACTGGCAACTTCCAAAACCGGAAGTACCCTCCCCTATATAAGCCCCTCCCATCCGGGAGCACCTCAGTTTTTTTGCCAGTGTCTAAGGTGTTGGCCAAGAAGAAACATGTGTTTTTCACTGAGCTTGCGTACAGGTTCTTTTGGGCCTCAGTAAGCTATTCCGGATCCGACCAAAAAAGCTTCATAGCTAAACGGTCGGTACCCGGGCCTTGCAGAGAAGAGCAAGGTTTTGCCTGTAATGCTTCTCTTAGGAGAGCTGGACCCTGGGATCCAGAGCTCTGGTCATACCCACGACCAAGATGTTTTCTGTGCAGGGTGCTATACAGGTCCAGGGGAGTGGAATCCTTGGGAACCCGGTCCCTGAAGGTTTGATTACAATGCCTGCCGTGATAGGTGAAGTTTGGGCTTTTGTGGACCAAACAAAGTCCTGCGGCGGGGAACAGGTAAGTGGGGGCCCCCAGGAACTTGGTTCTATTGGGGGACCCCCAAGCCTAATTTGTCTTTCTGTCTGTCACCTAATGGTATTCCCGCAAAATTCTGTGCATGCCTGTAACTACTAAAAAAATGTAATAATTTTTAATGGTGGTCAAGAAAAAAATTTTTTTTTTTATATATATTTAATATATTAGACTGCGGTACCTGTGTTTGTCCACTAGAGGCCGCTGTGGAACATTTCTTGTCATGTGGACTAGTTTCTTTTCATCAGAGCGAGTCCAGGCAGATGGTGAGTTCTCTTATGGGAAGCTGCTTCCTCTGCCATGTTGCAATGCTCGTCCATCCCCCGGCCTGCGGCAAAGGGGCCCTGGCTCTTGTCCCTGGTTTCCATTTTCGAAATTAGCGCCGAAGGCGCACGTGGCCGCGCGCGTGCGCGTGCACGCGCCTCTATATATAGAGGTGAGCCGGGAAAGGGGGCGGAGCCTGGGGGATGACGCTCTGTGCGCGCCGCAGCGCTTCTGCGCATGTGCGGGCGTCCCAGCATGTTAAAAACCACAATTTTGTGTGGTGAGCTGGCTATGAGGTACAGAGACAGAGCTGGCAACATTTAAAAAAGGCATACAGCAAGCGGTTGATACAGGCATCCCCTAGAAAGGCACATTAGTAGACACCAACTGTTTCTTATAGCAGCATTTATGCTAGACTATTGTCAGTAACTGGTGTATTTCGGCTGGAATACCTCAGCTTTGTGGCTTAGGAATATGCCGTCTAAAAACTCCGGGACTAGAAATTCCAGGAGGAATAGGGGGTCTCCATCGGGCTCTGAGGATCTTGGGCATGCTTTGGCTGCACCAGTCTCCCCTGAAGAATCAGAGGTTAGTGACCGTAGAGCACCCTCAGGAGTACCTGGTACTGTGGCTGTCCTCAGTTCACCTGCTCCTGTGTATGTAACAGAGGAGGTTTTTTCCTCAGCTCTGGGAGGGCTGGAAGAGAGATTGTCAGCATTGATCGCGGCTTCCCTGTCACAGGAGAAAAGCGCCCGATCTCCATCTCCTCCATCAGAGTGCCTGTTAACAGAGCAACAGTCCCATACAGGGATCGACCTACCTGAAGGGGATCAGGATGAGGTCGATTCGGTTGTAGAGGAATCAACAGTGGAAGAGCCGTTCTCAGCATCACATGCTGAAAGGTTATGGGTTCAGTCCCTGACTAATATGGTCCGATCAGCATTTAAAATGCCACTTGCGGAGCCATCATCCACTTCTGTCTCCTCGTTGGGGTCGCTAAAAGCTCCCCAGACTGTTTGTTCCTTTCCGATCCATCCTTTACTGGAAGGGCTCATTTACCAGGATTGGGAGCATCCTGACAAAATATTTACTCCCCCCAAGAGATTTCCGGTGGTCTATCCCATGGAGGATAAGTTCATCAGAAAATGGAGGGTCCCTACAGTGGACGCAGCCATCTCTTGTGTGAATAAATCACTGACATGTCCGGTGGATAATGTCCAAATGTTCAAGGACCCAATAGATAAAAAATTGGAGTCCTTATTAAAATCTGCTTTTTCTACAGCAGGATTGGTGACACAACCAGCAGTGGCAGCTATTGGGGTCTGCCAAGCAGTGAAGGATCAGTTGAAACAGGTCTTAAGAGACTTGCCAGATCAGCAGGCTCTTGCCCTAGCTGATCTACCTAGAGCCTTATGCTTTGCGGTGGACGCTATAAAGGATTCAATCCATCAGGCCTCCCGCCTTACGCTGTCTGTAGTACATATGCGCAGGCTTCTATGGCTCAAAAACTGGTCTGCTGAAGCTCCCTGTAAAAAATTGCTGGTCAGCTTCCCATTTCATGGTGAACGCTTATTCGGGGAAGACCTGGACAAATATATCCAGAGAATTTCCAGCGGTAAAAGTACACTTTTGCCGGTTAAAAATAGAGTTAGAGGTCCCTCTTTTAAGAGGCCTGCTTCTCCAGTCCCTAGGACATCGGCTGTGAAACAGTTCCGACGGCCTCCTCGGTCAAATCCCGGAGGTAAAAATCAGGGACAATTGCAGGGTAACAAGAAGCCCTGGAGCAGGAGAGGTACAAAACCTCCCCCAAAGTCAAATGCATGAAGGGTTGCCCCCACCCAATCGGGTGGGGGGAAGACTTCAGTTGTTCACAGAGACCTGGCGGGACACGATCCGAGACAGATGGGTGCTCTCCGCAGTAGATCTGGGATACAAATTGGAGTTAAAAAACTCCCCTCCTTCCCGCTTTATAAGGTCAAACGTGCCAAGGGATCCCCAGAAGAGAGGATCCCTCCTGTTGGCACTAGAACAATTATTGCTCCAAGCAGTAATTATAGAGGTTCCCCTGGAAGAATGGGGGTTCGGGTTTTACTCAAACCTCTTTACAGTCCCGAAGCCAAACGGGGACGTGAGGCCCATATTAAATCTAAAAGGGCTAAACAAATTCCTACATATCAGGAGGACTTTCCGGATGGAGTAGATCCGGTCGGTAGCCACTGCCCTACAAGGGGAGGAATGGTTAGCCTCGATCGACATCAAAGATGCTTATTTGCACATTCCCATCTTTCCAGCCCACCAAAAATGTCTACGCTTTGCGGTAGAAGGGCGCCATTTTCAGTTCAGAGCCTTACCCTTCGGTCTGGCCACAGCACCAAGAGTGTTCACAAAAATTCTGGCCCCATTATTGGCCAATCTAAGAACACGAGGTGTAACGATAATGGCATATCTAGACGACTTGTTGCTGATAGACCACTCAGTGGAAAAACTAGAAGTGGTTGTTCACGAGACAATCAAGTATCTGGAATATCACGGTTGGATTATCAACCGAGACAAGTCAGCCCTAAAACCAGTCAAAAGTCTGTAATACTTGGGGCTAAGGCTGGATTCAGACCAGAGAAAAATTTTCTTGCCTCAAGAAAAGGGGTCGTCTTTGAGAGATTTGATCCACTTAGTGGGTTCAAAAAGACAGCCATCCATACGCCTGTGCATGAGGCTGCTGGGAAAAATGGTGGCATCATTCGAAGCAGTACCCTACGGTCAATTCCATTCAAGGAAGTTGCAAAGGGCCATACTGTCAGCCTGGAACAAAAAAGTTCAGGCTCTGGACTTACCAATGTCCTTGTCCCCTTCCGTTCGCAAGAGCCTCCGCTGGTGGTTGGTTCCCCAGAATCTGGAAAGAGGGAAATCCTTCAGTCCGATTTCCTGGAAGGTGGTCACTACAGATGCCAGCCTTATAGGCTGGGGAGCAGTGCTGGAGCAATGGTCTCTCCAGGGCAGATGGTCGGATGCGGAAAAGGCCCTGCCCATCAATCTCTTAGAGATACGAGCAGCCCGGTATGACCTAGTAGCATGGACATCCAAACTCCAAGGGTCCCCTGTCAGAATTCAATCAGACAATGCCACAGCAGTGGCATATATCAATCGTCAGGGGGGCACCAGGAGTCGTGCAGCCCAAAGGGAAGTAAATTACATCCTGAGATGGGCAGAAAGATATGTCCCAGCCATATCTGCGGTATTCATTCCAGGAGTGGAGAATTGGAAGGCGGACTTTCTAAGTCGCCAACAATTATGCCCAGGGGAATGGTCCCTTCATCCCGAGGTTTTCCGGACAATATGTCAGCGGTGGGGAACACCGGATGTAGATCTGCTAGCATCCAGATTCAACACAAAAGTGGACAGGTTTGTCTCTTGGACAAGGGATCCCCTAGCTTGCGGCTCGGATGCCCTAGTGTTCCCTTGGGATCAGTTCAAGCTGATATATGCATTCCCATCGCCACAATTGTTACCTCGATTACTCTGCAGAATCAGGGTAGAAAAGAAACCAGTGATTCTGGTGGCTCCAGCGTGGCCCCGAAGAGCATGGTATGCGGAGATTGTAAAAATGTCTGTGGGGAGTCCTTGGACCCTCCCACATCGTCCGGACCTGCTTTCGCAAGGACCGATATACCACCCTTCCTTACCAGCCCTAGGTTTGACGGCCTGGCTATTGAAGCCCACATTCTAAAAAAGAGAGGGCTCTCTAATGCTGTGGTATCTACCATGATCAATGCCAGGAAGCCGGTATCCAGGCAGATCTACTATAGAATCTGGAAGGCGTACATCGCCTGGTGTGAGGCCAAGAAATGGCATCCACGTAAATACGTAATAGGTAGGATTCTGGACTTCCTACAATGGGCTGTAGATAGGAAGCTTGCCTTGAGTACTATCAAGGGTCAGATTTCGGCCTTGTCAATATTTTTTCAAAGGCCCTTGGCTTCGCATTCACTAGTCAAAGCCTTTATACAAGGAGTGATGCGTATTAGTCCTCCGGTTAATATTCCCATATGTCCATGGGATCTAAACTTGGTTCTGTCGGTTTTACAGAAACAACCATTTGAACCATTACAGCATATTTCCTTGGTGCTTCTCACCAGGAAATTGATTTTTCTAGTAGCCATTTGTTCGGCTAAAAGAGTGTCGGAATTAGCAGCTATGTCCTGTAAAGAGCCATATCTGGTTATCCATAAGGACAGAGTAGTATTACGTCCTCAGCCAGCCTTTCTTCCTAAGGTGGTATCGAGGTTTCATTTGAACCAAGATGTGGTTCTTCCTTCTTTTTTCCCCAGACCTACTTCGGTAGAGGAAAAGTTATTGCATTCTTTGGATGTAGTAAGAGCAGTTAAAGCTTATCTAAAAGCCACTGCTCAGATTCGCAGAACGGATACTTTGTTTATTCTGCCGGAAGGCCCCAGAAAGGGTCAGGCAGCGTCAAAATCTACTTTAGCCAGGTGGATTCGACAGGTCATAATACAAGCCTATGGCTTGAGAAGGAGACCGCCTCCGTTCAAAGTTAGAGCGCACTCCACGAGAGCAGTTGGAACTTCATGGGCAGTGCATCACCAGGCCTCCCTGGCTCAAATCTGTAAGGCCGCAACATGGTCTTCAGTTCTCACGTTTACTAGGTTCTACCAGGTGGACGTTAGAAGTCAGGAGGATGTCGCCTTTGGGCGCAGTGTGTTGCAGGCCGCAAAAGATCCTCATGTCTGATAGCGCTCAGCTTATATATGGTGTATCCCCCCCCTCATTTGGCATTGCTTTAGGACATCCCATTAGTAATGACTATGTCGCTCTGTGTCCCGTGATGTACGAGAAAGAAAATAGGATTTTTATAACAGCTTACCTGTAAAATCCTTTTCTTGGAGTACATCACGGGACACAGAGCTCCCGCCCCTCTTTGGGGACACTTATTGCTTTGCTACAAAACTGAGGTGCTCCCGGATGGGAGGGGCCTATATAGGGGAGGGTACTTCCGGTTTTGGAAGTTGCCAGTGCCAGCACCTGACGGTATCTATATAACCCATTAGTAATGACTATGTCGCTCTGTGTCCCGTGATGTACTCCAAGAAAAGGATTTTACAGGTAAGCTGTTATAAAAATCCTATTATTTTAGAGATGCCATTGGGGTTACAGGCTTTTGACAGTGATTTGATTTGGGGCCGAAGGGACAGGTTCAGAATTTAGAACAGTGATGGCGAACCTTGGCACCCCAGATGTTTTGGAACGACATTTCCCTTGATGCTCATGCACTCTGCAGTATAGTTTAGCATCATGGGAAATGTAGTTCCAAAACATCTGGGGTGCCATGGTTGGCCATCAATAATCTAGAATTACACATAGTATCTTGGCGGGAGGGGAGGGACTGATGGTTGTAGTATTGATTTTGATGGAAAAGTCAGGGAGAAGGGCATGAGCAATGGGGAATATAATAAGGGTTGGTTTTAGAAAGATTTTGTTTGAGGAAGTGGTGCGACATCCATGCTGAAATGTCAGTTGGTAAGTTAGTAATATGAGAGGAGATTGAAGGAGTGAGTTGAGGGGTACAGAGATTTGGGTGACATTAGCATAGAGATGGTATTGGAAGTCATGGGATGTTATTTAGTGACTAGGGATGAGCCGAACACCCCCCCGGTTCGGTTCGCACCAGAACCTTCGAACGGACCGAAAGTTCGCGCGAACGTTAGAACCCTATTAAATACAATGGACGCGAACGTTCGAAATCTAAAGTGCTAATTATAACGACTAATATGCATGTTATTGTCCTAAAAAGGGTTTGGGGACTCGGGTTCTGCCCCAGGGGACATGTATCAATGCAAAACTACGTTTTAAAAACGGCAGTTTTTCGGGAGCAGTCATTTTAATGATGCATGAAGTGAAAAAAAAAAGTGAAATATTCCTTAAAATATCGTACCTGGGGGTGTCTAAAGTATGCCTGTGAAGTGGCATGTGTTTCCTGTGTTTAGAACTGTCCCTGCACAAAATGACATTTGTAAAGGAAAAAAAGCCATTTAAAACTGCTTGCGGCTTTAATGTAATGTCTGGTCCCGGTAATATGGATGAAAATCTTTGAGAAAAATGGCATGGCTACCCCATCACCCCCCCCCCCCTACCCCAGCCCATTACCAGCCCCTTTGGGTCTTGTATGGATATTAATGGGAACCCCGCACCCAAAATAAAAAAAGGCCCTATATACTCTGAACAGCAGTATACAGGCGGTGCAAACAAGACAGGGACTGTAGGTTTGTTCTTAAGTAGAATCTGTTTGTAATTTTGAACAGGTACATTGTTTAAGTGTAGCTCCAACCAAAAAATATATTTTTAAGCTTTTTGGAAAACATAGGGAAGGGTTATCACCCCTGTAACATTTGTTTTCCTGTCTGTGCACCTGTTCAGAACATTTCACCTCACTTTCCATCCCAATGACAAATGTTTTTGAAAAGTGGGGTTTTTATTGAAACAAGGATTGGTGATAAAGGATTAGTAGAGAGGAGACACCTTTTTCCCATATTAACTAGACACCTTTTTCCCATATTAACTCTTACAGGAGAGAATTTCCCTTCTTAGGGGTAGATTTCCTCTCACTTCCTGTTGTCTCCTTCCGTTTGCAAGTAGGAGTCATTTGTAAGTTGGATGTTTGAAAGTAGGGGCCTGCCGTATATATGCTGCTGAAAATTTCCCTTACATGTTGGTGTTGCCACAACACTGTGAGCCCTCACAGTTACTCTTGGTGGAACGCCCTGCTGTGAACTATTATATCGGGAATTGTAATTACATGCCATTGTTGAACAGTGGTAGGAAAAATTGGGCCTTTGGTGGTGGTGCTGGTGCTACAACACTGTCAGCCCTCACAGTTACTCTTGGTGGGCGCATGAATGGGCCCTACTGTAAATTATTAGATCAAGAATTGTAATTGCATGCCCCTGTTGAAGAGGGGCAGAAAAATTGGGCCTTAGTCACAACACTGCGACCCCTCACAGATACTGTACTTGGAGCACAGCAATGAGCCCTGTTGCAAAGTATTGCATCAAAAATTGTAATTACACGCCCCTGTTAAACAGGGGCTAAAAAATTGGGCCTTAGGCACTGGTGCCACAACACTGCAACCCCTCACAGATACTGTACTTGGAGCACAGCAATGAGCCCTGTTGCAAAGTATTGCATCAAAAATTGTAATTACACGCCCCTGTTAAACAGGGGCAGAAAAATTGGGCCTTAGGCACTGGTGCCACAACACTGCAACCCCTCACAGATACTGTACTTGGAGCACAGCAATGAGCCCTGTTGCAAAGTATTGCATCAAAAATTGTAATTACATGCCCCTGTTAAACAGGGGCTGAAAAATTGGGCCTTAGGCACTGGTGCTGGTGCCACGACACTGCAACCTCTCCCAGATACTCTAGTTGGAGTGCAGAAATGAGCCCTGCTGCAAAGCATTGCATAAAAAATTGTAATTACATGCCCTTGTTAAACAGGGGCTGAAAAATTGGGCCTTAGCCATTGGTGGCGGCACCCAGAAACAAAAATGTTCTTCCAAGCTATCATCATGAATCGGATCATTGAGGAGAAGGAGGAGGATAGTCAGTCAACATAACAGGACAGTCACTTAGCATCAGCATAGGCAGTCTTGAAGGGATGTGACATTTCAAAATAAATTATTCTATTATATCAGCTTCAGGTGCTTGGTAGCTGGTGGTGATCCAAGACTGGTTCATCTTTATGAAGGTCAGTCGATCAACCGAGTCGGTGGACAGGCGCACCCTGTGATCCATGACAAAGCCTCCAGCAGCACTGAATGTGCGTTCCGAAAGAATGCTGGGTGCAGGACAGGCCAGTAGCTCAATTGCATACTGTGCAAGCTCTGGCCAGTGATCCATCCTCAAGACCCAGTAAGCCAGAGGCTTTTCGGTGGGAAAGGTGTCCAAGTCTGACCTTGCCCCTAGGTATTCCTGCACCATGTATATCAGACGTTGGCGATGGTTGCTGGAACCGATCATAGCTTGGGGCTGCGGACTAAAAAATTGTCTGAACGCATCGGTCAGACGGCCACCTTCTCCACCGCTCCTTCTGCTAATGACCGAAGCCTCAGCAACTCGTTGTCCAGGACCTGGAGTTTGTAACCTCCCAGTCTCTGGGAACGCATTGCACAGACCTTTCTGCAAGGCCTCTCGGAGTTGTCTCATCCTCTGCTCCCTCTGCGACGGCAAGATAAGGTCCACAACCTTACCCTTGTACCATGGATCAAGGAGAGTGGCCAGCCAGTAATGGTCCCTCTCCTTGATCCGAAGAATACGAGGATCCTTCTGCAGACTTTGCAGGATCAGGGAGGCCATGCAGCGTAGGTTAGCTGAGGCATTCGGTCCGGAGTCCTCTGGGTCACTAAGGATGACATGATCCGCAGCCACCTCCTCCCAGCCACGTACAAGTCCACGGGTTTGTTGGGACTGTAAATCATCCCTAAAAGACTGCTGCTGTTGATGCTGAGTGCCATGCTCCACCTCCATGCTGACACAATCCTCCTCCTCCTCATCCTCCTCTTCATCGTCCTCTTCCTGTGTGATGGGTGGGACACAAGAACACTGTCTGGGTAAAGGGGGCCTTGAGAGGCAAGGAAGTCCTCCTCTTCCTGCCTCTGTTCTGCCTCAAGTGCCCTGTCCATTATTCCACGCAGCGTATGCTCCAACAGGTGGACAAGAGGTACAGTGTCACTGATGCATGCACTGTCACTGCTCACCATCCTCGTGGCCTCCTCAAATGGTGCCAGGACAGTGCATGCATCCCTGATCATGCCCCACTGGCGTGGTGAAAAAAACCCGAGCTCCCCTGACCCTGTCCTGGTGCCGTAGTCGCACAGGTACTCATTGATGGCCCTCTGCTGCGTGTGCAGCCGCTGCAGCATGGCCAACGTTGAGTTACACCTGGTAAGCATGTCACATATAAGGCGGTTCTTGGGCAGGTTCAACTCCTTTTGCAGCTCAGCCAGCCGAGCACTGGCATTATATAATCTGCGGAAATGCACACAGACTTTCCTGGCCTGCCTCAGGACATCCTGTAAGCCCGGATACCTTCCCAAGAACCGCTGCACCACCAGGTTAAGGACGTGAGTCACACAGGGCACATGAGTCAGTTGTCCCTGTCGGAGGGCGGAGAGGAGGTTGGTGCCATTGTCGCAAACCACCGTTCCTGGCTTAAGCTGGCGTGGCGTCAACCACCTCTCGGCCTGCCTCTGCAGAGCTGACAGAACCTCTGCCCCAGTGTGGCTCCTGTCCCCCAAACACACCAGCGCAAGCACGGCATGGCATCTTTTTGCCTGCGTGCTTGCGTAGCCCCTTGAACGCCTACGGAGCACCGCTGGTTCTGAGGACAAAGCACAGGAAGAGGCCATGGAGGAAGAAGAAGAGGAGAGGGTGGAGGAGAGAGGTGTGTCACAACCAGTAGTAGCATTTTGGAGGCGTGGTGGCTGAACAACCTCCAACACTACTGCACCTTGTCCTGCATCCTTCCCAGCTGCCAAAAGAGTGACCCAATGGGCCGTGAGAGAAAGGTAACATCCCTGTCCATACCTGCTGGACCATGAGTCAGCGGTAATATGCACCTTACCGCTGACCGCCCTGTCCAGCAAGGCATGGACATTGCCTTCCACATGCCGGTAGAGAGACGGAATCGCCTTCCGTGAGAAAAAGTGGCGTTTGGGAACCTGCCACTGAGGAACCGCACATTGCACAAACTCACGGAAGGGGGCCGAGTCTACCAACTGAAAAGGCAGCAGTTGAAGTGCTAGCAATTTAGCCAAGCTAGCATTCAACCGCTGGGCATGTGGATGGCTGGGAGTGAACTTCTTTTGACGGTCCAGCAGCTGGGGCAGGGAAATTTGCCTGCTATAATCGGACGTCGGTGTACTGCTAGCAGAGTGCCCGCAAGTACTTGGCTGTGACACACCTAATTCTACACCTTCATTCCTCTCTGCAGGTTTCAGAGAGGACTGAAGGTACAGTGGGGTTGGAGATCCCAGCTGATGAGGAGCAAGGAGAGGTCCGCTTTGTTCTTTGGTGTGGGTCTTTAAGGTATGCTTGCCAACGAGCTGCATGGCAGGTCAACATATGTCTGGTCAAGCATGTGGTGCCCAAGCGGCTGATGTTTTGGCCACGCGAGATACGCTTGAGACATATGTTGCAAACAGCAGCAGTGTGATCTGATGCACTCGACTCAAAAAAGGCCCACACCAAAGAACTTTTGTAATAACGGGCAGAGGCAGCGCCCTGCACAGGCGGAGCTCTGCGGTGTGATTCAGTCGGTGTGCTGCCCTTACGCTGGCCCCCGGAGTGCATCCTGCCTCGTTGAAGATGTGCCTCCTCCTCATCCTCCTCCTCTCTCCTATCAGGCACCCACGTGGAGTCAGTGACCTCAGCATCCCCTCCCTCCTCATCACTGGAGCCAATCTGGCAGTATTCTGCAGCTGCTGGAACATGACTGCCAGATTGCTGTCCCACTTGAGCATCCCCTCTCTCTGCTCTCACGCTACTGCCTTCCTCTAGCTGGGTATCATCTTCAGACCCTCCGAAACGCTGGGCATCCTCCTGGAGCATGTACCCAACACTGTGCTCAAACAGTTCGGGGGACTCCTCAAGAGGACATGGTGGGTCTAGGGAAGGAGTGACTGATGATGACATTGATACGAGGGAAGAGGACGCTTTGGCAGCTGCTTTGCCAGTACCCTGAGCCTGGGTTAGAGAGGATGAGGAGGATGAGGAGGGCTTGGTCATCCACTCTACCAAGTCTTCGGCATGATGCGGCTCAACACGTCCAGCTGCCGAAAATAAGGACAAGCGTGTCCCATGGCCACGTGCTGATGACGATGCACCGGGTCCACGACCAGCACTGTTGTCTCTAGACACAGAGCCTGCTTGCCCTCTTTTATTGGCTCCTGACTGTCTGCCTCTCCTTGTTGGCCTTCCAGACATAGAAATGGCCTGCAGGGAGATGGGAAAACCAGCAATTGGGTAGTGTATATTGTGCTGAAGGCACACAACACCCACTAACTCCAGCAGATGCCTTTATTAGAGAACAGCAATGACGGGTATATACAGGTGTATACTGTACTAGGGCACACAACACCCACTAACTCCTGCAGATGCCTGTATTAGAGAACAGCAATGATGGGTATTGTGACAGCAGGAAGGTAAAGTCACCTGGTTGCATCCAGGGGGGTAGATATATTTCGCCCAGATTCAGGCTTTACGCCGACTTATACAACTAGGTGGAGAGTTGTATAAGCCCAGCTGAGGCTAGTGGGCTCATGGATGACTCATACCTCTAGGGAGAGTGTGGGGCGTCGTGCAGACAGGGAGTTGATGAGACCAGCTGAAGCTTGTCAGCTCATTTAGGCCTCTATAAGAACTCCCAGATTCATTAGGTGTTAGCTCATGCCTGGAACCAGACCTGTGTGGACTGTCTAGGGAGAGTGAACCCCTGTGCGGTGAGACAAAGCCTGTGTGGCTATTTGCTTGGACATTTAAAACCAGGGACTTAGGGACTAGGACAGCACTAGGCTGATCCCAGTTGTTAGTTAGGAAACCTGTATGTTTAGTCAGAGGTCAAGTTGACCAGGATTTATTTTATTTATGTTTCTTTTGCTTTGCTGTGTTTTGTCACTGTAAATAGAAAATAAACCGCACCTTTTTGATTTTGAAAACCACAACCTCCGTTTGCTGGGCCTGTTTTTGTGTGGGGAGCCCATCCCGGGGGTCACACACACCCGCTGCCGAGCTAACCCCCTCACAGTTGGTGGAGAACCAGTGGCAGTTTTTTTTTAAGCCAGCATGGAGGAGATACTGAAACAGCTGGCTCTAGCAAATGCCAATCAACAGCAGACAAATGCAGGTTTGCAAAGGAGCCTTGCAGCCCAGCAGCAAGCTCATCAACAGAGCCTTGCAGCTCAGCAACAAGCCCAGCAGCAATCTGAGGCCCGCTTCATAGACCTGTTACAGAAGCAAGAGCAGAGACTACAACAAATGGAAGCAGTAATGCAGCAACGTCCGCAGACCAGTGAGGAAAGCCGTCCCACTAATACCGCGTCCTTTGGGGTGAGTCGTTTATTGACAAAAATGACTGGAGAGGATGATCCAGAGGTATTTTTGACCACATTTGAAAGGACCGCTGAAAGAGAAAAGTGGCCTGAGGAGCAGTGGGCTGGACTGGTGGCTCCTCTGTTAACTGGTGAATCGCAGAAAGCTTACTATGACCTAGAGCCTAACCAAGCAAAAGACTATGTGATGCTAAAAGCTGAAATTTTGGCAAGGCTGGGTGTCACCCAGGCTGTCCGGGCTCAGCGTGTGCATAACTGGACTTTCCAGCTTGGAAAACCCCCCAGGTCTCAAATGTATGATCTCATTCACCTGAGCAGAAAGTGGCTACAGCCAGAGACTTTGTCCGCACCAAAAATTGTGGAACGTGTTGTAATGGATCGGTTTTTGAGAGCTCTTCCTACTGCCATCCAAAAGTGGGTAAGCCATGGAGACCCAGAGACGGCCGATGGTCTTGTGGATCGTGTGGAGAAATACTTGGCTACAGAGAACCTGACGGCCTCTTCCAGAGACACTCGGACTTTCCACCCTAAGACCAGACCATCCCCAGGGGTGGATAAGAGGATTCCAAGGGGTGAGGGTGGAGAGAGTGAGAGGGTGGGAGCTCTACCCCAAGTTTGGCGAGAACAGCCTGGGAAATCAGCGGCTCAAGAGGCGGCAAGAAGGATCGTTTGCTACCGCTGCCGGCAAGCGGGACATATTGCAGCCAATTGCCCGGTTATGGAGGAACCCATGCAGTGTGACTTTCTGACGGGCAGACGTCAGTCGCTGTGTGCGACAGTCGCATGCACTGCCATTCGAGGAACTGAGAAACATTTATGCAAAATGTGTGTTAATGGTAGAAATGTTGTGGTATTGCTGGATTCAGGTAGCCTTGTGACCCTGATAAAGGCTGAGTTAGTTAAAACAGAGGTCTTTGGGAATAGCAAGGTAGCTGTTATTTGTGTGCATGGGGACACCCGAGAGTATCCAGTGACTACAGTGTGTTTCGAGACCCCCAAAGGTACCCTCTCTCATCCAGTGGGCTTAGTATCTCAGTTACCGCATGACGCCATTGTGGGAAGGGATTTTCCGAAGTTCTGGGAACTGTGGGATGATCCTGAGCCCCCCACTGGTGCCCCTATGTACCAGGAATGTGATAGCCAGAACTCCCCTGAGAGTGGTGAGGACTCTCCGGAATTTCCCTTATCAGTATTGGCAGGGGAGACTCAAGAAACTGGAGAGGAGCCCACCTCCTCAGACGAAAACCTACCGTCTGTGGAGTTTTCTGATCTTGAGGTTCACAGGGAAAACTTTGCCACAGAACAGTTGAAAGACCCCGCCCTAATAAAGGCACGGGAAAACGTAGTGAAAATAGATGGCGAGTTAGTGAACCCAGATAATACCTGCACTTACCCATACTTCAGCGTAGAGAAGGACCTACTGTATCGGGTGGCAAAAAGGGCAGAAGAAACCGTTGAGCAGCTTGTGGTGCCCAAACCTTACAGGAAGTTGGTGTTGGAGTTGGCCCATGGGCACATTCTTGGAGGTCATCTGGGGACAGAGAAAACCCGAGAGAGGGTATTACAGAGATTCTATTGGCCGGGGGTGATGAAGGACATAGAAAATTATTGTTCCTCCTGCCCTGTGTGTCAGAGGTCGGCCCCGATGCCACATTTCCGTAGCCCGCTGGTCCCTCTACCCATCATTGAGGTCCCGTTTGAGAGGATCGCCATGGATTTGGTAGGGCCTATAATCAAGTCCGCTAGGGGGCACCAGTACATATTAGTTATAATGGACTATGCCACCCGTTATCCAGAAGCGATCCCTCTCCGAAATACCTCGGCCAAAACCATAGCCAAAGAGCTATCTCTTGTGTTTAGCCGGGTGGGTATTTGTAAAGAACTGCTTACGGACCAAGGTACACCCTTTATGTCCCGGGTTATGAAGGAGCTGTGTAAATTGTTCAAAGTGACGCAATTACGTACATCTGTGTATCACCCCCAAACCGATGGGCTGGTTGAAAGATTCAACAAAACCCTAAAACAAATGTTGAAGAAAGTGGTGGATAGAGATGGAAAGGATTGGGACTGTCTACTTCCTTATCTGATGTTTGCTATTAGGGAGGTGCCCCAATCCTCTACGGGATTCTCCCCCTTTGAGTTACTGTATGGGAGACACCCAAGAGGGCTGTTGGATATTGCCAAGGAAACTTGGGAAAGTGAGAGTTCTCCCCACAGGAGTGTGATTGAGCATGTCGCCCTGATGCAAGACCGAATTGCACAGGTAATGCCCATCGTGAAGGAACATTTGGCCCAAGCGCAGTTAGCACAGCAGAGAGTGTACAACCGTGGAGCCAAGACCCGTACCTTTTCCCCGGGGGATAGGATACTGGTACTTGTCCCTACGGTTGAAAGTAAATTCCTTGCCAAATGGCAAGGCCCCTATGAGATAATGGAAAAAGTGAGCAAAGTGAATTACAAGGTCAGACAACCAGGAAGGCGAAAGCCCGAACAGATCTATCACGTTAATCTGTTGAAAGCCTGGAGGGATAGAGAGTCCCTAGTCGCAGACACTTGGTCACCAGCTCAAACTGGTTGCGTGATTCCTGAGGTTGGAATAGCAGCCACCTTGTCACAACCCCAACAACAGGAGGTTAAGGAGTTTGTGCTTCGCAACAAGGAGGTATTCTCTGAGCTGCCGGGACAAACATCTGGGGTAGAGCATGACATCATTACCCCGCCCGGTGAAAGGGTGAAGTTAAAACCCTATCGGATCCCAGAGGCCCGACGGGAGGCAATACGGGAGGAAGTACAGAAAATGCTGAACTTAGGGGTGATAGAGGAGTCCCAAAGTGATTGGTCTAGTCCCATTGTGTTGGTGCCTAAACCGGATGGGAGCTGGCGATTTTGTAACGATTTTCGTCAGTTGAACAAAGTTACAAAATTTGACACCTACCCCATGCCACGTATAGATGAGTTGATCGACCGGCTGGGAACAGCCCGATACATGACGACTCTTGACCTCACAAAAGGGTATTGGCAAATCCCCCTGGCCAAGTCGGCCAAAGAGAAAACCGCATTTGTAACCCCAGACGGGGCGTTCCAATATAAAAGAATGCCGTTCGGGTTACAGAATGCGCCGGCCACATTCCAGCGGAAAATGGACCAGATGCTGAGGCCCCATCGGAAGTATGCTGCGGCTTACCTGGATGACGTAATTGTCCATAGCACAGATTGGGCCTCACATCTGCCAAAAGTGCAAGCAGTCCTGGACTCTGTTCGGGAAGCGGGGTTTACGGCTAACCCCAAGAAGTGTACCATTGGGCAGGAGGAGGCCAAATATCTTGGGTACACCATTGGGAGGGGAGTAATAAAACCCCAACTCAACAAAGTCGAGGCCATCCAGAGTTGGCCACGTCCCAACAGCAAGAAGCAGGTACGAGCCTTTCTGGGAATCGCTGGGTATTATCGGCGATTCATTCCCCACTTTGCTTCTAAGGCTGTGCCCCTAACCAACCTGACGAAGGGGAAAGGGTCGGTCATGATTAAATGGACCCCCGAGGCTGAGGCAGCATTCCAATTCTTGAAACAAGCCTTATGTAGCCAGCCAGTGTTGTACTCACCCGACTTCTCTAAAGACTTTGTCGTACAAAGTGATGCATCAGATGTGGGGTTAGGAGCAGTATTGTCCCAGGTCTGGAACGGGGAAGAGCACCCAGTCATTTACCTCAGCAGGAAGTTGAAGTCCCATGAGGTAGATTACGCCACCGTTGAAAAGGAGTGTTTAGCGGTGAAGTGGGCTCTAGATTCCCTTCGGTACTACCTGCTTGGTAGGCACTTTGACATGGTTACGGATCACGCTCCGTTAAAGTGGATGGCTCAAAACAAGGAAACAAATAGAAGAGTGAATAGGTGGTTCCTGGCCCTCCAGGAATTCAACTTCACAGTAAAGCATCGCCCTGGCGTTCAAATGGGGAATGTGGATGCTTTGTCTCGAGTACATGAATGCCTGATTGCTGGTGTTCCAACCCCGAGGTTAAAACAAGAGGGGGGGGTATGTGACAGCAGGAAGGTAAAGTCACCTGGTTGCATCCAGGGGGGTAGATATATTTCGCCCAGATTCAGGCTTTACGCCGACTTATACAACTAGGTGGAGAGTTGTATAAGCCCAGCTGAGGCTAGTGGGCTCATGGATGACTCATACCTCTAGGGAGAGTGTGGGGCGTCGTGCAGACAGGGAGTTGATGAGACCAGCTGAAGCTTGTCAGCTCATTTAGGCCTCTATAAGAACTCCCAGATTCATTAGGTGTTAGCTCATGCCTGGAACCAGACCTGTGTGGACTGTCTAGGGAGAGTGAACCCCTGTGCGGTGAGACAAAGCCTGTGTGGCTATTTGCTTGGACATTTAAAACCAGGGACTTAGGGACTAGGACAGCACTAGGCTGATCCCAGTTGTTAGTTAGGAAACCTATATGTTTAGTCAGAGGTCAAGTTGACCAGGATTTATTTTATTTATGTTTCTTTTGCTTTGCTGTGTTTTGTCACTGTAAATAGAAAATAAACCGCACCTTTTTGATTTTGAAAACCACAACCTCCGTTTGCTGGGCCTGTTTTTGTGTGGGGAGCCCATCCCGGGGGTCACACACACCCGCTGCCGAGCTAACCCCCTCACAGTATATACAGGTGTATACTGTACTAGGGCACACAACACCCACTAACTCCAGCAGATGCCTTTATTAGAGAACAGCAATGACGGGTATATACAGGTGTATACTGTACTAGGGCACACAACACCCACTAACTCCAGCAGATGCCTGTATTAGAGAACAGCAATGACGGGTATATACAGGTGTATACTGTACTAGGGCACACAACACCCACTAACTCCTGCAGATGCCTGTATTAGAGAACAGCAATGACGGGTATATACAGGTGTATACTGTACTAGGGCACACAACACCCACTAACTCCTGCAGATGCCTGTATTAGAGAACAGCAATGACGGGTATATACAGGTGTATACTGTACTAGGGCACACAACACCCACTAACTGCAGCAGATGCCTTTATCAGAGAACAGCAATGACAGGTATATAAAGGTGTATACTGTACTAGGGCACACAACACCCACTAACTCCTGCAGATGCCTGTATTAGAGAACAGCAATGACGGGTATATACAGGTGTATACTGTACTAGGGCACACAACACCCACTAACTCCAGCAGATGCCTTTATTAGAGAACAGCAATGATGGGTATATACAGGTGTATACTGTACTAGGGCACACAACACCCACTAACTCCTGCAGATGCCTGTATTAAAGAACAGCAATGACAAGTATATACAGGTGTATACTGTGCTGGGGCACACAACACCCACTAAATCCTGCAAATGCCTGAGAAAAGAACACACTGTCCCTGCCTGCCTATCTAGCTTAGAGAACAGCAATGACGGGTATATACAGGTGTATACTGTGCTGGGGCACACAACACCCACTAACTGCTGCAGATGCCTGAGAAAAGAACACACTGTCCCTGCCTGCCTATCTAGCTTAGAGAACAGCAATGAACAGCAACTCCTGCAGATGCCTGAGAAAAGAACACACTGTCCCTGCCTGCCTATCTAGCTTAGAGAACAGCAATGAACAGCAAAACCAGCAATTGGGTAGCGTATATTGTGCTGGAGGCACACAACACCCACTAACTCCAGCAGATGCCTTTATTAGAGAACAGCAATGATGGGTATATACAGGTGTATACTGTACTAGGGCACACAACACCCACTAACTCCTGCAGATGCCTGTATTAGAGAACAGCAATGACGGGTATATACAGGTGTATACTATACTAGGGCACACAACACCCACTAACTCCAGCAGATGCCTTTATTAGAGAACAGCAATGACGGGTATATACAGGTGTATACTGTACTAGGGCACACAACACCCACTAACTCCTGCAGATGCCTGTATTAGAGAACAGCAATGACGGGTATATACAGGTGTATACTGTACTAGGGCACACAACACCCACTAACTCCAGCAGATGCCTGTATTAGAGAACAACAATGATGGGTATATACAGGTGTATACTGTACTAGGGCACACAACACCCACTAACTCCTGCAGATGCCTGTATTAGAGAACAGCAATGACGGGTATATACAGGTGTATACTGTACTAGGGCACACAACACCCACTAACTCCTGCAGATGCCTGTATTAGAGAACAGCAATGACGGGTATATACAGGTGTATACTGTACTAGGGCACACAACACCCACTAACTCCAGCAGATGCCTGTATTAGAGAACAGCAATGATGGGTATATACAGGTGTATACTGTACTAGGGCACACAACACCCACTAACTCCTGCAGATGCCTGTATTAGAGAACAGCAATGATGTGTATATACAGGTGTATACTGTACTAGGGCACACAACACCCACTAACTCCAGTAGATGCCTGTATTAGAGAACAGCAATGACGGGTATATACAGGTGTATACTGTACTAGGGCACACAACACCCACTAACTCCAGCAGATGCCTTTATTAGAGAACAGCAATGACGGGTATATACAGGTGTATACTGTACTAGGGCACACAACACCCACTAACTCCTGTAGATGCCTGTATTAGAGAACAGCAATGACGGGTATATACAGGTGTATACTGTACTAGGGCACACAACACCCACTAACTCCAGCAGATGCCTTTATTAGAGAACAGCAATGATGGGTATATACAGGTGTATTCTGTACTAGGGCACACAACACCCACTAACTCCTGCAGATGCCTGTATTAGTGAACAGCAATGATGGGTATATACAGGTGTATACTGTACTAGGGCATACAACACCCACTAACTCCTGCAGATGCCTGTATAAGAGAACAGCAATGACAATGACGGGTATATACAGGTGTATACTGTACTAGGGCACACAACACCCACTAACTCCTGCAGATGCCTGTATTAAAGAACAGCAATGACGGGTATATACAGGTGTATACTGTACTAGGGCACACAACACCCACTAACTCCAGCAGATGCCTTTATTAGAGAACAGCAATGACAGGTATATACAGGTGTATACTGTACTAGGGCACACAACACCCACTAACTCCTGCAGATGCCTGTATTAGAGAACAGCAATGATGGGTATATACAGGTGTATACTGTACTAGGGCACACAACATCCACTAACTCCAGCAGATGCCTTTATTAGAGAACAGCAATGATGGGTATATACAGGTGTATACTGTACTAGGGCACACAACACCCACTAACTCCTGCAGATGCCTGTAATAGAGAACAGCAATGACGGGTATATACAGGTGTATACTGTACTAGGGCACACAACACCCACTAACTCCAGCAGATGCCTTTATTAGAGAACAACAATGATGGGTATATACAGGTGTATACTGTACTAGGGCACACAACACCCACTAACTCCTGCAGATGCCTTTATTAGAGAACAGCAATGATGGGGATATACAGGTGTATACTGTACTAGGGCACACAAAACCCACTAACTCCTGCAGATGCCTGTATTAGAGAACAGCAATGACAGGTATATACAGGTGTATACTGTGCTGGGGCACACAACACCCACTAACTGCTGCAAATGCCTGAAAAAAGAACACACTGTCCCTGCCTGCCTATCTAGCTTAGAGAACAGCAATGACGGGTATATACAGGTGTATACTGTGCTGGGGCACACAACACCCACTAACTGCTGCAGATGCCTGAGAAAAGAACACACTGTCCCTGCCTGCCTATCTAGCTTAGAGAACAGCAAAGAACAGCAACTCCTGCAGATGCCTGAGAAAAGAACACACTGTCCCTGCCTGCCTATCTAGCTTAGAGAACAGCAATGAACAGCAAAACCAGCAATTGGGTAGTGTATATTGTGCTGGAGGCACACAACACCCACTAACTCCAGCAGATGCCTTTATTAGAGAACAGCAATGACGGGTATATACAGGTGTATACTGTACTAGGGCACACAACACCCACTAACTCCTGCAGATGCCTGTATTAGAGAACAGCAATGACGGGTATATACAGGTGTATACTATACTAGGGCACACAACACCCACTAACTCCTGCAGATGCCTGTATTAGAGAACAGCAATGACGGGTATGTACAGGTGTATACTGTACTAGGGCACACAACACCCACTAACTCCTGCAGATGCCTGTATTAGAGAACAGCAATGATGGGTATATACAGGTGTATACTGTACTAGGGCACACAACACCCACTAACTCCTGCAGATGCCTGTATTAGAGAACAGCAATGACGGGTATATACAGGTGTATACTGTACTAGGGCACACAACACCCACTAACTCCAGCAGATGCCTGTATTAGAGAACAGCAATGATGGGTATATACAGATGTATACTGTACTAGGGCACACAACATCCACTAACTCCTGCAGATGCCTGTATTAGAGAACAGCAATGATGGGTATATATAGGTGTATACTGTACTAGGGCACACCACGCCCACTAACTCCAGCAGATGCCTGTATTAGAGAACAGCAATGATGGGTATATACAGGTGTATACTGTACTAGGGCACACAACACCCACTAACTCCAGCAGATGCCTTTATTAGAGAACAGCAATGATGGGTATATACAGGTGTATACTGTACTAGGGCACACAACACCCACTAACTCCTGCAGATGCCTGTAATAGAGAACAGCAATGATGGGTATATACAGGTGTATACTGTACTAGGGCACACAACACCCACTAACTCCAGCAGATGCCTTTATTAGAGAACAGCAATGATGGGTATATACAGGTGTATACTGTACTAGGGCACACAACACCCACTAACTCCTGCAGATGCCTGTATTAGAGAACAGCAATGACGGGTATATACAGGTGTATACTGTACTAGGGCACACAACGCCCACTAACTCCTGCAGATGCCTGTATTAGAGAACAGCAATGACGGGTATATACAGGTGTATACTGTACTAGGGCACACAACACCCACTAACTCCAGCAGATGCCTTTATTAGAGAACAGCAATGACGGGTATATACAGGTGTATACTGTACTAGGGCACACAACACCCACTAACTCCTGCAGATGCCTGTATTAGAGAACAGCAATGACGGGTATATACAGGTGTATACTGTGCTGGGGCACACAACACCCACTAACTGCTGCAAATGCCTGAGAAAAGAACACACTGTCCCTGCCTGCCTATCTAGCTTAGAGAACAGCAATGACGGGTATATACAGGTGTATACTGTGCTGGGGCACACAAGACCCACTAACTGCTGCAGATGCCTGAGAAAAGAACACACTGTCCCTACCTGCCTATCTAGCTTAGAGAACAGCAATGAACAGCAACTCTTGCAGATGCCTGAGAGAAGAACACACTGTCCCTGCCTGCCTATCTAGCTTAGAGAACAGCAATGAACAGCAACTCCTGCAGATGCCTAAGAAAAGAACACACTGTCCCTGCCTGCCCATCTAGGTTAGAGAACAGCAATGATGGGTATATACAGGTGTATACTGTGCTGGGGCACACAACACCCACTAACTGCTGCAGATGCCTGAGAAAAGAACACACTGTCCATGCCTGCCTATCTAGCTTAGAGAACAGCAATGTTCGACTCGAACACGAAGCTCATCCCTATTAGTGACCCAGAGAGGAGAAGGAGAAGAGAAGGAGTCCACTACAGAAAGAGGAAGTGGAGAGGAGACAGAGTTGTAGGTAACACTAAAGGAACACTGTGATTGATAGGAGAACCAGGAAAGAACAGTCTTGGATGCCAAGCGAGTGGAGATTATTGATGAAAAGCCGGTGGTCAGCAATATCAAAGGCCACAGAAAGGTCTAGTAGTAAGAATATGGAGTAGGGGCCATTGGCTTTAGCAGTTAGTAAGTCATTAGTGCGTTTTAGTAGGGCACTTTGCTGTGAGGGAAAAACAGACTGTAGGGGGTCAGGAAGTTTGTTTTCAGTGAAGTAGGCATTCAGATGGTTTTTAGACTAAAAGTCTAGAAGTAAATGGGAGCGAGGGGGTGGGTCTTAAGCTGTTCAGGCTGGTGGAGTCCAGTGAGGGCTTTTTGAGTATAGAGGTGATCTGTGCATGCTGGGGAGAAGGTGCCAGTAGAGAGGAAGATATTTAAAATGTGAGTGAGAGAGAATAGGATAGAGAAAGAGGGTGACCGTGATGGTTGTGAAGGAACAGGGTCCAAGAGATAGGTCGTTAGGAGAGTGTCTGAGAGTAGTTTGGTAACCTCTTCTGTAGTTGCCGGGTCAAAAGACAAAGGTATTAAATGTGCTTGTTAGACAGGATGTGTTAATTGGGGAAGATATCTATGCAGTGGAGATACAGAATAATCTCTACCTAAAGGAGCCAAAGTTTCACTTACCTTATTTTGCATCTTGCATGTTGGCATCTTCGTTTCACAGAATTCTTTTTCTTCTATTTTCATATTTCTAGATGTTTGTTTAAGCTTGTGTATGCAGAATGTAAAATAAATTCCCTGGAGATTTGTGCTGTATTGAAAAAAAACAAAAAAACAAGCACACCTAAACAGCTATAAAGCAGTCACATGGTTTTCCTCAAATTGATTTAAGAATAACATAACTGCTTAGATTCCTGCCACTTGCAGCTTTGCATAATTTTAAAATATTCAGATGTTTCCTACATGTTTTATAAATCTAACAAATTTGGGTTTTGTTCATGTAAAATGTAACTATTTTACATATCTTCTATTAAAACAGCAGCATTGACTAATACTATCAGAGTGAGAAATTAGCTACTGTTTTTGCCTTCCACTAAGAAAAAGTATGTTGCACAGATCCTAGCAGCTGCTTCTTTCCCTGGTTTCGCTTTACTCTAACTGCAATTCTTCTGTCAGAAGTCACATGGAGTTGGTTTTCCTCATTCGTTCACACCTTCTTGCTAATGATTCGTTGACTAGATGTGTGGAATGCAAAGGGAAGGACGGATACACTACTACTATACTGATACTATCATGCAAGAGCTGTACAGTTATTATTTAAAGGCAAATCATGTAAAATGGTTTAGATCAAGGAGCCATTGTCATATTGGAGCAGTTCCATTTGCAATCAAATTACCTTCTCACCATACTAAGGTTAGCACATTTATACTCAAGTTAGCTAATGCCCACACAATTTCCCAATGTCATGATTCAGTATTATTGCTATAATATTTATACATTTATTATATGCATGTTCCTCAAAAAGTGTCTGAACTTTTTAACTCTTTTAAATATGTTTAAAAGTGCAGAAACTTTTTGAAGACCCCTCGTACATTATATTTTTTAAGTAATAGTAGGATTTTTAAAACAGCTTACCTGTAAAATCCTTTTCTTGGAGTACATCACGGGACACAGAGCAGCATAGTCATTACTATGTGGGTTATATAGAATTACCTTCAGGTGCTGGCACTGGCAACTTCCAAAACAGGAAGTACCCTCCCCTATATAAGCCCCTCCCATCCGGGAGTACCTCAGTTTTGTAGCAAAGCAATACGTGTCCCCAAAAGAGGGGTGGGAGCTCTGTGTCCCGTGATGTACTCCAAGAAAAGGATTTTACAGGTAAGCTGTTTTAAAAATCCTACTTTCTTGTTCATACATCACGGGACACAGAGCAGCATAGTCATTACTATGTGGGACGTCCCAAAGCAATGCCACATGAGGGGGGGGGATACACCATACATAAGCTGGGCGCCATCAGGCATGAGGATCTTTTGCGGCCTGCAACACACTGCGCCCAAAGGCGACATCCTCCTGACTTCTAACGTCCACCTGGTAGAACCTAGTAAACGTGTGTACTGAAGACCATGTTGCGGCCTTACAAATTTGCGCCAGGGAGGCCTGGTGATGCACTGCCCATGAAGTTCCAACTGCTCTCGTGGAGTGCGCCCTAACTTTGAACGGAGGCGGTCTACTTCTCAAGCCATAGGCTTGTATTATGACCTGTCGAATCCACTTGGCTAAAGTAGATTTTGATGCTGCCTGACCCTTTCTGGGGCCTTCCGGCAGAACAAACAAAGAATCCGTTCTACGAATCTGAGCAGTGGCTTTTAGATAAGCTTTAACTGCTCTTACTACATCCAAAGAATGCAATAACTTTTCCTCTACCGAGCTTGGTTTGGGGAAAAAAGAAGGAAGAACCACATCCTGGTTCAAGTGAAACCTCGATACCACCTTAGGAAGAAAGGCTGGGTGAGGACGTAATACTACTCTGTCCTTATGGATAACCAGATATGGCTCTTTACAGGACATGGCGGCTAATTCCGACACTCTTCTAGCCGAGCATATGGCTACTAAAAATATCAATTTCCTGGTGAGTAGAACCAAGGAAATGTGCCGCAAAGGTTCAAATGGCTGCTTCTGCAGAACCGACAGAACCAAATTTAGATCCCATGGGCATATGGGAGCCTTAATCGGTGGAATAATACGAGTCACACCTTGCATAAAGGATTTGACAAGTGAATGCATAGCCAGGGGCCTTTGAAATAGTATTGACAAGGCCGAAACCTGGCCCTTGATAGTACTTAAGGCAAACTTCCTGTCTACAGCCCACTGCAGGAAGTCCAGAATTCTGCCTATAACGTACTTACGTGGATGCCATTTTCTGGCCTCGCACCAAGTGATGTACGCCTTCCAAACTCTATAGTAGATCTGCCTGGATACAGGCTTCCTGGCATTGATTATAGTTGATACCACAGAGTTAGAGAGACCTCTCTTCTTTAGGATGTGGGATTCAATAGCCAGGCCGTTAAACTTAGAGTTAGTAAGGAAGGGTGGTATATCGGTCCTTGCGAAAGCAGGTCCGGACGACGTGGAAGGGTCCAAGGACTCCCCACAGACATTTTGATGATCTCCGCGTACCAGGCCCTTCGGGGCCACGCTGGAGCCACCAGGATCACCGGCTTCTTCTCCAACCTGACTCTGCGAAGGAGTCGAGGCAACAATTGTAGCGGAGGGAATGCATATATCAGTCTGAACTGATCCCAAGGGAACACCAGAGCATCCGAGCCGCAAGTGAGGGGATCCCTTGTCCGGGAGACAAATCTGTCCACCTTTGCGTTGAATCTGGATGCTAGCAGATCTACATCCGGTGTTCCCCACCGCTGACATATTGCTCGGAAGACCTCGGGATGAAGGGACCATTCCCCTGGGCATAACTGTTGGCGACTCAGAAAGTCCGCCTTCCAATTCTCCACCCCTGGAATGAAGACAGCTGATATACATGGGACATGCTTTTCTGCCCATTCCAGGATGTGACTTACTTCCCTCTGGGCTACACGACTCCTGGTGCCTCCCTGATGATTGATATATGCCACTGCTGTGGCATTGTCTGATTGAATTCTGACAGGGGACCCTTGGAGTCTGGATGTCCAGGCTACTAGAGCGTACCGGGCTGCTCGTATCTCTAAGAGATTGATGGGCAGGGTTTTTACTACATTTGACCATCTGCCCTGGAGAGACCATTGCTCCAGTACTGCCCCCCAGCCTATAAGGCTGGCATCTGTAGTGACCACCTTCCAAGATATAGGGCTGAAGGGTTTTGCCTTCTGGAGATTCTGGGGGATCAACCACCAGCAGAGACTCTTCCGAACGGAAGGGGACAAAGCCATCGGGAAGTCTAGAGCCTGAACTTTTCCGTTCCAGGCTGACAATATGGCCCTTTGTAAATTCCTTGAGTGGAATTGGGCGTATGGCACAGCTTCGAATGATGCTACCATCTTTCCTAGCAGCCTCATGCACAGGCGTATGGACGGCTGTCTTTTTGCACAAAGCAGACGGACCAAGGCCCTCAAAGAGGATACCTTGTCTAGAGGTAAGAAAATCTTCCTCTGGTCTGAATCCAGCCGTAGCCCTAGATATACCAGGTTTTTCACTGGCTGTAGGGCTGACTTGTCCAGGTTGATGACCCAACCGTGAGACTCTAGATACTTGATTGTATCGACAATTACCACTTCTAGCTTGGCAACTGAGTGGTCCATCAACAACAGGTCGTCTAGGTATGCCATTATCGTTACACCCCGTGTTCTTAGATCGGCCAACAGTGGGGCCAGAATTTTTGTGAACACTCGTGGTGCTGTGGCCAGACCGAATGGTAAGGCTCTGAACTGAAAATGGCGCCCTTCTACTGCAAAGCGTAGGAATTTTTGATGACCTGGAAAGATGGGAACATGCAAGTAAGCATCTTTGATGTCGATCGAGGCTAACCATTCCTCCCCTTGTAGGGCAGCGGTGACCGATCTGATCGACTCCATCCGGAAAGACCGGACGTTTAGAAATTTGTTTAGACTCTTTAGGTCCAATATGGGTCTTATGTCCCCATTTGGCTTCGGGACTGTGAAAAGGTTTGAGTAGAAACCCAACCCCCACTCTTCCACAGGAACCTCCATAATTACTCCTTGGAGCAATAGTTGTTCTAACGCCAATAGGAGAGACCCTCTTTTCAGAGGGTCTCTTGGCATGCCTGACCACATAAAATGGGACGGAGGAGACTCTTTTAACTCCAACTTGTATCCCAGAGTTACTGCGGAGAGCACCCATCTGTCTTTGATCGTCTCCCGCCAGGTCTCTGCGAACAACTGAAGTCTTCCCCCCACCCGTTTGAGTGGGGGCAGCCCTTCATAGGCTTGACTTGGAGGCTGGTTTAGTACCTCTTCGGATCCAGGGCTTTTTATTACCCTGTGGCTGTCCCTGATTTTTACCTCCTGAGTTTGACCGAGGAGGCCGTCGGAACTGCTTAGTAGCAGACGTCGCAGGGATAGGAGAGGTAGTCCTCTTAAAAGATGGACCCCTAGACCTCTTTTTACTCGGTAAGAGAGTACTTTTACCACTGGAAATCTTCTGGATATACTTATCCAGGTCTTCGCCAAAAAGGCGTTCCCCATGAAATGGGAAGCTAACTAAGAGCTTCTTACAGGGAGCTTCAGCAGACCAGTTTTTGAGCCACAGAAGCCTACGCATATGTACCAAAGACAGCGTGAGGCGGGAGGCCTGATGGATAGAATCCTTGATGGCGTCAACCGCAAAGCATAATGCTCTAGGCAGATCAGCCAGAGCCTGGGCCTGCTGGTCTGGCAAATCCCTCAGGACCATTTTCATTTGATCCTTTAAAGCTTGGCAGACCCCAATAGCTGCCACTGCTGGCTGTGTAACAGCCCCTGCTGTGGAAAAAGCAGATTTTAATAAAGATTCCAATTTTTTATCCACTGGATCTTTGAACATTTGAACATTATCTACTGGACATGTCAGTGATTTGTTCACAGAAGAGATGGCTGCATCCACCGTAGGAACATTCCATCTCTGGGTGAACTTTCCCTCCATGGGATAGATCACCGGAAACCTTTTAGGCGGAACAAATAGTTTATCAGGATGTTCCCAGTCCTGGTATATAAGTCCTTCCAATAATGGATGTATTGGAAAGGAGCAATTAACCTGGGGAGCTTTTAGCGACCCCAATGAGGAGACAGCAGTAGTTGATGGTTCAACAAGAGGCATTTTAAATGCAGATCGAACCATGTCAGTTAGGGTCTGGACCCACAATCTTTCAGTCTGTGATGCTGAAAATGGTTCATCTACTGTCGATTCCTCAAAAACAGAGCTAACCTCCTCCTGATCCCCTTCAGGTAGGTCGGTCCCTTCCTGGGACTGTTGCTCTGCCAACAGGCACTCTAATGGAGGTGATGGAGATCTGGCGCGCTTTCTTTCCTGTAGAGAAGAAGCGATCAATGCAGCCAATCTCTGCTCCAATCCCTCCAGAGTTGAGGAAAAAACCTCCTCTGTTATATATGCAGGAGCAGGTGGACTGAGGACAGCCGCAGTACCTGGCACTCCCGGGGGTTCCTTATGGGTATTAACCTCTGATTTCTCAGGGGAGGAGGGTGCAGATGACTGCTCCAGATCCTCAGAGCCCGATGGAGACCCCCTACACTTCCTGAGAGGTATATCTCGGAGTTTTTTAGGCGGCATATTCCTTAGTTCAAAGCTGAGGTATTCCAGCCGCAATACACCCCTTACTGAAATAGTCTAATGCAATTTGCTGCTATGTACATCAGTGGGTGTCTACTAATGCGTCTTTCTGGGGATGCCTGTATCAACCGCCCGCTGTAAGCCCCTATACCATGCTACCAGCTCCTTTTCATGCTCTGTGTCCATAGCAAGCAGCGTGGACTGAGTCCTTTTATCTTGCTGGGACGCCCGCACATGCGCAGAAGCGCTGGGCGCACAGAGCGCGTCATCCACCAGGCTCCGCCCCCTTTTTTGAAGCTAAACCTTATAAAAGGAAAGCATGTGTGCGCGCGCGCGCGTGCACGTGTGCGCTCTTGGCGCCATGTAGGGAGAGGAGCCAGGGTCCCTGTTTCACCAGGACTCGGGGATGGAAGGAACTACTTGGCAGCATGACAGAGGAATGCAGCTTCCTTGATAGAGAGCTCACTCATCTGCCTGGACTTTCACCATGGAAGGAATAGTCCCAAGAAAAAAGACGTTCCACAGTGGCCTCTAGTGGACAAACACAGGTACCGCACCTTTGTCTTTTTTTTTTTTTTTTTTTTTAAAACCTCCTTTATGAAAAAACATTTCCAGGTTTACAGTTTTTTTTAAATTTCCCTTATGAAAAAACATTTCTAGGATTTCTTAGGCATATACAGCTATTAGCGGGAATACCCTTTAGGTAACAGGCAGAAAGACATATTAGGCTTGGGGGTCCCCTCAATAGAACCAAGTTCCTGAGGGGCCCCCACTTACCTTTTCCCCGCCGCAGGACTTTGTTTGGTCCACAGAAGCCCAAACTTCACCTCTCACGGCAGGCATTGTACTAGACCTTCAGGGACCGGGTTCCCAAGGATTCCACTCCCCTGGACCTGTATAGCACCCTGCACAGATAGCCTCTTGGTTTTGGGTATAACCAGAGCTCTGGATCCCAGGGTCCAGCCCTCCTAAGAGAGGCATTACAGGCAAAACCCTGCTCTTCTCTGCAAGGCCCGGGTACCGACCGTTTAGCTATGAAGCTTTTTTTGGTCGGATCCGGAATAGCTTGCTAAGGCCCAGAGAACCTGTACACAAGCCCCGATGAATACATGTTAACCTTGGCCAACACCTTAGACACTGGCAAAAAACTGAGGTACTCCCGGATGGGAGGGGCTTATATAGGGGAGGGTACTTCCTGTTTTGGAAGTTGCCAGTGCCAGCACCTGAAGGTAATTCTATATAACCCACATAGTAATGACTATGCTGCTCTGTGTCCCGTGATGTATGAACAAGAAATTGTGTTTTATATTAAATCCCAATTGAAGCCCCACTTTTTTTTTTTTTTACTTTTTATGCAGTCATGCTGTATAATATGTAAAGAATGTGGCTTTTTTTTTTTTTTAAATATATAATCTGTTTTTTTTTTTTTTTTTTTTTTAACAGACTACAGAGGTTAACATTAACATGGTACCATCAATGTTTCTTTACATATGCAGCTCGTTTGCATATACATCTATAAAAGCATTGAAGCTTTGATAGATTCAAATACACAGTCACTAAAGGCAAAACTTTTTTTTAGTTTTGAATAGAGTGGAAAGGGATTAAAACCCATATCATGTTTTATTGCTTTCTGTGCCTTTGTTAGGGATATTTACCTTCTCTATTTGTCCTGTTTACTGCTACCACTGACAGTGAAAGCAAAATCAAATCCCACATTTTGGGTTGACATCAGAACAGTAATGCCCTGTACACACGATCGGATTTCCGATGGAATAAAATCCGATAGAATTTTCCGTCGGAATTCCGATGAAGCTGACTTCCATCAGTCTTGCGTACACACCATCAGACAAAATTTCGACCGTCCAAAACGCCGTGACGTACAGTAGGTGCCGCCGATATTGTGTCAATCTCGCCGCTTCTAGCAGCGAGATTGACACCCTATGAGCTCCGTCGCGAGAGCCAGCGCCGAGCTGTCTCGTCATCGGGAAAGGAAAAAATGTTCCTTTCACGATGAGCGACACGCATTGCCGATAGACGGGGATCCGACGTGGATTCCCGCCAATACCAGGCACTGCGTTTGGTATGAATCCTGAGCGGGAACTCCACGCCAATTTTTAAAGAAAAAAAAACGGCGTGGGTTCCCCCTCCAGGAGCATACCAGGCCCTTGGGTCTGGGGGTCCCCCTCAAAATCCAAACCAGACCCTTATCCGAGCACGCAACCTGGCAGGCCGCAGGGGAAGAGGGAGGGACGAGAGAGAGCGCCCCCCCTCCTGAACCGTACCAGGCCGCATGCCCTCAACATGGGGGGTTTGGTGCTCTGGGGCAGGGGGGCGACCTGCGGCCCCCCTACCCCAGAGCACCCTGCCCCCATGTTGTTGAGGACAGGGCCTCTTCCCGACAACCCTGGCCGTTGGTTGTCGGGGTCTGCGGGCAGGGGGCTTATCGGAATCTCGGAGCCTCCTTTAATAAGGGGGCCCCCAGATCCTGGCCCCCCCACCCTATGTGAATGAGTATGGGGTACATTGTACCCCTACCCATTCACCTGGTGGAAAAAAATTGCAATAAAAACACAACACAGTTTTTAAAAGTATTTTATTGCACAGCTCCGGGGGTCTTCTTCCGACTTCGGGGGTCTCCGGTGTCGTCGCCGCGCTCTCCGGTTCTTTCTTCTGCCGGGCCACCGCTATCTTCTTGCAACTCTTTTGCTAGCAGGGCCCGGTCTTCTCCGTCGCCTTCTCCCCTCTTCTCCTCTCCGGTTCTTTCTTTCTTCCGCCGGGCCTCCGCTAACTTCTTTTAGCTCTTTTGCTAGCGGAGGCCCGGTCTTCTCCGTCGCCTTCTCCTCTCCGGTTCTTTCTTTCTTCCGCCGGCCCATCCACTAACTTCTTCCAGCTCTTTTGCTAGTGGAGGGTCCGGTCTTCCCGTCGTCGCCGTCGGCGTCTTCTTCCCTCTTCTCCTCCTCGATGTTGACTCGTCGCTTCCTCTCGCAGTAATGCTAAATCTTCGGTCCGCAGAGATTAATATAGGCTTCTCATGACGTCACAGTCACATGCTCCGGGTGGCCCCAGGGCATGTGACTGTGACGTCAAGGGAACATGTGACTGTGACGTCATAAGAAGCCTATATTAATCTCTGCGGACCGAAGATTTAGCATTACTGCGAGAGGAAGCGACGCGTCAACATCGAGGAGGAGAAGAGGGAAGAAGACGCCGACGGCGACGACGGGAAGACCGGCCCCTCCACTAGCAAAAGAGCTGGAAGAAGTTAGTGGAGGGGCCGGCGGAAGAAAGAAACAACCGGAGAGGAGAAGGCGACGGAGAAGACCGGGCCTCCGCTAGCAAAAGAGCTAAAAGAAGTTAGCGGAGGCCCAGCGCAAGAAAGAAAGAACCGGAAAGGAGAAGAGGGGAGAAGGCGACGGAGAAGACCGGGCCCCGCTAGAAAAAGAGTTGGAAGAAGATAGCGGTGGCCCGGCAGAAGAAAGAACCGGAGAGCGCGGCGACGACACCGGAGACCCCCGAAGTCGGAAGAAGACCCCCGGAGCTGTGCAATGAAATACTTTTAAAAACTGTGTTGTGTTTTTATTGCAATTTTTTTCCACCAGGTGAATGAGTAGGGGTACGATGTACCCCATACTCATTCACATAGGGTGGGGGGGCCGGGATCTGGGGGCCCCCTTATTAAAGGAGGCTCCGAGATTCCGATAAGCCCCCCGCCCGCAGACCCCGACAACCAACGGCCAGGGTTGTCGGGAAGAGGCCCTGGCCTCATCAACATGGGGGCAGGGTGCTCTGGGGTAGGGTCTTCCCCTGCGGCCTGCCAGGTTGCGTGCTCGGATAAGGGTCTGGTTTGGACTTTGAGGGGGACCCCCACGCCGTTTTTTCGGCGTAGGGTTCCCCTTCAAATCCAGACCAGACCCAAGGGCCTGGTATGCTCCTGGAGGGGGAACCCACACCGTTTTTTTTTTCTTTAAAAATTGGCGTGGAGTTCCCACTCAGGATTCATACCAAACGCAGTGCCTGGTATTGGCGGTAATCCACGTCGGATCCCCGCTCAATACAGTGCCGCGTCTCCTCGCTATTGCAGCGAGCGCGACACGTGTCGCCACCCTGTTGCCGAGATCTCGGCACTCCTGTCGCCGAGAATCTCGGCGATGGGAGCGCGATAGATATACAATATCGGCGGCACCTACTGTACAACACGTACGACGGCACTATAAATGGGAAGTTCAAATCCAATGGCGCTCCCCTTTGGGCTGATTTTGCTGAATTCGTGTTACCGCGTGTTAGTAAAAGTTTGGTGTTAGCCCATTCGCGCTTTTCATTCTCCGTGCTATTCAGGTCGTTTTCTGGTGTTCAGTTTGTGCTTGTGAGTTCGTATCTGTCTTTCAGTGCGTGTAGTCAGGTCGTATCTGTTTTTCAGTGCGTTCTTGTCCACTCGTTTACTGGTTTTCAGGTCGTTCTTCATAGGCCCTGCTGTTCCACAGTGCGTTCTGTTTAAGTTCATTCTGACCAGCCGACCTGTTTCTAGCCATGATGGAAGTACGTTCTCATCGTAGAGCTCGTGCTGCGTATGCGCTTGGTGTTGCGGTTAATATTTTGACACAAGCTCAGTCCATGAACAGGGTGAGGAGGAGTTCATGGACCAAGAATTGGTTGCTCCAGCGGGACCAATTCTCTCATATGCCTCTGCTGCGGGAAATCCAGGAGAATAATCCTGATGACTACAGGAATTATCTCCGGATGACGGACCTCGTTTTTCACAGTCTGTTGGATTTGGTGTCCCCCTATATCACGAGGCAGGACACTGTGATGCGCCAGGCCATCACTGCCGAGCAGAGGCTCATCGCCACCTTGCGATACCTGCCGACTGGGAGAAGCCTGCAGGACCTCAAGTTCACGACAGGCATCTCCCCCCAGGCTCTGGGGGTCATTATACCTGTTCTGCTATCATACAAGTCATGCAGAAGGACTATATTAAGGTAAATTTTCTCCTTTAACATCACATTCTATGTACTTCATGTATGCTAATGTATTTTATTTCTTTCATCATTCCCTAATTACCATGATTGTAATATGCTGTGAATGTCCCCTTTGTCCTCATGCATGCTGTAAGCTTTTTTTGGCCTACATGCACATTTGCCTTCACTAACCTCTCCAGCATGCTATCCTGGGCCCAAACACACCTAGCCTAGTCACTTAACAATGTATTTTGTCAGCTCCATTGTATTGCACCTCCCCCCCCCTGTCAGGAAAGACGTTCTCTCACTCATCCCAGCAATCGGGGGTCTCAGAATCTCTATGCACAGGCAGACCCGTTCGGCGCATGCGCGATAGCGGCAAACGAGCGTGCGCGGGCACGCGATAGTGGTGAGCGGGCGCACGCGGGTGCGCGATAGCGCGCGCGCGCCTATGACGCAGTTTGGCGCCAAAGACTGCCTATTTAAAGAGAGCTGTCACTCTGCATCCTTGCTGTCCGGTCTACAGCGTTTCCTGAAGACCCTTGTTACCTGAACCTCTGATCTAATTGCTCTGGTACCTGACCCGGCTTCCCTTGGCTTCTCCAGTCTGCTGCCCGCCTCCGACCACGGCTCGTCCCGACTTCTCTTCTGCCTTCTCCTCTAACCAGTTTGCTGCCCGCCTGATACACTGACCCGGCCTGGACTTTAACTATTCTTGGATCCTGCTTTGTACTCATCTGCCCGCTTGTGTCTGACCCGGCCTGTCTTCACCAAGTCTACTTCCTGATCCTCTGGTGCCTGCTGCGGACCACTGCACGTCTCCCACCAGTTATCCACCGCTGCAGTCTGCTGCTTCTACTTCCACCTGCCTCAGTTCCTGCCAGGCACTTGTGCTCCTTTGCCCTCCTGAGCCCCTGTCTGCTCTATCAGGGGTTCTCGAGTCAGAGGTCTACGAGAGGCCACTCCCTGCACGTCGGGCTCACCTACCAGGTACGTGACAGTACCGGACAGCCATGTCTGAGCCCACGCAGGGAGCCTCTCCCATGGAGGAACTCTGCCGTCACCTAGATGGACTTACTACGGCAGTCAGGAACTTACAGGAAGGCTATACCCGCCTAGAGGAGCGTGTCCAGACCCTGTCTAACACGGCACCTGCCGCACCTGGAGCTTCTCCCGCACCCTCAGTCGTCATGTTACCACCTGAACCCCGGGTTCCTCCTCCCGAGAGGTTCTCTGGAGATCGTAGTAAATACAGAGCTTTTCGTAACGCCTGTGAGCTCTTTTTCGCTCTGCAACCCAGGACCTTTTCCCTTGAAACCACCAAGGTGGGCTTCGTCATCGCCCTACTATCAGGCGAACCTCAGTCTTGGGCCCACCGCCTTCTGGAGCATAAAGACACCTGCCTCAACCTCCTGCGCACGTTCTTTGAAGCCATGGATCTTCTCTACGAGGATCCCCAACAAGCAGCCACAGCGGAAGCAGCATTATGTTCCCTGCAGCAGGGTCGCAGGCCCGTGGAGGACTACGTGTCCGAATTCAGACGTTGGAGTTCGGACACAAATTGGAACGATGCTGCCCTGCGCCACCAGTTCCGTATGGGCCTTTCCGAGCCCCTTAAGGATGAACTGGCTCGAGTTGGCATCCCAGCAACACTGGACGCTCTAATTCTTCAGTCTACCTTAATTGACAGGCGGTTAAGGGAACGAAGAGCTGAACGTACCGCTGGTCCCTCTCGTCCTGTATGGATGCTACCTCGTGTGTTCAACCCTGCTCACTCCGCTCCTCTGGCTCCCGCTCACCCGTCTGCTGATACTTCGGAACCCATGCAACTTGGCCTGCTTCGCCCCTCGCTCACCCCCGAAGAGCGCCAATGGCGGCGATTCAACAATCTCTGCCTCTACTGTGGGGAACCAGGTCATTTCGTGAGGTCCTGTCCTGCTAAGACCCGTAAGTGTTCCTCTATCTTTTCTACCTACTCACCTACTTCGTTTGACAACTCAACTCATCTGGCTGTCTCTGTCTCCTTACAGCTTCCAGGAAGGAATATACTAACTACCGCAATAATTGATTCCGGAGCATGTAGCGGTTTTATGGACGCTTCCTTTGCCAACAGATTCCAGGTCCCCTTGCAACCCCGAGCTAAGGGACTTTCTGTACACCTGGCCGATGGATCAGCTATTAAGTCAGGGCCAGTCATACTGGAAACCGTCCCTTTAAGTGCAACCATCTCCGGTAATCACCGGGAGTTACTTCGCCTGGACATCATTGAATCCCCCCTGTTTCCCATCATACTGGGTATGCCCTGGCTGAGGGCACACAACCCACAAATTGACTGGACCACGAGTAAGATCAGCTTCCCCTCTCCTTACTGTCATCAGCACTGTGTGCCAGAAGTTGCTGACGCTCCCTCCTCACTGCTCTGCTTAGACGCTGACTCCGAAACCCGCCAGTCCGTTCCCGAAGTTTACCATCATTTTTTGGATGTATTCAGCAAAAAGGGTGCAGAAACACTTCCCCCGCACCGATCCTATGACTGTCCGATTGAGCTCCTCCCCGGGGCAGAGGTGCCATTCGGAAGGATCTTCCCTCTAACCGAACTAGAGCTCGGGACCCTCAAGACCTATATCGACGACAACCTGGAGAAGGGGTTTATCCGCCCTTCTACTTCACCAGCAGGAGCAGGAATCTTTTTCGTCGAAAAAAAAGACCATTCCCTACGCCCTTGCGTAGACTACCGTGCGCTAAATAAGATAACAATTAAAAACCGGTACCCTCTCCCTTTGGTGCCAGAACTATTCCAGAGACTCGGGGCTGCAGCCATATTCACTAAATTGGATCTTCGTGGGGCCTACAATCTGGTCCGGATTCGTAATGGGGACGAATGGAAAACTGCCTTCCGTACCCGATTCGGGCATTTTGAATATCTCGTGATGCCCTTCGGTTTGTGTAACGCCCCTGCCACATTCCAACACTTTGTGAATGACATTTTCAGAGACTACCTAGACTTGTTTGTGATAATTTACCTGGACGATATCCTGATTTTCTCCTCGTCCTTGTCCACTCACCGAGAGCATGTCAGGAAAGTGTTAACCCGACTCCGTCAGCATGGCCTTTACGCGAAACCCGAGAAATGCGAGTTTGAACAACAGAGCATTCAGTTTTTGGGACTAATTATCTCCATAGAAGATATCAAAATGGACCCACAAAAAGTTTCCGCCATCTTGGATTGGCCAATTCCTACAGACAAAAAAGGGATCCAACGCTTTGTAGGATTTGCAAATTTTTATCGCAAGTTTATCCTAGGATTTTCTACCATCATCTCGCCCATCACCAGTTTGACGAAGCAAGGCATACGATTCCATTGGACCCCGGAAGCCCAAGTTGCCTTCTCCACCTTAAAGGATCAGTTTGTCTCGGCCGCGGTCCTGAAACATCCAGACCCCGCTCTGCCTTACATTTTGGAAGTAGATGCCTCTGAGATCGCAGTGGGGCGGTGCTCTCCCAGAGACAGGGTCCCAAGTCGCAGTTGCATCCAGTCGCATTCTTCTCTCGGAAGTTGTCCGAAGCTGAGAGGAACTATGATGTGGGGGACAGAGAGCTACTCGCAATTAAGGCCGCGTTGGAAGAGTGGCGCTACTTACTAGAGGGGGCAGCACATCCTATTTTGATCTACACAGACCACAAAAATCTGGAGTACTTGAAAGTAGCCAAGAGACTGAAACCACGTCAAGCCCGATGGGCACTTTTTTTTACCAGATTTTCATTCCATATAACCTACAGGCCCGGGTCCAAGAACACCAAGCCAGATGCGCTGTCACGGATGTTTAGCGGAGCTGAAGCTCTCTCACCCCCAGACACCATCCTGACTCCCGGAAATTTCCTTCTGCTGCAAGGAGACCTACTTTCTCAGATTAAGCAGGCTTCTACCAATGAGACCTACCCACCGGATGTTACCCTACAGTTGAAAGACGACCTGCTGTGGTTCAAGGACAAGATCTTCGTGCCTCCACAATTACGGATTAACTTTCTCAAATCTTGTCACGATCATGAACTGGCTGGCCATTTTGGGGTGCACAAAACATCTGAACTTCTCCAGCGCACGTTTTGGTGGCCTCAACTGTCTAAGGACTGCAAGGAATATGTGGAATCATGCATTACGTGCATTCGGAACAAGGGCAGCAAGACCAGAGCTTGGGGTCTGTTGAGGCCTTTGCCCATTCCAGACAGACCTTGGAGAATGATTTCGATGGACTTTATTGTGGAACTACCATCATCAGAAAATTGCACTACCATTTTTGTGGTAGTAGACAGACTTTCCAAGATGGCCCACTTTCTGCCCATGAGATGTACACCTTCTGCCCCCGAGACCGCAAAATTATTCATCAAAGAAATCGTAAGACTGCACGGCATTCCTGTGAACATTGTATCTGATCAGGGGGTGCAGTTTACATCCAGATTCTGGAGGGCACTCTGCGAATCTTTAAAGATTGACCTTTCCTTCTCTTCAGCTTATCATCCCCAGACCAATGGTCAGACGGAACGCACAAATCAGACCCTGGAGCAATATTTGCGCTGTTTCTCTTCCTTCTCTCAAGACGACTGGGTACCACTATTACCCCTCGCCGAGTTCGCCTACAACAATTCCGTTCATTCAGCAACCAAACAGTCACCGTTCTTTGCAAACTACGGCTTCCACCCTCTGTTCCTGTCTAATAATATTCCAGAGTGTGCGGTCCCAGCCGCCCAGGAGACCCTGAACTTCCTCAGTACCAACAGCAAGTTGCTTCAGGAGACAATGGCAAGGACTCAGGCGCATAATAAGGAGGTGTTCGACAAAAAGAGGAGGGGGGAACTTTACCTTACACCCGGAGATCTAGTCTGGCTGTCCACAGTGAATCTAAAAATGACATGCCCTTCTAAGAAACTGGGCCCCAAATTTGTGGGTCCTTTCCCTGTAACAAGGAAAATTAATGACGTGGCATACGAGCTGAAATTACCGGAATCTTTTCGGATACACCCGATATTCCATGTGTCGCTACTCAAACCTGCAGTCCCAGATCCCTTTCCCAATCGAGGTATTGGCCCTCCTGAGCCCGTGCTCATCAATGGTGAGGAAGAGTTTGAAATCGAGTCTATCCTGGACTGCAGGAAGAGACGCAACCAAACCCAATATCTGGTTAAATGGAAGGGCTATGGCCCCGAGGAAAATTCCTGGGAACCGGAAACCAACATTCATGCCAAAAGGTTGATCACGGCCTTCAAAAGGTCTCACCCAGGTAGGCTGGCTCAGTTGGGCATCCGGAGGCTGCCCGTAGGAGGGGGGCAATGTCAGGAAAGACGTTCTCTCACTCATCCCAGCAATCGGGGTCTCAGAATCTCTATGCACAGGCAGACCCGTTCGGCGCATGCGCGATAGCGGCAAACGAGCGTGCGCGGGCACGTGATAGTGGTGAGCGGGCGCGCGCGGGTGCGCGATAGCGCGCGCGCGCCTATGACGCAGTTTGGCGCCAAAGACTGCCTATTTAAAGAGAGCTGTCACTCTGCATCCTTGCTGTCCGGTCTACAGCGTTTCCTGAAGACCCTTGTTACCTGAACCTCTGATCTAATTGCTCTGGTACCTGACCCGGCTTCCCTTGGCTTCTCCAGTCTGCTGCCCGCCTCCGACCACGGCTCGTCCCGACTTCTCTTCTGCCGTCTCCTCTAACCAGTTTGCTGCCCGCCTGATACACTGACCCGGCCTGGACTTTAACTATTCTTGGATCCTGCTTTGTACTCATCTGCCCGCTTGTGTCTGACCCGGCCTGTCTTCACCAAGTCTGCTTCCTGATCCTCTGGTGCCTGCTGCGGACCACTGCACGTCTCCCACCAGTTATCCACCGCTGCAGTCTGCTGCTTCTACTTCCACCTGCCTCAGTTCCTGCCAGGCACTTGTGCTCCTTTGCCCTCCTGAGCCCCTGTCTGCTCTATCAGGGGTTCTCGAGTTAGAGGTCTACGAGAGGCCACTCCCTGCACGTCGGGCTCACCTACCAGGTACGTGACACCCCCCCTAAAATGTGTCCAAATGTTTTGCTTCTCATTACATTCAAAAAGGGGAGTGAGTGCAGGAGCGGGCCTACAGAGTAAGATTTCCCACATCCCAATGGTAAAGTGGACGGAAGGGGTCCCTCTTGCAGGACTTTGAAGGGAAATACTCTGATATTAAATGCGTAGAGAGTTTGAGTAGAAAAAAGGGGTTGTTTATTTAACAAAAATGTGAAGGTAGATGGATGAGATCTACATGACATAAAGCAATATTGACAAGAAGGATGCAAACATGTGACCATGCAATATACAATTCTGACAATCAAAAGACACCATTGAATGAAACATAGAATGATGAAACCAACGCGTTTCGAAAAGATTTTTCTTCTTCAGGGAAATGATTGCGACCAGTATCCGCCCGGATATGAGGACACCCCCAAGGAACGAGACCCCAACAGGGGGCATGGCACACTGGTGATGGAGGGGTGTATTTACAGGTTGGAGTGTGGACACTGTGAGGTATTCAGGAGAAGGCTTGTTGTGGTCCACTGGGCTTTCCTGTGCCTGGAGAAGTGCATATATTGAAAGGACAGTCTCTCTGTAGTGGGGTCCTGGAAGCAATCCACTGCGATGGAGGGTTCTGCCCTGCGCTTCCTATCCTGAGGCAGGATCAGGGAGGCAGTGGACAGCAGCGTCTAAGCAGCAGCGTCTATGTGTGAGCCGGCTCACACATAGATGCTGCCTGTTGGGGTCTCGCTCCTTGGGGGTGTCCTCATATCCGGGTGGATACTGGTCGCCGGACCCTGGTGGGGCGCAGTCCTTGAAGCAAAGGCACCCGTTTGTTTGTTTTAAATTGGATGCAGCAATATGACTCTCAAGCAATCACACATGACAGGCTAACTACTGCTGACACAATCATTTCCCTGAAGAAGAAAAATCTTTTCGAAACGCGTTGGTTTCATCATTCTATGTTTCATTCAATGGTGTCTTTTGATTGTCAGAATCGTATATTGCATGGTCACATGTTTGCATCCTTCTTGTCAATATTGCTTTATGTCATGTAGATCTCATCCATCTATCTTCCCATTTTTGTTTAAATAAACAACCCCTTTTTTCTACTCAAACTCTCTACGCATTTAATATCAGAGTATTTCCCTTCAAAGTCCCGCAAGAGGAACCCCTTCCGTCCTCATTACATTCAGGCAGAGTGGTAGTGTCTTTTTTTTGAGGGCCCAAACTCAGCTAGAACCCCCCCCCCCCTAAAATGTGTCCAATGAGCCATCAGAGGGGGTGAGAAATGTGATAATTGTGCCTTCTATTTTTGTCTATAACTACTCCTTAAAAAAAAATTATGCTAATGTTGGCCAAGAATGTTTTTGTGTAATCTGCTTGCAATGTTATGTGCAAAAGTCCTAAATTATTTTTCTTGTTTGACTCCACAGTTTCCTTCATCGCCACAGGAATGGCAGACTGTGGCATCCCAGTTTGCCGAGCGGTGGGACTTTCCTAACTGCGGAGGGGCGATAGATGGGAAGCACGTCCGCATAGTGCCACCACCCCGTTCGGGGTCATACTTTTTTAACTATAAAGGTTTTAATAGTATTGTGTTAATGGCGGTGGTGTCGGCACACTCTAAGTTTATGTATGTGGACGTGGGGAAGAATGGCCGGATGTCGGATGGGGGTGTCTTCGCACAGACGGAATTTGCCCGACGTCTCCAGAGTGGTGGCCTGGCACTACCACATGATGAGGAGAACGTTGAGGGCCTTCCTTTTGTTTTTATCGCGGATGAAGCTCTCGGGCTGGGACCACACCTGATGAGGCCATTTCCCCTGAGGACCCTCACCCCGGAGAGGAGGGTTTTTAATTACCGGCTGGCCAGAGCCCGAAGGGTTGTTGAGAATGCCTTTGGGATAATGGCCAGCCTGTTCCACCTGTTCCTTACATCGATACATATGGCAGAATACAAAATAAATCATATTGTTTTCACCTGCTGCATACTGCACAACTATTTACGCAGAAATGCACCCAATTATCTGACTACTGTTGGGCCTGAGGCCGGACTTTCTGACAATGCCCTGATGGGCCTGGATACTGGCCGTATTGGCTTGGCCCCCCAAAGCGCCCGTGAAGTGTGGGATAAATATGTGGAGTACTTTACGGGTAGGGGGGCCATTGCTATGCCAGACAATTTATGATTTTTTACCATAAAAATAAAAAATATATATTTTCAGTAAAAAACTTGATATGTCACTATTGCTTGTGTTTCTTGAATCTGTCTCCCAGGTTCTCCTAGTACACTTGTAGTGCCAAGTGGATTTGTCTTTAGTAAGTAACCACAATTGTCATGGTAAACAAGAACTTATTTTTCAAAATGGTATTGAGCATAGAAAGAAGAAGCCACACATTGTTGAGTAGAAAAATATTGTACTCTGTGCACAACTTGTGCGTTTTTTTTTTTTAGAACATTCTAAACAGTGTTTTACCAAAAATATATTTAGTTTTTTTTGGTTTTGCATAAACACGCATGTTTCAAACAATAAAACGTATAAAAACAATGGAACTTACAAAATTCAACCTTAGAAAAGCTGAAGGCAATAGCAGACATTATTTAGTATTTCAAAAATGTTTTGCTGTTGCCTGAATGAGATGGGGTGATGTCACCCCTGAACAAGCCAAATTTGGAAGATGCACACAAATTGTGCGTCAAAATGGGGATTTCCTTCCTGATCCCATGCCAAATGTCAACATGTGCTATCTCCCTATATGGGGGATCAATGGCCGTGTTTTGGGGGTGCAAACCCTTCCTCTCACCTACTTGAGTTGCGAGGAAGTGGTTGCACCCTCAAAACACGTACATTGATTTGCCCTGATGGGAGATAGCACATGTTGACACACTGTGTGCATGTTCCAAATTTGGCTTGTTAAATTGCACAAAATTTTCAAGAAGTAGGCCACAAAAACGTGAAATGGTGACATTAAAAACATCTTTATACTCTCCCCCAAAACATCAATCATGTTTTTAATTTGTTGGTCAAAACTATAGAGTTTGTGCCTTATAACGTCAATTTCTCGACTCATAACCATGAGATCCTGGATTATGATTTGTGCGCTCCCACTGGGGAAAGGAGGAGATTGATCTTCCACAAGCAGCACATCACCTAAAATAACAAAAAAGCACTTGTCTTATTCCCTGAATCTGTGGTGTATGACACTGACCTGTCGTGGTGACAATCTCGCACACTTCCTCCACATCTTCTTTCTCCACCTCTTCTTCCTCCACCTCTCCTTCCTCCACCTCTTTCCTCCGCATCCTGAGGTTGGGATTCTCTCTGGTCCCCTTCTTTCGGAGGTTGGGGTTCCCTCTGTTCTTTCCGAGGTGTGGGGTCTCCGCTCCCCTATGAGAATAAAACAAAAGGTATACTTTAGCACACAGATATTTGAGGTCAGAAATAGGAATATGAAACATTGCTTGGAAGCGGGGTTCAATTGTCTGTTTTGGCAGAGTTACAAGCTGAAGACATGTTTTTTAATTTATTTCTAAGCTGGAATACTGACCTTTTTTGTCCAAGTTACACACATGGAGACACCCCAAAAGTATCCACTGTAGCACCTGTGTGGGACACCCTAAAAAGGTTGTTCTGGTGTCCCACACAGGTGCTCCAGAGTACAGCTGTGGAAACAGCTGCTGAGTGTCCTTTCTTTTACACTGAATCAAGTTTGCATTTCACATTCTAGTTCAAAACACATCATCTAGACAACAATGTTTATAAATGTTGTTTTAATCGAATTAGGCATGACCAAATGTGGTTTACCTGTATCTGCACAAAATATCTAATTTTGTGGAGGATTGATGTTTACTACGAACGATTATACTTTGGCCACTACCCTGAAAGTTGCCATTTTCAAATATCCAACCAGTCAATCAAAGCACATGGAGCAAAACATGCAAGTATAATAATCAAATTATTAATAACACAGGAGAAATACTTACTTTTTACTAGCAATCTTTTGATCTTCCTGTACTGCTCCGGCTCCCTCAGCTTCAGATCAGACCACCTTTTAGTCAGCTGCTCCTTGGATCTCCGGACCCCAAATTTATGGTACAGACTCAACACTTTGCCCATTATTTTGGCCTTCCTGAGATTAGGGGTGTTGTACGGCCCGTGCTTCCCATCATAATCTCTCCTCCACAAGATGTCCACCATCTTCGCCATCTCAGCAAAGGACATATTACTGGCCTTGTATCTTCTCCTGGATCGGTACGTTTCAGGCTCCGGGCTTTCCTCGTTGGAACTTAAAACAACCCGCACCTGCTGTGTCACCGCCATGTCGTCTCCCACTGTGCGTCGAACGAGAAGGAGCGGGGAATATCCGAGAAAGAACGTCACGGGCGGCCGACGTGGGCGGAAATATAATGATAACACGCATGTGTCGTAACGACGTTGTGTGCACGGAGTAAGGAGGACCGGAAGTTCCGAACGTCACTGATGAAGGTAAAAATGAAAGTTGGGGCATCAGTATACTGATTCATGATTTTAAACGGCTAGATTGGGATAATATTAGGACGGTTTAGGCTGACCTAGTGTTTTTGTCTTGTGTTTTATCTTGCAGCAAAAATGCTGAGTTTTAAGGATCCTGTGATATTCAGAGCATTTATCGATAAATATAGAGAGCTCACAAACTTGTGGGAGGTAAAAAAAACTCTTTATACCATAATCGTGTGGTACGGAGGGCAACAATTGAGAAATTAGTGGAATATATGAAGACCTGGATCCCAGGGGCGGCAGACTATAACATGATGAACAATAAAATTAATAATATGAGGAATAGCTACAAAAAACAGTACAAAGAAGTCCGCGAATCCCGGAGAACAGGAGCATCAGCAGACCAAGTACCACCTTGTTCACTATTCAAGGCATGTTGTTGCGCAGCTTGATTTTTTCTAAAATTGTTTCTTTTGTGTGTGTCTCACATTTTCTAGTTGCAGCACAGTTATTTTTTAATTCCCAATTCAATTTGGCTCACGAGTTATTAGATTGCTTTTTAGACAGCGCAGTATATTCACCCATTTATTACTACCAACACCTGTGATTTCTGGACGACCAGATTGAAGCCAGGGAATCTATTTCCAGCCTTCCCTCCACCCTTCCCTCCAGCGTTCCCTCCACCCTTCCCTCCACCCCTGCAGAGGGTGACGAGGAGCTAGCTGACCTCGAAGAGCCGGATCTGCACATCTATAGTCAGGTATAGTATTTTTCTACATATGTATTGTCCTAGAATTATTGTTGGGAACTAGATGTTATTATTCCAAAAGTAAATAATTAAAAAACTAAAAAAAAAAAAAGACAGTAGTAGCCAGAATTAATTGGGACAAGAATGAAAAATGCTGGGGTCAGAATGAGAGTCTTTTCTATCTATTAACATTAAATTTGCAACAGTCATGAGCTGAAAATTGTGTGTGATTGATGAACCAAAAACAAAGTCCCTTTTTTTTATACACAGGATGAGGTCAGCCAGGAGGACGAGGCTCTGGAATGTGGCAGGCAGGAGGAGGGCGGGCCAAGTGGCAGTCAGCAGATGCCCAGGCCAAGTGGCAGCACCCATTTAGAGGTGCTTCCCCTCCAGGTCAGACCAAAAAGGCCCAGGAAGATCACCCAGGTGGAGGAGGAATCCCTGAGGATCATAGCAGCAGAGATCATGAGGGCCCCCCTCAACCCTGTAGAGGCCTATAGCTGCTACCTGGCCGATAAGCTCCATAAAGTGGAGGAGGGACAACGTGCCCTCTCTGAGGAGCTTATTTCTAGGGTCCTTCATAGGGCGGGGAGGGGCCAGCTGACAGAGGCCACACATCTGCGTGATCTAGCCCAGCCTTCTCCTCCTCCTCCTGCAACATTCCCACCACCAGAGCCACAGCCTGCAAGGGGGCGTGGAGGGAGCCGTGGAGGGAACGCTGCAGGGAAGCGTGGAGGGAACGCTGCAGGAAAGCGTGGAGGGAAGGCTACAAGGAAGACCAGAAAGTGATTCCCTGGCTTCAAGCTGCTCTGCCAGAAGACCCAGTTTGTTGGAGTACCACAGCCTGGGGATATGTATGACATCTGCTGCTGCTCCTGATTTCTGAGATTCGGGGACCAGATTGTGCTCCCAATTAGAGGGACTCCTCAAGATATTTATTTTATTTTCAATACACTTCATGTCTGCCTTTGGGGTCCAAAGGCTGCATAAATTCAACTAATTTCTCAATTGTTGCCCTTCATCTTTATTTTGTTTCCATAATAAATGGATATTTGATTTAATTTAAATAGTTGCCTATGTGTTTTTCTTGTGAGTAGGAAGGTACATTTCATAAATACAATGTGCAATTAACAAGGGACACCAACACCAACCTCCTTGAGGGAAGATAATAATGTTGTTGTGATAATTTGACCAGAAAAAAAATGGAGATCACAAGAAAATATTAAAAGGCCAGAAAAAAAAGGAGATCTTGGTTCAAATCACCAACAAAAACAAAAAAATAAATAAACATTTTTGGAGACCTGCCTTTAAAATAAAATACGAAGATTCATGAGATCACAAAGAAATAATTTTGACAGAACTCGGTGTGAATATCCGCACCGAAAACATTTTTTTTTTCGAGCATTAGAAAGAAGAAAAGAATGCGCTACATTTATCGATGCAATAATTTGCAGCATGACGAATGTGCTATCTCCATTACGAATGCTACTTTTACCAGAACGAGCGCACCTGTCTTGTAATTTAGTCTGAGCATGCGTGGATTTTTCTCCGATGGAGTTCCACACAGACGATCGGAATTTCCTATCGGTTTTATTTCCATCGGAAAAATTTAAAACATGTTCTATTTTTTTACACTGATGGAAAAAAGTCCAATGGGGCCCACACACGATCGGTTTTTCCGATGAAAAAAGTCCATCTGACTTTTTTCATCTGAAAAAACGATTGTGTGTACAGGGCATAATAGAGCGGAAATCTTTCAATGGGGACACTAGTTCTGGTGACACCACTGAACTCCCTCGCTTTGGAGGGATTTCATCTCATTCCCTGTTTTTGCTGTGGGACAGGAAGTGAATAGAATTCTCCCCAGTGAGACACAGATAGCAAAAAAAACTGACAGGGGGTTAACCCCTCCTTACTCTATCCAAAAATGAAAGAAAGGTTTTAGCTTTAGTGACACTTTAAGTATCCCTTCTTCCTTGCTACATACCAAGACTGCAGGATATCTAAAATTGTGATTGCAGTTGATGGAATCAATGATGGTTCTCCATCAGCTGTAGAGAAATATATAATAAGGAGAGTAAAAAAGTAAAAATGGTGTAGTAAAAATAAACAAAAATTCAATTATTTGGTACTCAGTGATATAATGAGGACAGTTGATGGAACCAATGATGGTTCTCCAACAACTGTAGAAAAATATATAATAGGGAGAGTCAAAAAAAACAAGTACACACAATCGGAATTTCCGTCGGAAAAACCTTGGATGTTTTGTCTGATGGAATTTCGCTCAAACTTGGCTTGCATACACACGGTCACACAAATTCTGTCGGAAATTCCGACCGTCAAGAACGCGGTGACGTACAACGAGCCGAGATCAATGAAGTTCAATAGGCAATTTGGCTCTTCTGCTTGATTCTGAGCATGCATGTTTTTTTGCGCGTCGGAATTGCATACAGACAATCGGAATTTCCGATGGGAACTTTTCCCGTTGGAAAATTTGAGAACCAGCTCTCAAATTTTTCTTGCCGAAAATTCCGACAGAAAAATTCAGATGGCGCCTACACCAACCAAAAGTTCACATCGGACTTTTGTTGTCGGAATTTCCGATCGTGTGTACGCGGCATAAGAAGGCTGGCCGGGGGCTAGCCTGTATTTGTAGGAGGAGTCTGGGGGGTATATGTATCCCTCCTCTGTCGGATCCCTCGGCTCGTATTCCTGGTTGGTTCCATCATACCTTACGATTTCATCACTTCCGGTTTTTGACACTTCCGGTTTCCGTCACTTCCGGTTTCCATACAGAGAGACAGCAGCACGGCGTTTGAGCTGCACCAAGTGGATTTTCTTTCTCCCGGCGCTCACGCGTGCGGTAAAATGCAGGCCGGGGGAGTCTTCAGGGGGTGCCGTCTGCATTTCACTATGCATAGGTCGGTGACTGGTATGGTTAGTTGGGCAACGCCCACCCGGTCACCAGAGCCAGGTCCTCCACCCTCTGGTAGCCACCATTGTCATGTCATGTTCCACCTTATGCTGGGTTACCTGTCGGGTTTTCAGGCTGGGTCATTAACTTCCTGCCACTGGCAGCATTATTGGCTCATCAGGTTGTCACTGTTGTTAGGCAGCACTGGACTTGTGGTTCTCCCACCTTGCGGTTTTGAGGGGGAGGTGTGCAGGCCCGACTAGATTCAGTCAGCTGTTTGGCATAGATATCTTGTAGCCATAGCTGTCAGATATCTCCTGGAAGGGCTGCTTGTGGTTCAGTCCTCAGGATATTCAGGGCCTCTGCTCTGCTTGGGGGAGGAGGTTCAGGCCAGGAGCTTCCTTCACCCATGATGGGTTGGGGTTGTAGTTCCACAGTGTATGGCTGCTTACATCTCCTTATTTCTTAGTATCATCCATCCGTGCGGGTATGGTTAGGAGGGGGTGGGAGTATGCACAGCTTAGTTCTTAGTTTCCCCGAGTGGGGGGGGGGGTTTCTCAACATTTCCTAACTCAGCTTGTTGGGATGTCAGTTCAGGCAGGTCCGTTGCCACACTATGGGCGCACTCGCATTTCTAAGTCTCTATCGCTGTCTGGTTTTTATGTCATTTCTGTACGTCTAAAGCCCCGTACACACGGTCGGACTTTTGCCCAACAAACTTAGTTTTAAGCAAGTTGGACCAACAATCCGACCGTGTGTATGCTCCATCGGACAAACTTTTTTTCGTTTGGTTTTGTTTTCATCGGACAAAAGTTGGGTCTGCAAACGGACAAACTTTTGCCCAACAAAAGTCCGATGGAGCAAAGTCCTACCGTGTGTACAGAAAACCATAGGACTTTTGTCCGATGGACAAAACAACTAATGTTAAAATCAACCAACAATAGCAGAAGTTGACCAAAGGGTGGCGGTAAAGAGCAAAAAAGAGCAGAAAAACCATGTGATGTTGCAAAAAGTTTTGGGAAAGTTTGCAGAAAAGTCCTGTGGTGTGTATGCTATGGGTGTGCCCGGCCAACTTCGTTCGGACAAAAATCCACGGAAAAGTCCGATGGAAGTCCGACCGTGTGTACGAGGCTTAACAGTGTGCGTTTTCATTTTTTATTTATTTTATGTCAGGATGTGTTGCGCTGGGACCAATTTCACAGGGCACGTTTGCTCACGGCTCCTTGTCTCCTCGGTTCTGTTCGTCCATTCAGCCATGGTCATGAGGGTGTGGAGGGCTTAAGCAGCTCACTTCCATTTACCCCTAGTCCGGGAGGGGTGTTTTTATCAGCATCATACGGCCCGCTGATGTAGGGCTGGTATACGGGTAGGCCCATTTCTCATCTGTTCTCAATGGGCGCATTTCATCTCCATGTTTCATCACTCTGGGTACAAGGTAGTTATGGCACATACAATAGTACCCTCGTGAGCATTTCTATGTCTTATCGTACTTTTCGTTCGGTTATATTTATCACATATACATGTGATCTTGTTTCAGGTGGTCCCCTAGCTTATAAGCAAGGCCAACAAGGGGCGCGTGTGTGCCTTTTTGTCATGGGTATAGTTAGCTAGTGCTTATATCTAGGGATCTGTCACGTCTACAGATCCATACGGGCTGAGGTTTTGATTTTAAATCATTGTTGGACCACGATCTTCTCGCCCGTATACCATACTTCATACGATGCACATTCACCATTACACCTTTACTACTACCCACCATGGTCTGTGTGTTCTCTTTTAATTACCTGTCTTTGCGCTGCAGGTTACTCGGGCTCACTTACTGTATACACTAGGGTGGTGTTTGTCATTAGCTTCATATTCACACGTTGTTGGTCTTTTCATTTCTGCACCTACATAGGTATGAAGGGGTGTTGTTGTTTTTTCATGTTCTGGTTGTCTGTTCTCATTTTCTCTAGTTTATGTTTCCTAGAGATCGGAAAGCTTTTCGGAAAGCGACGAATTGTGCATTTCATCTCTCCAACCCCGCATGGGGGTTCAGGGCATTGTAGCACCCCCGTCAATAGGAGTTGGACTATACCGAAGCTCATAGCTGAGCTTCACCGCAGGGGTATCCCTTTCCTGGCTACAGCTGGGGAGGCAGTACTCTTCAGATTGTTATTCCCAACTCCGTCCTAACCTCTTCCATCCACCAGTGCAGAACATGTTTCTGTGCATAATTCTTTAACTCAGATTTATGCGCTGCTTAATACGCTCTTAATACCCATGCTACAATTGCTAGACAGGATGGAGGTGATCAAGCTTGCTCGGTAGAGCTGAGGTGCTTGCTCTTCTCAGTGGGCCTGCAGATAATGTGAGAATTTCTTTACCGGTGGCAGCTCCTTCATCTTTAGCGGTGTCACCTTCATTGTCCCTGGCCCATTTCATCCCTGCCAATATTAGGAAGGACATTCTGATAGGCAAGATGTCAACCTGGCCTCTCTTCCAATAGCATCTCAGGACATTCCGGAGAACAAATCTTTTGCTTGCCGGGAGGTCTCGGTGGTGCTCAAAACTAAGGATCCCAGGCGTGACTGAAATGGCACCTCCATGTTCATTCAACAACCAACGAGCAGGCCTCCTAAAGTGTTTTCAGATGCCGCTGCCTCAGTCAGTTTTATGGCCATCTTCAGAAGTGGGTGGTTGGCCCCCGGATGTTTTTCGTCTGCCCAAGTCTGCGCATACTGTACTTCGGCATTGTTCGGTATTTACCCAATGCTGGCAGCAGAAGTCACATGGGGACTGGTTGGTCAGGGAGCTCAGTGTTTTTATTTTCGGATGGTTGGCCTCAGCAAATTATTAATAAGGTAAATCGGGGTCCCTTCTCATCATGTCCTTCATGCGTAGGTTGACATGGCTAGGCCTGATGTTCAAGTTTCACTTCCTGGGAGAGTTCATCAGTGGGAATCACAATGGCGCAGCCAAGGTTTTTCTCGACTTAATCTCACAAAAACATTTCTTACAGCACCTGGAAGCAGAGCTGGTGGGCAAGCCGGTTTCTCCTTACTCCCTTCTGGGCATGGATTAGGCACATTCTGGTCACAGGTGTTCAATCTGGCTGATGGTTCTTTATCCATCTGTAGCGGGTATGTACTTTTCAGAGTGTTAAATTCTGGTGAAAACATCAGTGATGTCTAGTTCCCTGCGGCTCAGCAGGTGGCGCTGTCACTTTGGCCCGGGGTTGAACCATCACTTGTCAAGGTCACCTGTGGCCAGGTGACAGATGCACACCGTAGGGGGACAGGAGTGCACCGCAAGGTAGTGAACCCTATGGCTGACTGCTGCGGGTAGGAAACTGGGTGGTTGTGGAAAGCGGGACCAGAGGAGCACAACCGGGATCCTAACGGAAGCTAGAGCCAAGATTCCCCAGGGCGCGGAGTCTAAGACCCAGCAGGTCTTCTCCAGGGCCTCTAATGGTGAGGATGTTATGCTGCAGGCTGGGACCAGGTCGCGGCCCCTGGAGTTTCCTAGCTCACGCCCCGTAGGATAAGGGGAAAAGAGGGGAAGCAGCAGCACAAGATATGAGAGAACCGAATAACAAGCTGAAGGTCAGGGGCCACAAGCAGACAAGGATAACGAAAGAACGAGCCGAAGGTCAAGGGTCACGAGCAGACAGGGATAGTCGGGGACAAGCCAATAACGTAACAGAGAGACAGACGTAGCACACGGCAGGCAGGAACCCAAACACACAATGCCTAACAAACACGTTGATCAGCAAAGCAGGCTTGCAGTGCACAGGTTAATATAGTGTTCTGTGATAGGGCCTGGGGTGGAGTCAGGCTGGGAGGAGATTATAAAGGAAGCCAGGTGAAAGGGTTCTGGCCTCTAAGATGAACACATGGGAAGGAAGGTAAGCTGACAGACAAACACTACTGCATATCCATGACATCACTGCAGTGCCGTACCCTTTGTGACCTCTCGCAGCAGTTGTACGGTGGGGCGGGAACCCACTGTGCTTGCTGGGAGAGGGTATAAAGGGGGCGGACATCTTTGCCACAAGGTCCGAGTCCCAGGCACCTTCAGCCTGAGGGCTGCTGTCCGCGGTCGGTGTGCAGACGGCCTAGGCCTGGACACTTGGAGTTCGTGTTCCATCCCAGACACCTTCAGTCTGGGGTGAGGTACTCAACCGGAGGCCTGGGACCCAGTACCTTCCATCGGGTCCCGCAAGGGAGGGATTGTCCTATGGTGCCCGGGTGTTGGGCACCCGAATCCAGAGGCGTAAGGGACCGGAGGAGGGATTCAACCGAAGATCTGGTGCAGCATATTGCCAGTGCCGGGTGAACCTCTGGAGACCGTCCGGATGGACATCTTTCCCGAACAGGGGCCAATTCATAGAGGAAGGTGGTTCATGTTCTATGACCGGTGGCAGCGGTTCAACTAGTCAACTCTGCTATTAGGCCTGTGGCAGAGGCCTCAACAGTTCATCCGGTCGGTGGCAGCGACCAATCTCGCTGCCGGTGGCAGAGACCGTGCGCCAAGCCTATTCACTTGCAAAGGAATAGGAGAGTTCATTTGTGCCTGGGCCTACTCGTATCCACACCCCTGTCTGTCTGTTACTAAAGTTCAACTGATTTTGTTCACCCTGGCAATGGAGAAATAAAAGAGTGTTGGACTTTTATTGGTGTGGGGCTCTATTACTGGCAGACACATCTCCAAGGAACAAGCAGAGGCTTCGTATGCAGAGAACAGACCCGAAGGTAATTCAAGTGAATTTGCTCAACCCTCATACACATATGAGGTGAGAGCTTGGCGTAGTGTTCCTGCACTCTCCTCTCCCAGGTATCCCTAGTCACCAGCCAAGTATTGATTCGAAGCAGAGAGGGAGAGTGAGGCCGCTACACATCATACTCTGAAGGCTTATACCGAGGGTTGGTAGATTTTCTTAGGTTCATGACTCTGGCTTTCGCTGCATTTTGCCTCAGCGAATTGACCTTATCCGCCAACACCATCAAGTATCTATTAGGTGACCAGCACTTCAGGCCCCTGCAAACTCCTGACAATCCGTCCATTTTTGCAGCTCACCCACTCAAAGCCTGGTTGAGGGGTATTCAGAGAAGTTAGGGATGATCTCATTGCCACAGCTACCAGTTAGCGGCCAGGTTTTCGTGGTGTTTCAGACTTATTATCTCCTTCCCCTTGGCGCAGGTCCCAGTTTAGTGCTCAAGGCAGTCCCCTCTTCACCATGCTTTACAACTTCCCAATAACCAGAATAGATAGACAGGCCAGGGGTTTGTGGTAAGTTTACAGTAACTGGTGTCCGATTGAAGTGTTTTTATCTTCTCTGCAATCATTTCGCAGCAGCTACTCTGGACAGCTCTTTGCTCCATTTTCCCACGCATCTTCTCTCTACATGCAGTTTGTTCTCATGTCCAGGTTGTACTTGCCAAATTAGGCTTAAATCCATTTAAAACCATTTTCTGGACATTCGTTTAGGCTCGGGGCAGCCTTTGCAGGTTCCAAACAGGGGGTCCTTTCTTATATCATCAAGTACATGGGGCGCTGGAGATCCTCCTGTTATAGCAGTTACATACCAGAACCCTTTACTGAAGTCATCCGGGCATTTGCTATTTTACTGGACTGAGGGTTGTTACCTGCCCTTCATTAAAGCTTTCATATCACACCTACTTTTGTGTGTTTTTGCCCTCTTTTAGGCATACTGACCAGCTAGGCCAAGGCACACCTCTGGTCTTTGGTAGTTGAGGTTATTGCATTTCCAAGTGAAGACTCTGACTACAAGTTAGAAGGCTGGTCGGAGGCCATTTGTAGGAGGCGTCTGGGGGGGTACATATCCCTCCTCCTCTGTTGGATCCCTCGTCGGCTCGTATTCCTGGTTCCCACCCTCCAGTTTCCCCCAAAGTTCCATTATTTCATTTACATCTTGCACATTTCATATACATTTATTCAGGGTATGCCCTCTTTTATGCATACTGACCAGCTAGGTTAAGGCACACCTCAGGTCTTAGTAGTTAGGGTTATTGCATTTCCAAGTGAAGACTCTAACTACAAACGACAATTATATGGTATTCAGTTATAGATAGAAAACAAATATCTACCCTATAATGCTTAATGTAGCAGTGGAAGGTACAAAACTAAACCGGATGCTTTCTATAATTTTTGCATCCAATCATACAACATTTCAACAGTGGAGTAGGGTAAATTTGTCTTTAATGTGGAAACTAAAAAAAGTAAAATTTGTCATATTTATCTCAGGTTGTAAACACATACCTTTCCGCCACTATCTTATCATAAGAGATTTGGTGGCATTTAATAAATTTGGGGTGATGCTATTTTTGTAAGATTTAATGGAAGAGTGAGTGTCAGGAATTTAACACTTGATAAATTTGAGGGTAGTCTTAAGTGAAATGGAATCCCAACATTTTTTAATCTTAGGACATGTTCACCAAATATAAATACAAATATAAATATAAAGAAACATGCCATCTTGTATGCATCCTCTACAGTAGAGTTCTCCAAACTATGGCTTATAGGCCAAATGCATCCCACCGCAAGATTTTATCTGGCTCTCTGATGTAAAAGATGATTCTAGTGGGGACTCTCATGTAAGGATTATCTCTGATATGGAAACTTTCATATAAGGAAGGGTCTTTGATTGGGACTCTGATGGGCTGAAGTTTGTTTAGAATTTCTTTCTGTTCTTTTACTAAAGTATTTTTATTTATTTTTAAATTTTTCTAAGCATATCAAGCCAATTACAAAGAAAATGTATTTGATTTGTTAAAGTGGAGGTCCGCCTAAAAAAATAAAAATATTAATAGCCAGCAGCTACAAATACTGCTGCTGCTGACTTTTAATAAATGGACACTTACCTGTCCAGGGTGCCCGCGATGTCAGCAGCCGAAGCCAATCAATCGCTCGGCTCTTGGCTGCCCCCGCCGCCATCCTCGGTGAGGGAATCAGGAAGTGAAGCCTTGCGCCTTCAATTCCCGGTTCCCTACTGCGCATGCGCGAGTCGCGCTGCATGTCCTCACTGGTCCCCGCTATCTTCTGGGACCTGTGTGTTTCCCAGAAGACAGTGGGGGAGGACAGTGTAGGCACCGGACATGATGTAGGTCACCGCGATCACCGCGGTGATCTATGTCAGGAAGTATGAGCAAATACCTGTATTACACAGGTATCTGCTCCCCATCCCCCTGAAAGGTGCCAAATGTGACACCGGAGGGGGGGGAGGAATCCAAAAATTGGAAGTTCCGTTTTTTTTTTCTTCTTTTTTGCCATTTGTGTCCCATTGGGGAGATTTATCTTCACTTCCTGCCCCATAGTCGTCGTCCCCGGTCACCAGAACTAGTGTCCCTGTTGTAAGATTTCAGCTCTGTCACTTTTCTGGAGTGAAGGGGAAAATGAAACAGGCATATTTATCCGACATTTTGTTTTTGATATGTAGCGGCCTCACCCCTCTCCCTTGCTTTATCGGTTATATGGCTGTTGTCTAGGGGTACCTGGGAGAGAGAGACGATACACACTACGGCCCATGTCCTCCCGTAACTAAGAGGTGAAGGCCAGAAGATTGGGCTTTTGTGTAGGTGTCCTAGAGTCAGGTCCAGTCCTTCGTCCCTGACTCCTTTGCTTAGTAACCCAAGTTCCACACAGTGAATAGGTACAACTCAGTTTTATTCTTCTCGCCAAGCAATAAAACAATCTTTCTCCTTTGGAAACATGGGGGACAGATCGAGGCACAATCCTTTCCCTTCTTGCTGCTGCTCACTGTGGTGTCACCAGTGGTGAATAGAGTTGAGCGGACACCTGGATGTTCGGGTTCGACGGGTTCGGCCGAACTTCGGAAAAAAGTTCGGGTTCAGGACCGAACTTTAACCCGAACCCGGACCTGAACCCGAACCCCATTGAAGTCAATGGGGACCCGGACTTCTAAGGACTGAAAAGGCTCTAAAAAGGTAATGGAAAGGGCTAGAGGGCTGCAAATGGCAGCAAAATGTTGTTAAGAGCATGGCAAGTGCTCTGCAAACAAATGTGGATAGGGAAATAACTTAAAATAACATAAAAAAAATAAAAATAAAAAATAATAATCTTGACCTAGGAGGACGAGGTCCATATGGAGTAGGAGGTTGAAGTGGCGGTGGATGTGGCTGTGTAGGTGGAAGCGGCGGTGGAGGAGGACGAGGTAGCAAACACTGATTCAAAAATACAACAATGGCTGTGTAATGCCGGTGATGTGTCGAATTCTGTCCCCTGTCAAATAGTGTCCACCCTGTACTGCGCTTGCTCAGTATGTAGGACAAGGGGATTTCGAAAATCTCCCAAGACGAACGGCGCCTGCGTGGTGAGTTCAGGTGAAGGCCACACCATCCGTGGTTCAAGACGAGCCAAGTGAGGCCGTGCCCGAAGCGTGGCGATCGAACCAAGCCCGTGAGGGGCCCTGTAATTATGTGCTACCGTATGTCCACTTCGATGGTGGGGCTTGAACCTGCACTCACAGCGCAGGCGCCGTTCATCTTCGGAGATTTTGTGAATCTCCTTGTCCTCTGTACTGCGCAAGCGCTGCGCCTTCGCAGTATGGGCCGGACACAATCCGATGGCCAGACAGTTTTTGTCACAACACCGGTATACATGTCTATTCTGCACAAGGTACGGACAAGTCCTGTGGGATCCATGCCTGGTTCATTTTAATGAACGTGAGCTTGTCCACATTGGCTCTGGACAGGCGGCTGCGCTTGTCTGTGATAACGCCCCCTGCCGTGCTAAATACACGTTCAGATAATACACTGGCTGCAGGGCAGGCCAGCACCTCCAAGGCATAAAGGGCAAGCTCAGGCCATGTGCCCAATTTGGAGACCCAGAAGTTAAAGGGGGCAGACCCGTCATCCAGTACGTGTAGGCCTGTGGACACATACTGCTCAACCATGTTGGTGAAATGCTGCCTCCTGCTAAGACGTTCCATCTCAGCTGGTGGTGCTGGTTGTTGTGGCGTGCTGACAAAGCTTTTCCACATTTCAGCCATGCTAACCCTGCCTTCTGAGGTGCTGCCGGTGCCCTGGCTGCGTTGGCGACCTCTTCCTCCTCCTCTGCCTTCGCCTTGTGCTTCCACCGTACGCCCGCTATCAGGTGGGAATGCCACCAGCAGCGCGTCTACCAGCGTGCGCTGGTACTCGCGCATCTTACGATCCCGCTCCAGTGAGGGAATTAAGGACGGTACGTTGTCCTTGTAACGGGGATCCAGCAGGGTGGCCACCCAGTAATCAGCACCAGTTAAAATGTGGGCAACTCGGCGGTCATTGCGGAAACACTGCAGCATGTAATCGCTCATGTGTGCCAGGCTGCCCAGAGGCAAAGAAAAGCTGTCCTCTGTGGGAGGTGTATCGTCTGTGTCCTCTGTATCCCCCCAGCCACGCACCAGTGATGGCCACGAGCTGGTCTGGGTGCCACCCTGCTGTGAAAATGCCTCCTCCTCCTCCTCCTCCTCCATCTCCTCCTCCACCTCGTCATCCTCCAGAACTGTTCCCTTTCCACCGGACAATTGTGTACCTGGCGTTTGTTGGTGCAGGAACCCACCCTCGTAGCCACTTGTGAAAGACTGCCCTGAAAGCCTTTGAAATGATCCCGCTTCCTCCTCCTCCTCCTCATCCTCCTGTGCCACATCCTCTTCCATCATCGCCCAAAGCGTTTTTTCAAGGAGGCATAGAACTGGGATAGTAACGCTAAGAACGGCGTCATTGGCACTGGACATGTTGGTGGAGTACTCGAAACAGCGCAACAAGGCACACAGGTCTCGCATGGAGGCCCAGTTATTGGTGGTGAAGTAGTGCTGTTCCGCAGAGCGACTCACGCGTGATTGCTGCAGCTGAAACTCCACTATCGCCTGCTGCTGCTCGCACAGTCTGGCCAGCATGTACAAGGTGGAGTTCCACCTTGTGGGCACGTCACATATGAGGCGGTGAGCGGGAAGGCCGAAGTTACGCTGCAGCGCTGACAGGCGAGCAGCAGCAGGGTGAGATCGCCGAAAGTGCGCACACACAGCCCGCACTTTCTGCAGCAGCTCTGGCATATTGGGGTAATTTTTAAGGAACCTCTGGACCACCAAGTTCAGCACATGCGCCAGACAAGGGATGTGCGTCAAACCGGCTAGGCCCAGAGCTGCTACGAGATTTCGCCCATTATCGCACACCACCAGGCCGGGCTTGAGGCTCACTGACAGCAACCACTCATTGGTCTGTTGTTCCATGTCCCTCCACAACTCCTGCGCGGTGTGGGGTTTTTCCCCCAAACAGGAAAGTTTTAAAACTGCCTGCTGTCGTTTACCCCTGGCTGTGCTGAAGTTGGTGGTGAAGGTGTTACGCTGACCGGATGAGGAGGCGGTAGAGGATGAGGAAGCGGAGTAGGAGGAGTTAGCAACAGGAGGCAAACTGAAGCGCCCTGCAATCCTCGGTGGTGGAAGGACATGCGCCAAACTGCTATCTGCCTCAGGCCCAGCCGCCACTGCATTTACCCAGTGTGCTGTTAGGGAGATATAACGTCCCTGACCGTGCTTACTGGTCCACGCATCCGTAGTTAGGTGGACCTTGCCACAGATGGCGTTGCGCAGTGCACACCTGATTTTGTCCCCCACTTGGTTGTGCAGGGAAGGGATGGCTCGCCTGGAAAAATAGTGGCGGCTGGGCACGACGTACTGTGGGACAGCCAATGCCATCAGGCTTTTAAAACTCTGCGTCTCCACCAGACGGAATGACAGCATTTCAAAGGCCAGGAGTTTTGAAATGCTGGCATTCAGGGCCAGGGATCGCGGGTGGCTAGGGGGGTACTTCCTCTTCTGCTCCAATGTTTGGGAGATAGAGAGCTGAACGCTTCCATGGGACATTGTGGAGATGGTTGGTGACCCAGGTGGTAGTGTTGCTGGCAGATCCTCTGTTTGCGGGGTGGCAGGTGCCACTGTCACTACAGAGGTGGATGAAGAGGCCGAGACTGCAGCAGAAGAGGAAGCAGGAGGAGCCAGAGACCTTTCTTGGTTTTTGAGGTGTCTACTCTACTGCAGCTCGTGCTTTGCACTTAGATGCCTGGTCATGCAGGTTGTGCTCAGGTTGAGAACGTTTATGCCTCGCTTCAGACTCTGATTGCACAGCTTGCAAACCACTCGTGTCTTGTCATCAGCACATTGTGTGAAGAACTGCCACGCTAGGGAACTCCTTGGACCTGCCTTTGGTGTGCTCGGTCCCTTGCTGCGTTGGGCAGTAGCAGACATACTGTCTAGCTGACAGACGCTCTGCTTTTGCACCCTGCTCCCTCTTCTGCTGTGCTGGTGGCTCTGTGCGACCACCGCCTCTTCCTCCAAACTACACTGGTCACCTGCATAACGTTGATTCCATGTGGGGTCGAGGACCTCATCGTCCTCCACATCATCTTCCACCCAGTCTTCACCCCTGCCCTCCTTGTCTGTCTGCACAATTGCGAAAGCAGCAGCAGTTGGCACCTGTGTTTCGTCATCATCCGAGACGTACTGCGATGGTCCTCCCATGTACTCATCATGAAACATAAGTGGTTGGGCATCGGTGCACTCAATCTCTTCCACTTCTGGGGCAGGGCTAGGTGGATGGCTAACAGAGTCATCGAAAAGCAGAAGAGACTGCTGCATGATTTGGGGCTCAGACTGCTTGGCTGATTTGCAAGGGGGTGAGGTGAAAGACTGATGGACATGGGTTTCAGGTGCCAACTCTGTTCTTTCATCAGAAGAGTGGGTGGGAGACAATGTGAAGGAACCCGAGGCACTGTCAGCAACCCAATCTACTATCGCCTGTACTTGTCCTGGCCTAAACATTCGTACAGCCTCATTAGGCGCGACAAAATACCGCCGCAGGCTCGGTCGCCTACTTGCACCTGAGGAAGGTGTTTCACTTGTGCGTGTATCTGCCACAGATCCACCACGTCCTCTCCCTGCAACAGGAGCTCCACCAGCAGCACCACGACCGGGGCCACCACGTCTCTTTGACCTTCTCCTCATATTTTCAAAATTTAGGATCTTGCCCTAAATGGGTGTTTTTGGAAGCGCAGAACACACCCACAGTACGTAACCGCTGAATCGCACAGCTACAGAACTGCAGAAAATGCTATTCAAAAAAAATGTTGTTTTTTTAGTATAGCACAGTAGGAGAAAACTATAAAGAAATTGTTTATTTCAAACACCTCAAAATATGTATAACACACTGCAAACTTTTTTTGGTGCCACTAAACGGTGTTTTTTGGAAGAGCAGAACACACCCACAGTACGTAACCGCTGAATCGCACAGCTACAGAACTGCAGAAAATGCTATTCAAAAAAAATGTTTTTTTAGTATAGCACAGTAGGAGAAAACTATAAAGAAATTGTTTATTTCAAACACCTCAAAATATGTATAACACACTGCAAACTTTTTTTGGTGCCACTAAACGGTGTTTTTTGGAAGAGCAGAACACACCCACAGTACGTAACCGCTGAATCGCACAGCTACAGAACTGCAGAAAATGCTATTCAAAAAAATAATTGTTTTTTTAGTATAGCAACGTAGGAGAAAACGATAAAGAAATTGTTTATTTCAAACACCTCAAAATATGTATAACACACTGCAAACTTTTTTTGGTGCCACTAAACGGCGTTTTTTGGAAGAGCAGAACACACCCACAGTACGTAACCGCTGAATCGCACAGCTACAGAACTGCAGAAAATGCTATTCAAAAAAAATTTTGTTTTTTTAGTATAGCACAGTAGGAGAAAACTATATAGAAATTGTTTATTTCACACACCTCAAAATATGTATAACACACTGCAAACTTTTTTTGGTGCCACTAAACGGCGTTTTTTGGAAGAGCAGAACACACCCACAGTACGTAACCACTGAATCGCACAGCTACAGAACTGCAGAAAATGCTATTCAAAATGTTTTTTGTTTTTTTAGTATAGCAACGTAGGAGAAAACTATAAAGAAATTGTTTATTTCAAACACCTCAAAATATGTATAACACACTGCAAACTTTTTTTGGTGCCACTAAACGGCGTTTTTTGGAAGAGCAGAACACACCCACAGTACGTAACCGCTGAATCGCACAGCTACAGAACTGCAGAAAATGCTATTCAAAAAAAATTTTTTTTTAGTATAGCACAGTAGGAGAAAACTATATAGAAATTGTTTATTTCACACACCTCAAAATATGTATAACACACTGCAAACTTTTTTTTGTGCCCCTAAACGGCGTTTTTTGCAAGCGTACATTAAAGTGTACGAGCAAAATAAAATGCTTTTTTTTTTTTTTTTTGCCCTATGGGTCTTTTGGAAAAGAGAACAATAAAGTGCCTTTTTTCCCCCTAAAAGTTAGATTTTCTCTGACACTGGGCTCATGGCAGTGTAAAAAGACTGCACTGCAACACAAATAGGTAGACCTATGCAGATCGCTGATTTTTTTTTTAACAGAAAGGTTTTTTATTTCAAAAAAGAAAAGAAACAAAACAATATGTACAAAAATTGCAGTGATCATACATAGTCTTCAGAAGTAATACATTAAAAGTTAGTCGTCGAAGCAGTTGTGCGTACAGATAGGGAGACCCTTAATCATTACAGAGCAAACATGAATCAACATCATCAATAAACAGTCAGATTAGTTGAACCCACCCCTACCCCCCAACTGAAGAGAAATAGGATCAAAAAGAACCCGTCCAGCTTCAGGGGATGGGAAGGAAAAAAAAATATTAAATAAATAAAAACCGGGGGGGTTATCATACTGCACTGGGACGGGAGGCCCTGACCAGGGCATGAAACAGGGTATTGCAGATGGGGGGGGGGGGAGTCATCAAACGATGGTTGCATGACCGGGGTATTACAACGCAGCTCTAAAGAAGGCTCCAATATGTCCCCACCAGGCAAACAGATACAGCGTTCATAGAGTGTCTCGCGATCAAATCTGAGAGCCTAGCTCCTAGTCCATGGCCTGTTGCTCAGCGCTCTCCCATGCCGCCCAGATCCTGTCAAATTTTTTGGGGCAGTTTCGCCCCAAATAGGTAAGCTTGTAAAGGGGGAGGGCAGCGTTAATCAAGGCTCTCCACTGTGGTATGGATGGGGGGAGGGCTCCTTCCACCGTAGCAGAATGGCCTTCCTGGCATAGAAGGCCGCGTAAAAAACAAATAATTTTTTTGATTGGGGGACCTCCAGCGTATCAACTATGCCGAGCAGCAGTGGGATTGGGTCGCAGGGTAAAGTGAGGTTGCTCACAGAGCAGATAATGTGAACCACCCCCCTCCAAAAATGCTGTATCAGCGGACAGGACCACACAACATGAAAGAAGGAGCCCTCCTCCGCACCACACCGACGACAACTGGGATTCTGCTGTGGATATATTTTAGCTAGGCGTTCGGGGGAGAAGTACGCCCTGTGGAGAAACTTTACCTGGATGAATCTATCTCTGGCAGAGACCACCAGGGTGAGGTATTGCTGAATGCCCTCCTCCCAATCGTCATCGGCCAGAGTGGGGATATCTGCCTGCCATACTGAGAACAGCTGGGAGACCTTAGAGGTGTCCAAACCTATAAGTAGGGAGTGCAGATCGCTGATTTTAATCTCTGAATCTGGACTCCTATATAATATTCTCTCTCCCTGAAAGCACCAACACAGGAACCTGGCCCTACACTACACTATCTCTCTATCTTTTCCCTCAGATTGTAGAATCAGGACTACCTCTTCTATCTTTCTATCTCTCCCTAAAAGCAGCAGCAGCAGACTAGATCCTCTCCCTATCTATTCTGAAGCAGAGTGTCATGTGTGCTGTGTGCCTCTAGCTTATATAGAAGCTGGGTCACATGTTGCACTGACCAATCACAGCCATGCTATTAGTAGGCATGGCTATGATGGCTTCTAAGGGCACACCAGCTATTCAAAAGGTGATTGGCTGGCCCCTGAAGCATTTCTAAATGCGTTATTAGATTACCGAACCCGAACCTGGACTTTTGGGCAAAGTCCGGGTTCGGGTTCGGGAAAAAGCTAAAGTTCGGTACGGACCCGAACTTTACAGTGGTGAATAGTCACTGCCACTGACTAGGTGATATAGAACGTGAATTACCTTTGCACACTTTGCCCTTGTCAGAGGAAGAAATCCGTCCAAGGGAGAAATGGAGGCCTCTCCGTCACCAGCGATGCTGCGCCAGACTCTTCGGAGAAGTTACTGCGCACCAGTCCTCACGAACTCAGACACGGGCACCCAAGGAGTTAGGGCCCCCTCGGACTCCTCCACCCTCTCGGAACTCAGTTGAAGGTACTGAGCTCCAGGCATCCGCCATAGTATCTCACCCCAGGCTAAAGGTGCCTGAGATGGACTCCATCCCCGCTCCAGCTAGGCCAAGGGTGCCTAGGCCTGGAACACCGGAACGCCAGCACCCAAGCTAAAGGTGCCTGGGTGCGGCTGCGTCCTCCGACTCTCTCCCTAAGGTCAGGGCGTCCGCCCCTTTTATGACCTCTCCCTTTGCATCACAGCGGGTTCCCCGCCCCGCTGTACCAGCTCCAGGGGAGGACAAAAAGGCACGGTTTGCAGTGTGAGTTCAGCTTTGGCCCAAGGCAACAGCGCCACCCAGGGACCCCAAGGAACCTCACACCACCAGAGTCCTCACATAATTCAAATACCCGCTACAGATATGTTGAATATTTTTTGTATTTAGAAGACGTATTGTGTAAGATCTTTGTTTCTTGTGTTAGAATGCTAGTTCCCACCCATCTTAAGACATATACATTGTATTAGAAATCCTTAGTTAGACAGAACAAACTTTTTGAACGCAATACATTACTCTGTATTGCTTCTTGCAAATCGAATTGCATGCTTGTATAATAAACACATCTACTTTTTAATTTGGCTTCAGCAGTCAAAATGTTACTGAGACCCATGAGTTTGGGTTTCCCTGTCATGGGGACAACCCAAAATTTGGGATTTTCTTTTTACTTTCACTTTCAATGGTAATGAGAAAAATGGAGTAGGTGAATCTTCTAAACCAGTGGTTCTCAACCTTTCTAGTGCCGTGACCCCTTGATAAAATTTCCCAAGTTGTGGGGACCCTTCACAGTAAAATTTTCGTAGCGTGGGTTGTCAGCACCCAAGGCAAGACAAGTAATTTGCGCCCCTAATCCACAGACATTTAGCGCTCCCTGAGTTCTTTCCACTCGTACAGTATTAAAACCCCTTATGGTACATTTTAGAACGTACCACTCTTTGCTCTCCTTACTTTCCCTTTTATCTCTCTCTATCCTAATTTCTTATTTTTTTCCCCTCTAGCCATCTTTCTTGTTCTCTTATTCTTTCTCTCCCTTTTTCTTTGTTCCTCCCCCTCTTTTCCTCTCCCTTCAATGTATTCTCTTTTTATTCCTTCTCTTACTCCTTGGTGGGGGGAATGGGATGAGTGGCAGTGCTGGGGGGAGTTCTGATCAGCCAACTTAGGTGCTCTTGATCAAGGTCATCTGCTGATCTGAGAACTGTAGTGGGGACTTTTAATGGCAACTATAATTACAGATAGTGTTACTCACTGTGTCTCCGGCTTCACTGTGTCTCCAGCTCTGTGACATCTCGCAGCAGTGACACCTATGCCGAAATCAGGAGATAGGGTCTCCTCCAGCCCCTCCCACTTCACATTCCTCACCAATCAGCTGACCTCTAGTCTCTGCCCCCATCCATGCTGTGAACTGAATAGGCAGATGCGAAGAGGCTGAGTGGGCGGCCGCGGGCACCAGGAACAGCCCAGCTGGGCAGCCACAGGCTCCAGGGACAGCCCTGCTGAGCGACCGCAAAAAAGCTGGGAGAGCGGTGCAGGCTTCAGGAACAGCCCAGGATTCGGTGACCCCTGGCAAATTGTCATTCGACCCCCAAGGGGGTCCCGACCCCCAGGTTGAGAACCACTGTTGTAAACGGAGGCACAGACCGCAATAGAAACCTGACAGGTGTTTCAGTCCATGTCTACTCTGATCAAAACTAGAAAAAGTTTTGCCTTTATTTATACTTTAACTATGAGAACAGCTGACAGCAGCCTGAAAACCCAAAACACCATCAAAGGTGCAGTAGATCCTGGTCTAGCGTCTTCAAACTCCACACCAACACCCAAGCACATAGTGAAGAATGCAGATATTTCTCCATCTTGTGGAGAATGATCTATTGGGGGGGGGGGCTGTACATCCCGAGATAGACCAACCACAGTCTCCCCCTTAAAAGCTTATAAAGCCTCTTACACGTGATACATTGGATGGTAAGCTATTAGACTATTAGAGCTTAGGGTATTTTAAATGATAGAGACAGAATATCAACCAAAAATCCAGAAAAAACACATGATACAAATTTTATAAATTGAGTTGCAGTTTAGTGAGCAAAATAATATTTGATCCCCAAGCAAAACATGACTTAGTACTTAGTACTCAGCAAGCACAGAGGTAAGCAAATTGGAGAGGAAGAGGCTATAATGGACTTTTGTGTTACCGTATATCAACTGACAATAGACAGTTTCAAATAAAAAATATATAATTTTTTTATTACATAGGTATATATAACATTCGACCTTTACATATTAAAAACCAATAGTGATAATTAAAACAGGACATTGTGTTCTATAGTCGCACCACATTGTGACGACTGGAACATGAATACCATCTGTGTATTGGTTGCTGTCAGGGGAACGGCCGTAGGAGAACTGGCAATAGTGCCAGTACTAGTAATGGCCGCTTCCAGCACATCCCTGTGTACACTGACGCAAGCGGCGCGAATAGGCGCGCGCACATGCGCAATGAAACCAACAGGCGCACACACATGCGAAATGAACCCAACACGCAAGAGATGCAGCCACTTGCTGGCCTATATAAGACTGCCACTGAGCCCATCTCATTGCTTGATAGTTATCAGCCTTCCTGTGTTCCTGAGACTATGTTAAACTGCTGTTTGGATCTCCCGTTGTGACCCGGCTTGTTCCTGACCTGTCTGATCTGCTCTCCTGGTTTGACCCCCTGGCTTGCTTTACCGACTTGTTGCCTTCTCCTCCACCTGATCCCGACTTGTTCCACGGACTTTGCCACAGTTATCTGTTCTTGCCTGTGTCCGTTACCAGACCTTTGGCTTGTCTCCGTTCCTGCAACCTGCCTCTTCCTCCTGCCGGATCTACTGGGTTTGACCCTCAGCCTGGCTGCCACTACTACTTCATGAGCGGTGTCCTGCATCCTCCAGTGTTCTTCAGGATCCCACCAGCTCTGCTCTCCTGGACCCATCTGGCAACCTGTGCTTCTGTGGGCACTACACCCTCCGTACCCAACCTCAGAGGTGTACTGCACTCAGCCGCAAGGGGAGCCCTCTCGGCATTTCGGCCTCCAACCAGGTACGTGACAGTTGCTCTACATGTTTTGCGGGTTACATTAGCTGCTTCTTCAGGAGATTTGTTATACAGTTAGATGGTGATTAAAGGGTGATTATCACATAACTATGAACTAAAGGAAAAAATATATTAATCACAAAATACAGTAAACAGGCATAGATTTTTCTATATAGTAACATCGTAAACTAATGTAAATAAAGCATCTGCTGTGGGTACCCCCATGATCAACTGTCTTACCAAGAACGTTGGAATGCCAGGGGCTCAAGGGAGGAGGACCCACCTCGGAGAGCACAGGAGCTCTTGAAAGGCAGAGAATACAAAAGTATTGATCTATTGAGAAATGAAGTGGTAACATATTCAAAACCAATCTAGCCACAATTCTGGGTAAAACATAGAAAGTATATAGAAAAATTATAGTCATAAAATTCCATACCAAAGGGGGCTGCTGGGCTTAGCTAGGAGGCTCCATAGATAAGAAAGTTCCTCTAAGATATTATCTCTATCCCATAGATAAATACTAAGAATATTGTCATATTAAGGGGTGCAGGAAGGGTAATATAGATATTGTGAGGGGGTTAGCTCGGCAGCGGGTGTGTGTGATCCCCTGGATGGGCTCCCCACACAAAAACAGGCCCAGCAGACGGAGGTTGTGGTTTTCAAGATCAAAAAGGTGCGGTTTATTTCTCTATTTACAGTGACAAAAAACACAGCAAAGAAAAAAGAAACATAAACAAAATAAACCCTGGTCAGCTTGACCTCTGACTAAACATGCAGGTTTCCTAACTAACAACTGGGATCAGCCTGGTGCTGTCCTAGTCCCTAAGTCCCTGGTTTAGTAAATGTCCAAACAAATAGCCACACAGGCTTTGTCTCACCGCACAGGGGTTCACTCTCCCTAGACAGTCCACACAGGTCTGGTTCCAGGCATGAGCAAACACCTAATGAAGCTGGGAGTTTTTATAGAGGCCTTAAACGAGCTGACAAGCTTCAGCTGGTCTCATCAACTCCCTGCCTGCACGACGCCCAGCACTCTCCCTAGTTGTATAAGTCGGCATAAAGCCTGAATCTGGGAGAAATATACCTACCCCCCTGGATGCAACCAGGTGACTTTACCTTCCTGCTGTCACATACCCCCCCTCTTGTTTTAACCTTGGGGTTGGAACACCAGCAATCAGGCATTCATGTACTCGAGACAAAGCATCCACATTCCCCATTTGAACGCCAGGGCGATGCTTTACTGTGAAGTTGAATTCCTGTAGGGCCAGGAACCACCTATTTACTCTTCTATTTGTCTCCTTGTTTTGAGCCATCCACTTTAACGGAGCGTGATCCGTAACCATGTCAAAGTGCCTACCTAGCAGATAGTACCGAAGGGAATCTAGAGCCCACTTCACCGCTAAACACTCCTTTTCAACCGTGGCGTAATTTACCTCATGGGACTTCAACTTCCTGCTGAGGTAAATGACTGGGTGCTCTTCCCCGTTCCAGACCTGGGACAATACTGCTCCTAACCCCACATCTGACGCATCACTTTGTACGACAAAGTCTTTAGAGAAGTCGGGTGAGTACAACACTGGCTGGCTACATAAGGCTTGTTTCAAGAATTGGAACGCTGCCTCAGCCTCGGGGGTCCATTTAATCATGACCGACCCTTTCCCTTTCGTCAGGTTGGTTAGGGGCACAGCCTTAGAAGCAAAGTGGGGAATGAAGCGCCGATAATAACCCGCGATTCCCAGAAAGGCTCGTACCTGCTTCTTGCTGTTGGGACGTGGCCAACTCTGGATGGCCTCGACTTTGTTGAGTTGGGGTTTTATTACTCCCCTGCCAATGGTGTACCCAAGATATTTGGCCTCCTCCTGCCCAATGGTACACTTCTTGGGGTTAGCCGTAAACCCCGCTTCCCGGATAGAGTCTAGGACTGCTTGCACTTTTGGCAGATGTGAGGCCCAATCTGTGCTATGGACAATTACGTCATCCAGGTAAGCCGCAGCATACTTCCGATGGGGCCTCAGTATCTGGTCCATTTTCCGCTGGAATGTGGCCGGCGCATTCTGTAACCCGAACGGCATTCTCTTATATTGGAACGCCCCGTCTGGGGTTACAAATGCGGTTTTCTCTTTGGCCGACTTGGCCAGGGGAATTTGCCAATACCCTTTTGTGAGGTCAAGAGTCGTCATGTATCGGGCTGTTCCCAGCCGGTCGATCAACTCATCTATACGTGGCATGGGGTAGGTGTCAAATTTTGTAACTTTGTTCAACTGACGAAAATCGTTACAAAATCGCCAGCTCCCATCCGGTTTAGGCACCAACACAATGGGACTAGACCAATCACTTTGGGACTCCTCTATCACCCCTAAGTTCAGCATTTTCTGTACTTCCTCCCGTATTGCCTCCCGTCGGGCCTCTGGGATCCGATAGGGTTTTAACTTCACCCTTTCACCGGGCGGGGTAATAATATCATGCTCTACCCCAGATGTTTGTCCCGGCAGCTCAGAGAACACCTCCTTGTTGCGAAGCACAAACTCCTTAACCTCCTGTTGTTGGGGTTGTGACAAGGTGGCTGCTATTCCAACCTCCGGAATCACGCAACCAGTTTGAGCTGGTGACCAAGTTTCTGCGACTAGGGACTCTCTATCCCTCCAGGCTTTCAACAGATTAACGTGATAGATCTGTTCGGGCTTTCGCCTTCCTGGTTGTCTGACCTTGTAATTCACTTCGCTCACTTTTTCCATTATCTCGTAGGGGCCTTGCCATTTGGCAAGGAATTTACTTTCAACCGTAGGGACAAGTACCAATATCCTATCCCCCGGGGAAAAGGTACGGGTCTTGGCTCCACGGTTGTACACTCTCTGCTGTGCCAACTGCGCTTGGGCCAAATGTTCCTTCACGATGGGCATTACCTGTGCAATTCGATCTTGCATCAGGGCGACATGCTCAATCACACTCCTGTGGGGAGAACTCTCACTTTCCCAAGTTTCCTTGGCAATATCCAACAGCCCTCTTGGGTGTCTCCCATACAGTAACTCAAAGGGGGAGAATCCCGTAGAGGATTGGGGCACCTCCCTAATAGCAAACATCAAATAAGGAAGTAGACAGTCCCAATCCTTTCCATCTCTATCCACCACTTTCTTCAACATTTGTTTTAGGGTTTTGTTGAATCTTTCAACCAGCCCATCGGTTTGGGGGTGATACACAGACGTACGCAATTGCGTCACTTTGAACAATTTACACAGCTCTTTCATAACCCGTGACATAAAGGGTGTACCTTGGTCCGTAAGCAGTTCTTTACAAATACCCACCCGGCTAAAAACAAGAGATAGCTCTTTGGCTATGGTTTTGGCCGAGGTATTTCGGAGAGGGATCGCTTCTGGATAACGGGTGGCATAGTCCATTATAACTAATATGTACTGGTGCCCCCTAGCGGACTTGATTATAGGACCTACCAAATCCATTGCGATCCTCTCAAACGGGACCTCAATGATGGGTAGAGGGACCAGCGGGCTACGGAAATGTGGCATCGGGGCCGACCTCTGACACACAGGGCAGGAGGAACAAAAATTTTCTATGTCCTTCATCACCCCAGGCCAATAGAATCTCTGTAATACCCTCTCTCGGGTTTTCTCTGTCCCCAGATGACCTCCAAGAATGTGCCCATGGGCCAACTCCAACACCAACTTCCTGTAAGGTTTGGGCACCACAAGCTGCTCAACGGTTTCTTCTGCCCTTTTTGCCACCCGATACAGTAGGTCCTTCTCTACGCTGAAGTATGGGTAAGTGCAGGTATTATCTGGGTTCACTAACTCGCCATCTATTTCCACTACGTTTTCCCGTGCCTTTATTAGGGCGGGGTCTTTTAACTGTTCTGTGGCAAAATTTTCCCTGTGAACCTCAAGATCAGAAAACTCCACAGACGGTAGGTTTTCGTCTGAGGAGGTGGGCTCCTCTCCAGTTTCTTGAGTCTCGCCTGCCAATACTGACAAGGGAAATTCTGGAGAGTCCTCACCACTCTCAGAGGAGTTCTGGCTATCACCTTCCTGGTACATAGGGGCACCAGTGGGGGGCTCAGGATCATCCCACAGTTCCCAGAACTTCGGAAAATCCCTTCCCACAATGGCATCATGCGGTAATTGAGATACTAACCCCACTGGATGAGAGAGGGTACCTTTGGGGGTCTTGAAACACACTGTAGTCACTGGATACTCTCGGGTGTCCCCATGCACACAAATAACAGCTACCTTGCTATTCCCAGAGTCCTCTGTTTTAACTAATTCAGCCTTTATCAGGGTCACAAGGCTACCTGAATCCAGTAATACCACAACATTTCTACCATTAATACACATTTTGCATAAATGTTTCTCAGTTCCCCGAATGGCAGTGCATGCGACTGTCGCACACAGCGACTGACGTCTGTCCGTCAGAAAGTCACATTGCATGGGTTCCTCCACAACCGGGCAATTTGCTGCAATATGTCCCGCTTGCCGGCAGCGGTAGCAAACAATCCATTTGGCTGCCTCTTGAGCCCCTGACTTCCCAGGCTGTTCTCGCCAAACTTTGGGTAGAGCTCCCACCCTCTCACTCTCTCCACCCTCACCCCTTGGAATCCTCTTATCCGCCCCTGGGGATGGTCTGGTCTTAGGGTGGAAAGTCCGAGAGTCTCTGGAAGAGGCCGTCAGGTTCTCTGTAGCCAAGTATTTCTCTACACGATCCACAAGACCACCGGCCGTCTCTGGGTCTCCATGGCTTACCCACTTTTGGATGGCAGTAGGAAGAGCTCTCAAAAACCGATCCATTACAACACGTTCCACAATCTCTGGTGCGGACAAAGTCTCTGGCTGTAGCCACTTCCTGCTCAGGTGAATGAGATCATACATTTGAGACCTGGGGGGTTTTCCAAGCTGGAAAGTCCAGTTATGCACACGCTGAGCCCGGACAGCCAGGGTGACACCCAGCCTTGCCAATATTTCAGCTTTTAGCATCACATAGTCTTTTGCTTGGTCAGGCTCTAGGTCATAGTAAGCCTTCTGCGATTCACCAGTTAACAGAGGAGCCACCAGTCCAGCCCACTGCTCCTCAGGCCACTTTTCTCTTTCAGCAGTCCTTTCAAATGTGGTCAAAAATACCTCTGGATCATCCTCTCCAGTCATTTTTGTCAATAAACGACTCACCCCAAAGGACGCGGTATTAGTGGGACGGCTTTCCTCACTGGTCTGCGGACGTTGCTGCATTACTGCTTCCATTTGTTGTAGTCTCTGCTCTTGCTTCTGTAACAGGTCTATGAAGCGGGCCTCAGATTGCTGCTGGGCTGCAAGGCTCTGTTGATGAGCTTGCTGCTGGGCTGCGAAGCTCTGTTGTTGAGCTGCAAGGCTCTTTTGCAAACCTGCATTTGTCTGCTGTTGATTGGCATTTGCTAGAGCCAGCTGTTTCAGTATCTCCTCCATGCTGGCTTAAAAAAAAACTGCCACTGGTTCTCCACCAACTGTGAGGGGGTTAGCTCGGCAGCGGGTGTGTGTGATCCCCTGGATGGGCTCCCCACACAAAAACAGGCCCAGCAGACGGAGGTTGTGGTTTTCAAGATCAAAAAGGTGCGGTTTATTTCTCTATTTACAGTGACAAAAAACACAGCAAAGAAAAAAGAAACATAAACAAAATAAACCCTGGTCAGCTTGACCTCTGACTAAACATGCAGGTTTCCTAACTAACAACTGGGATCAGCCTGGTGCTGTCCTAGTCCCTAAGTCCCTGGTTTAGTAAATGTCCAAACAAATAGCCACACAGGCTTTGTCTCACCGCACAGGGGTTCACTCTCCCTAGACAGTCCACACAGGTCTGGTTCCAGGCATGAGCAAACACCTAATGAAGCTGGGAGTTTTTATAGAGGCCTTAAACGAGCTGACAAGCTTCAGCTGGTCTCATCAACTCCCTGCCTGCACGACGCCCAGCACTCTCCCTAGTTGTATAAGTCGGCATAAAGCCTGAATCTGGGAGAAATATACCTACCCCCCTGGATGCAACCAGGTGACTTTACCTTCCTGCTGTCACAATATGCATACAAATGTTTTCTATATTCAGGGAAGTGTTCAGGATAACCTGAAGTCAACACCTGTAAAGATAGAGTGGTATAAAAATATCAGTACGGCCCCTTTCACACTGGGGCGGTTTGCAGGCGCTATTTTGCTAAAAATAGCGTCTGCAAACCGAGCCTAAACAGCGGCTCCTGTGTCTCCAATGTGAAAGCTCCGAGGGCTTTCACACTGGAGCGGTGCGCTAACAGGACTTAAAAAAAAGTCCTGCTAGCCGCATCTTTGGAGCGGTGAGAGGAGCGGTGTGTTTACCGCTCCTACACCGCTCCTTCCCATTGAAATGAATGGGATACCGCGGTAATAGCCACGGTTTGCGGGTGGTATTAACCCTTTTTCGGCCGCTAGCGGGGGTTAAAACCGCACCGCTAGCGGCCGAATACCTCTGCAATCCCGACGGTATAGTGCCGCTAAAAATAGCGACGCTATACCGCCACCGCCCCCACCGCCCCAGAGTGAAACCGGCCTACATGTGACCACAACAACGTACACACACACATATGTGTGGGTATACACATGATGTGCCGCATGCATTGCTATTAGCAAGATTATTTGCATATAACCATCTCACCTTAGAAATTGGCACCAATGGAGAATATAGAAGTCAGGGTGGAAGTTTGTAAATATCCACCAAGAAATATTGAGGTTCAACCCCCTGAGGGTAAAGCAAACGTGTACGTGAAAAATGCCAGACTAAACAAGGCTTGGGGAAATGCAAGGTAAAGAAAATGGGTCATAGATGTATGGGTATCTTGAGCCTACCTGATCGCCTGTACCACCATGAAAACAAAATAATTTTTGGTCAAGATGAAGGACAATAGGTTGAGTGGCCAGGAATGTCTATCTTCTTCCATGAGGAAAGATGCCCTGCTTGTGCGTGATACTCAGGATTAAGAGGAACATGAGTGCCTTCCACATGTCTGAGCAAATCAGGTGTATCCTTAATAAAGGACGGCAGACTAGTTACGTGTGAAATGAAAAATAATCCACATATCTGCTTGCGCATTCAGACAGAGATCCAATACCCAAAATAATAGGTCTTCCTGGTGGACATTTCAGGTCTTGAGTATCCCGCACGAGCAGGGAGTCCTTCCTCATGGAAGAAGATTGACATTCCTGCCCACTCAATCGCTTTGTCCTAAACCTATTGTCCTTCATCTTGACCAAAACATTTTTTTTTTCATGGACCAACTGTAGGGCACATGTTGCGCTCCATCTTACACTAACCTCTATTTGGGGGGATGGGAGAGAGAGGTTTTCTCCAGCGATGTATGTGCCCTGGCTCCCCTGCATCCTGTGTTGTGTTGGTTCAGGTACATTGATGACCTACATAGGTTTATGGATCAATTGAATATTAACAGCTATAATCTTAAATTCACATATTCAGTGAATATATCACAAATATCTTTTCTTGATCTTAACATCTCGATTGACCCAGAAGACTACATACAATCTGACCTTTATCGCAAGCCTAGTGTCGGTAAAACTCTACTTCATGCCAGCAGCTCACACCCGAGCTCGCTGATTCAAAGCATTCCTTATGCTCAGTACCTCCGTCTACAGAGGAACTGTACCTCTGATATAGATTTTAAGAAACGGGCAGATCTATTGCGTGAAAGGCTACTTGCAAAAGGATATTCTCGTACACTTTTGAGACACTCCTACCACAAGGCATGGACTAAAACAAGAGGGGCTATATTATATAACACTCCATCTAAGCATAATCATCAAACCGTGGGCCTGGTCACAAGGTTCTCCACTCACAAGCCACATTTGCGAACACTGATTGCAAAGAACTGGCATTTCCTTACAGAGGATTATACCATCTCCAAATACGTTAGACCCACTCCTGAACTAATTTTTAGACGAGTGGTCACTCTGGGAGTGACAGGAGATCGCAGGCAGCAGTCAGCGTTCAAACTAGCTGCAAACGACCGCGACAGTCGGCATTTCTAATGCCGCTATACTGGATCCTTCACATAGTGGCGTGAGCACCGCCTGATAGCTCTAGGACACCCCTGGATACCTATAAGCGCCAACGGCCGACGAAACTAATTGGAACGGCCAGAATATCCTAACATCAGCTGCAAGGTATGTGGCAATCAGAGATCTAGTGACACAGATCTGATCAAACTCAACTCTAACAGCGAAGACGTCCATTGGTAACGTACGCACCCTATTGATGTATAGGACAAGCTAAATACTATGAGTATTGACTGATTTCACTATGTCTAAAATCTCCTGTATTGCCGCCTCACCAATGCTATGTACCAAATGAATTATTGACACTTGAATCAAATCACACTGATGAACTTTTCAATTTAATTATACCAGCAACTGTCAGAGGAAATCTATTACTTTCTCATTCCTTATCAAATTTGAATTCATTGGAACATTGGTACCACCAGGGGATTCCCGGTCCTCCGCATCATCAGCGGTCCCCCTGCCCCAGTTCATCACTCCCCTCATCTCCTCCTCCCCCCGCCCCATCAGGTTCAGCCCTTTGTTACCCAGTACCCATTTGGATTCAATAAAGGGATCCACATTATTGTTGGTGGATCTAATTGCCTTACATCCTCTAGAGGAAGGCAATTTAAAAATACTTTTATTGGGTCACTTAATACATAGGACTGAACCACACGTCCGGACTAGTGTATTGTTACATGTCTTTTGTTTTTGTTAAGTCTTGTCTGTCCAGTGATGTTCCTTGCATCAAGTTTTATAAATCATCCACAGGTTGGGTACCCACTTGCACTTTATTTAATCTTTATATGTAATAAGGTTTACAGGAATAAATATTTAATTCATAATATTTCTGTTGTTTGATCTATTTTTGTTGCTAAAGTAACCCCTTCGCCTGTCTCTAAACAGGCTCATCCCCTTCCCATTCCCTTTAACTCTATCTGAAAGAACAACTGACCTCTAGCCACTATGTACCACACAGAGATAGTAACCCCGCACCACGAGGTACTTATTGATGTGGCAGCTGTCCCTGGATCAGGGAAGGCCAGGGCATTAGATTAGCAAATGGTCAATGGCATAGGTCCAAAACCTTTGCCGATTGCTCCACTAAAGGAGTCAAATATATCATGCATTGTAGATGCGGTGTATTTTACATCAGCAAAACAAAACGTGAGCTCAGACAAAGAATTGGAGACCATACATACTATTCAGAGGCGAAATAGTCACGCCTGTCACCAGACATATACAGTGGGTACGGAAAGTATTCAGACCTCCTTAAATTTTTCACTCTTTGTTATATTGAAGCCATTTGCTAAAATCATTTAAGTTCATTTTTTCCTCATTAATGTACACACAGCACCCCATATTGAAAGAAAAGCACAGAATTGTTGATATTTTTGCAGATTTATTAAAAAAGGAAAAACTGAAATATCACATGGTCCTAAGTATTCAGACCCTTTGCTCAGTATTTAGTAGAAGCACCCTATTGATCTAATACAGCCATGAGTGTTTTTGGGAAAGATGCAACATGTTTTTCACACCTGGATTTGGGGATCCTCTGCCATTCCTCCTTGCAGATCCTCTCCAGTTCTGTCAGGTTGGATGGTAAACGTTGGTGGACAGCCATTTTTAGGTCTCTCCAGAGATGCACAATTGGGTTTAAGTCAGGGCTCTGGCTGGGCCATTCAAGAACAGTCACGGAGTTGTTGTGGAGACCCTCCTTCGTTATTTTAGCTGTGTGCTTAGGGTCATTGTCTTGTTGGAAGGTAAACCTTCGGCCCAGTCTGAGGTCCTGAGCACTCTGGAGAAGGTTTTCGTCCAGGATATCCCTGTACTTGGCTGCATTCATCTTTCCCTCGATTGCAACCTGTAGCTGAAAAACACCCCCACAGCATGATGCTGCCACCACCATGCTTCACTGTTGGGACTGTATTGGACAGGTGATGAGCAATGCCTGGTTTTCTCCACACATACCGCTTATAATTAAGGCCAAAAAGTTCTATCTTGGTTTCATCAGACCAGAGAATCTTATTTCTCACCATCTTGGAGTCCTTCAGGTGTTTTTTTTTAGCAAACTCCATGCGGGCTTTCATGTGTCTTGCACTGAGGAGAGGCTTCCGTCGGGCCACTCTGCCATAACTGCCCCCACTGGTGGAGGGCTGCAGTGATGGTTGAATTTCTACAACTTTCTCCCATCTCCCGACTGCATCTCTGGAGCTCAGCCACAGTGATCTTTGGGTTCTTCTTTACCTCTCTCACCAAGGCTCTTCTCCCCCGATAGCTCAGTTTGGCCGGACGGCCAGCTCTAGGAAGGGTTCTGGTCGTCCCAAACATCTTCCATTTAAGGATTATGGAGGCCACTGTGCTCTTAGGAACCTTAGGTGCAGCAGAATTTTTTTTGTAACCTTGGCCAGATCTGTGCCTTGCCACAATTCTGTCTCTAAGCTCTTCAGGCAGTTCCTTTGACCTCGTGATTCTCATTTGCTCTGACATGCACTGTGAGCTGTAAGGTCTTATATAGACAGGTGTGTGGCTTTCCTAATCAAGTCCAATCAGTATAATCAAGCACAGCTGGACTCAAATGAAGGTGTAGAACCATCTCAAGGATGATCAGAAGAAATGGACAGCACCTGCGTTAAATATATGAGTGTCACAGCAAAAGGTCTGAATACTTAGGACCATGTGATATTTCAGTTTTTCTTTTTTAATAAATCTGCACAAATGTCAATAATTCTGTGTTTTTCTGTCAATATGGGGTGCTGTGTGTACATTAATGAGGAAAAAAAAAATTATTTTAGCAAATGGCTGCAATATAACAAAGAGTGTAACATTTAAGGGGGTCTTAATATCCCAGGGGGGGGGGAGGTGTTGGAAGGCAACATTTTTTATTTCATAATACAAGATGTGTTTGAAATAAGAACTCTGGAGTTTCCTCTCTGGTTGTTTCAACCAGGTGTCTGGAATTTCACTTCCTGGTTGATACAGGCAGATGGCCCCAAGTTGGAATGTAACCAATTACACATCAAAGCGTTGTAGAATAAGAGCTTGGCTCAAGCCTAAAGGCTAGAAAGAGAACAAGGGCTAACTAACACTGAAGATGGCCCAGGGCTCATAGACATGATACATGGACAATGCTGCCCCTAGAGGCCAATATAATATATTAAAAGGACTACCTCTTGGCAATATTTTATTGGACAAGAGGCAAGTGGGGATGGTTACGAGTGGGTGTAAATTAATGTGTAAAAAAGGACACACAGAAGAGAAATCGCCCCTTTTCGCTCCTGGCTTTTGCCTAAGCCTCATGGCTCTGGGTCTTTTGCCATCCTGAGCCCAGCTGACGAAACAATATCTTGAGGAAAGCGTTGTGATACGTATCTTTGATGTCTGCTGTTATACTTTACGTTAGTGTTTGATGTTAGCATATTCCTATTTTCTTGGGAAATAAATTAAACATTGTTTTACTAAGCAGTGTGTGTTTTTTCTTAGCTAAACTGATATTATTCTGCTACCAACAGTAACCTGATCAGAGTTATAATAGACTAGCTAATAATAGGTATAGACAAATTAATACATATATGCAATAAATAGAGGGAATCCGTAACCACCTTCGGAAGAATAGTTTGATTTATTGTATCATTTACTTCAGGGGGAAATTGGGATAAAATTATACTCCAACGTGAAACGTTATGGATAGAACGTCTCAATGCAATGACCCCGTCTGGCCTCAATGAGGTCAACTCATTTAAACCCTTTCTGTGAAATATGGTTTGAGCAATAAATGCCATGTATTCTCTTTTTCTTTCTCCTTTTTCTTATTCTTTTCCCCCTTTTTTATTTTCCATGTTGTCTGGTTTATGTGGGATCCCTGGCGGTCCTTTGGTGGATAGACTTAAATTAATGTAATTAATATGTTTACTAAAGTTGTTTTATGATTTAATGTTAAATGTAATTTTTTTTGTTATGCATATGACAGGCCTCTGCTGTGGTGTTATTGCCTCCTTTGTGGGTCTTTTTGATGTTTCGAGCGTCATTTGTTTTCGACCCACTAGGGGGCCCCTCTGTGTTTTTTCACTGTTCAAGTCATGGGCATGCCCTTTTCCATCATGGCTGCCCTTGACTCACTGCCTCAGAGCGTGGTGTTGCACGGTGGCTCAGTGTCATGACTCTCCTGGTGGGTATACGGTCCTGAAGGGGGGACCAAGCAGCCTTCTGGCTCGCTTCCCGCTGTCTCAATGGCAATGCACTCACGGCGGTGTTGTGCAATTGTCGATTTACAGGTTACCTATTTAGAGTTACAGAGAAGGTCCTGGGCTAGAATTATTGCTCTTTCTCTAGCATTCGCGGTGATACCTCACATGTGTTGTTTGGATACTGTTTAAATATGCTTGTGCAACTTACGTATGCGTTCACTTCTGCGTCATTGCCGTCCGGTGGTCTGGGGTGAGGTTCATAGTGAAGTGAAGGCAGCAACCATGATTGGAAGTCCATGAATCTCCTCAAGTCTTTCCCGACTTTTCCAAGGTGGGCTTTCTGTGACCACTGGTCAGACACCTCCGCATAGACTATGCTATTCATCCGAATCCTCCCCGTGGATGGTACCCCATTGTTTCGTCCCCTCAGCTCCCGAGCTGGATATATCACATGCCTCCATCTCGGCAGCCAGCGATCGGCAAGTCAACCCAAGGCATTGATACAACTACCATGCATCAGCCCCTGAGGAAGCGAGTGGAATCTTGCGAAACGCGTAGGGCATAATGATGCGTTTTTGTATATCTGCATGCGTTGAGGACCTTACTCTCCCTAACAAGCTCTTACAATGATTTTTATACTACAATATTTGTTCAAGTAACCTTGTCTATGTGCATCTATCCACTGGCTCAGCTATCATTTGTCATCATATTGTTCAAGGATGTATTATATTTGCTATTTATTCACAATTATCTGTACTTATGATGTTTTACATTGGCTTCCATGCCGGGTGATGCACAATCATTGTTGTCTCCATTTTGTTTCTACAGCATCTGTTACTAATAAATTGTTTTTATTATGCATCTGTGTGAGCATGTGCCTAACTCTCTCACCTCACTCAAAGTCCCAGGGCGACATGCATTTTTTGCTTTTCTGTTAATTCGAATCAGATTATAAGCCCCTCGTAGGTCTAGCTTGGAGAAGATAACAGCCCCCTTAAGTACATCAAACAGTTCAAGAATGAGAGGCAAAGGGTAGGAGTCTTTTACAGTGATTTGATTTAACCCTCGATAGTCTATGCATGGTCGAAGACCCCCATCTTTTTTTTCAACAAAGAAAAAACCTGCCCCTACTGGAGAAGAAGAGGGTCGGATAAAACCTCTTTCCAAGTTGTCTTTTATGTATTCTTCTATGGATTTTTGTTCAGGCAAAGACAGGGGATAGGTCCTTCCTTTGGGAAGAGGTGCTCCAGGAATCAATTTAATTGCACAGTCAAAAGAACGATGTGGAGGTAAAACCTCTGCCTTTTGCTTGCAAAATACGTCTGCAAACGCATGGTATTCATGAGGCAAGGTAGGTGGGACGGCCACGGAAGCCAACATACAAGCAGAAAGTCTTTTGGGTTGAGACAAACAGTTTGAATATCAGAACGACACCCAAGAGGTTAGTTCTCCATTTTCCCAATCAAAAGAAGGGTTATGTTGTTGTAACCATGGGTAACCAAGGATAACGGGCAGAAGTGGAGAATCAATAAGAGACAAGACAACTTCCTCTTTGTGGAGTACGCCTACCTGAAGGGTGATTGTCATAGTCTCAAATTTTACAATGCCATCTCCCAAGGGTTGTCCATTCACGGTGGTAATGTTCAGGGGTCTAGATTTTGGAACAAATGGGATATTTATTTTTTTAAGCAAAAGTGTAGTCCAAGAATATGCCAGCAGCTCCAGAATCCACAAAAGCCTCACAGGAGACAAGTTTAGAGGGTAAATGGATAATTGCAGGAACGGTAATCTTGGTCTTGGAGGATATACCTGTAAGGTCTAAGCCAGCTCCTCCAACACTGGTTAGACCCTGCCTTTTACTGGACGGGAAGGGCAGACAGATAATAAATGTCCTTTAAGTCCACAGTATAGGCATAGGCCCAATGCACGCCTCCTTTGTTTCTCCGACTCAGTTAGGTGGAGACGCTGACATCCATGGGTTCCACAGGTGCCTGGGGTTCAACTGAGATTTCAGGTTCTGGCTGAGGTGGTGCTTGGAAGTTAGGGGCCAAACAGTAAACTGGCCTAGGAAACTTGCGAGTTCTAAGTCTCTCTTGGCATCTTTCATGATACCGGACATCCAGATGAACACAGAGCTCTATGAATTTCTCTAGGTCTTCTGGGGAATCCTTATAGACTAATTCATCTTTGATGCAATCTGCAAGACCTTTTCAGAAGGCTGCACGTAATGCCCTTGAGTCCCAATTAGTCTCAGCAACAAGGGTACGAAACTCAATAGCATATTGTGCCACAGACCTGGTGCCTTGTTGCATGTCCAAGAGTGAGTATTCAGCTGCAGAAGCTCTATCTGGCTTGTCAAATACATTCTGGAGAGAAGCCAGAAATTTGTCAGCGTCTTGCAGCACAGGATCCAGATAAGGAGAGACCCAGGCCAGGGCCTTCCCCTTTAACAAGGAAATTACAAAAGTCACTTTGGCAGACAAAGTGCTAAAGGTCCCAGGGTTGTTGCGGAAATGCAAACGGCAAACATTTAAAAAGCCTCTGCAGTCCTCAGTATCACCACCAAATTTGTCAGGCAAGGGAAGTTTGGGTGGTACAGAAGAGGCGGGTTGGAACGTAGCAGGAGTAGGATCTGGAGTCTGGACTGTTGCAGAGGAACCAGGCAAACAAGATTTAAGCATAGTACAAAGTTCATCTAACTTGGCGTCCAGGAAAGAAAGATGCTGTTCATGAGCTCCAATCAATTGTCCCTGATGTGAAATCACCTTAAAAATCTCAGCAGGGTCCACTGTCATTGTGGCCCGTTTGTAATGTAAGGTACCTGTGATAGGTAGTGTCCGAAGTGGAACTTGTGTGTCGAGGATTCAGGCGAAAACGTAGTCAGGCAGATTAGGTTGGCAACAGATCAGGCAAAACGGTACACGATCGAAATCCAGAGAGTGGTCAGGCAGACAAAGGTCATACATGAGCTGGCGGTGAAGTACAAAATCAGCAGGCTAGAGAGTAGTCAGGAATTCAGGCAGAAGTTCAACACGAAAATCTAGATCAAAAAGTAGTCACAACACCCAGGGAGCTATTCCACACAAACGGGCGCTGAGAGATAGCATCACTTCCTTTTTATGGGCTGCTTTGATTGAAAATTGTCCACAGCTGGCAGCAGGTGGGGCTAGTGAGTCCAAGGTAATGCTTAATACTGAGAGGACATTTCCAAAAGTCCAGATCTCCTCCGTAGCACAACAGCTAAGGCTGCAGCTGTGGGACCAGGAAGATCCCGATTCAAATACACCCAGGTACATGACACTTATACTGTCTTCAGAGGAGTCAGGTTGGGGAATTTCTGTGAACATATTGTACGGTATATTCCTAATGAAAACAGAACTTTGCCAATTGATAAAGTGTAAGGATCTCATACTGTTAAAGTGTATTTCCACTTTTGCAGCAAAATCGGAATAACACTAAAGCCCTGTACACACGATCGGTTTTACCGATGAAAACCGTCCAATGTTTTTTTTTCCATCGGACAAACCGATCGTGTATGGGACCCATCGGTCTTTTTTCCATCGGTTTTAAAAAATAGAACATGTTTTAAAATTTTCCGATAGAAAATACAGATCGTCTATGGGCAAGTCCATCGGATAAAAAACCCACGCATGCTCAGACTGAATTAGACGGGAGCGCTCGTTCTGGTAAAACTAGCGTTCCTAATGGAGAGAGCACATTCGTCATTCTGCAAGTTATTGCCTCGTTTAATGCAGCGCATTGTTTTTTGCTTTAGAATGGTGTTTAAAATTTCATTTTTGATGCAGATCTTTATCACGAGTTCTGACAAACTTATGTCTTTCTTGTTTCTTGTGATCTTCTCAATAATTATGATTTATTCTTAAAGGCAGACCTCACAAATTTAAATAAACTTTTAGAATCCTTTTTTTTTTTTGGTTTAATTTTTGCTTTTGTTTTGGGTGTCAATTTCTTACAACAACATATGTTTAGTTTAGTTTTCCCTCATGGAGGTTGGTGTCCCTTGTTATTAATTACACATTGTATTTTGGAAATGTTATTGCTACTCACAATAAAAACACATCAGTCAAGTATTTTAGCAGAAATCAAATCTCAATTTATTCTGGCAAAATATAAAATAAAAAACGAAGGGCAACAATTCAAAAATTAGCGGAAAATATGAAGTCATTGGACCCCAAAGGCAGACATGAGTATGATGAACAATAAGATAAACAACATAATGAAATCAGGAGCAGCAGCCAAAGACATACATCATCCCAAACTGTGGTACTCCATCAAACTGCAACTTCTGGAAGAGCAGCTTGAAGCCAGGGAATCACCTCCTGCTCTTCCCTGTACACTTCCCTCCACGCTTCCCTGCAGTGTTCCCTCCACGCCTCTCTGCAGCGTTCCCTCCACGGCCGTGCCACTGTGGGTGGTAATGTGGCAGGAGGAGGAGGAGAAGGAGGAGAAGGATTGGCCTGATGTGAGAGATGGGTGGCCTCAGTCAGCTGTCCCCTCCCCCCCATGTGTACAGCTGTGTAGATAATGTGCTCGCAGAGGGCACGTTGTCCCGCCTCCATTTGGAGTAATTTGTCTGCGAGGTACATACTAAAGCCCTCCACAGGGTTGAGGGGGGCCCTCATGATGGCAGCAGCATCACGGATCATTTTGAGTGACTCCTCCTCCACCTGTGTCATCCTACGATTTTTTTTAGGTCTGATGTGGAGGGGAGCCACTTGTGACACTGTGCTGCCACTAGGCCTGGGGACCTGCTGCATGCCACTTGGCCCTGCCTCCTCCTGGCTGACACTCACCCCTGCCTCCTCCTGCCTGCCACATTCCTGCGCCTCTTCCTCCTGGCTGGCCTCATCCTGTGTAGAAAAAGGCACATAGTTAGATATTTTGGGGAATCAATCACACACAATTTTGATCTCATGACTGGTGCAATCTGCTAGTTTGAAAACTAGCAAAGAGTTTCATTCTGTCCCCGTTCTTTTTAGATACTTTAACAATCATTTATGTCCCCGTTTTTTTTTTGGGGGGGGGGTGTTATCATTTTGGGAGAATAAATCAAGTTCATCACAATAGTACTTTGAGGCCAATAATTATGTTCTAAAATACTATACCTGGCGAAGATCCGGCTCTTCAAGCACAGGTGGCTCCTCCTCCACCTCTGCAGGGGTGGAGGGAAGGGTGGAAGGAACGCTGAAGGGAAAAGTGGAAGGAACGCTGGAGGGAAGGCTGGAAATTGATTCCCTGGCCTCAATCTGGTCTTCCAGAAATTGCAGGTGCTTGTAGTACCACAGCTTGGGCTGTACTACATCGTCTGCTGCTGCTCCTGATCTCATGGAAGCGCGGTATTCAGAGTATTTTTTTTTTATATGCATTCCGCATATTGTTTATCTTATTGTTCATCATACTGAAGTCTGCCTCTGGGACCCAGGGCTTCATATAATCCGCTAATTTTTGAATTGTTGCCCGACGTACACCACTCTTGTGGTAATCTGGATGTTTTAGTTCCCAGAGGTTGCGGAGTTCTTTATATTTTTCAATAAAAACCAACATGATATCCGGCTCACGTAGTTTATGCATTGTAGACTGTCTGCAAGTTCAAAACACATAAAAAAACATGAGAGGCCTGATTCCATTCTCCTCAACTTATCCCAATATTGGCCTTTACAATCATGAACCATTATAGGCCACTGCAGGCCCAAGTTCCCTTCTTACCTTAGTTGTGGTCTTTTCTGGACTTCCGCTCGTTCTTACTCTTACTAATAACTTTGTTCCCATTTTATACCCTGTGCATGCGTGTAACTCCGCCCACGTCGCCCGCCCATGACGGTCTTTTCCTGCATTTCCCTGCCCCTTCACATTCGGCGCACAGTGGAATATGACGACATGTCGGTGACACAGGTGGCTTCTTTATTATTAAGTACCGACGAGGAAAGCCCGGAGGCGGGAACGTCCCGATCCAGGAATAAAAGATACAAGGCGACTAATATGTCATTTGCTGAGATGGCGGAGATGGTGGACATCCTGCGGAGGAAAGATTACGATGGGAAGCATGGGCCATACGACACGCCTAATCTCAGGAAGTCGCAAATAATGGACAAAGTGGCGAGGACTCTCTATCAGAAATATGGGGTCAGGAGATCCAAGGAGCAGCTCCGTAAAAGGTGGTCTGAACTGAAGCTGAGGGAGCCGGAGCAGTATAGGAAGCTTATCAAAAGCATTGAAAAAAGTAAGCTTTTATTTTTACTGTGTTCTTTCACATTGTAATATGTATTCTTGCATGTTTTTCTCCATGTGCTTGGCTTGATTGGTTTCACATTTGCAAATGGCAACTTTTATGTTAAGTTGAGGGACCACTTATTTGGTAATGTTTCGTAGTAAACACTTGATCGTCTTCCCCAAAACATGTTTGGCACATATCCACGTAAACTACATGTGGTCATGCCTCATTTTAATAAAACAAAGTTTCTACGCATATTTGGCTAGATGATGTGTTGTAAGTAAAGTAGAATGTGAATGAAAGGCTAAACTGGATTCTGTGTAAAGGAGATGACACTCAAGCAGTTGGTTACACAGCTTTTTGCTCTGGAGCAATATACTATAGTGTGGGCCACATGACCAAGTTTTTAAGGGTGTCACACACAGGTGCTCCAGTGGATACCTTGGTGGTTCTCCAAGTGTGTTTTTTAGGCCCCTAAAAAAAGCATGCAGCTTAGTAGAGTTCTCAAGATCTCATGTGTTCATCTTGGAACTCAGGCCCAAATATCAATTGCACCCCACTTCCAATCAATGTATACAATTTCTGCCCTCAAATCTCTGTGTGCTAAAGGATACCTTTTTTTCCCTGTTCCCATAGGGGAGAGGAGACTGGGAGGACACCAATCTGAGGAGACGAGGAAGCACAGACCACATAAACACCCCCAAGATCCCAAAGCACCCCAAGATCAGCATGTTGAGGAAGCGGAGATGGAGGAAGCGGAGGTGGAGGAAGGAGAGATGGAGGAAAGAGAGGTGGAGGAAGGAGAGGTGGAGCTTATCACCGTAACAGGTCAGTGTCTGTCACCACAACGTCAAGGTAAATACAGATGTAGGCCTGCATATTTCTAATTTATTTTTTGTTTTTAGGGGATGAACGAGGTGGTGTGTCAGGAATTCCAAATCCTCCATTCTCGAAGGCTAGTGCCCAAATAATTGTTCAAGAAATAATGGAATGTAGTAGCGAAATGGACATTATGAGAAATGGAATTAATGTGATTGAGCAAAAATATAAAAACATTATAGATATTGTGAGGGGGTTAGCTCGGCAGCGGGTGTGTGTGACCCCCGAGATGGGCTCCCCACACAAAAACAGGCCCAGCAAACGGAGGTTGTGGTTTTCAAAATCAAAAAGGTGCGGTTTATTTTCTATTTACAGTGACAAAACACAGCAAAGCAAAAGAAACATAAACAAAATAAATCCTGGTCAACTTGACCTCTGACTAAACATACAGGTTTCCTAACTAACAACTGGGATCAGCCTAGTGCTGTCCTAGTCCCTAAGTCCCTGGTTTTAAATGTCCAAGCAAATAGCCACACAGGCTTTGTCTCACCGCACAGGGGTTCACTCTCCCTAGACAGTCCACACAGGTCTGGTTCCAGGCATGAGCTAACATCTAATGAAGCTGGGAGTTCTTATAGAGGCCTAAATGAGCTGACAAGGTTCAGCTGGTCTCCTCATCTCTGTCTGCACGACGCCCCACACTCTCCCTAGAGGTATGAGTCATCCATGAGCCCACTAGCCTTATACAACTCTCCACCTAGTTGTATAAGTCGGCGTAAAGCCTGAATCTGGGCGAAATATATCTACCCCCCTGGATGCAACCAGGTGACTTTACCTTCCTGCTGTCACATACCCCCCCCTCTTGTTTTAACCTCGGGGTTGGAACACCAGCAATCAGGCATTCATGTACTCGAGACAAAGCATCCACATTCCCCATTTGAACGCCAGGGCGATGCTTTACTGTGAAGTTGAATTCCTGGAGGGCCAGGAACCACCTATTCACTCTTCTATTTGTTTCCTTGTTTTGAGCCATCCACTTTAACGGAGCGTGATCCGTAACCATGTCAAAGTGCCTACCTAGCAGGTAGTACCGAAGGGAATCTAGAGCCCACTTCACCGCTAAACACTCCTTTTCAACGGTGGCGTAATTTACCTCATGGGACTTCAACTTCCTGCTGAGGTAAATGACTGGGTGCTCTTCCCCGTTCCAGACCTGGGACAATACTGCTCCTAACCCCACATCTGACGCATCACTTTGTACGACAAAGTCTTTAGAGAAGTCGGGTGAGTACAACACTGGCTGGCTACATAAGGCTTGTTTCAAGAATTGGAATGCTGCCTCAGCCTCGGGGGTCCATTTAATCATGACCGACCCTTTCCCCTTCGTCAGGTTGGTTAGGGGCACAGCCTTAGAAGCAAAGTGGGGAATGAATCGCCGATAATACCCAGCGATTCCCAGAAAGGCTCGTACCTGCTTCTTGCTGTTGGGACGTGGCCAACTCTGGATGGCCTCGACTTTGTTGAGTTGGGGTTTTATTACTCCCCTCCCAATGGTGTACCCAAGATATTTGGCCTCCTCCTGCCCAATGGTACACTTCTTGGGGTTAGCCGTAAACCCCGCTTCCCGAACAGAGTCCAGGACTGCTTGCACTTTTGGCAGATGTGAGGCCCAATCTGTGCTATGGACAATTATGTCATCCAGGTAAGCCGCAGCATACTTCCGATGGGGCCTCAGCATCTGGTCCATTTTCCGCTGGAATGTGGCCGGCGCATTCTGTAACCCGAACGGCATTCTTTTATATTGGAACGCCCCGTCTGGGGTTACAAATGCGGTTTTCTCTTTGGCCGACTTGGCCAGGGGGATTTGCCAATACCCTTTTGTGAGGTCAAGAGTCGTCATGTATCGGGCTGTTCCCAGCCGGTCGATCAACTCATCTATACGTGGCATGGGGTAGGTGTCAAATTTTGTAACTTTGTTCAACTGACGAAAATCGTTACAAAATCGCCAGCTCCCATCCGGTTTAGGCACCAACACAATGGGACTAGACCAATCACTTTGGGACTCCTCTATCACCCCTAAGTTCAGCATTTTCTGTACTTCCTCCCGTATTGCCTCCCGTCGGGCCTCTGGGATCCGATAGGGTTTTAACTTCACCCTTTCACCGGGCGGGGTAATGATGTCATGCTCTACCCCAGATGTTTGTCCCGGCAGCTCAGAGAATACCTCCTTGTTGCGAAGCACAAACTCCTTAACCTCCTGTTGTTGGGGTTGTGACAAGGTGGCTGCTATTCCAACCTCAGGAATCACGCAACCAGTTTGAGCTGGTGACCAAGTGTCTGCGACTAGGGACTCTCTATCCCTCCAGGCTTTCAACAGATTAACGTGATAGATCTGTTCGGGCTTTCGCCTTCCTGGTTGTCTGACCTTGTAATTCACTTCGCTCACTTTTTCCATTATCTCGTAGGGGCCTTGCCATTTGGCAAGGAATTTACTTTCAACCGTAGGGACAAGTACCAGTATCCTATCCCCCGGGGAAAAGGTACGGGTCTTGGCTCCACGGTTGTACACTCTCTGCTGTGCTAACTGCGCTTGGGCCAAATGTTCCTTCACGATGGGCATTACCTGTGCAATTCGGTCTTGCATCAGGGCGACATGCTCAATCACACTCCTGTGGGGAGAACTCTCACTTTCCCAAGTTTCCTTGGCAATATCCAACAGCCCTCTTGGGTGTCTCCCATACAGTAACTCAAAGGGGGAGAATCCCGTAGAGGATTGGGGCACCTCCCTAATAGCAAACATCAGATAAGGAAGTAGACAGTCCCAATCCTTTCCATCTCTATCCACCACTTTCTTCAACATTTGTTTTAGGGTTTTGTTGAACCTTTCAACCAGCCCATCGGTTTGGGGGTGATACACAGATGTACGTAATTGCGTCACTTTGAACAATTTACACAGCTCCTTCATAACCCGGGACATAAAGGGTGTACCTTGGTCCGTAAGCAGTTCTTTACAAATACCCACCCGGCTAAACACAAGAGATAGCTCTTTGGCTATGGTTTTGGCCGAGGTATTTCGGAGAGGGATCGCTTCTGGATAACGGGTGGCATAGTCCATTATAACTAATATGTACTGGTGCCCCCTAGCGGACTTGATTATAGGACCTACCAAATCCATGGCGATCCTCTCAAACGGGACCTCAATGATGGGTAGAGGGACCAGCGGGCTACGGAAATGTGGCATCGGGGCCGACCTCTGACACACAGGGCAGGAGGAACAATAATTTTCTATGTCCTTCATCACCCCCGGCCAATAGAATCTCTGTAATACCCTCTCTCGGGTTTTCTCTGTCCCCAGATGACCTCCAAGAATGTGCCCATGGGCCAACTCCAACACCAACTTCCTGTAAGGTTTGGGCACCACAAGCTGCTCAACGGTTTCTTCTGCCCTTTTTGCCACCCGATACAGTAGGTCCTTCTCTACGCTGAAGTATGGGTAAGTGCAGGTATTATCTGGGTTCACTAACTCGCCATCTATTTTCACTACGTTTTCCCGTGCCTTTATTAGGGCGGGGTCTTTCAACTGTTCTGTGGCAAAGTTTTCCCTGTGAACCTCAAGATCAGAAAACTCCACAGACGGTAGGTTTTCGTCTGAGGAGGTGGGCTCCTCTCCAGTTTCTTGAGTCTCCCCTGCCAATACTGATAAGGGAAATTCCGGAGAGTCCTCACCACTCTCAGGGGAGTTCTGGCTATCACATTCCTGGTACATAGGGGCACCAGTGGGGGGCTCAGGATCATCCCACAGTTCCCAGAACTTCGGAAAATCCCTTCCCACAATGGCGTCATGCGGTAACTGAGATACTAAGCCCACTGGATGAGAGAGGGTACCTTTGGGGGTCTCGAAACACACTGTAGTCACTGGATACTCTCGGGTGTCCCCATGCACACAAATAACAGCTACCTTGCTATTCCCAGAGACCTCTGTTTTAACTAACTCAGCCTTTATCAGGGTCACAAGGCTACCTGAATCCAACAATACCACAACATTTCTACCATTAACACACATTTTGCATAAATGTTTCTCAGTTCCTCGAATGGCAGTGCATGCGACTGTCGCACACAGCGACTGACGTCTGCCCGTCAGAAAGTCACACTGCATGGGTTCCTCCACAACCGGGCAATTGGCTGCAATATGTCCCGCTTGCCGGCAGCGGTAGCAAACGATCCTTCTTGCGGCCTCTTGAGCCGCTGATTTCCCAGGCTGTTCTCGCCAAACTTGGGGTAGAGCTCCCACCCTCTCACTCTCTCCACCCTCACCCCTTGGAATCCTCTTATCCGCCCCTGGGGATGGTCTGGTCTTAGGGTGGAAAGTCCGAGTGTCTCTGGAAGAGGCCGTCAGGTTCTCTGTAGCCAAGTATTTCTCCACACGATCCACAAGACCATCGGCCGTCTCTGGGTCTCCATGGCTTACCCACTTTTGGATGGCAGTAGGAAGAGCTCTCAAAAACCGATCCATTACAACACGTTCCACAATCTTTGGTGCGGACAAAGTCTCTGGCTGTAGCCACTTTCTGCTCAGGTGAATGAGATCATACATTTGAGACCTGGGGGGTTTTCCAAGCTGGAAAGTCCAGTTATGCACACGCTGAGCCCGGACAGCCTGGGTGACACCCAGCCTTGCCAATATTTCAGCTTTTAGCATCACATAGTCTTTTGCTTGGTTAGGCTCTAGGTCATAGTAAGCTTTCTGCGATTCACCAGTTAACAGAGGAGCCACCAGTCCAGCCCACTGCTCCTCAGGCCACTTTTCTCTTTCAGCGGTCCTTTCAAATGTGGTCAAAAATACCTCTGGATCATCCTCTCCAGTCATTTTTGTCAATAAACGACTCACCCCAAAGGACGCGGTATTAGTGGGACGGCTTTCCTCACTGGTCTGCGGACGTTGCTGCATTACTGCTTCCATCTGTTGTTGTAGTCTCTGCTCTTGCTTCTGCAACAGGTCTATGAAGCGGGCCTCAGATTGCTGCTGGGCTTGTTGCTGAGCCTCCAGACTCTGTTGCAAAGTTGCGTTTGTCTGCTGCTGGGCTGCAAGGCTCTGTTGATGAGCTTGCTGCTGGGCTGCGAAGTTCTTTTGCAAACCTGCATTTGTCTGCTGTTGATTGGCATTTGCTAGAGCCAGCTGCTTCAGTATCTCCTCCATGCTGGCTTAAAAAAAAAAACTGCCTGCATTCTCCACCAACTGTGAGGGGGTTAGCTCGGCAGCGGGTGTGTGTGACCCCCGAGATGGGCTCCCCACACAAAAACAGGCCCAGCAAACGGAGGTTGTGGTTTTCAAAATCAAAAAGGTGCGGTTTATTTTCTATTTACAGTGACAAAACACAGCAAAGCAAAAGAAACATAAACAAAATAAATCCTGGTCAACTTGACCTCTGACTAAACATACAGGTTTCCTAACTAACAACTGGGATCAGCCTAGTGCTGTCCTAGTCCCTAAGTCCCTGGTTTTAAATGTCCAAGCAAATAGCCACACAGGCTTTGTCTCACCGCACAGGGGTTCACTCTCCCTAGACAGTCCACACAGGTCTGGTTCCAGGCATGAGCTAACATCTAATGAAGCTGGGAGTTCTTATAGAGGCCTAAATGAGCTGACAAGGTTCAGCTGGTCTCCTCATCTCTGTCTGCACGACGCCCCACACTCTCCCTAGAGGTATGAGTCATCCATGAGCCCACTAGCCTTATACAACTCTCCACCTAGTTGTATAAGTCGGCGTAAAGCCTGAATCTGGGCGAAATATATCTACCCCCCTGGATGCAACCAGGTGACTTTACCTTCCTGCTGTCACAATATTTTGGGGCGAATAGTCTGACCCCCCCCCCCTGTTTTTGTGATTTTTTTGCCCTTAAAATTTTGCACTGGTATTCCCACCAGCCCAAATGTGAAGATGCACACAGTGACTCAACATGTGCTATCTGCCGTCACAGGATATCTATGTCCCTGTTTTGGGGGTGCAACCTCTTCCTCCCTACTCAAGTAGGTGAGAGGAAGGGTTTGCACACCCAAAGCACGTCCGTTGATCCCCCATGATGGCAGATAGCACATGTTTACCTTAGCCATGGGATCATGTGGAAAATACCCATTTGAGACACAAAAATAAAGTGGGGTTCTTCACATTTGGGATGGATCAGGGGTGACATCACCCCATCTCCTGTTTCTCCTTTTCACGTTGAATTTTTATATTTCCTTTTTTGGACAAATGTTTACTATTTTGACCCATGCATGTTTCTGCAAAACAAACCTCCAAATAAAACAAAAAAATTTGGGGAGGTTAAACTTTCGACATTGTATTTCTATAAAACCGAAAAAAAAATGTGGTGCACAGAGTAAAAAGTTTCTGGGACATTCAAAAAGGTGTGGCTTGTTCTTTCTATGCTCAATAGCAGTTCTGAAAAAGCTAAATCAATGCTTTTTATAGTGACAATTGTGGCTATTTACTAAGGACAAATACACTTGGCACTACAAGAACCTGGGAGACACATCAACCAAAAAAAAAAAGAATGACAAAACAAGTTTTTTGGAAATATAATAAGATTTTATTTAAAAAACCAAACGGTCAGATATGGTCTGGCATTGCGATGGCCCCCCTACCGGTGAAGTACTCAACGTATTTCTCACGTACTTCACGGGCACTTTGGGGGGCCAAGCCAGTACGGGCAGTGTCCAGGCCGGTCATAATGGTCATCTCGGATGGACCGACCTCAGGCCCAACTGTTGACACATATGTTGGCAAAAAATGTCTGAAAAAGTTATGCAAGATGCAGCAACTTTAAACAATGTGGTTCAGCTTGTATTCCGCCATATGGATTGGTGTCTGAAACAGGCGGAACCGGCTGGCCATTATCCCAAAGGCATTCTCCACAACTCTCCGGGCTCTGGCCAGCCGGTAATTAAAAACCCTCCTCTCCGGGGTGAGGGTGCGTTGGGGAAACGGCCGCATCAGGTGTGGTCCCAGTCCAAAGGCTTCATCCGCGATGAACACAAGCGGTAGTCCTTCCACGTTGTCTGCATCTGGAGGCAGTGCAAGACCCCCAGAGTGCAGACGGTGAGCAAACTCCGTCTGCGCGAATACTCCGCCATCGGACATCCGGCCGTTCTTCCCCACGTCCACATACAGAAACTCATACCGTGCCGACACCACCGCCATTAACACAATACTATTAAAACCTTTATAGTTATAATAGAATGACCCCGAACGGGGTGGCGGCACTATGTGGACGTGCTTGCCATCAATTGCCCCTCCACAGTTGGGGAAGTCCCACCGCTGGGCAAATTGATCAGCCACAGTCTGCCATTCCTGTGGTGTGCAAGGAAACTGTGGAGTCAAACAAAACGAAGACATTAGTACGTTTTCAGTTTACAGTGCAAACAGATTACACAAAAAGACATTGTTGACCAACATCAGGCTAACATTATTATTTAAGGGAGGATTTCATGCCCAAAAAAGAAGGCCCACTTAGCAGGTGACTCACCCCCGCTGAGGGGACATTAGAAAATATTCTAAGGGGGGGGGGGTTTGAGGTGATTTTGGGGGCACAAAATAAAGGCTCTACCACTCTGCTGAACTTTAATGAGAACTAAAACATTTGTACACATTTTAGGGGGGGAGGGGTGCAAAACTAGGATGGCACTGACCCCAAAAAAACGGGGGCCAAAAAACTAGGCTGTCTGTGTTTGGGACCAGGATAGCATGCTGGAGAGGTTAGTGAAGGGAAATAGGCATGTAGGCCCCAAAAAAGGGCATTAGAGGAAAAAACATGCATGGGGAAAATGGGGACATTCCCAGGATATTACAAACAGGCAAATTTGGGAAGGAGGAAAGAAATAAAATACATTTAGCAAACAATCCAAACATATAATGTGATGTTAAAGGAGCAAACTTACCTTCATATAGTCCTTCTGCAGGACCTGAATAATGGCAGAACACGTTTCAGGGATAATGATCCCGAGAGCCTGGGGGGAGATGCCTGTTGTGAACTTGAGGTCCTGCAAGCTTCTCCCAGTCGCCAGGTATCTCAACGTGGCAATAAGCCTCTGCTCGGCAGTGATCGCCTGGCGCATCACAGTGTCCTGCCTTGTGATATAGGGGGACAGCAAATCCAACAGATGGTGAAAAACGGGGTCCGTCATCCTGAGATAATTCCTGAAATCATCAGGATTATTCTCATGGATTTCCCGCAGCAGAGACATATGAGAGAATTGGTCACGCTGGAGCAACCAATTCTTGGTCCATGAACTCCTCCTCACCCTGTTCACGGACTGAACTCGGGTTACAGTGTTAACCGCAACACCAAGTCCATAGCCAGCACGAGCTCGAGAACGAGAACGCACTTCAAACATGGTCTTAAACCGGTCGCCTGGTCAGAACGAACTCAAACAGAACGCACCGTGGAACAGCAAGACCTGAGAAGAACGACCTGAAAAACAGTAAACGAACGGCCAAGAAGGCACTGCAAAGTACCGACCTGACTGCATGCACTGAATAACAAATACGAACCCACAAGCACAAACTGAACACCAGGAAACGATCTGAAAAGCACGGAGACTGAGAAGCGCGAATCGGCTCTCACCAAACTTTTACTAACACGCGGTAACACGAAATCAGCAAAAGCAGCCCAAGGGGTGGCGCCATTAGATTTGAACTTCCCTTTTATAGCGCCGTCGTACGTGTTGTACGTCCCGTCGTTTTGTTGCCGTCGGTTTTTGGACTGATGGTGTGTGGCCAAGACTGATGAAAAACTGTTTCATCGGATTTCCGATGGACAAATCCATCGGACTAAAATCCATCGGAAATCCGATCGTGTGTACAGGGCTTTACTTTATATTTGTTGCATAGCATAACTTTTAAAAAATATTTTCAAAAATTGCAGTATACCTGTAGCAAGGTTCCACTTTGCAACGTAGATATAGACTACAGTTTGACAATTAAGAAGGAACTTAGCTCCCTCCGGTGCTCAATTTGTTATATTACAGTAACTTATTTGCTTCAATGATTTTAAAACAATGCATTGTGAATCAGACTACACTACCCACAGTGCAGCTGTACTACCAGGGTGCACTGCATCACCGCACAGCCTTCTGGGAGAGGTTATTTAACCACTTCTCCACCAAGGACGTCATATGACGTCCTTGACTTTGAGGTGGGATATCTGAATGATGCCTGCAGCTACAGGCATCATTCAGATATCATTCTGTCGGGCCGGCAATTCTGCGCACCATAAGAACAATCATAGCGGCGGTTCCGCCGCTTGATCATTCTTATAGGCGGCGGGAGGGGACATATCCCCCTCCCACCGCCATCCGGTGCTTCTCCGGGCTCTCCCGTGCCATCGGGGGCCCGGAGAACGAATCGGCCGGCGCCGGATGACGAGCATAGAGATTTCCGTGGACCAGATGGTCACCAGTCATCTCTATGACTGTCGGAGTCCCGGGCGCGACGTTGTGACGTCACGCCCGGTACCCGGAAGTAAACAAAGCCGCAATTGCGGCTGTCAGCATGAGATCGGTGAATTTTTTTTTTACCGATCTCATGCTTTTCAGCCTGGAGGAGAGATGAGGGGTCTTATTGACCCCGCATCTCTCCATAAAGAGGACCTGTCACAATGATTCCTATTACAAGGGATGTTTACATTCCTTGTAATAGGAATAAAAGTGATCAAAAAAAAATATGTAAAAAAAAGTGTCAAAATAAAAAGAAAATAGTAAAATAAAAAAAAATTAAAAAAAATGTAAAACGCCCCTGTCCCCGGTAGCTCGCGCTCAGAAGCGAACACTCATGTAAGTCCCGCCCACATATGTAAAATCCATTAAAACCCCACATGTGAGGTATCGCCGCGTGCGGTAGAGTGCGAGCAACAATTCTAGCACTAGACATCCTCTGTAACTCAAAAATAGTAACCTGTAAAAAAAAATTAAAGCGTCGCCTATGATGATTTTTAAGTACCAAATTTTGGCACCATTCCATGAGTGTGCGCAATTTCAAAGCGTGACATGTTAGGTATCTATTTACTCTGCGTAACAGCATCTTTCACATTATACAAAAAAATTGGGCTAACTTTACTGTTTTGTTATTTTTTAATCTGTGAAACAGTTTTTTTGCCCCAAAAAAGGCGTTTGAAAAATTATTACGCAAATACCGTGCAAGATAAAAAGTTGAAATGACTGCCATTTTATTCCTTAGGGTGTCTGCTAAAAAAAAATATATAATGTTTGGGGGTTCTGATTAATTTTTTAGCAAAAAAATGATGATTTTTACATGAAGAAGTGCCAGAATAGGCCCGGTGGAGAAGTGGTTAAAGGAAGGGAGGAGTTACATTCTCTCTCTTGGGACGCAGCCATCTATCAAGAAGTAAGCCTGCATTGAGGCCGGCTTCCAGTGTGTCTAGGCCCAAGAAGCCTGGGCCCACCGTCGCCAGAGCCTGCCTGTCTAATCTCGTGAGAGGGATCCTCATCGTGGGTGTCCAGCTCACACTCTACAGCAACCAGAGTCGTACATCCATCGACACCTACTACGACTGTGTGGAGGATCGGAGGCTGCAAGTTGCGGAGCATAACGGAGAACCGAGGCCTTGTTTGGTGAGAAGGGCACCTGCCCAATGACAATTAACTGAATCGCAGGGAGGGGGGCCTTATAGACTTGCCACCATTGTTTCTTTGGAAAGTTAACACGCCACGTGCAAGGACACATTGCATCCCGCAGTGGCAGTGTATTTAAAGTATTGGCGCCTGTGTCGCCCGCAAGTCATATACATTGGTAATTACTTTGGATGTTGTTTCTGACTTTCCCATACTTGTTGGATTACAAATGTTTTAACGTGCACCAACGAGAGCTAGCGAAGACCCTTACTACAGGAAGGAACTTTTACTGGATTCCGTTTACTGGTCTGAACTAGAAAGCGATAGGACACTGTAACAGTAGTGCCCGCTAGAGGGAGTCAAAGAGCTCATAGATACATATATATATAGATAACAGGATTGTAAGTTGTTTGCTATTTCTTTATTCTAGTTTTGACTCTTACAGAGCCGTAAGCAGTCAACTGTACTTGTTTAACTTGGTTATCTTTTCTCACTAAGTAAACCATTATCTTTTGGTTAAGCAGAAACATTGTGTGAGTCTTATTTGTTACCTTCTTGGACCGGTGGCCAGCATAAGATAACCATATCTAATTGTAAGTTATATCATTTTATGATATCATTGGGGTTCCCAGTCAACAGTGGGTTTCACAATCCTTGTGTGGTCCAGTTGTGCCAAGGGAGGGTTTGAGCCAAACTTTGGGGTTGATAGGCAGAACGTAGACCCAAACAAAACCAGCAGCTCCTTCAGGGGTAGTGCTACATACCTTTTGCAGAAACTCCAAAAGGTAAGAACTTCAGCAAAAAATATCATATTAGTTCTCCCTGTTTATGAGGCAGTGAGCTGTGTTTGCCATAATTAACCATGTCTGTTCTGTGACATATGTTTTGTCAGGTGTAAACTAGATTTGAACGTTGTGTGTCCTAAAAGATGATTAAAGAGTAACTCCACTTTTGTTGCGAAGCCTCTGTACTGAGTGGGTCTAATGGGAGTGGTTTCATAATTAACTGTCAGGTGTGCAGCTGCAGGGCACTAATGAGGAAATCTGCTGGGCCTGAATCCCTTTAGACTTGTTCCTATTGAAAGTATCTCTCCAAAAATGAAATTTCTGTTGCAGGGGATGCCTGAAAACGGACTTGTATCTTAGGCAGACTTCTGAGAAAATTGGTGAGCCAAGCAGGAAATTATGTTTCTGGGGAGTGGTCAGTACACACTCTGTGTACAGAACAACTCCAGGTAGCCATATTGTAATGCATTCTCGTAAAATTACAGTGGCTGCAGATTGACATGGAAAGGTAATTATAAATAACATTCAATTACAATATGATTAGTGTCGCAATTATATGCACTATATAATTTTTTCTTTATTTGCTATTTTTTTTCCCACGAAAGTGGAGTTACCCTTTAAAGCTTTAGAAACTTGGCTTCTTTTATTGCATGTTATTGAGAGGAAGCTCATCCTGTCTTAAGTCTTCCCATTAAGGTTTACACTGAACTTGCTCAGAAATTCTTGCAGTTAGCCATGACCCGTTCTAGAAAACATCTAAAAGGTAAAACAGATGTTTATTTTAGGCATGCAGTGTAAATAGGAACACATGATGAACATATAGGGTTTTCTCAAATTTGACTGTGTAGAAATACACTTAGGGGTCTTTGAAAAAAATAAATAAATTGCTGTGCGGATGTCTTAACCACTTCCGGACCGCCTGCCGTCGTTTTACGTCTGTACTTTGAAGAGGAATACCATTGTTATGGCAGCAGCTAGCTCTTTCTGGCTCTGTGATCTTATCCCTCTCCACTCTATATACAAATATTTTGCCTTTAGTTATACTTTAACCACTTGTCCACCGCCCACCGTCAAATGACGGCGGGAGGAAGACCCACTTGTTTTGGGCGGACCTTATATGACGTTGCGCCTTCCCAAGCCACTAGGGAGCGCGCGCTTATGCCGCTTACGCCGCGTCACTGGGGACCCGATGCACCCGCGATTGCCCAGTAACTGAGCAGGACCGTGGATCTGTGTGTGTCCCTTGTACATAGGGACAACCATCGGTCACCTCCCCCAGTCTGTCCCCTCCCACAGTAAGAATCACTCCCTAGGAAACACATTTAACCCCTTGATCGCCCCCTAGTGTTAACCCCTTCCCTGCCAGTCATATTTATACAGTAATCAATGCATTTTTATAGCAGGGATCACTGTATAAATGTGAATGGTCCCAAAAATGTTTTAAAAGTGTCTGATGTGTCCGCCCCAATATCGCAGTCACAATAAAAATCGCTGATCGCCACCATTACTACTAGTAAATAAAAATTAAATAATAAAAATGCTATACATCTATCCCCTTTTTTGTAGCTGCTATAACTTTTTCGCAAACCAATCAATATACACTTATTGCGATTTTTTTTCTAACAAAAATATGTAGAAGAATACATATCGACCTAAACTGAGGAAAAAATTTGTTTTAAAAAAAATATGTATATTTATTGTAGCAAAAAGTAAAAAATATTGTGTTTTTTTTCAAACTTGTCCCTTTTATTTATAGCGCAAGAAATAAAAACCGCAGAGGTGATCAAATACCACCAAAAGATAGCTCTATTTGTAGGGAAAAAATTATAAAAATGTAATTTGGGTACAGTGTAGCATGGCCGCGCAATTGTCATTCAAAGTGTGACAGCGCTGAAAGCTGAAAAATGGCTTGGGCAGGAAGGGGGTGAAAGTGCCCTGTATTGAGGTGGTTAAGGAACATGTTATTAGTTACACCCGAGAACCCCCTCCATGTGACGTGTGCCTGATTCTTCTACCATGCAGCCCATTTCATATTTAAATTTTAACCAACTGTGCAGTACTCCGCCCGATCAGCCACATTATTCATTCACAATGATGTGAGCCTTACATTGCAACCGCTATCCACTAATCATGGCTCAAGGCTCTTGTGAAAAAATAATAAATACACTTTTTTTCCTACAACAATATGTGTGTTTATTATTCACACTCATTCACACAGGGAGTTAAAATAACAGCTGTTAGAGGCATTTGAATTTTTTTCCTGTCTCTAAATGCTACTTCATGTTAGGCATTGGGGGTTATTTACGACAGGCAAATCCACTTTGCACTACAAGTGCAAAGTGCACTTGGAAGTGCAGTCGCTGTAGATCCGAGGGGGTCCCACTGGCTATAACCCCTCACACTGCATCCAGCAGCTCAGTTTTTTTCTGCCTAGTGTAGGAGAAGGACCTGGCTCCCGGTGGGGACCATTGGTCCTGAAGATTTTTTCTTTTTTTCTGATTTCTAATTCCTGTGATCTACTATCAACAGCCGGGCTGGGTGACAGGCTGGATAATATAGATCCTGGTAGTCTCCCCAGCTCGGCCATCGAGCATGAGCAGGCCTTAGCTACGTGCTGGGTCGGCCACGACATACCTCGTCTGATCCAGGGGTGGCCGGTGAACTATATGCTCCGGGAGCACACATATGACCGGGCTACTGCTGTCCATGTCACAGTGTGCCGTGGCCGACAGCCACCCCGTACCGCTCGGGTGATGGGTCTGTCCGGAATGCGTCTAGCAGTCCTCACAGGAGGGGTAAGTATGGTTCCACCTGTCTCGGCAGGACAGAGCAGCTGGGCATTCCCTGGGAGGTCGAATTGGGGGTCTCTCATTCTCCTCTTCTTCTCTCCCTGTCCTTTTCCCTCCTCCCCATGCTTGGGCCGCTGTACGATGACCGTGGGTCTTCCGGGGGGCTCTGTGTCCAGCAAGGGGGCTGTGCTGGGTGCTGGGGGTCCACGGTTCTCTTCCCTGTTTTTTGGGGTGTTTTGGTGTGCACATTGTGGGAGACCACCGCGCAGAGGGGCAGCGTGGTCGTGCCATTTTAGTGTAGTTTTAGTCAGGAAGTTCAGGGGCCATTTTCCTGTAGCTTTAGTCAGAAAAGTCCGGCGGCCATTTTCCTGTAGCCTTAGTCAGGAAGTCCTTAGCCTCAGTTTGTTTTTTGGCCTCTAGCGCTGGTTATCCTTCTGGAATGGCGCAAATCGCACAGAACACCTCGTGAGGGAGAGTGGACAGCATAGTACAGTACAGCACAGTGCAGTACCTGGGCTGGGCCGGTGAGTCCTGCGGGGGGCCCCTCAGTCTGTGGCAGTTAGGAGGGTGGACTTTTGGTGTAACTGGCCTGCGGTCCCTAACAGGTGAGTGTGGGTCAGCATGGCGTCAGAAGCTGGCGCTTCTTCCCCAGACATACCTGTGGTGGCAACCGGTTCCCCTGCACCTGCGGTGCCTGTGGACAAAATCGCCCCCTGTCTGGGGACAGCTCTGATTCAGACTAGGGCCTTTCTGTGGCAAACGACCCCTGTTCTGACGTTTCAGAGGATGCGGACCAGGGCCATTCGGACAGTGAGGATGACTCCGTGTCTGGGTCAGTGCAGGAAAAGGCACTTGTAGGAGCACTTATCACAGCGGTGCGGGAGACCCTAAAAATGGAAGATACGGCGGGGGCGTCTACAGAGATGTCGGTCCCTTTTGGGTCCCACTAGCCGGCCCTCACGGCTAAGGTGTTTGCCTACCTAACTTACTTTGATATGTTTATTTGCAAAGAATGTTTCAGGTCACCTGAGGCCAGATGACAGATGCACACCGTTGGGGTCAGGAGTGCACCACAAGGTAGTGAACCCTATAGGTGACTGCTGCGGATGGAACACTGGGTGGTTAAGGAAGGCAGGTCCACTGGAGCACAAACAGGGATCTCACAGGAAGCTAGAGACCAAGATTCCCAAGGGTGCGGAGTCTAATGCCCCATACACACGATCGTTTTTCTTGCCATTTTTTTTTCTTGCCGTTTTTCACGTCGTTTTTTTTCATGTTTCCTCTCAAGCCTGTCTTGCGTACACACGATCATTTAAAAAAACGATCAAGCAAAGCGCAGTGACGTACAACACGTACGACGGCACTATAAAGGGGAAGTTCCGTTCGAATGGCGCCACCCTTCATGTTAGTAAAGTTTGTTGAGCGACGATTCGCTCTTTTCAGTCTTGTGCTTTTCAGTCCGTGACTGCGTGACGAATGTGCTATCTCCATTACGAACGCTAGTTTTACCAGAACGAGCGCTCCTGTCTCATACTTGATTCTGAGCATGCGCTTTTTTTTCACGTCGTTAAAGCATACACACTATCGTTTTTCACGTCGTTAAAAAAAAACGACATGAAAAACGACGTGAAAAAAGAGAGCATGTTCGAAATTTTTAATGCCCGTTTTTCACGTCGTTAAAAATGCTCTGGAGCCTACACACGATCAATTTTAATGGCCATTTTTTTTAATGGCATTTTTAACGGCATGAAAAACGATCGTGTGTATGGGGCATATGATCCAGCAGGTGTTCACCAGAGCCTCTAGTGGTGAGGATGGACTGAGCATCAACTGGATCCAGGTCGTGGCCTCCAGAGTCCCCTAGCTCATGCTCTGTAGGGTATAGAGGATAGAGGGGAAGCAGCAGCTCAGGATACAAGAGATAGTGAGGGGATAAGCCAAGGTCAGGGAGACAAGCAGACAAGGATAAACAAAGGACAAGCCAAAGGTCAAGGTCACAAGCAGACAGGGATAGTCGAGAACAAGCCAAGATCGGTAACACAGAGACAGACACCTAGCACACGGCAAGCAGGAACCCAAACACACAATGCTTAACAAACAACGTTGATCAGCACGGCTGGCTTGCAGTGCACAGGTTAATATAGTGTTCCTTGGTAGGGCCTGGGGTGGAGCCATGCTTAGAGGAGAGATTATTTAAACAGCCAGATGAGAGTCGCTGGCCTCTTAATCTGAGCACATGGAGAGGTAAGCTGAGAGACAAACATTACTGCATATAACCATGACAGAATGGGAACGCCCGCAGCGGGCCTTTTCGGTCCCAAAACACATGGCGATGCATTACCCCTTTGAGGAGAATTTCCTGAAAAAATGGACATCTCCCCCGATTGTGGACCCCCCGGTATCCAGGTTAAATAAGGAAACCACGATTCCGGTGGAGGGGACCCCTGCCTTTAGGCCCCTGCCGATAGGAGGGCTGAAGCGGTTGCCCGGTCCATGTTTATGGTGGTAGGGTCAGCATTGCGGCCAGTGTTGGCCACGGCCCTGGTGTCCCAGACACTTACTGGGAGGGGAAAATTGTTGCACCTTGAGTTGGAAAAGCAATAGGCTTCCCCAATCTGCGTAGAACTGGCAGACCAGTTGGTGCATGGCCTTAAGTATGTCTGCGATACGGCCCCCTTGCTTTCTAGAGCCTCAGTATCGGCTGCGGTGCTATGGCGCCTGATTTGGCTAAAATTCTGGTCTGCAGACCAGGCATCTAAGAAGGCTCTGGCGGATTTGCCCTTCCAGGCAGAGAGGCTTTTTGGAGCCTCGCTGGATGACATTATTAAAAATGTTACTGGGGATAAGAAGACGTTGCTCCCACAATCCAGGAAAGGTAAGGAGCCTCGCTGTAGGCTCAGAAGCGTTTTTTTTTCGTCCGCCCGGGGCGACAGGCAAGCGTCCCCAGACCGACAAGGTGTCCACTGAGGGACAGAGGCGTCCCTGGTTTTGCAATCCAAACAAGCCTGCAAACAAATCTGCCACAGTCGCCTTCGGGAGTTTGCAGCTCGGTGGACCTGCCTGCTTTCCGACCAGTGGGTCTGCGAAGTGGTTTCATCTGGTTACAAGATAGAGTTTCTATCTTGTCCACCAAACAGGTTTTTTCCCTCAAACCTTCATCTTCTTCTGGCTCGCCGGAAAGCCTTGTTGGGGGCAGTGCAGGACCTGTTTCTGGGCGGGGTGATAGTGCCGGTACCGTCGAAGGAAAGGTTTAAGGGATTCTACTCCAATTTGTTTGTAGTCCCAAAGAAGGAAGGGGTCCGTCCGATTCTGGATCTCAAGGCCCTCAACAGATTTGTGAAGGTGAAAAGATTCAGGATGGAATCAGTTCGCTCTGTGGTCGCTGCACTCCATCCGGGGGATTTTCTGACGTCCCTGGACATCAAGGACGCATACTTACATGTCCCCATATGCGTCAAGCATCAGAGGTTTCTGCGGTTTGCGGCCGGGGAAGAGCACTACCAGTTTGTAGCTCTCCCTTTTGGCCTGGCATCGGCACCAAGGGTTTTCACCAAGGTGCTCGCCCCTGATTCCGGCTTTGCTGAGACAGCGAGGAATCGCTATCGTGGGCTACCTGGACGACCTCCTTCTGAGAGCAGCTTCAGACTCAGAATTAGAGGAAGATGTGGCGATAGCCAGTCAGACGCTTTGAGAGTTCGGTTGAGTTCTGAACCTCCAGAAGTCGTGTGTTAGTACCGACTCAACGCCTGGAATACCTGGGCTTGAATCTGGACTCCTCAGTGGTAAGGGTCTTTCTCCCTTCGGACAAGCTGCAGACTCTTCAAGCTGCGGTGAAGCTGTTGACATCCCGCAAGTGGTTGTCGCTGCGTTTTGCATGCGAGTCCTGGGTCACATGGTGGCCACTTTCAAAGCGGTACCATATGCTCAAGTCCACACTGGAGTCTTGCAAAAGGAGATTCTGTCCAAATGGGACAAGTCTCCATTGTCTCTGCATTGTCAGATTCAGGTGAGCCACCTAGTCAGGCAATCCCTGGTCTGGTGGCAGAGGTCTCCGGTCCTTCAGTCCGGGAAGTCGTTCCTTCCTTTTCATTGGACGGTGATCACGACGGACACCAGCTTGACCGGTTGGGGGGGAGTTTGGGGCGTACAGTCGGCACAGGGTCGCTGGACGCAGGAAGAATCCCGCCTGCCGATCAACGTGCTGGAACTTCGGGCGATCAGGCGATGCCTCTCCACATGGTCACAGAGGCTGCAGGGCCGCCCTGTCAGGATCCATTCGGACAACGCCACGGCGGTGGCGTATGTCAACCATCAAGGAGGAACAAGGAGTTTGGCTGCAACATTGGAGGTCGCTCACATCCTGCGGTGGGCAGAGCGGCGCGTGCCGGCTCTATCGTGTACATTCCGGGCGTAGAAAACTAGCAAGCAGACTACCTAAGTTGCCAGATGCTGGACCAAGGGGAATGGTCGCTACATCCGGAGGTCTTTCGACTCCTTTGCCTGAGATGGGGCACGCCAGATGTGGATCTCCTGGCCTCTCGACTCAATCGGAAGGTACTGAGGTTCGTGGCCAAGTCCAAGGACCCATGTGCGGACGCGGCAGACACGTTGGTGGCTCCATGGGGGCATTATTGGCTGATTTATGCCTTCCCCCTGATAAAACTTCTACCTCGTCTGCTTTGCAGAGTGGAGACCGAGGGGATTCCAGTGATTCTAATTGCCCCAGATTGGCCTCGGCGTCCTTGGTATGCCGACACAGTGCGAATGGTGGCGGATGTTCCTTGGCGACTGCCGATGCGAGAGGACCTTCTGTCGCAGGGCCCCATAATTCATGCTGCTTTACAGTCGCTGGCTTTAACGGCGTGGCTGTTGAAAGTCAGGTGCTAAGGGACCGAGGTCTGTCGGACTCGGTCATCTCCACTATGATGAGGGCGCGGAAGTCATCTTCTCTGAAGATTTTTCATCACACATGGAAGGCCTACATCTCTATGTGTGAGGAGATGGGGTTGCATCCGCGTACGTATTCGGTTTCCAGGATCCTGCTGTTTTTGCAGCGGGGCGTGGATCAAAAACTTGCCTTAAGCACCATTAAGGGGCAGATATCAGCCGTGGCTGTCTTTTTTTCAGCAACCCTTGGCGGCTCATTCTTTGGTGAGTACGTTTGTGCAAGGGGTTCAACATGTGGCCCCTCCGGTTCGGCCACCGCTGCCTCAGTGAGATTTAAATCTGGTGCTCTCGGTTCTTCAGAAACCGCCGTTTGAAAACATTAGGGAGATCCCCTTATTGACACTCTCTCAGAAGGTAGCCTTTCTGGTGGCTATTACATCTGCCAGGAGGATTTCTGAGTTGGTGGCCTTGTCTTGCAAGTCTCCCTACTTGATCCTCTACAAGGATAAGGCGGTGCTACGCCCGCAGCCTTTGTTTCTTCCTAAGGTTGTTTCGGCATTTCATCTAAATGAGGACATTGTGCTTCCATCCTTGTGTCCTCGACCGTCGCCCCCTAAGGAGGTTGCTTTGCATTCCCTGGACGTGGTCCGGGCTCTGCGAGTGTATCTGTCTGCTACGGCCCCGTTTCGGAGGTCAGACTCACTCTTTGTGTCGGTAACTGGTCCGAAGAAGGGCCTGGCGGTCTTGTCGGCCACCATTTCTTGGTGGATTAGACAGATCGTGATCCAGGCTTATGCCTTAAAAGGACGGACGCCTCCCTTTCCTGTCACAGTACATTCGTCTGTTTCCCAGGTGTGTAAGGCGGCGACCTGGTCGTCCGTTCACACTTTCACTAAATTTTACAAGGTTGAGTGCATCTGCGGATGCTTCCTTCGGCCGCAAAGTTGAGGAGCTCTGGTTGTTATGGGTAGAGTTTGTTTGCTTGCTGTTCCCACCCCTCGTTTTTTTGACACTGCTTGGGGACGTCCCTAAGGTCAAGATTAAGTGCTGTGTCCGTCAATGAACGAAAGAGAAAATAGGATTTTTGTACTCACCGTAAAATCCTTTTCTCTGAAGTTCATTGACGGACACAGCACCCACCCCTCCTTTTTCTGTTTGTAATGCTTTTTGACGAACTGAGCTGCTGGATGTTATAGGGGTTATAGCCAGTGGGACCGCCCCTCTCCTGAAGGTGGCGATATAACCCTAAGGTCAAAATTAAGTGCTGTGTCCGTCAATGAACTTCAGAGAAAAGGATTTTACGGTGAGTACAAAAATCCTATTTTTTTAGCTTGCACATGATTGGAAGATAATATCAACAGAGCTTCCCCTCATTTCGGCAGCGGCAATTTTAACCCTTTATTCGGCCTCTAGCAGGGGTTAAAAGCGCCCCGCTAGTCCCCGAATAAAGGGTTAAAAGCGCCGCTGCCGATTTGATTTCAATGGACAGGGGCGCTTTAGGAGCGGTGTATACATCGCTCCTAGAGCGCTTCAAAAATGCTGCTTGCAGGACTTTTTTTTTTTTTTTATAATCAGTATTTTATTGTTTTCAAAAAATGACAGATAACAGGACATGTTCAACAGTTGGTGGTTAAAATAGAGAACACCGACCTCGCAGGGCCGAGATAGCAAGAGCGGTACGAAAACATAGGTTGAACAGGGGAATACATATACAATTACAAAGCCAAGGTGACAGATACCTAATGGGGTGCCCCCAGTGTCCACTGGGTCGACAAGCATTGTGGGGGTCCAAAGGGGGCCTTGGCATAGCAAATAGCCGTGGGGGTGTGGGCAAAATATATAGCTTCTTGACCTGCCCATGTACAGCCCTGTCCCCGGCCACGAGCCAGGGGGCTGTAACCCAAAATGTACTACATGTATGGGACCGAGGCCCGCGACCAGGGCAGGGGGGGGGCCAGGAGGCCTGCAGGACTTTTTTTAACGTCCCACAAGCGCACCGCTCCAGTGTAAAAGCACTCAGGCTTTCACACTGGAGTGACAGGAGAGGCGCTTTACAGGTGTAGCGATACCTCCAACTAAGGAGGCCGCAGAATTAGATTTGGGCCCTGAGTGCAGCTCCGCCAACCCCCGGCAATAGGCTCTACCCCCTTCTGGCACAGCTAGTATTAACAATCAATGATATATCCTATGCAATATAATAACTAAGCAAGGACACAGTGATGAATTGTAATAGGTAAAGTGTTTTACTTATTTTCTCAATATGGATAAAGGGGGTAACAGTAATCACAGTTCAAGATAATCACTCCTAAGGGCAGCGTCCTGCCACTCTAACACACTATGTAGTAACACACGCTACAGGTGCGCCATACGGGCGACCGTTAACTAAGTGCCCTATGGCGCAGTAATCAAACACGCTAGAATCCCCACCAGGCCTGGTTCTAATATTTAACTTAGTCCTTCTTTCTTCACCGGCAAGTCTGTAATGGTGGTGCACTTCAAACAGAGTATAACTTTGTAATCCAAGGGGTATAGAACTTGGTTAAATAAAGCCGCAGGCTCAGTTCTGACAAGGCTCTTCAATAGGGGTATAAAAATAACTTGTAGGCCACGGCAGTCTATAGGCCTATATGCAGTAACAGTATCTAGCTGGGCTTATGCCCTCTCACCCGCCGGACTACGGATCCAGTCCGGGAAACCTCCACCGGCTGTGTCACACACACTCGATCTCTCCAACCATCGGGTCCCCGATCCAACCAGGCTGTAGCGCACAAAGTCAGATGCCACCCAGGCTCGCAGAGGGGGGGGGGGGTGGAAGGCTCTTTGGTGCTGAGCAAGGCCTCAGGCTTCAGGCCTTGCACTCCGACACATCCGCACAGGAGGATCCGTCTGTGGAGTCTTGTGTCCCAAAGAGGCCGAGCCAGGCCTCGCCTCCTCCTTTTATAACCCCTCCCATGAGTCTCTGCGGTGGAACATCTGAAGAATGGGGTTATGGGTGATGTAGTTTCTTCCCATTATAGGGGAACACCCCGCTACACACTCCCCCCACTTAAACTCTTTGGTCCCCAAAGATAAATTTTAACAACAACTATAGATAACACTGGACAATTCTGAAAACGATGTTGGGATAGGGGATTCCCACCATAACTGAGGGGTAGAATTCCCTTGCCCACAGGTCACATTATCATGGGTGGCCTGCCTAACTGTGCCAGAGAGTGAGCTGGGGTTGCCCTCCACCAAATGGACAGTGGAGGGATCCGGAATCTCAGCATTTCTCCTAGCAGTGACTACAGAGTCTTCCGAACTGTTCCCCATCTGAGGGTAGGTCAGCTTCTTAGGAGGTCGAATGACTCTTCAAGCCCTTTGCTCTCCTGGAATCTCTGGCTCTGGTGCCACAGGCTCCTCTTCCTCTGAGCAACTATCATGGGTATCTTCCCAGAAATCTGCTGAAGGACTAAAGGGGATGAACTCTGTAGCCTCTGGGTTCAGTGTTTCATCTGTGGTATCTTGGGTGACTGGAAGATCTATGATAGAAGTTCCTGGAGTTGGGGAAGGCCACAGCCAATCAAGTTCTCCCTCCTCATCTCCACTAAGTTAGGAGGCTTCTCCATTTTCAGCTCGGGAGGTCTGTGACCGAGTGTTCGGCCTAGGAGTATCCAAGATAGAGGCCGGTTCAGGGGAGTCTCCCACGGGAGGTATTCTAACTGCCTCCGCAAGTGGGAGCAGGTGGTTTCGATGCCATGTCTTCAGTGGGCCTTTCCCTCTGGCTTCACCTTGTAGACAGGTAGGCCCGGCAACTTCCTGCAGATGACATAGGGTTCAGATCTCCATCTGTCTGCAAGTTTGTGCTTTCCGGGGACTCCCAGATTGCGCAACAGTACTCGATCCCCGGGCTGTAGGTCTTGTACCCGGACCTTCAAGTCGAAATTTCTTTTATTCCGAGCTCCCCTTTGATCTGAGGCCGCTTGAGCTTGTTCATAGGCTACTTTCAGGCTGTGTCTGAGCCTGTCCACATATCCTTTGTGGGATGTGGCTGAGGAATGGTCCAGTGAGGTGCCAAAAGCCAAGTCCACCGGTAGTCTCGCTTCTCTCCCAAACATGAGTCGATATGGGGAGTAGCCTGTAGCATCACTGATGGTGCAGTTGTAAGCATGTACTATGGCTGCTATATGTTGGCTCCAATGTTGCTTTTTCTCGCTTTCCAGAGTCCCCAACATGTTGAGCAAGGTTCGGTTGAACCTTTCCGGCTGAGCATCTCCCTGAGGATGGTAAGGTGTAGTTCGAGTCTTCTTAATTCCCAAAGAATCCAAGAGCTTCCGGATCAGCTTACTCTCGAAGTCCCTCCCTTGGTCTGAATGGAGTCTCTGTGGCAGCCCATAATGGACAAAGTACTTCTCCATAAGTACCTTGGCCACGGTGGAGGCCTTCTGGTCTTTGGTGGGGAAAGCCTGGGCATACCGGGTGAAATGATCGGTTATCACCAGAACATTTCCTAGTCCACTCAGGTCGGGTTCGAGGCATAGAAAGTCAATGCACACCAGGTCCATGGGCCCTTGGCTCTGTAGATGGCCCATTGGGGCAGCTTGATGGGGCAAAGTCTTCCTCTGGATGCATTGCGCACATGAGTGGCAGTACTCCTCTACCTCTGCCCTCATGCAGGGCCAATAGAACCGACTTCTGATAAGTTGAAAGGTCCTTTCAGCCCCTAGGTGGCCATGATTGTCATGCAGAGCAATCAGAACAGTCTCCCGATGTTTCTCTGGGAGGAACAGCTGCCACTTATCTTCTGAGTCATCAGAGGGGCCCCTTCGGTAGACCACTCCCTGATGTAACTGCAACCTATCCCACTCCTTCCTCAGCAGGCAAGCTTCTTTTGAAGGTTGACGCATGAGTCTGTTTGGATCCTGATTCTCCAAGGCCTCCAGGACCAATCTCCCCATGGGGTCTTCCAATTGGTCACACCTCAATTCCTTCTTGGACAGTCTTGGTAGGTTGTCCTCTTCCAATTGAGCTACTCCACAGTAGTGTTTGGGGACTCCCACCGTGGTAACTCCTATTTCCTCTGCTCTGGAGCCTCCTCGGGCTTGGAATTCAGCTCCTTGACAAAGGGCCCGCACCCCGTCCGGTGCCACTTAGGTCCAATCTTCTATTTCAATGGTGGGGGAATGAGATCTCCTGGACAGAGCGTCTGCGTCTCGATTTCCCACTCCTGGTCTATACTTAAGGCTGAAGTTGAATCCAGACAGTGCGGCCAACCACCTGTGTCCAGTGGCGTCCAGCTTGGCCGTGGTGAACAGGTAGGTAAGGGGGTTGTTGTCGGTCTTCACAGTGAACTCCGCTCCATACAGGTAGTCTTTGAGCTTGTCTACTACCGCCCACTTGAGGGCCAGGAACTCCAGCTTGTGAGTGGGTTAGTTCTTCTCAGAGGGGGTCAGGCTCCTACTCACATAGGCAACGGGCTGCAATTGCCCCTCGTGTTCTTGGTAAAGTACTCCTCCCAGACCGTCATGACTAGCATCCACGTGCAGTTCATAGGGTTTGGTTGGGTCTGCGTAAGCCTAGACGGGTGCAGTGGTCAGGCTCCTCTTCAATACCTGGAAAGCCTCTTCACACTTCTGATTCCACTGATCTCTGATGGACTCTCCTGGCCTCCTGGGCCCCGAGCCATCCTCTTCTCCTTCAGTCTTGAGCAACTCATTCAATGGTCTAGCAATTCGGGCAAATCCCTCCACAAACCTCCTGTAGTAGGAGCAGAAACCCAAGAAGGATCTGAGTTCTGTTACTGTGGTGGGCCGTGGCCAGGAGGTAACTGCCTCCAATTTCTCAGGGTCTGTGGCCACCCCTTCTTCAGACACTATGTGCCCCAGATAGTTCACAGAAGACTGGTAGAACCGACACTTCTCAGGCGAAAGCTTAAGTCCTTCCTCACTGAGTCTTCTCAACACTTTTTCCAGCCTCTCTTCATGTTCCTCCAAGGTTCTCCCAAAGACAATGACATCGTCCAGGTATACAAGGACTTCGATCAGGTTCATGTCTCCTACTGTCTTCTCCATGAGACGTTGGAAAGTAGCTGGGGCTCCAGACAGACCTTGGGGCATCCGGTCGAATTCAAAGAACCCCACTGGGGCTATGAAAGCTGTCTTCTCCTTGTCTGCTGGGTGTATCGGAATCTGATAGTACCCACTCTTGAGATCCATAACGCTGAACCATTTGGCTCCAGACAAGCTCTGTAGGGCATCCTCTATCCTCGGAGTGGTGTATTGGTCAGGTATGGTTCTCCTGTTGAGAGTCCTGTAGTCGATACAGAGCCTCAATGATCCATTCTTCTTTCGGACCACCACTATGGGAGAAGCATAGGGGCTTCTGGACTCCCGTATCACACCAGTCCTCTTGAGTTCTGCAAGTTGTTCCCTCAGATCCTCCAGATCTGCAAGCGGGACCTGCCTGACCCTCTCTCGGAAGGGCTTATCTTCCTGGAGGCGGATCCGATGGGTGGCACTCCTTGCACACCCCACATCAAACTCATCCTTAGAGAAGATCTTCTCCCATCTATTCAACTGGGCCTTGGCTCTCTCTTTCCAAGCCCTGGACAGATTCGGGTTTTCCATGGACAGCTTCTCCCAAACATCCCCTCCTCCACCTGTCCTCTTCACTTCTGACAGGGTAACAGGGGCCGCCGGGCTCACCTGGCCTAGCAGCATTCTGGCTGGGATTTTCATGGGGTCTTTGGTAGTATTCCTAACACTCACTGGAACTTTATAATGGGCCTTCTTCAGGACCTTCAGCGGAATCACTTCCGGTATCACCTCCAGGCCTGAGGACTCACCCCTTAGGTCTGACTCCAGCATGACAAAGGGACCAGGCTGCTCCCAAGTAAGCTTCACAGTGGCCCTAATACAGGTTACTTCGCCGGGCTGCAACACTACCCCTTCTCTTCCAAGTCTCCACACCTTCCCTATCCCCTCTCCAGGGGTCTCCCGCTCTTGGACCAGCCGTTGGTAGGCTGTCTTCAGCATGGGATGGATCTTGGTAGCTGCTTGTCTTTCTTCTGTCACGAGAGGGGTCAGGAGTCTTCGGACCAGGTCCGTGTTCGTCCCTATTATAAGGGAATTCTTGTTGGCTCCAGGCGGCCTAGGGCACACAACTGCCAGGGTGTCAAACACTTCGGCCTTCCCAGCCACGGATGGGTCAAAGGTCATTTTGATGGGAAGGTAGCCGTCGTAAGGGAAACTCTGGGTTCCAATTCCCCATATTTCCAGCTCTTCTATCTTCTGGATAGGCAGATGACTCAGGTGCCTGTCGTAGAAGTCCAGGTATAGTAGGGTCACTTGTGCCCCGGTATCCAGGAGGCCCCTGGTGCAGACTTCCTCCACTTGAATGGGCACTATAGGGGATGGGCCTACCAGCTTCTCTGGATATGGTCCGGCAGGAGCCGCCTTCTTCAGACCTTTTCCCTTTGGACTCTCTCTTGACCTATTCCCTTTGGACTTGAACCTTTCTTGAGCCTGTTATGCACTAACTTCCCTCCTTTTAATGGGTGTAGGAACCCGCTGAGGGGTACTATTATTTTTCTTGGGTGGGCACCCCCTTTGGGGAGTGCTGTGCCTCTTCTGAGGGGTCTCCCCCCTTCCTCCTGGAGTATAGCTTTGTTGAGGGGTATTGCGTTTCCCCTTTGGTGTTCTATCTCTCTTTTTGTTTTTCTTTGCATTCAGCTTGGATTTTACTGAAGATGATGGGCACCCGGTTGACTCCTTCACCGGGGCCCTCTGGAGTTTCCCGCCGGCTTGCGGTTGTCTGGTCTCTTCTTCTTCGGACTAGAACATGTGGCTGCAATGTGGCCAACTCCCCCACAGTTGAAGCAGACTATATCTCCCCATTCTTGTAAAGGTTCGGGTGCTGAGGCAATCGGGAACAATTCCTTCCTTGGACTTTCTTTCTTCTTGGGACACTCTGTGTCTTTTGCTATCAGAGAGGTCAATATCTCTAACACCTTGGACATCTGAGTTTTTAGGGTGTCTATCTCCGCCTCTCTTTCAGGGGTCATTACTGGATTGACCAGCACCTGTGCGGCTACAACACTTGTCTTATCCTTCTGCTGGTCCTGTTGCAGCGCCTCCTCATCTCTGATGATCTTTATTAAATCAGCATAAGTCAGCAACATTCCTCCTCCCAAGGTTTTCAGGTGCAGCCAGACTGGATCGGAGCGTAGCGCTCCCTTTAAGACTTGCTTCATTCTTGCCGCATCGGCATCTTGGGGCTTCATCCCTTTCTTTAACACAATCTTGCACAGCAGCCTGTTTAGCCTTCTGACATACTCGGAAAGTTTCTCCTCCGGTTTTTGGAAAGTGTGTTCAAACTGGTAGACCATCTCTGTCACCTTGTCTAATTGACCAAACTCTTCCTGCAGCATAGCTAGACAGTCCTGCGCCGTGCACCCTGCATTCCCAATCCGGAAACTTTTCACTGCTTCTGCTGCTGCACCTTTAAGGCTTTCTAACACTCGCTGCCTCTTCTGTGCTTCAGGCACCTCCCATGCCTCCACCGCCTGTAATGCCTGCTCCACCCAGGTATCAAAATCTTCTTCCCCTGCCGGGACAGGGAGCTTCCCTGAGAATATTTTTAGTCTCCGGTAGCTAGTTTCCACATGCACCGTACTTGTCTTCTGACATTTGGCTAGCAAATCCCCTATTGCATTTATCAGTTCTGGTGATATAGCAGTGGCCGGTGCAGGTGCCACCGGGGGTGTCGCCCTGTCTTCTCTTTCAGGTGGAGTTCGGGCCGCAGCCTGTGGCGATCCCGTAGGGGATGGTTCCCTTTCTACAGTTATTGCATGCGCCAGCCTAAATGTTCTGTTGTCTGGCGTCCGCAGACACTTGTGCTTACAGGCCTCTGGCATCCCGTCCCAATATTCCACTAATGCGTATTGATATGAGATGTCTGGGTCTGTCTTTATGTCTATCACCCACGGTGTGTGATCTGGGGACACTGAACTCATGAGTTCCTCTACCGTCTCACTCGACCATTTCTCCCCAGGGAGGCTAATGGCTATCGACTGTTTTGGCTCTGTATTAGCGGCTTTGCACCACTCTTCTACCGCTCTTGGATCCATGGGGTCCATGCCGGCACTTCTGGCGTTCGCTTGCTGCATCAGGATCCCAGACGAGAACCCCCACGTGTAGCGATACCTCCAACTAAGGAGGCCGCAGAATTAGATTTGGGCCCTGAGTGCAGCTCCGCCAACCCCCGGCAATAGGCTCTACCCCCTTCTGGCACAGCTAGTATTAACAATCAATGATATATCCTATGCAATATAATAACTAAGCAAGGACACAGTGATGAATTGTAATAGGTAAAGTGTTTTACTTATTTTCTCAATATGGATAAAGGGGGTAACAGTAATCACAGTTCAAGATAATCACTCCTAAGGGCAGCGTCCTGCCACTCTAACACACTATGTAGTAACACACGCTACAGGTGCGCCATACGGGCGACCGTTAACTAAGTGCCCTATGGCGCAGTAATCAAACACGCTAGAATCCCCACCAGGCCTGGTTCTAATATTTAACTTAGTCCTTCTTTCTTCACCGGCAAGTCTGTAATGGTGGTGCACTTCAAACAGAGTATAACTTTGTAATCCAAGGGGTATAGAACTTGGTTAAATAAAGCCGCAGGCTCAGTTCTGACAAGGCTCTTTAATAGGGGTATAAAAATAACTTGTAGGCCACGGCAGTCTATAGGCCTATATGCAGTAACAGTATCTAGCTGGGCTTATGCCCTCTCACCCGCCGGACTATGGATCCAGTCCGGGAAACCTCCACCGGCTGTGTCACACACACTCGATCTCTCCAACCATCGGGTCCCCGATCCAACCAGGCTGTAGCGCACAAAGTCAGATGCCACCCAGGCTCGCAGAGGGGGGGGTGGAAGGCTCTTTGGTGCTGAGCAAGGCCTCAGGCTTCAGGCCTTGCACTCCGACACATCCGCACAGGAGGATCCGTCTGTGGAGTCTTGTGTCCCAAAGAGGCCGAGCCCGGCCTCGCCTCCTCCTTTTATAACCCCTCCCATGAGTCTCTGCGGTGGAACATCTGAAGAATGGGGTTATGGGTGATGTAGTTTCTTCCCATTATAGGGGAACACCCCGCTACACAGGTACTATTTTTGGCGCTATACCGCCTGTAAAGCGCCCCAGTGTAAAAGTGGCCTTAAGATAAACTTTAGCCTCTAACATCTGCACAGCAAATCTTTTTATATATAGACCCTTTTGGGTCACCTGCTTTAAATTTAGCTTTGTCCTTTTCCCTTCCATGTTTATTTATTTATTAATTTAAATTTCTCTCTGTTAACATATTTTGGAAAAATAAGTAAATAGAGCATTTGTTTTTTAGTTTCTACTTCCCTTCCCTGACTTGTTGATTTATACAATGTTTGACCTTTTTATTGACACATTTAACCTTTATTGTTCATTAATTTGACATGTGTTCTATTTTCTGATACTGTGCACATCGATGTTACACTGTAAAATAAAGAATATACTGTACGTAAATTTAGCAGTTGTTTTTCATTTACACCACTAGATGGTGCTGTAAGTAAGTACAGGGCTCAAGCATCAGAGTATGTGTTTGAAGAAAGAGGTATACGTTTTGAATAATAATAGTTTTAGATAAATCTGGGATACCCCAGCCCCTTTTGTGGGGGCACGACATCCTAGTAATATTGAAAATTGTACTCTTTTATACCCGCAGCGGACTTTTGTTTAGAAAAATTAAAGTGTGGCCTACCCACCTACTTTCCCTCTGAAGCAGGCATTGATTCCTGCAAAACATGTAGAGGGACTACGTTCACCATTAAAATGGATGTTTTATTTATTATGGGGATTTTTTTACCCCATGTTAGAAACCATTTACTTACTAAACATGCGTTTGGTATGCAGTTATGGTGGGAATGCTGTTTAACCACTTCAATACCATGCACTTATGCACCTTCCCGCCCAGACCAATTTTCAGCTTTCAGTACTCTCACAAATTGAATGACAATCACTTAGTCATGCTACACTGTATCCAAACAAAATTTTTATCATTTTCTTCTCACAAATAGAGCTTTCTTTTGGTGGTATTTAATCGCCACTGGGTTTTTTATTTTTTGCGATATAAGCAAAAAACAGCAATTTTTTTTAAAAAAAAACACTTTTTTTTAGTTTCTATTGTAAAATTTTGCAAATAAGTAATTTTTCTTCATAAATTTGTGCCAAAATGTATACTGCTACATATCTTTGGTAAAATGAACCCAAATTAGTGTATATTATTTGGTCTCTGTGAAAGTTATAGAGTCTACAAACTATGGTGGCAATCACTGAAAATTTATCACATCTGATCACGCCTGATGTACTGAAGGGATATCTCATTTCTTGAGACACTAACAAGCGAGGAAAGTACAAATACCCCAAAATTACCCCTTTTTGGAAAGTAGACAGTCCAAGGTATTTACTAAGAGGCGTGGTGAGTTTTTTGAAGTTGTATTTTTTTCCCACAATTCTTGGGAAAATTAAATTTTTTTTTTTTTTTTACACAAACTGGTCATATTAACAGTTTTTTTTCTCTCACACAGCATATGCATAATTGCAACTACACCCCAAAATACATTCTGCTACTCCTCCTGAGTGTAGCGATACCACATGTGTGAGACTTTTACACAGCCTGGCCACATACAGAGGCCCAACATTGAAGTAGCACTTTCAGGCGTTCTACAAGCATAAATCGCACATATCCTTTCTCAACCACCTATTACACTTTTGAAGGCCCTGGAGCACCAGGACAATGGAATTTTCCACAAAATGACTCCATTTTGGAAAGCACACACCCCAACGTATAATCTATGAAGCATTATGAGTCTTTTGAACGGTTCATTTTTTTCCAGAAGGTTTTGGAAAATGTGGAGAAAAAATGAAAATGCATTTTTTTTACACAAAGTTGTCCATTTATAAGATATTTCTAACGCATAGCATATACATAGCAAAAATGACACCCCAAAATGCATTCTGCTACTCCTCCTGAGTATAGCGATACCACATGTGTGAGACTTTTACACAGCCTGGCCATATACAGAGGCCCAACATTGAAGTAGCACTTTCAGGCGTTCTACAAGCATAAATCGCACATATCCTTTCTCAACCACCTATTACAATTTTGAAGGCCCTGGAGCACCAGGACAATAGAATTTTCCACAAAATGACCCCATTTTGGAAAGCACACACCCCAACGTATAATCTATGAAGCATTATGAGTCTTTTGAACGGTTCATTTTTTTCCAGAAGGTTTTGGAAAATGTGGAGAAAAAATGAAAATGCATTTTTTTTACACAAAGTTGTCCATTTATAAGATATTTCTAACGCATAGCATATACATAGCAAAAATAACACCCCAAAATGCATTCTGCTACTCCTCCTGAGTATAGCGATACCACATGTGTGAGACTTTTACACAGCCTGGCCATATACAGAGGCCCAACATTGAAGTAGCACTTTCAGGCGTTCTACAAGCATAAATCGCACATATCCTTTCTCAACCACCTATTACAATTTTGAAGGCCCTGGAGAACCAGGACAATAGAATTTTCCACAAAATGACCCAATTTTTGAAAGCACACACCCCAACGTATAATCTATGAGGCATTATGAGTCTTTTGAACGGTTAATTTTTTTCCAGAAGGTTTTGGAAAATGTGGAGAAAAAATTAAAATGCATTTTTTTTACACAAAGTTGTCAATTTATAAGATATTTCTAACACATAATATGTACATAGAAAAAATTACACCCCAAAATGCATTCTGCTAGTCCTCCTGAGTATGGCGATACCACATGTTTGAGACTTTTACACAGCCTGGCCACATACAGAGGCCCAACATCCAAGTAGCACCTCCAGGCATTCTAGCAGCATTAATTACACATGTCATTTTCTGACTACCGATCACATTTTTGAAGGCCCTTCATATATCTAACACATAGCAGGTACATACCAAATAACAAAAGATTACCTGTGGTTTTAGAAGTGCAGTGGTCCACAGAGGAGAGCATCGGTCCAGGCAGCAGGCAGGGATGAGGTCAGCGACAGCAAAAGCAATCATCCAGGCAGCAGGCAGGAATACTGTCCATAGTTCGCACAGGCAGAGATACTGTCAGCACAGCCAGAGCACAGCCAAAGCACAGGTCCAGGTAGCAGGCAGAGGTGTCCCGGCAGAAATGCTGTCCAAAGTCAGTAGAGGCAGCAGGCAGATATATGGTCAACACAGCCAAAGTATTGGTCCAAGCAGCAGGAAGAACATGGTCCATAGCGTCATGGGTCATTACAGGCAGTAATATGGTCAGCACAGCCAAATTATTGGTCCAGGCAGCAGGAAGGACCATCAAGCTTAGGGCCAGGGGGACAGGGGTAGAGGCTTCTCCCACCCAAATCGATTTGAAGCCTCCGGGCAACCAGACCCTGTTCTTGGAGCACAGAAAACGAAAAACTGGTTTTCTCTACTCAGAACACTATTCTGAAGCCCCTCACATATGTGAGACCCCTGTGTACTAAAAGTAGATGGCCAAAAGATCAGTCCAAGTGGCAGGCAAAAACATGGTCGATTAACAGGCCAAGGTCGGTACACGTGGAAGTCAGAAACGTGGTTTAAATCGGCAGGCAGAGGCATCGTCGGTAAACAGGCCAGGGTCAGTTAATTAACATGGAAGGTAGTTAGTAACATGGTAGCAGGCAAATAGGGAAGTGGCAGTCTGTTAATAATAAGGGGAACTAATGGATGTATGATAATTTTTGAAGCAATTTCCGATGCACAGGCCAGGTTGGGAGGGACAATCGGGACAATAATAGCTGGTGTCTCTTCTTACTCCTCCTCTGCTGCATACACGGCATTTCTTTTGGCGTCTTCTTCCAGATTCTGTGGGGGGGATGCTAAAGGGATAGTGTCGCTCGTGAAGCCGACTCACACTATCAGAGCGAATGCTTCCTGGGGCGGGATCTTGTTGGTAAATGAGGGCATCGATGATATCTTCGATATATTGGAGGTAGTGGAGTCGGTGATTTTGAGTTGCTTTTTGGTAGCAGACAAACGAATTAAAAAGGGCCATGTGAAACAGGTGAAACGCAACTTTTTTGTGCCAATAATGGGACTTTCTGGTTGATAAGTAGGGCTGTAGCATCTGGTCATTCAAATCCAACCTCCCCCATGTACAAATTGTAGTCGTGGACACATTCAGGCTTTACAATGGAGCCGCGTCTTCTTGGGATCTCCACCATGGTGTCATTGTGGATCGTAGAGAGGATGTGGACATCTTTCTTGTCCCTCCACTTCATGGCCAACACCTCCTCGTTCCTCATGGATGCCGATTCTCCAGGTCGCAATTTTTTTGTCAATAAATTTTGTGGGAATCCCTTCCGTTTTTTTTTTAAGGTACCGCAGGCCGGGGTTTGTTTACTGTAAAGGTGGCGAAAAAGGGGCAGGCTGGTATAATAATTATCAACATATAAATGGTAACCTTTTCCGAACAGGGGGTATGCCAACTCCCAGACAATTTTCCCACTGGTTCCAATATATGTGGGGCAATCACGGGGCTGGAGCTGGGAGTCTTTGCCTTCGTAGATCCTGAATTTGCAGACGTATCCAGTGGCTCGATCACATAATTTATTTAATTTTAACCCATACCTGGCTCTCTTGCTTGGTATGTACTGCTTGAACTGCAGTCGGCCGGTGAAATGTACGAGGGACTCGTCCACACAAATTTTTTGGTCTGGGATGAAAACTTCTTCAAATCGCTGGGAAAAGGCATTGATTAGGGGGCGTATCTTGTACAATTTGTCGTAGTTGGGATGATCTCGGGGAGGGCACTGTGAATTGTCATTGAAGTGGAGAAAGCGCATAATCATGTCGTATCTTTTCCTGGACATGACAGCGGAATATATGGGCATGTGTTGGATGGGGCGTTTGGACCAATATGAATGGACTTCGTTCTTTTTTGTAAGCCCCATATTGAACATAAGGCCCAAAAATAATTTAAATTCCTCCAATGTTAGACGCCGCCACTGGAACATGCGGGCGTAGGAAGAATCGGGGTTGGCAGCAATAAATTGGGATGCATACAGATTCGTTTGATCCACTATATTCTGCAGCAAATCTTGTGGGAAAAATAAACAAAAATAATCAAATTTAGAAAAATTTGTAGTGTCGGGCTGCACACCTGGCTGTGCGGTGAAAGGGGGGATGATAGCGGATCCTGAGTTGGCAGGCAACCATAAGGGGTTTGCTAGGGCATCGGGAAGGTAGGATTGGGGCTGGATTCTTCGGGTTGGGCGTGCATTTCCATTGCTTGTACTGGGCTCCTCTTCCTGGGGTATGGCGCTGCTGGTGGTGGGCAGTTCTCCTGATCTTGGTGCTGATCTTGGTGCTGATCTTGGTGCCGATCGCATTCTTTTGGGAGGGACGGTTTCCTCCGGGGACTCGGACTCTGAGCCACTATCCTCCACTGGCTCGTATTCCGAACCAGAATCGGATAATGGGAGCTCCCCGCTGCTCTCATCATCCGACATGGCAAGAATGGCATATGCCTCCTCAGGTGTGTAAACCCTTTGGGACATTATGGCAGTGCTTATTGGTGGGCCTGTGTAATGGTACTGCTGGTGGTAGTGGTGGCGGTCTGTGTGGTAGTACCGATGGAGGTATTAGTGGTGGGCCTGTGTGGTGGTACCGATGGCGGTATGGGTGGTGGTGGTACCAATGGCGGTACAGGTGGTGGTGGTACCGATGGCGGTACGGGTGGTGGTGGTGGTGGCGGCGGTACCGATGGCGGTACAGGTGGCGGTACGGGTGGTGGTGGTAGCGATGGCGGTATGGGTGGTGGTGGTACCGATGGCGGTACAGGTGGTGGTGGTACCGATGGCGGTACAGGTGGTGGTGGTACGGGTGGTGATGGTACCGATGGCGGTACAGGCGGTGGTGGCACTACCGACGGTGGTATGGGTGGTGGTACTGGTGGTGGTACCGATGGCGGCACTAGTGGTGATACTGGTAGCGGGCCTGTGTGGCAGTATAGATGCTGGGCCTGGTGGCGGTACTGGTGGTGGTACTGGTACCGATGGCGGTACTGGTAGCCTGTGTGGCGGTGCTAATGGCGGTACCGATGGAGGTGGGCCTGTGACAGATGATTGACAGATGGGCTGACTGATTGACAGATGGGCTGATTGATTGATTGACAGATGGGTTGATTGATTGACAGATGGGGTGATTGATTGACAGGTGGGGTGATTGATTGACAGATGGGCTGATTGATTGACAGATGGGCTGATTGATTGACAGATGGGCTGATTGACAGATGGGCTGTTTGACAGATGGGCTGATTGACAGATGGGCTGATTGGCTGGGCTGATTGATGTGCTGGGCTGTGTGACAGGTCCTCTTTATGGGGGGGGCGTGTTGTGCACTGTAAACTTATGTAGACAAACTACACTGAGCTAACTTACTGATCTCTTCTCTCTCCTCACAGATCGGTGTGTGAGGAGAGAGCAGGGATCAGGTAGTAACTCCTGTGTAGTTTGTTTACATTTGTGACCGGCTGTGATTGGACACAGCCGGTCACGTGGTAAACAGCCAATTCATTGGCTGTTTACTCTGATCGGGGACGCGCTGTGTCCAAGGGACACTCGCCTTCCCCGATCCCCGCTCTGCAAGCCTGTGGCGGCGCGCACGGAGCGCGCCGCCGAGTTTGTTTTGACAGGTGATCGGCTGTGACTTTGACACAGCCGATCACATGGTAAACAGCCAATGAAATTGGCTGTTTACCGTGATCGGGGAAGCGCTGTGTCCGAGGGACACATGCTGTCCCCGATCACCGCGCTGCGCGCCCCCGCGGGCGCGCGCAAGGCAATATCCTGCAGGACGTCATATGACGTCCAGTATCGATATTGCAACCACTTCCCGGACGTCAATTCGCTATTGACTGGGCGGGAAGTGGTTAACCACTTAAGCCCCGGACCATTTGGTAGCTAAAGGACCAGAGGTGAATTCAGAATTTTGCACTGCGCTGCTTTAACTGTAAATTGTGCGGACATGCAATGTTGTACCCAAACGAAATTTGCGTCCTTTTCTTCCCACATATAGAGCTTTCTTTTAATGGTATTTGATTGCCTCTGCGATTTTTATTTTTTGCGATATAAACGGAAAAAGACCGAAAATTTTGAAAAAAAATGATATTTTCTACTTTTTGTTATAAGAAAAATCGAATAAACTCAATTGTAGTCATACATTTAGGCCAAAATGTATTCAGCCACATGTCTTTAGTAAAAAAATGTCAATAAGCGTATATTTATTGGTTTGCGCAAAAGTTATAGCGTCTACAAACTAGGGTACATTTTCTGGAATTTACACAGCTTTTAATTTATGACTGCCTATCTCATTTCTTGAGGTGCTAAAATGGCAGGGCAGTACAAAACCCCCCCCAAATGACCCCATTTTGGAAAGTAGACACCCCAAGGAAATTGCTGAGAGGCATGTTAAGCCCATTGAATATTTTTTTTTTTTGTCCCAAGTGATTGAATAATGACAAAAAAAAAAAAAAAATTCAAAAAGTTGTCACTAAATGATATATTGCTCACACATGCCATGGTTATATGTGGAATTGCACCCCAAAATACATTCTGCTGCTTCTCCTGAGTACGGGGATACCACATGTGTGGGACTTTTTAGGAGCCTAGCCACGTACGGGACCCGGAAACCAAGCACCGCCTTCAGGATTTCTAAGGGCGCAAATTTTTGATTTCACTCCTCACTACCTATCACAGTTTCGAAGGCCATAAAATGCCAAAATAGCACAAAACCCCCCCCCCCAAATGACCCCATTTCGGAAAGTAGACACCCCAAGCTATTTGCTGAGAGGCATGTTGAGCCCATTGAATTTTTATTTTTTTTGTCCCAAATGATTGAATAATGACAAAAAGAAAAAAAAAAGAAAAAATGTACAAAAAGTTGTCACTAAATGATATATTGCTCACACATGCCATGGTTATATGTGGAATTGCACCCCAAAATACATTCTGCTGCTTCTCCTGAGTACGGGGATACCACATGTGTGGGACTTTTTGGGAGCCTAGCCGGGTACGGGGCCCCAAAAACCAAGCACCGCCTTCAGGATTTCTAAGGGCGTAAATTTTTGATTTCACTCCTCACTACCTATCACAGTTTCGAAGGCCATAAAATGCCAAAATAGCACAAAACCCCCCCAAATGACCCCATTTTGAAAAGTAGACACTCCAAGCTATTTACTGAGAGGCATGTTCAGTCCATGGAATATTTTATATTTTGCCACAAGTTGCGGGAATATGACAAACTGTTTTTTTTGCACAAAGTTGTCACTAAATGATATATTGCTCACACATGCCATGGGCATATGTGAAATTACACCCCAAAATACATTCTGCTGCTTCTCCTGAGTACGGGGATACCACATGTGTGGGACTTTTTGGGAGCCTAGCCGCGTTCGGGACCCCAAAAACCAAGCACCGCCTTCAAGGTTTCTAAGGGCATACATTTTTGATTTCACTCCTCACTACCTATCACAGTTTTGAAGGCCATAAAATGCCAAGATAGCACAAAACCCCCCAAAATGATCCCATTTTGGAAAGTAGACACCCCAAGGAAATTGCTGAGAGGCATGTTGAGCCCATTGAATATTTTTTTTTTTGTCCCAAGTGATTGAATAATGACAAAAAAAAAAAAAAAAATGTACAAAAAGTTGACACTAAATGATATATTGCTCAAACATGCCATGGTTATATGCGGAATTGCACCCCAAAATACATTTGGCTGCTTCTCCTGAGTACGGGGATACCACATGTGTGGGACTTTTTGAGAGCCTAGCCAAGTACGGGCCCCCGAAAACCAAGCACCGCCTTCAGGATTTCTAAGGGCACAAATTTTTGATTTCACTCCTCACTACCTATCACAGTTTTGAAGGCCATAAAATGCCAAGATAGCCCAAAACCCCCACAAATGACCCCATTTTGGAAAGTAGACACCCCAAGCTATTTGCCGAGAGGCATGGTGAGTATTTTACAGCTCTCATTTGTTTTTGAAAATGAAGAAAGACATATTTGTTTTTTTTTTTTTTGTTTTTTTCAATTTTTAAAACTTTGTGACAAAAAGCGAGATCTGCAAAATACTCAACATACCTCTCAGCAAATAGCTTGGGGTGTCTACTTTCCAAAATGGGGTCATTTGGGGGGGTTTTGTGCCATCTGGGCATTCCATGGCCTCCGAAACTGTGATAGGCAGTGAGGAGTGAAATCAAAAATTTACACCCATAGAAATCCTGAAGGCGGTGCTTGGTTTTCGGGGTCCTGTACGCGGCTAGTCTCCCAAAATGTCTCACACAGGTGGTATCCCCGTACTCAAGAGAAGCAACAGAATGTATTTTGGGGTGCAATTCCACATATAACCATGGCATGTTTGAGCAATATATAATTTAGTGCCAACTTTTTGTAAATTTTTTTTTTTCTTTTTGTCATTATTCAATCACTTGGGACAAAAAAAAAATATTCAATGGGCTCAACATGCCTCTCAGCAAATAGCTTGAGGTGTCTACATTCCAAAATGGGGTCATTTGGGGGGGTTTTGAACTGCACAACATTAGGAAGCTTATGTCACACATCATCCACTCTTCTAACCACTTGAAGACAAAGCCCTTTCTGACACTTTTTGTTTACATGAAAACATTTTTTTTTTGCAAGAAAATTATGTTGAACCCCCAAACATTATATATATTTTTAAAGCAAAGGCCCTACAGATTAAAATAGTGGGTGTTGCATTTTTTTTTCCACACAGTATTTGCGCAGCGATTTTTCAAACGCATTTTTTGGGGGAAAAACACACTTTTTTTATTTTTAATGCACTAAAAAACACTATATTGCACAAATGTTTGATGTAATAAAAAAGATGATCTTAGGCCAAGTACATGGATACCAAACACGACATGCTTTAAAATTGCGCACAAACGCGCAGCGGTGAGAAACTACATTCATTTTTAAAAGCATTTAAAAGCCTTTACAGGTTACCACGTTAGATTTACAGAGGAGGTCTACTGCTAAAACTACTGCCCTCGATCTGACCTTTGCGGTGATACCTCACATGCATGATGCAATTGCTGTTTACATATGACGCTAGACCGACGCTTGCGTTCGCCTTTGCGCAAGAGCAGGGGGGGACAGCGGTGCTTTTTTTTTATTATTATTTATTTTATTTTTAAACTGTTCCTTCCATATTTATTTATTTTTATCATTTTTATTGTTATCTCAGGGAATGTAAATATCCCCTATGATAGCAATAAGTAGTGACAGGTACTCTTTTTTTAAAAAAAAATGGGGGGTTAGACCCTAGATCTTTCCTCTGCCCTCAAAGCATCTGACCACACCAAGATCGGTGTGATAAAATGCTTTCCCAATTTCCCAATGGCGCTGTTTATATCCGGGGGGGGGCATTCCCTCCCACTGCTTGTAAAAGCAGTCTAGAGGCTAATTATCTGCTAGAATTGCTTTTACATGAAAGCCGGCCACTGGCTGAAAAGAATGATACCAAGATGATACCTAAACCTGCAGGCATCATTCTGGTATAAACATTCAAAGTCCAGCAACATACCAGTATGTTGCTGGTCCTTGTTGGACATGTCATGTAATCTTTTTTTTCATGCAGCCTGTTGGCTGAACGAAAAAAAGAGATTGATCGGTGGGTATGCCCACCATTAGAATACCTCCCTTCATCCACCCACTTCTAATGATGGGCATATATGCCGAAGCATGGGGGCATCCTCCCGCAAAAAAAGTTATGCCGTGTACACACGGTCGGACTTTTCCACGGGCAAGCCTTCGTCGGAATTTCGACCATATGTACGCGGCATAAAAGGTTATGCCGCGTACACACGGTCGAAAGTTTCCACGGGCAAGCCTCCGTCGGAATTTCGACCGTATATACGCGGCATTAGGAGCAAAATCGCTCCTCCGCCCCTGCTGCCCCCATGCTTCGGCATATATGCTCTTTTTTTAACTGTGGTTGTGAAATCACCTCCTACAGCGTTGGAGTCACCGCTTTATGTATCGTGGGAGCAAACGCTGTTGCTGTCAAGATAAATAAATCCGCGATGCATCTGAATGGCGTACCTGCTAAGCAAATGATGGTTAACATTAAAACAAAGTAACATTACAGTACAACAGTAAGACCTTACCATACCATACCTGCAAAGCAAATAGCAAAACAAAACCTAGTAAAAAATAAAACATTTTTTTAACGCAACCTGTGCCTAAAATATATATATGCCGAAGCATGGGGGCATCCTCCCGCAAAAAAGTTATGCCGCGTACACACGGTCGGACTTTTCCACGGACAAGCCTTTGTCGAAATTTCGACCGTATGTACGTGGCATAAAAGGTTATGCCGCGTACACACGGTCAAACTTTTCCACGGGCAAGCCTCCGTTGGAATTTCGACCGTATATACGCGGCATTAGGAGCAAAATCGCTCCTCCGCCCCTGCTGCCCCCATGCTTTGGCATATATGCTCTTTTTTTAACTGTGGTGGTGAAATCACCTCCTACAGCGTTGGAGTCACGGCTTTATGTGTCGTGGGAGCAAACGCTGTTGCTGTCAAGATAAATAAATCCGCGATGCAACTGAATGGCGTACCTGCTAAGCAAATGATGGTTAACATTAAAACAAAGTAAGATTACAGTACAACAGTAAGACCTTACCATACCATACCTGCAAAGCAAATACCAAAACAAAACCTAGTAAAAAATAAAACATTTTTTTTAACGCAACCTGTGCCTAAAATATATATATGCCGAAGCATGGGGGCATCCTCCCGCAAAAAAGTTATGCCGCGTACACACGGTCGGACTTTTCCACGGGCAAGCCTTTGTCGAAATTTCGACCGTATGTACGCGGCATAAAAGGTTATGCCGCGTACACACGGTCGAAATTTTCCACGGGCAAGCCTCCGTCGGAATTTCGACCGTATATACGCGGCATTAGGAGCAAAATCGCTCCTCCGCCCCTGCTGCCCCCATGCTTCGGCATATATGCTCTTTTTTTTTAACTGTGGTGGTGAAATCACCTCCTACAGCACTGGAGTCACGGCTTTATGTATCGTGGGAGCAAACGCTGTTGCTGTCAAGATAAATAATTCCGCGCTGCAGTTGAATGGCGCACCTGAAAACAAAAAATTACATACCTGAAAAGCAAGCATGATAAAACATTGCAGAATGGAATACAGTAAAAAAGAGCAGAACAATAGAGAGAAAATAGAGAGAGAGAGAGAGAGAGAGAGAGAGAACAATAAAACGACAACTATTTTTGTTTTTTTTATTTTATATTTTTTTTGTGTTTTTGTTTTTTACGTTTTTTTTTTCTTTTTTACACTTTTTTTTTAAAACTTTAACAACTGTAATGGTTCAGGTCTCTCAAAATGTAATGGCATCTTGGGAGACCCTGTGTAAGTGTGTCCTAGTCTGTGAAATGCTGTAACCTACGCTAAAACTTCACTTGTGAGTGGTAGCGTTCAAAACATTCACCAAGGCAAAGACCAGGTTTGTCAGGACAGAGTGGACAATAATAACGGGTGTCACACCTAAATCCGCGCTTGCTACAGACACGGCATCTTTTTTGGGGGGTTCGTTGGGTAGGGGTACTCGGGAGGAGATGCGTATAATGCCTCTCATGCAGCCGGCTTACTGCATTTGGTAGGGGATGGTGAGGTGCAGAACCGCCTGGATACAGGAGTTATGTGACTATCTCATTCTGGAATTTTAGAAGAGATAAAGTCCCGCCTGAAGCTCTGTATAGCACATGAGCGTTCAGCAAAGCCAATTGGAATAAGGATAGAGACACTTTTTTGTACCAGCGTCTCGCCTTACGGTCAATTAGATACGGCGCCATCAACTGGTCGTTGAGGTCCACCCCTCCCATATTTTTGTTATATTCGTGGACACAGAGGGGTTTCTCCACAACACCAGTCGCCGTACGAATTTGGACTGTCGTGTCTGCATGAAGGGAGGTAAGAAGGAAAACATTCTTATTGTCCCTCCACTTCATAGCGAGCAAGTTATTACACTTTACGCAGGCTCTCTCCCCCAGCCTAAGACGGGCATCTACAAGCCGCTGGGGAAAGCCCCGGCGATTAGGTCGCACGGTGCCACATGCTCCAATCTGATGATCAAACAAGTGACTAAACAGTGGCACGCTCGTGTAATAATTGTCCACATACAAGTGGTACCCCTTTCCGAATAAGGGTGACACCAAGTTCCACACTATCTTGCCGGCGCTCCCTATGTAATCCGGGCAGTTGACCGGCTCAACCTGAATATCTTTTCCCTCATAAACCATAAAGCTCCATACATAGCCTGTTGCCCTGTCACAGCACTTATAGAGCTTGACCCCGTATCTGGCACGCTTGCTGGGAAGGTACTGCTTGAAAGCCAAGCGGCCAGAAAATTTAATCAGGGACTCATCAACGCAGACAGCTTGATCGGGAATAAACAAGGCTGCAAAACGTTCGTTGAAGTGGTTTATGAGGGGCCGAATTTTATAGAGCCGGTCATATTCAGGGTCCCCACGTGGACGACAAAGTTCATTGTCGTTGAAGTGCATGAACCGCAAAATCTGCTCGTATCGTTTCCTGGGCATGGAGGCAGAGAACACGGGCATGTGGTCAATTGGGTGCGTGGACCAATAAGCACGCAATGACGGGAATTTATGTGTGCCCATGTTGAGGGAAAGGCCCAGAAAGGTCTTAAATTCGGAAACCGTAATTGGTTTCCAATCTTTGGCAATGGAAGGCAACTGGGGATTAGCGCCGATGAATTGACCAGCATATAAATTACTCTGGTCCACAATAGATCTATAGAGATCTTCCGTGAAAAACAGCGAATAAAAATCGATTGGCATAAAATCAGCTGTTTCCACCTGAATACCGGGTTGGGCAGTGAATGGGGGAAGTACGGGTTCTGCAGAAGTGGTGGGGACCCAATCAGGATAGGCGAATTCTGCAGGAAGGGCACTATGGGCACGACGGGCCTGCCTTTGTCTTCTTGGTGGCAGCGGGACACTACTTGTGCTTGCCACCTCGCCAGCTTGAACTGCACTTATGGGACTCGCCACGTCACCACGTGATACTGCAGTGCTGGATGTATGCCCAGGCTGTACTAGGCCGCTGGTGCTTGCCAATTCACCAGAAGGAATAGCGGCGCTAGTACTACTCTGCTCCATGATACGAGAGCCCTGCGGTTCTTGCTCCTCAACAACCTCAGAAGATCGGGATCGGGTACGCCTGACCTTAGCAGGGACCTCAACTTCGTCGTCAGAGCTATCTGACGTGGGGCCGCTGACGTCACTGTCTTCTACGGGAAGATATTCTGAGCCTGAATCTGACAGATACGTGACCTCCTCTTCACTATCTGTCATGCTCAGAATCTCGTAGGCCTCTTTACTAGTGTACCTTCGTCTTGCCATTTTGGGCTCTAAATTTAGGGGTACACTAGTAAGATTCACAGGAAAAAAAGCACCTGACTGTCGTCAGCAAATATATCAAACGCTACAAAAAAAACTGTTAGCGGTCGCAGGGATCAGGACTGTCTCTGCGAACGCTGCAGTTATGTGTTTTGTGTTTGGTAAGTGACAGTGATCGATCGATACTGCACTTGGGTGGGCTGGGCTGGGCTGGGCTGGGCGGAGGGGCTAAACGCAGGTGCTAGCAGGTATCTGGGCTGATCCCGCTAACACTGCGTTTTTGGGAACCCTAAACCGCTGGGGACGCTAGTATAGATCTGATCAGATACTATACCACTAAGGGAGGTGTATGCTTTGCGCGTGGGTGTTAGCGTTACTGGCACTAACCTAACGCTGCCTGGGGCGACGCAGACCCTCTCTGGCGCTAAAACCTAATTGATCTCACCCGCCGGGCGATCAGGGGGTTAAACCTTTATTGGGTTATATACGGCGGGTGCCCTGATGCTAGAAAAAGCAAACTAACCAACCAGCGTCACCCGTAACCTTTATATGGTGATCACTGGTGAAAGGGTTAACTAGGGGCAATCAGGGGGTTAAAACCTTTATTAGGTTAAATATGGGGGTACCCGACGCAATATAAAAACCTGACGGGTTACCTAAATAACTAAATAACTAACTGGGTAACCAGTGTCACCAGTGACGCTTATACGGTGATCACTGGTGAAAGGGTTAACTCTAGGGGCAATCAGGGGGTTAAAATAATATATGGGGGTACCTGACGCTCTAAAAACCTGCGGCGAAACTAAAAATAATTAACTGGCTATCTAGGGCACCACCGGCACTAAATACAGTGATCGAAAATACGATCATTTAGTGACGCTGGCGTTAGGGGGTGAAAGGGTTACCTGGGGGGCGATCAAGGGGTTAAACCTTTATTAGGGGGGGTTAGGGGGCTACCCTGGACCTAAAGGGGCCTAATCCTAACTGCCCTGCAACTTTTTACTATCACAGATGACACTAAATGCAGTGATCAGTAAAATAAATGATCACTGCAATCAGTGACACTGTGATTGGGGGCTGGGGGGTGATCTGGGGGTGACTGGGGGATGAAATGTGTGCCTATGTGTACCTATGTGTCAGTGGACTGTTGGTGCACTAACCTGCTTCCTCTCTCCTCGGCGCCGGAATCGAAAAGACCGCCGCGAGGGAGATGACATCACTTCCTCCTGCCTGTGTTTACATCACATGGCGGAGGAAGCATTTTCATTGGCCGGGAGCGATCGCGAGGGGGTGGCCGAAATCGAATGGTCACCCCCTCATCTCTGATCGCTCACCAACGATAAACGGCCACTCACTGTATAGGAGGGGGGTCCGATCGGACCCCCCAACTGTACAAAGGCGATCACGTATGCTCTACGTGATTGTGCCTGTCGGTGCCATTCTGCCGACGTATATATACAGTGAGCGGTCGTTAAGTGGTTAAGCAATTTTTGTCTTTTTTACTTATGCCTCGTACAGACGATCGGACATTCCGACAACAAAACCGTCTTGCATACACACAGTCACACAAATGTTGTTGGAAATTGCAAACGTCAAGAACGCGGTGACGTACAGCACGTACGACGAGCCGAGAAAAATGAGGTTCAATAGCCAGTGCGGCTCTTCTGCTTGATTCCGAGCATGCGTGGAATTTTGTGCGTCGGAAATGTGTACACACACTCGGAATTTCCGACAACAAGTTTTGTTGTCGGAAAATTTGAGAACCAGCTCTCAAATTTTTGTTGTCGGAAATTCCGACAGCAAATGTCGAATGGAGCCTACACACGGTCGGAATTGAACATTTGTTTTTGGAAATTCCGACCGTGTGTACGCGGCATAACTTGTAGGTTGTCTTATGTCTAATTTTTATTATCTGTGCTGATGACATTGTAAAGGGGAGTGTATTTTCCCCAAACTTTTAATACTGTATTGGTTTGAATGAATAATAATAGTAAACAGAAATGCTTAAAACACAGCTTGGCATCCATACAGGATGTGGACCATAGCAGAAAAATGTCAACCTTAAAGTGGTTCTAATGCCGCGTACACACGATCATTATTCACGGCGGTTAAAAAACCGCCGTGAATAATGACAGGAAAAACGAGGGAACCGCTTGGTTCCCTACACACGGTCGTTTTTCCCGTCATTTTTTCTTTTGACGAGAAAAACGACCGTCTGTGGGCTCCGCGGCAGTGTCTCCCTATGGGAAAACTGCCACGGAAAAAAATGCTGGAAAAAACGATGAGAAAATTTAGAACATGTTCTAATTTTTCTCGTCATTTTTTATGCCGTTTTTCTCAACGAGAAAAACGACATAAAGCCCACAGACGATCGTTTTTCTTGGCGAAAAAAAAAAATGCCGTTTTTCTCGTCGAGAAAAGCGGTCGTGTGTACGCGGCATAAAAGCAGACAAAAGTTTTTTTTTTACCTTAATGCATTCTCGGCATTAAAGTAAAAAAGTGTACCTGAGCCCGATCTCGATCTAGCGCTGTGCCCAAGAGCAGCGGCTCTCTGGGCTCTCTCTCTACTCCATTGGCTCCTGCTGCCATCAATCACAGCCAGTGAGCAGGGGGCAGGGCCAAGCTGCACTCTGTGTGTCAGTGGCTTATACTCAGCAGGAGCCAGGAGGGAGATCCAAGAAGAGGAACCATTGCACAGAACAGGTAAGTATAACATGTTTATTATAAAACAAACATAATAATAATAATTTTTAGGTTTACAATCACTTTAAAAAGGGCCAGAATTATTTGCAAAAAAATACTTCAATCAAGTACTGTATAATGGACATCCTTGCAAGTCAGTAAATAATATTTCTATAATTAATGAATTGTGTCCAGAATCTCTTGTAATTTTTGTGATGATATTTTCTTAATCTGTATTATTTAAGGGCCTTATTATATAAGGATGGGTAACAGCACCTTTTGTCCTTTCTACCAATGTCTCTGTAGGGACATTTCATGATCTGATTTGTTTGGAACAGCATAATCCTCCAAAGCTGGCCAGAGATGTTTTTTTTTTTTTGTCAGGCAGGAATTCCTCCATTCATCTCATGGCTGGAACATTGCCACTATCAGAATACATTGATCATCACCTGCCGCCGATGAGCGACCACAGTTTATTGGCATGTCCCTTTACCAGCAGAGACTGCCACACACTGATCGAAGTTCAGCCAGTTCTTTTGCATAACCAGCTGAATTTCGATCAATGTATGGCCAGCTTAAAGTGGTAGTAAACTCTTGTCCATATAGCCAGTGAAGTGACTGGCCTCAGGTGATACACAGAGGCGACACAAAGCCTCCTACATAAGTTGTACCTGTTTATCTGCAATCTTCTCTCCTCTACCTGTCGCCACCTGGGGCCCCTTGTTGAAGCCCTCTGGACCCTGTTAACATCGGAGCCCCCATTTGTGGGGTGTTTGATGTCTCACCCCATGTTTACAGCAATGCATGTGACCCACTGACGCATGAAATGTCGAATTAATCTTGGAAATCTTTGTAAGCAAATATTTATTAAATTTTTTGTAAAATATTATTATGTATTTTTTGCATTTTGTGTATATGTATACAATGTGATATTTATTTATATTTAATTATGTATTCAACAGAATCTGTCTCTCTATAGACAATTTTTGAACTTTATGTCTACAAATCCCCCGAAGAAGGGTTTACCGAAACAGCTGTCGGGTCTGATCATAAATGTCAAAATTCTCTCCTCATCAATGCAACTAGCCTTCTGGATTTGTACATAATCTATGTGTTTTATATTCAGATTGTCACTGACACAACCTACCTACAATACTCTTCCTCGCAATTTTGTTAAAGACTGGGGGGGGGGGGTGTGTACTGGTAGTGGTGTCCCTGAAAATGTTCCACTGAAATGTGTTGTGTCTGTATTTCTGCACCTTGGTAATATTAATAACATACCTGTAGCGTCTCCTGATAAGAAATATCACTTTTACAATGAAAGGGGGAATGTGCTTGGGTACTGTGGGTAAATACAGGTAGTTCATCAGGGCTCAAGTCCTGGGGGAATGCAAGGGAACGACGTCCCTGTACATATTCCACAGCAGGAACGCTGTTCCCATTAGCAATAGCCACCGCGTCCTGCTGGATCCATCATTCGATCCTATATTCGGCCAGTGGAGCTGGGGGGCGGGTCTGGCAGAGGCTGTGCGAGATGTGGCACACATATTCGTCGGGAGGCCCATCAATGCCACCTGTCAGTGCCATCTCTGTGTTGCCTATCAGTGCCACCTGTCAGTGTCCATCAATGCCACCTGTCAGTGCCCATTGGAATAGCCTGTCAGTGCTGCCCCTCAGTGCCACCTGTCAGTGCCCATCAGTGCTGCCCATCATTGCCACCTGTCAGTGCCATCTCAGTGCTGCCTATCAGTGCCACCTGTCAGTGCCCAACACTGCTGCCCATCAGTGCCACCTGTGAGTGCTGCCTATCAGTACCACGTCAGTGCTGCCCATAAGTGCCAAATGTCAGTGCCCAGCAGTGCCACCCATCAGTGCCACCTGTTAGTGTCTTTTCAGTGTTGCCTATCAGTGCCACCTGTCAGTGTCCATTAGTGCCACCTGTCAGTGGTGCCTATCAGTGCCACCTCAGTGTTGCCCATCAGTGCCACCTCAGTGTTGCCTATCAATGCCACCTGTCAGTGCCATCTCGGTGTTGCCTATCAGTGCCACCTGTCAGTGTCCATCATTGCCACCTCAGTGCTGCCTATTAGTGCCACTTGTTAGTGCCCATCAGTGCCACCTGACCGTGCCCATTAGTGCCAAATTAAGCAAATTTGTCAAGCCCTGGTATAGCATACAGGATAAATTATTTTGTTACATCTGTGCTATATTTGTTAATGCATGTGAATATTGGGGTTGTCCTCGTAAACTGGCACTTTACAATAAATGTTGCACTTTATTTGTTAAAGCACGTATTGTATGTATATATATATATATATATATATATATATATATACACACACACACACATATACAGTGGGTACGGAAAGTATTCAGACCCCTTTAAATTTTTCACTCTTTGTTATATTGCAGCCATTTGCTAAAATCATTTAAGTTCATTTTTTTCCTCATTAATGTACACACAGCACCCCATATTGACAGAAAAACACAGAAGTGTTGACATTTTTACAGATTTATTAAAAAATAAAAACTGAAATATCACATGGTCCTAAGTATTCAGACCCTTTGCTGTGACGCTCATATATTTAACTCAGGTGCTGTCCATTTCTTCTGATCATCCTTGAGATGGTTCTACACCTTCATTTGAGTCCAGCTGTGTTTGATTATACTGATTGGACTTGATTAGGAAAGCCACACACCTGTCTATATAAGACCTTACAGCTCACAGTGCATGTCAGAGCAAATGAGAATCATGAGGTCAAAGGAACTGCCTGAAGAGCTCAGAGACAGAATTGTGGCAAGGCACAGATCTGGCCAAGGTTACAAAAAAAATTCTGCTGCACTTAAGGATCCTAAGAGCACAGTGGCCTCCATAATCCTTAAATGGAAGACGTTTGGGACAACCAGAACCCTTCCTAGAGCTGGCTGTCTGGCCAAACTAAGCTATCGGGGGAGAGGAGCCTTGGGGAGAGAGGTAAAGAAGAACCCAAAGATCACTGTGGCTGAGCTCCAGAGATGCAGTCGGGAGATAGGAGAAAGTTGTAGAAAGTCAAACATCGCTGCAGCCCTCCACCTGTCGGGGCTTTATGGCAGAGTGGCCCGACGGAAGCCTCTCCTCAGTGCAAGACACATGAAAGCCTGCATGGAGTTTGCTAAAAAAAAACACCTGAAGGACTTCAAGATGGTGAGAAATAAGATTCTCTGGTCTGATGAGACCAAGATAGAACTTTTTGGCCTTAATTCTAAGCGGTATGTGTGGAGAAAACCAGGCACTGCTCATCACCTGTCCAATACAGTCCCAACATTGAAGCATGGTGGTGGCAGCATCATGCTGTGGGGGTGTTTTTCAGCTGCAGGGACAGGACGACTGGTTGCAATTGAGGGAAAGATGAATGCGGCCAAGTACAGGGATATCCTGGACGAAAACCTTCTCCAGAGTGCTCAGGACCTCAGACTGGGCCGAAGGTTTACCTTCCAACAAGACAATGACCCTAAGCACGCAGCTAAAATACCGAAGGAGTGGCTTCACAACAACTTCGTGACTGTTCTTGAATGGCCCAGCCAGAGCCCTGACTTAAACCCAACAGTGTTAATTTTGGCAGCAAATTTCGATTTAGTTTTAGTCTTAGTCTTGGGACTAAAATGGCATTTTAGTTTTAGTCCCATTTTAGTCCTCTGCATTTGTTTTAGTTTTAGGCGAATAAAATGACCTACGTTTTAGTCGACTAAAATCTCCAGTGCATTTTAGTCGTCTAAAATCTAATGAGTGTAATTAAATTGTAATGCATTAATTAAAATTTCTCTACAATTTCCAAACTCATTATATTCTGCTGGAATGAAAATCGAATATCTTATTATTTATCTTATTGAGGTATGAACATGCACTATAGACCAGTGTTCATTTTGAAGTCAAATTTCAATTTAGTTTTAGTCTTAAGCCTCGTACACACGATCGGATATCCTATGGATTCTGATCCGATGGTTTTGTCCATCGGAAATCCGATGAAGCTGACTTCCATCAATCTTGCCTACACACCATCAGTCAAAAAACCGACCGTTCCAAATGCGGTGACGTAAAACACTCCGATGAGCCACGAAAAATTAAGTTCAATGCTTCTGAGCATGCGTCGACTTGATTCTGAGCATGCGTGGGTTTTTTTATCCGATGGACTTGCCCATAGACGATCGGAATTTGCTATCGGTTTTTGATCCATCGGGAAAATTTTAAACATGTTCTATTTTTTAAAACCGATGGAAAAAAGACCGATGGGTCCCATACACGATCGGTTTGTCTGATGAAAAAAGTCCATCGGACTGTTTTCATCAGTAAAACCGATCCTGTGTACAGGACTTTAGTCAAAGGCCTCGTACACACGACCGATTTTCTCGGCAAGAACCAGCAAGAAACTTGCTGGCAGAGAGGTCTTGCCGAGTAAATCGGTCGTGTGTACGCTGCTATCGGGTTTCTCGTCGAGAAAACCGACAAGTAACCTCGATGAGAAAATAGAGAACCTGCTCTCTATTTTTTCGTCGAGATTCTCCTCGGCATGTTTCTCGACGAGAAAAGTGAGTGTGTGTACACTTACCTGTCCTCCCCGAAGCCCGCGCATGTTCGAAATGAATTCGACGCATGCGCGGTAGCTTCCTAGGCATACGTAGGGTATACCAAGATGGCGGCGACGGCATCGAATGTGACGAGCGCATGCTCGACGTAGTCGATGACGTCACCGCGTACGCTCCTTTCAAAGAACCGCGGGTTCTTTGAAACGAGCGTGTGTACACTCGGCCGGGACAAGTTTCTTGTCCAAGAATCTCGTCGAAAAAAACAACATGTTTTTTTCAACGAGAATCTCGGCCGTGTGTACGAGGCCAAAGGCTTAAAATGGCATTTTTAGTTTTAGTCTTTTGACTAAAATGCCATTTTAGTTTTAGTCGTATTTTAGTAATCTCAATTGTTTTAGTTTTAGTCTACTAAAATAGTATTCATTTAGTCGACTAAAATGTTTTAGTCATTTTAGTCGACTAAATTAACACTGAAACCCAATTGAGCAACTCTGGAGAGACCTAAAAATGGCTGTCCACCAACGTTTACCATCCAACCTGACAGAACTGGAGAGGATCTGCAAGGAGGAATGGCAGAGGAACCCCAAATCCAGGTGTGAAAAACTTGTTGCATCTTTCCCAAAAAGACTCATGGCTGTATTAGATCAAAAGGGTGCAAATACTAAATACTGAGCAAAGGGTCTGAATACTTAGGACCATGTGATATTTCACTTTTTCTTTTTTAATAAATCTGCAAAAATGTCAACAATTCAGTTTTTCTGTCAATATGGGGTGCTGTGTGTACATTAATGAGGGGGAAAAATTAACTTAAATGATTTTAGCAAATGGCTGCAATATAACAAAGAGTGGAAAATATAAGGGGGTCTGAATACTTTCCGTACCCACTGTGTGTGTGTGTAATTATATATATATATATATATATATATATATATATATATATATATATATATACACACATATATATATATATACACATACATACACATATATACACACATTTTTGGGGTGGAGGGGCGGGGGAATCTTGGGTGAGTTCCCACACATTTTTTTCCCAGGACTTGACCCCTGTAGTTCATATTACAGCCATTTTGATAAACAGGGGTTGTCCCAGGCCCACAACAAGGGTTGCAGGCTTTGGTAAATTATCCAATAAGAACGCCAATTTTTCCTGAGCTGTATACGGTATTTGCTCTACGTCAGTGACTCAAAGTATTCAAGTCAGTATTCAAGTCAGTGAGTCAACAGAACTTCCAGACAACTACATTTTTTAGAAGGAAAGCATTGGCAGTCTTCAAGTTTCTCTTGTGACAGACTTAATTTAACCATTTGACTGCAAAAGATGTGGAAATGGCAGTCAAGCGGTGGAACACAGCAATAATCTTGTTTCTGTTTTATTCATCAGGCTCCTGGCTTTTAGGTAAACGTGATTTGAGTGGGAGATGCAGATGTGATAGCTGGTGCCATTTTCATGTATCTTATCCAGGGCTATGTAGAGATCTCACACAGATTTACTCCTTCTTTATCTTGTTCCTTGGAGGAATTATACAAATCATGCAATGATTACATGACATGGACAATTTAACCTAGGAAATTCCACCCCACAATCAATATCTGGTTTGAAAATCACACAGTGAAAGCATGGACAGATAAGTATATCATCATTGTTTACAATAAGGTACAAGTCATAGATCAGTAAAACATATTGCTTTTATTTAAAATAGTTAAAAGAAAACAAAATATTTAATTGTCAGCAATAGAGAATTAATGATAAATATGTTCCCCAGATAAGAAATTAACACTATAAACATAGGTACCGGTGGGATTAAATAATGACATATCTAGGCACCCAGAGTGGGATGTGTATATATTAAAAGATTCAAAAGATAATTATTGATATTGGCCATAGAATAAAGGATTTCCTTTTATTTTCCTTCTCTAGATAATGAGTGGATGCTGCACTTCACTCCAGGGCCCTCTGCCTAAGGCCCCTTTCACACATAATGTCTGTTTTTGTTTTTGTTTTAAATTTATTTTTATTAAAAAAAAAAAAATTGTACATACACATCATTACCAATTGACACATTACATGAACAAAAAAAATTAGACAATACTTATACTTTCAACAATATATACACAATATGGGTCTATCCTGTAACCTCAATTACTCTTTTCCCCTCTCTTCATTGCCCTTTAGTTAACTTGCATGGCCTCTATGTTATCTTTCTCCTTTTTTTCTCCCTTTTTCTTTCCCCTTTTACCTCTCCCCGCCCCCCCCCCCATCTCACACATTCTAAGTGCCCTCGTTCCCCTTCCCCATTCTACCCTTCCCTTTTTAATTAGTATTCATGTCCTTTGTGCTATCGTTGGTTTATGAGGAGACATGAGTACCTCTCTCTGTCTCCAGAAAAAGAAGAGAAAAAAAAAAAAAAAGAATTTGTTTTAATGTGTTGTGAAGCCGTACAAACCCCCCCCCCCCCTCTCTACTTTTAAACTTAGGAGTGCTTCGTGCCCTCCCTCTCCCCTACCTCCCTTCCTCTCTCCTCCTCCTCCCCTATTTATTAATTGCCGTGACATTAGTGTTTTTATTTATTTATTTATACAAAGATAAAATTATCATTTACCTCAAACCAACTCCCTCAAAAAAAAAAGAGAGAAAAACTCCCTACCTACTCACATTTCAAACTTTAAAGTGCTGCGTGCCCCCCTTACCCTTTTTATTCTCCCTTCCCTTACTCCCACTCTCCTCCTCCTCCCCTACCCCCTCCCTTTGTGTGACTTATGTTTATATTAGTTAATGGGGGAAGACTGGCATCATCCAAAAAAAAAAAAAAAGGGGGGGGCACTGTTCCCTCGCCAGGGGATCCGACCCAGATTCCTTAGGAACTGACCTCTCTTCTCATATAGCCTTCATATACCATCGAGTGTCTAAATTCCTCCCAGCCCTTCCAAATTCTAATAAATTCAGTTTTAGAATCCTTATGCAAATGTGTTACCTTTTCCATACATCTTGTTTTATTTACTTCCCTCAGCCATTCCTGTATCATTGGGGCCTGCTTTAACCTCCAATGTCTCGGAATTAATATCTTTGCTGAGTTCAATAAAATTGGGATAATTGCTGCTCTGTATTTTTTCCTTGGGATATCCATTGCATGGAACAAACATTGCCATAATGTCTGTTTTTGACGGACTCCGTTCGCTCAGCAGGGATCGCTGAGCCGGCGGATGACAGGTCCGTCTCTGCTCACTGTGCAGAGACGGACCGGTCAGATCTCCGCTCTCTGCTATGGGGGATCGGATGAAAACGGAAATTTGAATTTAGCGGATTGGAGCGGATCGGATGTCAGCGGACATGTCACCGCTGACATCCGTCGCTCCATAGAACTGTATGGAGCGTCTGATCAGGTCCGCCTAAAAAACTGACAGGCGGACCTGAACGGCATGTGTGAAAGGGGCTTTAGTTCTCTTCTATAAACCATCATATTGTCCTGATCAACCAGTTGTAATTATTGTTGCTTTAAAAAAGTTTTAGAGGGCTTTATTGCTTATGGCTGTATTCATTAATAGGGTTCAATAAACAATTTTATGCAGTACTTAAGATAAGCCAAAACACTTGTAAATCAGTGTATAGCCGGGTATGTTAAAGTGATAAAATATATATTTTTTACTCGCTGCTTTGGGTTATTCTTCATGACATTTCTTCAGGAAGTCATATCTATATTTCTGCGACATATATGATTTTTTTTTCTCTTATCTTTAGAAGACCTTTGTGGTAAGGCAACAGTATTATGAATAAGTCTGCAGCTGCTGTGGTGTTGTTAGGAAGGGTACAAAAGTTTTGTTTTTTGAGCAGAAATCTCTATATGAATATATAAAAACTACTACACTCATTGCCTCTGTTTGCAGTTGACAGTTCATCTGGTGTACCATTTTTGCAGTCACTTTTTCAGCAACTCTCTTGCTATTACTGGTTTTGCCGTCTGCTCCTTGTAATAATAGCAATGGTGGCTAATGCTGCTGCTAGTATTCCTCCTCCAACTGCTGTGTAAAGGGCAACATTAGCAACCTGCAAGAAATCATAAAATTCATTGTAACATAGTCTGTTTAATCACAGGTTGTTTTACCTATCTAGACGGGAATTAAAATGAACATATTGATTAGAAAAAGGAACAATATGGATGAAAAAAAAATCAGCATTAGCAACATTTAAAAACCATGTTTCTAGTTGTAGTCTTCATATATTCATATAGTATCTAACTTCTTATGCCGCATACACACGATCGTTTTTAATGTCATTGAAAAAAACGGCATTTTTCTCGACGTGATTTTTCGTGTTTCCTCTCAAGCCTGCCTTGCCTACACACTATCGTGGAAAAAAAAGTTTGAGTAAAGCGCGGTGACGTACAGTACGTACAACGGCACTATAAAGGGGAAGTTCCATTCGGATGGCGCCACCCTTCATGTTAGTAAAGTTTGTTGAGCGACGATTCGCGCTTTTCAGCCTCGTGCTTTTCAGTCCCTTACAGCGTGACGAATGTGCTATCTCCATTACGAACGCTAGTTTTACCAGAACGAGCGCTCCCGTCTCATACTTGATTCTGAGCATGCGCATTTTTTTTCACATCGTTAAAGCCCACACACGGCTGTTTTTCATGACGAGTAAAAACGACGATGTAAAAAACGACGTGAAAAATTAGAGCATGTTCCAATTTTTTCATGGCCGTTTTCCACGTCGTGAAAAATGCTCGGAAGCCCACACACGATCATTTTTAATGACCATTTTAAAAAATGAAATTTTTCTCGTCATTAAAAACGTGTGTACACTGCCTTATATTCAGCTGTAAAGTGTTTGATTCCTGAGTGTCTGGTACAGTTTGTGGGAGCAAAGGTAAGTTAAAGAGGTACCTAGCTTTGACAGGTACCCAGCTCCCACTTCCGCCTGCTCCACCTAGGCGACTCCTCCTCTCCTCCTCCCTCCCTGAAATTTTCTGGGATATGTCACAAGTCCCAGAAGATTGCTCGGCCATTTGGGACAAGCTGTCACAGCCCACACTAGTGATTGCCGGCGCAGAGGAGAGGCGGGCGAGAGATCCGAGGCTTCTGCCAAATTTTATTTGGTTAGTGTAGCTGCACTGTATCCATGCTTGGCAGCAGTTTTGAACTAGACAATGTGAAATGGGACACATTTGGAAGAGATGGAAAAGCTGCACACCCCGTTATAGAAAAATAAAGTGGAAAGTTTTCCCCGGTGGGGCTTTAAAACAGCAGTATAACTTGGTCAAAGTAAAATGAATGATGTTTGAGAAAAGAATTAATTTAATTGGTAAAATCTGGTCCAATGATGCAATAAATTCCACAGTGCAGTATGCAAACTCAATTATGCACATCATTACATTACATAATGCTTTATGGTGTGCGAGCCTCGACGCGTTTTGACCTCTGTGTGGTCTCTTCAGGGGGATAATTGGTTCTAAAAAGTACATTACATGAGTTTAGAATAGTAGAATCATATCATTAGATATCAAATTAAATAGATCATAATAGTATATTTACTGCTATAAAATGGAATGAGCAAACCAGTGACCAGAACTGGTAAAAGCCGCTGGGAGATCTGGAGGACCTCATGGCCGCCCCCACTCCCCCAGGACGGAGGAGCCCACCCCAAGGGGCTTGCAAGGAGAATTATTTAACGTCCCATAGGGGTGACTGACCAATGTTTTATGATCATTGGTTAATACAATGTATATATATTAAGTATAATATAATAGTGTGGTACAGCGCTAGATAAATGATCAAAAGTCCTGTGAAGGACTTAGTATTTATATATACCCAAATGTTAGCAAATGGTAAAAAAATGGGTATTCAATTAATCAATGAAATTAATATCAAAACCACATGATGCCTAAATGAATAAAACAGTGACACATGTGAACAATATTGCTAAATAATACAATGAAATAATAAAATGATTTCCACTGTGAAAAACAAAAGAAAAAATGATGTGAAAAGTAAAGTCCCAAAACCATATATAAAAATTTGTTGCGTGCTGACGGACAAATCTTTGATGTTTAAGAAAGGGTTCATCCTGAAGAGAAACAGTCCTTAGAGGGATCATGATGTAGCAAAGTAAGGAAAACTTGAAAATAGGGAAAATTTCCATCCACCAGTTAAGGCACCAGAGAAGTGATGTTGTAGTCGCCTTACCAGAAGTAATTGACCACTATCACGGTGGTCACTGCAGACACAGGGATTTACGGTCTCCCTAAAGACCCACAGCTGATGGCCGGATGAGGGTATGAAAGGTGTCTGATATCACCACACTGGATGGGCATTCAGAGAAAAAATCTCGAAGGCGTTCTGTGTCTTTTCTACCAAATATTACCAGTATTTGGTAGAAAGGAGACAGAACGCCTTGGAGATTTTTTTCTCTGAATGCCCACCCAGTGTGGTGATTTCAGACACCTTTCATACCCTCATCCGGCAATCAGCTGTGGGTCTTTAGGGAGACCGTAAATCCCTGTGTCTGCAGTGACTGCCATGATAGTGGTCAATTACTTCTGGTAAGGAGACTACAACATCACTTCTCTGGTGCCTTAACTGGTGGATGGAAATTTTCCCTATTTTCAAGTTTTCCTTACTTTGCTACATCATGATCCCTCGAAGGACTGTTTCTCTTCAGGATTAACCCTTTCTTAAACATCAAAGATTTGTCCGTCAGCCACTGCGGGTCCTGGTGGATCTTGGCCGCGCCCGTCCTTCCCCATGGCGATGGAGTCTGGCCCCTCGTGGCTTCCCGGCAGGGTGGGGGATATGGAACTGTCCGCATCCCCTTTATCGCCCTGGTCAGCGGCCAGGATGGATCCCTCGGCCGCCCACGTGGGCTCCACCCTACCGAGGGCGTCCCGTGTTCACAGCCAGACATTTGTGGCGAAGTGCGCATGCGCGAGTTCTCGGCGTGCGCACAGCTTCATGACGTCACACGGTTTGTGGCGGAGGTGACGACAGAGGTCGGGCCATCTGGCTCTCCGGGACGCCAAGGGAGCCACACGTGGGGCTGCTCATTTAGCGGCCCTGGCGCCATATCTCCCCGGGGGAGAGGGAAAGCTCAGGCGCCTGCATATGACCACCCTTTTCTGCCACACCCACAGGTATATATAAAAGACTGACATCCAAGAATTAATCCATGATCCCATGTAGGCTAAGATGGATGGCATTGCATCCACCCTCTCTCAGCATCAGATCTCCCACCTGTCATGCACAACTGCAGCCAGATTTCTAACAACAAACAAGCCCTACAAGCTCATAACTTACAAGTTCATACTTATTACACCACGGCTTAAGGCAGGGGTGCCCAACCAGTGGCCTGGGGGCCACATGTGGCCCAGCGAAGCCCTCTGATGTGGCTCGCGACCTCCTGCTCTGGGATGCAATAGAATAGAATACTGTTATTTAAGGTCAGTTTATTACTAAAATCACAGTGTGTATATATGTGCATATCTGTTCTGCAGTGGTTACTGGGCTGCTTTCAAACTGATCCACAGGTGCAGAGCAGTTTCCCTGCGGGTTACCTGCACTGAGCCATAGACTTCTGTTATTACCTGCGAGTTTGGTGAGCTTTCTGAAGTGCACCAAACCTGCAGAATATAATAAAAGTCTATTGCAAAGTGCAGGAAAGCCAAAGGTACACTGCGTTGCACTCGGTGAACCACAGCACATCAGTGTGAAAGCAGCCTTGGGGCCCCTTTCACACGGTTAGTCCTACAGTCTGACCAATTGGACCCTCCATTCACCTCTAAGTAGTGGCAGACATAAACCGACATGTGTCCTACCTCCAATCCGATCCGCTAAAAAGTAAAGTGGGCTGTGTCCTCCTCCGCTCTGCATATGCAAAGCAGACATGGACATGCCATCCACCCGCTCCGCTCATTGTGGCCCGTGACCGGTTACCAAGTCGCTTAAGTGGCCCTCGCTCTTCAAAAGGTTGGGCACCCCTGGCTTAAGGTAAACTATATTATTAATTATACCAATCCACTTTGTTTGATCACCCCCTTTTTTTGTCCTATTTTTTGTCTTTATCACATCATGCTAGCACTAAATTGGTAGACACCATGCACTCCACTATTTGCCCCAATATTTTGTATCACGGAATAATTTATTTAATTTATATTACCATCTATCACACATGCACGCTGGGACTGCTTTAATTGTCAGTCCTTCACTCACACACTTTAATAAATACACCTAAGACTCATACACATTCATTAACAACCATTTTTTGCAATTAATCACCTACACATTTCTTGCATTTCCAGAGTACCTAATATATATACATTGTATTAACCAATGATCATAAAACATTGGTCAGTCACCCCTATGGGACATAAAATAATGCTTTGATGACCTGATACATCAATAACTTCCAAATTGCCGTTGGCCTCATATATATATATATATATATATATATATATATATATATATATATATATATATATATACTGTATTTATTGGCGTATAACACTCACTTTTTTACCCTGAAAATAGAGGGTAAACTGTGCCTGCGTGTTATACGCAGGGGGCTATGGAAAGTTTTTTTCTGAAACATCCCTCTTAAAGTTAGGGTGCGTGTTATACGCCTGTGCGTGTTATACGCCGATAAATACGGTATATATATTCATGTTTGTTTTTTAAAATATTCACATATAAACTGATACCCTAGCAGATGTGCTATGAATTAACTTACGCAAGTTTAACTAATACATGGCTTTTTGGGTGCTCCTTGCAGGCGCCGGTTCCTCCGTCTCTCGGGAGGGCATCCACAGTGTTGTTCCTTGCAAGCCCCTTGGGGTGGGCTCCTCCGTCCTGGGGAAGTGGGGTGGCCATGAGGTCCTCCAGATCTCCCAGCGGCTTTTACCAGTTCTGGTCACTGGAATGCTCATTCCATTTTATAGCGGTAAATATACTATTATGATCTATTTAATGTGATATATAATGATATGATTCTACTATTCTAAACTCATATAATGTACTTTTTAGAACCAATTATCCCCCTGAAGAGACCACACAGAGGTCAAAACGCGTCGGGGCTCGCACACCATAAAGCATTATGTAATGTAATGATGTGCATAATTGAGTTTGTATACTGCACTGTGGAATTTATTGCATCATTGGACCAGATTTTACCAATTAAATAAATTATTTTCTCAAACATCATTCATTTTACTTTGACCATGTTATACTGCTGTTTTAAAGCCCCATCGGGGAAAACTTTCCACTTTATTATTAAACTAGGCAATGTTACCAACTTATAAAATGTGTGGAATGGGCCCACAGTCTTACAAATACTCTATGCATGTATGTTTAGAGCCATCTGAACTTCACACATCTATCAGAACTCAAAGACCAGTAAACCACTTACTATACTGGTCCTATAATAACAAAAACACCATCTATACAACTGTATTATATTTTCTGCCTCTTAGAGCTATCACTGGAAACAGTGCTGAAACATATACTCACTGGCCACTTTATTAGGTACATCTGTTCAACTGCTTGGTAACAAAAATTGCTAATCAGCCAGTCACATGGCAGCAACTCAATGCATTTAGGCATCTGGACGTGGTGAAGACAACTTGCTGAAGTTCAAACCGAGCATCAGAATGGGGAAGAAAGGGGATTTAGGTGACTTAGAACGTGGCATGGTTTTTGGTGCTGCTGATCTTCTTTATGACTACAGTGTACCCATTTTCTGATGGCTACTTTCAGCAGAATAATGCACCTAATGTCACATAACTCAAATTATCTTAAACTGGTTTCTTGAACATGACAATCAGTTCACTGTACTTCTATGGCCTCTAGACATGTGCAGAATGAAAAATTTAGTTTCATATCAGATAGATTTGTTATGTTACTAATTTTGTTTAGTTACGGAATTCATTTATGCCTTGTTTCCACTGAACGGAACGGTTCGGGTCGGTACAGAATGGAACGGTTTGAATGGTCCGGTCTATTCTGGTGAGCGTTTCCACTGCAAGTCGGACCGTCAGGGACCATTCAGGGTTTAGAAAAATGCCTCGCGTGTCCGCCAATCAGTGGAATGTATTGTAGCTCCGCCCTAACCGAACCGTTCCATTTTCTATGGCCCCACATCTGAAGCAGGACCCAGAATGGTGCGGTACGGTTCGGTTTTATGGCACGCTTTTATAATGGAAACACCCAAAATAGCGTACCGTACCGAACCGTACCGAACCGATCCGCTCAGTGGAAACGAGGCATTAGTTTCATTTTCATAACATTTCGATTTGTTTATTCATTTTCTAACGAATTCCAAATTTTCTGAACTATTCAAAGTCAGATCAGTCGAAAAATGATCGACCAATTAAAATTTTGTGTGAAGAATAGCTGGTTGTTAAGCAGCAGGCCGGGAAGCCTGCCGCTGCGTCCTTAACAATCGATGACTCATCAGCTGTCAGTGGGCTTCCCCACTTACAGCTAAAATTCAGAAAAAAACAGCGTGGGGTCCCCCTCCCAATCCATACCAGATCCACTCCAAAATTAAAAAAATATAACGGCATGGCCTCCCCCCCCCCCCCCAAAAAAAAAATCCATACAAGACCCTTATCCAAGCATGCAGCCCGAAAGACCAGGAAAGGGGGGCGAGCGAGTGCCCCCCCCTCCTGGACCATACCAAGACACATGCCATCAACATGGTGTGGTGCTTTTGAGCAGGGACCCAAAGCACCTTGTCCCCATGTTGATAAGGACAAGAACCTCTTCCCCACAACCCTGGGCTCTGGTTGTGGGGGTCTGCCGGCAGGGGGCTTATAGGATAGGAATCCCCCTTTAACAACGGGGCCTCCCAGATCCCACCCCCCACCCCACTGCTGGAACCTGAAAAAGGAAAAAGGCGGCCTCGTCGAAAGCTTCCCGCCGAATGCCTGCTCTTCCATCTGACATTTCTTAAATAGCTAAGAGGCGGAGTCACCAATGATGTCATTGGGTGACTCCGCCCCTTAGCTATTTAAGAAATGTCAGGTCAGATGGAACAGCAGGCAGTCCGCAGGTAGTGTTCGACGAGGCTGGAGGTTTTTTATTTTTTCGGGTTCATCTGTCACTCACAGCAAAGGGGAGGATTTGACAAAAGTTTTCTCCTGTTTGTCAAGATTTATTTCACTGAACAATAAAAGACGATTGCTCAGAGCTGGATTAACTGTGTGGCAAGACTGGGCACAGATGATAGGAAATCTTATACCCTACATTGTGACATCAAAAAAAATGTTTTTTTCGGGTTTATATCCACTTTAAGGTTTAGATAAGATGTATTCGGGTTTGCACACACAGAATTAGCACACTGGCAACATTCTCATAGGTTCACAATTGTTAAATTATGACATTGTGCTTGTTATGCATGATTTGACGTTTCCAATGTAAATGCAGATGCCAAACCACATTGATCAGCCACAGAACTATCCCTATCTGTTACACAGGCCCCTCCCCCTTATCATCAACCACAGCACCATCACCACTATCAGTCAGTCATTGTGCCTCTCTCCCTATCTGGTACATCGCCCCCACCTAGCCATCAGTTACCCTGTGTCACAGCCTCCTCCTGCAACAACTGTCCCCTGCCACCATCAATCACAGCAGCCCCTTCTTCCAATCAGTTACAGTTGCCCTTGCTGAGTCACCATGCTCCCTTCATTGGCCAGAGATTCCTCTAGTGAAATCTTCCATCAGTTACAAATAAAAGTGTACCCCTCCACCCACCACACAGTGCACACATTTTTTTTACTTACCTTCACCACCAGCTGACCTATAGCAGCTGTATACCAGTAGATGCATACTTATCAGCCAGCCTTAGTCCCTGGATATCGTCAGGCCAGCGGGTGCTGTATTCAGACAACATTGCCATTTGGTATATGGCCATGTTCAAACCATACTACGTCACTACTGATACAATTTTGTTCTGTTTGCACTTGAGACTTACAGTTCTTACATCATACCTGCTCAGAGAAGCAGTTTCCATATCGTAGTTCTGTAACAAAATGTTCGCAGTTGGCACTGGTGACACTATATGGCATTATCTGACCCAATTGCTGCAGTGCTGCTTGCACCACCTTTTCTGAGGGGTACGGACTCATCTTCTGATCAAATTTATTATTCACTCTGTAATTGCAGCCACGTGCAACATCTTCCAGGCGATCTTTTCTCACCACTGCAGAGCCACCAAAAGCTGATGACAAGCTTGACCAGCCGTCTTGATCTAAGGACACAAAATGAAAGGAGAATTCATTTTGTAAATGTTTTTCTTCTACATCAACATGTTTTTCATTTGAATGCTTGTAGTTCAGTGGCGTCACTAGGGTTGGTGTCACCCGGTGCGGTAGGACATGGTGTCACCCCCCACCCCGGCAGGGGGGGAAATACCATGCTTTATCGCACCGCCACGGCTCTCACTTCCTAGCCTGCCACAGTGCCCTGTCCTGTCGCTGTGAAGTGACAGCAGAAGCAGGACAGAGCAGTAGACACTTGGCAGGCTAGCGCATAAGGCTCTCTCCTGTCTAGCCTGCCACAATGCACTTGATGGTGTGACCTAAGGCTCAACCACGCCCCCACCACAACCCCCCCACGGGGGGAGAGCACACAGCATTAAAGGGTAGGTGTGGCCGAATTGCACTAACAATGGGAGGACCATACGAAGGCATTGTTAAATACCATGAGTGCATTATGCACAGGGTTCAGAAGTACACTACATACAGAGTGCATCATTCAGGAATGTGATACAAACAGGGGTCAGAAGTTTGCTATGTACAGGGTGCAGGGCTCAGAAGTTTGCTATGTACAGGGTGCAGGGCTCAGAAGTTTGCTATGTACAGGGTGCAGGGCTCAGAAGTTTGCTATGTACAGGGTGCAGGGCTCAGAAGTTTGCTATGTACAGGGTGCAGGGCTCAGAGGTTTACTATGTACAGGGTGCAAGGATCACTATGTACAGCCAGGGTGCAAGGATTGCTATGTACAACCAGGGTGCAAGGATCGCTATATGTACAGCCAGGGTGCTAGGGTCGCTATATGTACAGCCAGGGTGCAAGGGTCGCTATCTACAGGGTGCAAGGGTCACTATGTACAGGGTGCAAGGGTCACTATGTACAGGGTGCAAGGGTCACTATGTACAGGGTGCAAGGGTCACTATGTGTAGCACCCCTTTACTTTTAGGGGAGCTAGGTACCTAAATTTAGGGGTTGATCTGGGTTAGTAGCCAGACCCAGATTGCTTCAATTGTTAGGTTTTGTTCTTTTGCTAAGTGGTGTTGCTGGTGTACAGTTCCCTGTGGCCTGTGGGTGGCGCTGCCATAACAGGTCAGGGTTGAACCGCTAGTGACATTACTGTACCTTTGGGTGTCCTCTCCAGGCAGCTGTACGGGGGCGTGGTCGGCCCACTGTGCATGCTAGGAGAGGATAAATAAGGGGCAGATGCCATCTTAGGGGGATGAGATGGAGGGGTACTGAGGAGCAGTACCGAGGAGCAGTCCGTCTGCCTCTCGTGGCCCTCCAGGCCATGGGAGAGCGCATGGGTAAATCAGTCTCAGGCACCTCTAGCCTGGGGCTGCAACTCTTCATGTAGGCCCAGCACCTTTAGCTGGCCTACCATCTAAAGAGGAATTCCAGGACACTCGAGGGTGACCCGTTCTGGAGAGGGAGCCAGGGTTACCGGTGAAGGAAGTCACCGCCTCGGATGAGGCCTGGTCACCTACAGAGGGATTCCACAAGTCCGCCACAGGCATTGTAGCGTGCTTCAACTTGCACCTAGGTCCTTATGCTACAAGTGCCGGGAGGTTTGGAACTAGGCAAATGGGTTCCAATCGTATCCCTAGGAAACTAAAGTTTGTGCATCACTCCGGCTGCTAGGACCATGAGAGGGAACTATCCGGGTGAGCAGAGTCCACTTGGGATTGAGTGGTGATATTAAGTGCCTAAACCTGTCTCCCTGTTATTCTATTCTTCACTTTCAACTTTCCTGCCCGGTTTCAAGCATAAAGAAAATAAACCTTCAGTCATTGAGGTTTAACCTTGTCTGGACATTGGCCTTATTGATACACAAACAACAGACTTTTCCCTACACTCTAGGGAAAGGAACCAGCCCAGGAGAGGTAACTCGCTGCGGAACCCAACAATTGTGAACACTGATTAACCTCCTCAAACAGGAGGGTACGGGCATATAGCATGGTGTGCCTTTTCTTACAAGTGAGCCAGGTGAGAAAAAGGTCCGTGTGCTACATATGTATAGGGTGCAAGGATGGCTATGTACAGGGTGCAAGGGTCGGCTATGTACAGGGTGCAAGGGTCGCTATATACAGGGTGCAAGGGTCGCTATGTACAGGGTGCAAGGGTCACTATGTACAGGGTGCCAGGGTGGCTATGTACAGGGTGCAAGGGTCGCTATGTACAGGGTGCAAGGGTCGCTATGTACAGGGTGCAAGGGTCGCTATGTACAGGGTGCAAGGGTGGCTATGTACAGGGTGCCAGGGTGGCTATGTACAGGGTGCAAGGGTCGCTATGTACAGGGTGCAAGGGTCGCTATGTACAGGGTGCAAGGGTCGCTATGTACAGGGTGCAAGGGTGGCTATGTACAGGGTGCAAGGGTCGCTATGTACAGGGTGCAAGGGTCGCTATGTACAGGGTGCAAGGGTCGCTATGTACAGGGTGCAAGGGTCAAAAGTTCTCTATGCATAAGGTGAAAAGTTAAGTACTGCGTGCTTCACAAGACAGAAAAGAGGACAGAAGAGTGGACAGAGGGGCTGCTGTCAAAGAGCAGCTTCAACTTACAGAGGGTTTGCAGTCTTCACATGGGCTGTAGAAGGAGTTGCCAGGCCAGGATAGTGGAGCCGCTGCAGGGATGGTAGAGCTGCAGTGCACATCATCACCCCGCCCCCTGTCCCTTTCATAGAGATACTGCTGGGCAGGGAGGACTGTGCACACCGCCGGGGCGCTGTCAACTGTTCTGTGTGAAACTGAAAGCAGTGAGCACATGTAAGGGGCTATCGCCGGAGGTGGTCGCCAGCCAAAAAAGAGCTCTGGTGTCACCCCTCTGACGGGTGTCACCCGACTGCACACCCCGCACCCCCATAGCAACGCCTCTGTTGTAGTTTCAATGTTGGCACATACAGGCAAGTCTGAAAAAATCATGTGATGATAAAATCGTCTGTTCTAGTGCCTGCACTGTCACAATATTTCTTCCTAATTGAAGAAACTGGAAACTGCTGCTAATTAATCAGAGATTTTTGAACAAGATGAAAATCTTTTTTTGATGATGAAACATGCTCACAATCAGTTACCTTTTATGTGGCTCAGCTTTTGGAATGAATGCTTGAATCCATTGCATTGCGGAATATAATTTGTCATGTACAACGTATGTAACACTTATACTTTGAAGACTTAACCATAGCTATTCTGCTTCAGGTAAGCCTCCTAATCTCATTACTCACTTTCCCCCTAACCATTTATGCTCCTTCACTTAATGCTCTTGCAAACTCTTATCCCATTATCACCACTTCTCCATCCAGTTTTGTGTATTCCACATCCGGGCCTTTTTCTACAAAGGGAAATACCAACATACGTCTTCCCACCAGTATCAATGTTCTCTCTTGCTCTTTATGGCAGCTGTCCCAATTGGGCAGCATATTTGCATGTCCCTAAGCTAAAAGACAACCCTGCGTATCAGAAATGCACAGTCTACCTGTGAGATGGACAACATAGCCATTCCCTACGTATATTCCCCAGTGCTGGTACAAAGGCCGGAAAAATTCAATCAGGTCTCCCAGCTGAGGTGGTGGACCCTATAAAAAGAAGAAAGTGTTAACAGAATATAATGTTGACCGGGCCATTTAAATTTATTGTTGTCTTTAATTTATTGTATTTTCCCCAGGACTGAAAAAAAACTTCTTTAACTGAAAAGCTCCACCCACTTGCAGTCCTAATAGTTTCTGCTATAGAGACTAAAGCTGGCTACAAATTATACCATTTTTTTTGTTCAATTTCCTTTAGATTTACCTTCAACTATGTAGTGCAAGGTGACCCAATGCAAACTTAGTGTGCCGCTCAGGCTCTGTTGAACAGGGTGTGTATAGATCTTTGAGCATCCGCTGCTGGGAGTGCTGGCATGGGATGCAGTTCATCCCAGATCCTGCTATGACACATACAGAAGGATAAGATCCGTGTAGTCCCTAGAATTATGAAAGTGGCAACCTTAGCCTGGTCTCCAGCCAGGCCATGTCCCCAACGTGTTTTGCTCCGCCCCTCTGAGCTTATTCATGGAGATAGAGATCCCAGGCGTGTGGGGGAGTATTTAAGCATCATAGGCAGTCACTCAGGTGTGCAGAGGGCTGACAGGTGTGTGTAAGTGTTATGTTCAGAGTTATATGTGAAAAGAAGTGTTGTAATTCATGCATTTTTAATTAAACACTTCTGTTCATTCGGGTGTAAAGGGGAACTCTGGTGTAAGGGAGGCTCTGGGAACCGTGATTTAAGGCGGGACCTCTGATATAGGATGTAACGCTGTGGACTTTGATGTAAGGAGAATGCTGGGGACTCTGATGTAAAGGGGGACTCTGATGCAAGAAGAGAATGCTGGGGAGGATCTTATTTAAGATGTAAGAAGGAACTCTGGGAACCCTGATGTATAGGGGAATGCTGAGGACTCTGAAATAAGGGGGGACTCTGATGTAACCGAGGGTTCATCCTGACTGCCACATTCTATATGTTGTTTTGTATGTTACTCCTGACCCTTGTACTCTATAAATTATGTTGTACATTACATAGTCCTTATCAAGGTGTCCATTGTCTCAACAGTTGATGGATTTGATGAAGTTTTTCGTTAAGGTCGGCTCAGTCAGCCCTTTTGTGTGCACAAAAGCATATGTAATGGAAATGTTTATGCCAGTTGTGGTACAGTAATTAGGAGTATATTGTGGGTACAAGGACTGTTATATGTGTGTAGTATATATAGTGACTAGCCTTTATTCTGTTTACTGATCCCCCTTTAAGCTCTTTTACTGTTCAGCAAAATCTGGCCATGAATACTATTTGCTGTGTTGTGCTATGCACGCCACAGAACTTATTTTTCGGTTTTATTCCATCCTTTCATAATTCTAGTCATGCTCACATTTTGTCACTTTGTTTTGAGTTTTAAATTGTAAAGCCAACATATTACTTGTTATTAGTATTGTAAGTGTTTACACATTGTTTATACTGTTTAAATATTGATTTTCTTATTTATAATAGGAGTTTGAAGCCCCATACACACTATCAGTTTTCCTGCAGGTTTTTGTCTTCAAGTTTACCAAAACCATGTAGTGCAAGGGCCTGCCTGATTGAATACGAATTGAAACTCTTAAGGTTTGACCTCATATTAGATGGTTTTGGTAAACCTGAAGACAAAAACCTGCAGGAAAACTGATAGTGTGTATGGGGCTTAAGGCTGGGTTCACACTAGTGCGACACGACATCTGTCCTACTTTGGATCCGACTTTGCCCTGCGACATGAAGCCGACATATGTCCGACTTTCAATGAACGGGGATCCGACTTGGATCCCCGCCAATATCAGGCACTGTGTTTGGTATGAATCTTGAAGGGGAACTCCAGGCCAAATTTTAAATTAAGAAAACGGCGCGGGTTCCCCTCCAGGAGCATACCAGGCCCTTGGGTCTGGATTTGAAGGGGCACCCCTACGCCGAAAAAACGGCGTGGGGGTCCCCCCAAAATCCAAACCAGACCCTTATCCGAGCACACAACCTGGCCGGCCGCAGGGGAAGGGAGGGGGACGAGAGAGCGGCCCCCCTCCCTCCTGAACCGTACCAGGCCGCATGCCCTCAACATGGGGGGTTTGGTGCTCTGGGGCAGGGGGGCGACCTGCGGCCCCCCCACCCCAGAGCACCCTGCCCCCATGTTGATGAGGACAGGGCCTCTTCCCGACAACCCTGGCCGTTGGTTGTCGGGGTCTGCGGGCGGGGGGCTTATCGGAATCCGGGAGCCCCCTTCAATAAGGGGCCCTCAGATACCGGCCCCCCCACCCTATGTGAATGAGTATGGGGTACATCGTACCCCTACCCATTCACCTGGTGGAAAAAAAATGCAATAAAAAAACACTACACAGGTTTTCAAAGTAATTTATTGCACAGCTCCGGGGGTCTTTTCCGACTTCGAGGGTCTCCGGTGTCGTCTCCGCGCTCTCCGGTTCTTTCTTCCGCCGGGCCTCCGCTAACTTCTTTTTAGCTCTCTTGCTAACAGAGGCCCGGTCTTCCCGTTGTCTCGTCCGGCTCTCCGTTGTCCTTCTGCCAGCCCCTCCACTAACTTCTTGGTAGCTCTTTCGCTAGTGGAGGAGGCGGTCTTCCCGTCGTCGCCGTCGGCGTCTTCTTCCCTCTTCTCCTTCTCGATGTTGACGCGTCGCCTCCTCCCGCTGTAATACTGGCTCTCCGCTCCGCTCCGCATTAATATAGGCTTCTCATGACGTCACAGTCACATGTTCCCATGACGTCACAGTCACATGCTCTGGGGCCATGTGCCCTGGAACATGTGACTGTGACGTCATGAGAAGCCTATATTAATGCGGAGCGGAGCGGAGAGCCAGTATTACAGCGGGAAGAAGCGACGCGTCAACATCGAGGAGGAGAAGAGGGAAGAAGAAGCCGACGGCGACGGGAAGCCCGGCCCCTCCACTAGCGAAAGAGCTAAAAAGAAGTTAGTGGAGGGGCCGGCAGAAGGACAACGGAGAGCCGGACGAGACAACGGGAAGACCGGGCCTCTGTTAGCAAGAGAGCTAAAAAGAAGTTAGCGGAGGCCCGGCGGAAGAAAGAACCGGAGAGCGGGAGACGACACCGGAGACCCTCGAAGTCGGAAGAAGACCCCCGGAAGTCGGAAGAAGACCCCCGGAAGTCGGAAGAAGACTCCCGGAGCTGTGCAATAAATTACTTTGAAAATCTGTGTAGTGTTTTTTTATTGCAATTTTTTTTCCACCAGGTGAATGGGTAGGGGTACGATGTACCCCATACTCATTCACATAGGGTGGGGGGGCTGGGATCCGGGGACCCCCTTATTGAAGGGGGCTCCCGGATTCCGATAAGCCCCCCGCCCGCAGACCCCGACAACCAACGGCCAGGGTTGTCGGGAAGAGGCCCTGTCCTCATCAACATGGGGGCAGGGTGCTCTGGGGTGGGGGGGCCGCAGGTCGCCCCCCTGCCCCAGAGCACCAAACCCCCCATGTTGAGGGCATGCGGCCTGGTACGGTTCAGGAGGGAGGGGGGGCCGCTCTCTCGTCCCCCCCTCTTCCCCTGCAGCCTGCCAGGTTGTGTGCTCGGATAAGGGTCTGGTTTGGATTTTGGGGGGACCCCCCACGCCGCCTTTGGGCGTAGGGGCGCCCGTTCAAATCCAGACCAGACCCAAGGGCCTGGTATGCCTCTGGAGGGGAACCCACGCCAGTTTTTTATTTAAAATTTGGCCTGGAGTTCCCCCTCAAGAGCAGTACAGCACAAGTCGCATGCCAAAGTCGGATCATGCAAGACTGCGGTCCGACTTTGATCCGACTTCAATGATAGTCAATGGGCTGAAGTCGGATCAAAGTCGGACCAAAGTAGTACAGGGAGCATTTTCAAAGTCGGACCGACATGTGTCGGACCAGTTAAGACGGCTCTCATAGGGAAACATTGATTTTCACACGTCATGCGACATGAGCTCCCAATGTCGGAGCGTTTGTCGCCCCAGTGTGAACCAGGCCTAAGTCTTATTTCAGGTTGTCAAAAAAAAAAAATGTGCTCCATCAGTACATTTTTCATGTTTTGTCAGTAAAAAAAAAAAGTCACGGGAGGTTGGCAACCTTGCTCTCCTGTACACCTGAAAAGGAGAAGCGGAGGGAGCTGCATATAGAGGAATGAATCTCCATTTTTTTGCTGCAGCTGTTTAAAGCCTGCTTCTCCTCCTCTCCCATTCAGCAGCTGTAGGAGGGAAATTGAGGAGATAAGTTCCTCTATATGCAGCTCCTGTTGCCCCTCCTACCTAGCTTCCTCTTCTGCCCCCAAGCCCCTGTGTGCTCCCTTGGCCCCCCCTCGTCCCCTCACAGGTCTTCCGGCTTTCCCCCTCCCCTCGCCCTCCCCTCCCCACGCCCTCCCCTCCCCTGCCAGCTGCTGCGGGGGATATGTCAGTATGGAGAGCAGGGGATATGTCATTTACCAGCCCCTTCCTTTTCTGAATGGACATTGACTCTGTCCATTCAAAAATGAAATATAGTAAACTTTACTTACTATGCTTCTTTTGTGAATGAACGGGAATCCTCTGTACAGAGCTATTCCTGTCCATTCATTCTGTGAAGCTGAGGCTGCAGAGATGGAGATTGAGGCCGGGTTCACACCTATGCGAATTGGTTGCGGCTTACACTGCATCCAATTTGCAGAACATTATAAAATCCAATGATTTCAATGAGGCTGGTTCACATATGTGCGATGCATTCGCACTGCGCATTGCTGAAAAAACGTGTGCGTTCTCTAGGCATTGCGGTGCGGCTCAGGTGCGAATTCAGGCCCATTATGTGTTGCGTCCTGATCAGGGATCTTGAGGGGGAACTCCACGTCAAATGTTAAATAAAAAACCGGCATGGGTTCCCCTCCAGGAGCATACCAGGCCCTTAGGTCTGGTATGGACTTTAACGGGAAGACCGGGCCCCTGCTAGCAAAAGAGCTGGAAGAAGATAGCGGAGGCCCGGCAGAAGGAAGAAAGAACCGGAGAGCGAGAGAAGAAGCGGAGAGTGCGGAGACGACACCGAAGACCCCCGGAGCTGCCTAAAAAATTACTTTAAAAAACCTGTGTAGTGTTTTTATTGACTTTTTTTCCACCAGGTGAATGGGTAGGGGTAAGATGTACCCCATACGCATTCACATAGGGTGGGGGGTCGGGATCTGGGGCTCCCTTATTAAAGGGGGCTACCGGATTCCGATAAGCCCCCCCGCCCGCATACCCCGACAACCAACGGCCAGGGTTGTCGGAAAGAGGCCCTGTCCTCATCAACATGGGGGCAGGGTGCTTTGTGATGGGGGGCCGCAGGGCGCCCCCTTGCCCCAAAGCACCCACCCCCCCATGTTGAGGGCATGCGGCCTGGTACGGTTCAGGAGGGGGGGCACTCTCTCTCTCGCCCCCCCTCTTCCCCTGCGGCCTGCCAGGTTGCGTGCTCGGATAAGGGTCTGGTTTGGATTTTGAGGGGGACCCCCACGCCGTTTTTTTTCGGCGCAGGGGGTTCCCGTTAAAGTCCATACCAGACCTAAGGTCCTGGTATGCTCCTGGAGGGGAACCCATGCCGTTTTTTTATTTAAAATTTGGCGTGGAGTTCCCCCTCATAACAGCGGCGAGACTCCCCTCTCCTCTCCCAGGTCGGCAAGTCCGCAGCTAAAAACACAAAGGAACTGCTGAATGACTGATTGCGAACTTGGCAAAGACTCCGAGCTCAAAAACGCAACGCACAAGTGTGAACCCAGCCTGAGGCCTGTGTCCTCAATCTCATTTCTCTGTCTCAAAGGTGAAATGCCAGAGGTTTGTTTAGGACCCCTGAGATCTCACTAAGACCACTAACGGGGCTACTAAAAAAAAAATTGTAAGAAATAATAATAAATAAAATCGTAAAAAAAAAAAGTAAAAAATAACAAACTACTGAAACCAGTGGAATTACCACGATCGCAAAGGTCGCACTTGTGACTGGGCCCTGGCATTCCACCACCAGGCTCAGAGGAAAGGGCCCCCGGCTGGGGGTCAGGGGGCCCTTCATGGTTTCTTGCATTGGGGCCCTGAAGGTTCTAGTTATACCTTTGAATAGTAATGCCCATATTGGTGGAGGAATGCAGATTTTGTGGATCTCAGCAATAGAGCATCATAGGTAAATAAGTAAATAGTTTCTGCTTTAATTTACCTTGAAATTACTATATAAAATTCTGAAGTAAACTTTGAATCAGTTTTAAGGGGCTTAGTCACACTGGCTATATTAATCATGTTGGTCAATGTAAATAGCTGTATTTGTTGGAGAAGGAGAGTTTTAAGTACAAAGGCATCCTATCTTTACCTGACAATTTAACTTTCATGTTACTGTTATGTAAAGTGCTACCAAAAATCTCCTTTATCTGTGCAAAACCTAATTTTTTTTTCATTGGATTGAATTTGCTTTGATGTTCCATAGAGGTAAGATGAGCGTTGTGTCTATGGCCAGTCTTGAAGAAACCATCAATCATTACAAAATTATGAATATACAATAAAACCAGTCCTTTATATATATTTATAAAGAGGTGCAAGAATGCCCAAACTGTGGAATGTTAATTGCTTTTAAACTGTAGGTAAAACCAAAACATTTTGTTTTGGAATGAGTGTGGAAGTTTTTTTTTTTTTTTTTTTTACAGACGTTTGTGTCCCCACTAGGGTGATTTAGGCCTTGTTTGTAGATTGTACTCCAGAGGCTACTGACATGCGGCACGGAAGTAATGTGGCGCCTCCTCACTGCCTGTTTTAACCCCATTTTTGCCATCAATCAATATGGGGAGTTTGCAGCACTTCCCCAATGACTTGGGATGGCGGTTAAGTTGACCTGACATGTAGCAATCAAACTCTACACATGCAAGTCATTGGGGAAGTGCAGCAAACGCCCATCAATATTGATTGATGGCGAAAAAAAGGGTTAAAACAGGCGGTGAGGAGGCGTCACATCACTTCCTTGCCGTATGTCAGTAGCCTCTGGAGTACAATCTGGAAGCAGATTGGGCTTCAGAGGCAAGAGAGATTTAGACACGTTTAAATCTACCCTAAGGCCCCTTTCACACTGGCATGTTTTTCAGGCGGTTTAGCGCTAATATTAGCGCTGTTATACCGCCTGAAAAAATCGTGCCCTGTATTCTTCAATGTGAAAGCCCGAAGGCTTTCACACTGAAGCTGTGCGCTAGCAGGACTGCTCCAAAAGTCCTGCTAGCCGCATCTTTACAGCGGTGAAGGAGCGGTGTGTTCACGGCTCCTTTACCGCGGCTGCCCATTGAAATCAATGGGACACCGCGGTAATACCGCCCGCAAACTGCGGCAATAGCCGCGGTTTGCAGGCGGTATTAACCCTTTTTCGGCCGCTAGCGGGGGTTAAATTCACCCAGCTAGCGCCCGCATACCGCGGTGATAACGGCGGTATAGCGGCGCTGAAAATCGCGCCGCTATACCGCCACCGCACCTGCCCGCCCCAGTGTGAAAGGGGCCTAACTCACTATATTGAACCCAGTGGCCCTTGTCTCTGGTAGACACGTGCACGACTATAAATTGGGATCTGTTTCAGTTTCTTTCGTTAAAGTGATTGCAAAGGTTCTTTTTTTTTTAAATAACAAACATATTATACTTACCTGCTCTGTGCAAGGGTTTTGCACAGAGCAGCCCGATCCTCCTCTTCTGGGGTGCCCCGGCAGCGCTCCTGGCTCCTCCTCCTCATTGGGTTCCCCCACTGGGAGCCGATTTCCATTGGGCCACTCGTGCATCCATTGACATAGACAGCAGGACTCGGCCCCACCCCCCGCTCCCATGTCACTGGATTTGATTGACAGCAGCGGGAGCCAATGGTTCCTGCTTCTATCAATCTATCCAATGAGGACGGAGACCGTGGCTGGAGTCACTGGGCTTGTGCACATCGCTGGAACGGATGGGCTCAAGTAAGAAAATTGGGGGCTCTGGGGGCAGCTGCAGCATAGAATGCATTAGGGTGAAAAACCTGGAGACTTTAAATCATTTTGTTTTGTCATAATCATTATGTTTCAATAATTCGTTTTTAGAATGATTTTCTATTTTGGAGAGTATATATTAATTTTTCTGAATCGAATCGTATTTTTAGAAGTTTTTTTGTTTTTGTTTTTTTCAGAAGATTGGCTATATTCGTTTTTACATGTTAATTTGTTATTTCAGGAAATTAGTCATTCGTATATAAAGAAAAAATTTATGATAATTTTTTTTTTTTCCAGGCGATCTGTTGAACTGTCCAATGACAATTACAAATTTACTTCAAATCAAAAATTTACTTATTTTACTTTATTGCACAAGCAATGCAGCCAGTCAGGCAGCGCTACCACAATACATCACTCATGCACAATTTATAATACCAATTATTTCCCCATTCCCAACTGACTTTGTGTGTTGGGCTGTACACATACAAATTAAACGAATGGTCTCAACCCCAATACAAAAAGTATCTTATTAGAATATTCAGCTATGCTCACTATAATCAAAACGAATGAATCTCAATTACTTTGGATCATTAGTTGTGTCGTTACAATATTTTGGATGCTTCAAACATTAACAAAAGGCCCAAACTATTTCATCTTGTCATTCAAATATAACTAATAAATACAAATAAATTTCCTTTTTGCAGTATAATTTATTTTGGATTCGTTGAAATTCATTACTATTGTGATTCAGAGATTTGGCTTTACCCGAATCATGCAAATTTCATCCCAGTTTGGATTTGTGACAAAACAAATCACAGATGTCTAGTCTCTGGTACAGAAGGTGATGGGAAATCAAATATTTTGGAGTTGTCACAGGACCAGGTTTACAAACTTGGTTTACAACCAAGTTGAATTATATTTACTAAGGAGTTTTTATAAATAGAGAAAATAAAACATTTAGGGCTCATGTACACACAGACTAGGTTGACTGCTGGCTGTGGGAAAACGCAAAACGCAGCAAAATCGCAGAGTGATTTTGCCGCGTTTTGCAGCCGGTAGTCAAAACATTCCTATCCTGTACACAATTCTTCTGCCTTCAGGAGAGGGAGGTTGAACCTCCCCTAACCACAGCAGCTTCTAAACTCTGGTAAAAGCCTATGTGTGCATGGACACACAGGCTTTTATGGAGTTGAGTTTAGGAGCTTTGGCAAAAAAAACGCCAAACTCAGGTTTAGAAGCTGTAGTGTACATGAGCCCTAAGAAAAGCAAGGTGTTGACCAAACAGGATTAATTTCGTATATATCCCCAGAGACCGAGGAATCTGATTGGTCACTATCAGGAACAACACACATTTCCTAATTATAAATAGTCTCATATACTGTATGTTCAGAAAAATAAGGTCTGCAAGGGTCATCTTTCAAGTCATTCCAATCCAGTAATTTGAATATTTTTAAGGCCTCATGCACATGGGCTTGTGAAAATAAGCATCATTTTTTTTTTTCATCCAACAAAAAGATAGCAGCGTGGGATCTTCATTAGGATGATAAAAGGGATCTATTCCATAAAAACAAATAGTACACTTACATGTTAAAATCTTGACAATCGGCATAGGTAGAGGATGAGAACACTGCAGGGCTGTCAGCAAAGCAATAGATTGAAAGATCGCAGAGCTATCATGCCGCGTACACACAACCGTTTTTAATGACGAGAAAAATTACATTTTTTAAAATGGTCATTAAAAATGATCGTGTGTGGGCTTCAGAGCATTTTTCACGACGTGAAAAATGGGCAAGAAAAAATTGGAACATGCTGTAATTTTTCACATAGTTTTTTACATCGTCGTTTTTCTCGTCATGAAAAACGGCCCTGTGTAGGCTTTAACAACGTGAAAAAAAATGCGCATGCTCAGAATCAAGTATGAGACGGGAGCGCTCGTTCTGGTAAAACTAACGTTCGTAATGGAGATAGCACATTCGTCACGCTGTAACGGACTGAAAAGCACGAGGCTGAAAAGCACGAATCGTCGCTCAACAAACTTTACTAACATGAAGGGTGGCGCCATCCGAATGGAACCTCCCCTTTATAGTGCCGTCGTACGTGTTGTACTTCACCACGCTTTGCTCGAGCATTTTTTTTCACGATAGTGTGTAGGCAAGGCAGGCTTGAGAAGAATCACGTCGAGAAAAACAGCGTTTTTTTCAATGACATTAAAAACGGTCGTGTGTACACGGCATAAGTGTGTATCAGCAGTTCCTATCTCTCTAGCCGGCTCAGGAGAGATCAGATCATGTCAGCTGTCAAATTGGGTTCACTCCTCCTTTGTCAAAAATCTGCCCCTTTGGACTAGTGGCTGGGTTTAAATAGTGGCAACTCGGACAGGGGGAGGGAGCAGAGCGCTGTATTTTGTTAACCATGTAACAGCACTATGTGACCAATGCTCTCAACCATCGCTTCCCGTATACACTATCTCAGTTAGTTCAGCTGTACGAGTGAACAGGAGAGCGGTGTCTCTGGATGGCAATATGACAGCGCTATGTGTGTGGCTGGCACTTGGATGGTACCACTACAATTAACTCTACCACACAGACCCAGAGAATAGGGAACTGTCCGTGTGGTTCAATAATCTTTAGTGTACCGAAACCAGCGGGATGGTGGACTATCAATATGGCCAAATAACCCTTGGTGTGCCCTATCTAAGAAAGCGGAATATATATGGATTTAAAATGAAGATTAAATATATGCATAGTAAAGGCTTGTTGTTTTTTAAAATAATAAAATAAAAAACATGTCATACATGTCATATTACCTGCTCTGTGCAGTGGTTTTGCACAGAGCAAGCCGGATCCTCCTCGCCCCCAGCGGTATTCCAAGCAGCTAGCTGTGGGGGCACCCTAGCAGGTATGCTCCTGAGCCGCTGCTCTACGCAGTAGTGTATTTAGGTTTTGTGCTGCCCTAGGCCTGACTAAACTCGTGCACCCCGTAATTTAAATATGACCCACCCCTTCCTGTCAAGGCCACACCCCATTCTGTTAAAAATCCACAATGAAATTTTACGAGTGGGGACACTAGTACTTAGGGCGAGGGGGACGACGATATTGGATTGAAATCTCTGCAATGGAACAGGGATGGTAAAAAAAAAAAAAAGTGTTGCCTATAGTTCTACTTTAAGCACAAATTTCTGATAATTTTATGGAGAGGACTAAGAAGATATAACCATGCCAATGGTGCAGCAGAAAACATATAGCACAGTGAGGAGGGTTTGTGGTCCAGGATGATAGGACAGTAAAAATTAGAAGCCGCTTGCGTTACACTAACAGTGTAGCCCAAGCCGACGAGGGACTCTTTCTGTGCTGCCCCCCTGCAAAGTGCTGCCCTAGGCCTGGGCCTTGTTGGCCTAGGCCAGGATACAGCGTTGGCTCTACGTGTACATTTACACACAGAGCCACGACTCAGCCCCACCCCCTCTCTCTCCTCATTGGCTCACTAAAAAATATGAACTCCAAGAATTCTTTAGCTCCACAGAGTTTGTCCTTTACTGTCTAACATGTTCTTGCTGCCAATTATATGTAGGTCACACAATTAGAACCATTAGGAAGAAATTTGAACCCACAGAAGACTCATTTGGGGAAATTTACTAAGCCCTGGTTCACACTGGTGCGTTTTGACATGCGATTTGGCATGTCAAATCGCATGTCAAAACGGCGATATTTGCCGCAAATTGACGGCAATGGCACCGTCCTAATCGTACTGTACTACTTTTTGCGATTTCGGCTGTGATTTACATTGACATCTGTGCAGAAACCTGCACAGATGTCTCTGTAATTGCGGCTGAAATCGGGACTGCCAGCGGGAGTAAAATCGGGCGAGTTCAGCTGAACTCGCACGGCTTCACTCCCGCAGCCCAGTGTGAACCTGGGCTGAGGCTGGGTTCACACTAGTGCGACACAACAGCCGTCCTACTTTGGATCCGACTTTGCCCTGCGACATGAAGCCGACATATGTCCGACTTTCAATGAACGGGGATCCGACTTGGATCCCCGCCAATAGCAGGCACTGTGTTTGGTATGAATCTTGAGGGGGAACTCCACGCCAAATTTTAAATAAAAAACCGGCGTGGGTTCCCCCTTCAGGAGCATACCAGGCCCTTGGGTCTGGTCTGGATTTTAAGGGGAACCCCTACGCCGAAAAAACGGCGTAGGGGTCCCCCCAAGGTCCAAGCCAGACCCTTATCCGAGCACGCAACCTGGCAGGCCGCAGGGGAAGAGGGGGGACGAGAGAGCGGCCCCCCTCCCTCCTGAACCGTACCAGGCCGCATGCCCTCAACATGGGGGGTTTGGTGCTCTGGGGCAGGGGGGCGACCTGCTGCCCCCCCACCCCAAAGCACCCTGTCCCCATGTTGATGAGGACAGGGCCTCTTCCCGACAACCCTGGCCGTTGGTTGTCGGGGTCTGCGGGCGGGGGGCTTATCGGAATCCGGGAGCCCCCTTTAATAAGGGGGCCCCCAGATCCCGGCCCCCCACCCTATGTAAATGAGTATGGGGTACATTATACCCCTACCCATTCACCTGGTGGAAAAAAATGTCAAGAAAAAAAACACAACACAGCTTTTTAAACTAATTTATTGCACAGCTCCGGGGGTCTCCGGTGTCATCTCCGCGCTCTCCGGTTCTTTCTTCTGCCGGGCCTCCGCTATCTTCTTCCAGCTCTTTTGCTAGCGGGGCCCGGTCTTCTCCATCGCCTTCTTCTTCTCCCGCTCTCCGGTTCTTCTCTCGCTCTCCGGTTCTTTCTTCCGCCCAGCCTCCGCTATCTTCTTCCAGCTCTTTTGCTAGCGGAGGCCCGGCCTTCCCGTCGTCTCGTCCGGCTCTCCGTTGTCCTTCTGCCGGCCTCTCCACTATCTTCTTCCAGCTCTTTTGCTAGTGGAGGGGCCGGTCTTCCCGTCGCCGTCGCCATCTTCTTCTCTCTTCTCCTCCTCGATGTTGACTCGTCGCTTCCTCCCGCTGTAATGCTGGCTGTTCGCTCCGCTCCGAATTAATATAGGCTTCTCATGACCTCACAGTCACATGCTCCGGGGCCACCCGGAGCATGTGACTGTGACGTCATGGGAGCATGTGACTGTGATGTCATGAGAAGCCTATATTAATTCGGAGCGGAGCGGTATACCGCCACCGCACCCACCGTCCCAGTGTGAAACCAGCCTAAGAGAGTTTCTAAGATTGGTAATTACAAGCTGTGTATACGGAGACTGCGGGTGGCGCTGATCACAGATTGAGATAAAGAACCAGTCAGCGGCTCTTTACCACATGATCAGCTGTGTCCAATCACAGCTGTTCACGGATCTAAATAGAAGCCAGTTACCGGCACTCCTTTCCTCATGCTGACAGCATAAGGAGAGGAGAAAAGACCCGATAACCGGCTTCTCTAAAGGAGGATGTGTACACTGATAATCAGGACACTGATTATCAGTGCAGTCCCTACAGTGCCCACCAGTGCTGCCAATAAGTGCCCAATAGTGCTGCCAATTAGTGCCTCCTCATCAGTGTCACCTATCAGTGCCCATCGGGGTCGCCTACAAATGCCTATCAGTGCCGCCTATCGGTGCAGCCTCATCAGTGCCCACCAGTGCCTCCTCATCAGTGACCACCAGTGCCGCCTCATCAGTGCAGCCTATCCCTGCCCATCAATGGCCATCAGTGCTGCCTCATCAGTGCAGCCTCATCAGCACACATCAGTGAAGGAGAAAAACTACCTGTTTGCAAAATGTTATAGCAAACTATGAAAAAGTTTTTTTATTTTATTAGCATTTATTCGTTTATTTAGCAAAAAAAAAAAAAGAAACTGTGGTGATTAAATACCACCAAAAGAAAGCTCTATGTGTGTGGAAAAAATGATAAAAATTTGTTTGGGTACAGTGTTGCATGACCGCCCAATTGTCATTCAAAGTACGACAGCGCTGGAAGCTGAAAATTGGCCTGGGCAGGAATGGGGGTAAAAGTGGCCAGTAGGCAAGTGGTTAAACCCAGCCACTAGTCCAAAGAGGCATGTTTTATGACAAAGGAGGAGTGAACCGCTGAAACGCGTTACCACCCTCCAGTACTGCCCCCCACTTCTTACAGACACAAAGGGGTTGCCACAAGGCAAACTGCTCCAGTGCAGGACACCGATTAATGGCGGGCAATTTGCCAGTTGTCATGATCTGATCTCTCCTGAGCTGCCGAGAGAGATAGGAACTGCTGATACACACTGATAGCTCTGCGGTCTTTCCATCTATTGCTTTGCTGACAGCCCTGCAGTGTTCTCATCCTCTATCTATGCTGATTGTCAAGATTTTAACATGTAAGTGTACTATTTATTTTTTATTTTTTATAAATCACTTTTATCATTCTAATGAGGATCCCGTGCAGCTATCTCTTTGTTTGAGCTCCTTGGATCTTTCCATGTGATTCCTTGGCAAGCTGCAGGATCCTTGTGAATTGAAATTGACCTTTGTCTACATCATGCTGATGTCATAGACTGCTGATTGTTAAAACTGGACCTTGTAATGCGCTAAACTGGTCTGTGCTTTTTTCTTTTTTTTTCATCCAGAATTTGCCAGAAAAAAAGCCTTTAATGCTGCAATATGTATGACGCACATGTATACGCATTGTTTTTGCATGTGTAGCGCACTCACCCCCTTCACCTGCCTTTGGCTCCCCGCAGGTAGAGAGGGCACACCATGCCACAAGCCCGTACCCTCCTGTGTAAAGAGGTTGAGCGGTGTTGTTGGTGGGTCGCCACAGCCAGAAAAACAGAATCCCCCAGAGAATAGTTCTCACCTCTATTATTGACAGAGATAAGTCCTTGTCGTCGTCCCCCCCCAGTGACTTGAATGTCCACACCAGCTGCAACTCCAACGTAGAGTTTATTTCTCGTTAATAACAGTCTCTGATAAGTAAAGGTTGGAGCAAGAAGACAGGACGGCATAAGGTGTGGGAGAGGTCCGGGCACAAACGTAATCACTTCACTGCTCGGCTTCTCAAGCAGACTCAGCCCAGATGGATAGTGTCCCTAGGTAGGGACTAGCAGCCAAATGGTACTCTAACTTAACCCACAGTCTCTGCCACAGACTTGGTGAACTTGGTATCTGCCACAGACCTGGTAAACTTGGTCTCTGCCACAGACCTGGTGAACTTGGTGTTTCAAAGCTTGACCTCTTTGTAAGGAGAAGACATCCCTCCAGAGAGTTACCGGGCCCCTTCCTTCACCGTGACTTCTCACCGGTCCCTCGGAACAGTTCCTCCCCCGGCCTCCTCATCTAAGATATGGGTCCCCTCGCAAGGCGGCACCCAGGGATTCCTCGATCCTTGATGGGCCCCAGCCAAGGGTACTGGGCCCAAGGCCTTTGCTGCAGTCCCAGGGCTAAAGGTGCCTGGGACTGATTCACCGACCTCCGCCCCTGGGCCAAAGGTGCCCAAAGTGGACAGGAACACGCTCCCTGGGGTAGGACCCCCGACCACGACAGAACGAACAGAACCCCAAACAGGCAGCGTCTGCCCCCTTTATATCCTCTCCCAGCATGCACAGCAGGCCTGCCACACCCACTGTATGGCTGCCGAGAGGGGACACACAAGGCACAGCACTGTATCAGCGGTTCAACCCTGGCCTACCATGGCAGCGCCACCTGCAGGCCACAGGGAACTATACACCGACACTCTCTCTGCAGACAGAAATGGTTGATAGAATCCTGACAATTGGGGTGTTTGAGCATAACTACCACTCAAACACTTCCCCTAAATTTAGGACCCCGCTACACTCTCCCCCCACTAAATTAGACACTGTCCCCAGTGTCTGGAGCAAACCTATGCCTCTCAAGCCTGAGTCATCATAAACCTATTCCAGAAACTATCTACAAAAACAAATTTGAAAAATATGTTTGTTTGTGCCGGAACCTGAACATGGGGAAAGGGGGTCAAATGAAGAGACGAAGAAAGAGCAGTATAAAACAAATGTGTACATCCCATTCTCAAATGTCACATATTCAAAAGCAAACACAGTTTTATCATTTACATTTCCCTCCCCTGCTGCAACAGCCAAATCCAACCATACCCAGTGATTTGCTTGGTGTCCACCTGCAGAGGGAGAAAGAAAACATACACAACCAACAATTTGACATCCTAACTTATGTACAGTAGAAGAGAAAAGATTCTCCCCGAGGGAAAAATCCTTCCCCTCTAACAAGTAAAACACATTTGAAATGTAATGCAAGAGTTACGCAACACTGCCACCTAGTGGAAGTGCCACCGTCAAGACACTTGTCCCGGGAAAACGTTATTTTCTTGAGGACGAATCCTCTTCTTCTTGAACCTGACTGTGGCCCTGAACTATTTCTATCCCAAAGTCACTGTCTTTGGAGCACTGTGAGAGGAGGAAAAAAAACAACAGCTCCTGCTCTTCCAGCAAAGTAGAATACCCCATCTGCAAGGGCAAAAGTTCTTGGGCTTCAGGACAGTACACTCCGGAATAAGCAAAGGACAAAACATAAAGAGTCCAGTCTCTCAAAGATAGTACTGTGGATGAGGCAACACTAGTGGTTTCCAGTCCTTGTAGAAAGTGTCAATAAAGTACTAAACATTGTCTTTCTCTTTCCGGCAAATAACCACTTTATCTGCGTGGATATGCCTGCCAAGCATCCATGACTCCTTACATTCCTTGTACCGCTTGGTGATTGCGGCGGAACAGGCAAAGTACCTACGGGCCTGGGGTACCTTTAAGTAAGTCCATAGAAAGTCCCCGTACCACCGATCCCTATAGGCCTCCACTTCAAAAAGCAAGTCTTTAGGCAAGTACAGGTATTCCCACCCATATTCGTTTGCCACTCTCTGGTTGAATAATCGCTGCATCCTGGACAACGGAGGCATGGTTGCACGATCTCCCATAACCGCCAAGACTATGGCATCCGGGTGTCGAGGCACTTTCACTGCCTCCGGACCAGACATAGGGGCCCGCAACGACACTCGTCCCATCCCGGCAACAGGTGCAGGTATCTCAAGTGGTAGAAGGGCAGACAACGGGACAGATTCCTCCTCAGGCTCTTGGGCCTCCTCCCGGGGTGTATCATCCCCAGTGACCATGGGTGGGTCCCTTTCCCTACGGGACGAGGACAGGGGTATCTTATCCCAACCCTTCCGCTGGAGCAGTTCATCTATGGTCACATCATCCCCTGGATCGGAGACTGACTCCAGGTCGGAGGTATCACACTCCTCCGCCGGCAGGTAACTTCTAGTGGACGAGGAATCACCGCCTCTAACAAGTTCAAGTTCTCTGGGGTCCCTGACCCAAGCATCCCGACACTTCAGACCTTAGCCAAGATCCCTTTCCCCGGCTTACCTCGGCTTGTAGCTGATGCAGGATGTCCGGAACTCTTTCCTGTGGAAACATCCGATCCGGGCAAGCGCTGGGGTGTGACTCCACCACGGCCGCAGGAAGCTTTAACATAGCCGACCTTCCTCTTGGGCGGTGGGAGCGAGGACTCAATAACAACCGAGGCAGCATCCTCCGGTTTCTCCGTCTCCGGTTCCTCAATCACCGGAACATTCTCAACTGCGACTTCCTCCGAAGTCCCAACAGTGCACGTAGGGGTGACTGTGGAAGCTCTGGTTCCTTCTTCTAAAGTGGTGGCGCCCGTAAGGCAGTTCAAACGGAAGGCCCAAGGTTTTTCAGTAGGCTGTTCTACCTCAAACAGGAATTCTTTGCACTGCTCGCATCTTCCAAAAGGCCTAAGATGCACCACCAGTCCCTGGCATCTGGGACAAACCACTCCAAGGGCCTCCGCCTCTCTGCAGACATAGAGAGCGAAGCGACCCTGAGGTTTCCCGCTTGCCGATTCATTGTGCACTGTCCTTTTTGCACCAAAGTCACCACGTGTAACTCATCACATGGCGAGGCTCCTCCCATCCTCTGCAATGTTCGCGGGCTTTCTAACTTTAGACACGCCCACGAACTACGCAGCTTGGGCTCTCCTCGTGGCGCAGTCACTTTTCTTTCAAATATGGCCGACCTCCACGGAACTTCACAGGGGAAATAAAGTCCAAACTCTGGGGGGTTTCTCTTCTTCTTTCCGGCTGTAGAAATCCCTGACTCGAGCCCCCACGTGTAGCGCACTCACCCCCTTCACCTGCCTTTGGCTTCCCGCAGGTAGAGAGGGCACACCACGCCACAAGCCCATACCCTCCTGTGTAAAGAGGTTGAGCAGTGTTGTTGGTGGGTCTCCACAGCCAGAAAACCAGAATCCTCCAGAGAATGGTTCTCACCTCTATTATTGACAGAGATAAGTCCTTGCCCCCCCCCCCCCCCCCAGTGACTTGAATGTCCACACCAGCTGCAACTCCAACGTAGAGTTTATTTCTCGTGAATAACAGTCTCTGATAAGTAAAGGTTGGAGCAAGAAGACAGGACGGCATAAGGTGTGGGAGAGGTCCAGGCACAAACGTAATCACTTCACTGCTCGGCTTCTCAAGCAGACTCAGCCCAGATGGATAGTGTCCCTAGGTAGGGACTAGCAGCCAAATGGTACTCTAACTTAACCCACAGTCTCTGCCACAGACTTGGTGAACTTGGTCTCTGCCACAGACCTGGTGAACTTGGTCTCTGCCACAGACCTGGTGAACTTGGTGTTTCAAAGCTTGACCTCTTTGTAAGGAGAAGACATCCCTCCAGAGAGTTACCGGGCCCCTTCCTTCACCGTGACTTCTCACCGGTCCCTCGGAACAGTTCCTCCCCCGGCCTCCTCGTCTAAGATACGGGTCCCCTCGCAAGGCGGCACCCTGGGATTCCTCGATCCTTGATGGGCCCCAGCCAAAGGTGCTGGGCCCAAGGCCTTTGCTGCAGTCCCAGGGCTAAAGGTGCCTGGGACAGTTTCACCGACCTCCGCCCCTGGGCCAAAGGTGCCCAGGGTGGACAGCAGTGGCGGAATTATCAGAGTCGCACCAGTCACACTTGCGACCGGGCCCCTGAGTTCCGCCACTGTAGGGGTGCCCGCCGCCGCCCGGGAGATAGGAAACTACACTGGTCATTTACCCTCCCGCACTCGCGGGCACACTGAAGTCCCCGCCCACCCTCTCTTATCGCACTCACGGCGCACAGTCTCCGCCCGCTCCTCCCATCCTCTCCTCCCGTACTCACGGCACTGTCCCCGCCCGCCCACTCCGCCCATCCTCACAGCACTGTCCCCGCCCGCCCGCTCCGCCCATCCTCACGGCACTGTCCCCGCCCGCTCCGCCCATCCTCTCCGCCCACCTCACGGCACTGTCCCCGCTCCGCCCATCCTCTGCCCGCTCCGCCCATCCTCTCCGAGTGTACTGTCCCCGCCCACTCCGCCCACCTTCTCAGATTCCACCTGCACAAACTGGTACTCACAGGCCCCGCCCATCCTCTCTGCTCGCCCAAGGGAGACCTAGCAAGGAGGGGGAACCAAGAGATCTGCAAGTGAGTGCCACCCATCCCTAAATCAACACTGCCACCAATTCCCCCCCCCCATCACCACCACTACTGCCACCGATACCCCCACATCACCACCACTACTGCCACCGATACCCCCACACCACCACTACTGCCACCGATACCCCCACATCACCACCACTACTGCCACCGATACCCCCACATCACCACCACTACTGCCACCGATACCCCCACATCACCACCACTACTGCCACCGATACCCCCACACCACCACTACTGCCACCGATACCCCCACATCACCACCACTACTGCCACCGATACCCCCACACCACCACTACTGCCACCGATACCCCCACATCACCACCACTACTGCCACCGATACCCCCACATCACCACCACTACTGCCACCGATACCCCCACATCACCACCACTACTGCCACCGATACCCCCACATCACCACCACTACTGCCACCGATACCCCCACATCACCACTACTGCCACCGATACCCCCACATCACCACCACTACTGCCACCGATACCCCCACATCACCACCACTACTGCCACCGATACCCCCACATCACCACCACTACTGCCACTGATACCCCCACATCACCACCACTACTGCCCCCGATACCCCCACATCACCACCACTACTGCCACCGATACCCCCACATCACCACCACTACTGCCACTGATACCCCCACATAACCACCACTACTGCCACCGATACCCCCACATCACCACCACTACTGCCACTGATACCCCCACATAACCACCACTACTGCCACCGATACCCCCACATCACCACCACTACTGCCACTGATACCCCCACATAACCACCACTACTGCCACCGATACCCCCACATCACCACCACTACTGCCACTGATACCCCCACATCACCACCACTACTGTCACTGATACCCCCACATCACCACCACTACTGTCACTGATACCCCCACATCACCACCACTACTGCCACTGATACCCCCACATCACCACCACTACTGCCACCGATACCCCCACATCACCACCACTACTGTCACTGATCCCCCCCCCACATCACCACCACTACTGTCACTGATCCCGCCCCCCCACATCACCACCACTACTGTCACTGATACCCCCACATCACCACCACTACTGCCACTGATCCCCCCCCACATCACCACCACTACTGTCACTGATACCCCCCTCCACCACTACTGCCTCTGATCCCCCCCACATCACCACCACTACTGCCTCTGATCCCTCCCACATCACCACCACTACTGCCACTGATACCCCCACATCACCACCACTACTGCCACTGATCCCCCCCCACATCACCACCACTACTGTCACTGATACCCCCCACCACCACTACTGCCTCTGATCCCCCACACATCACCACCACTACTGCCACTGATCCCCCGCACATCACCACCACTACTGCCACTGATTTCCCCCACATCACCACTACTACTGCCACTGATGCCCACACCACCACCACTACTGCCACTGATGCCCACCCCACCACCACTACCGCCACTGATCCCATCCCCACCCAACCAACCACCACTGCTGCCACTGATCCCCCCCACTGCTGCCACTCATCCCATCCCCCACCACCAACGATGCCACTGATCCAATCCCTCCCCAACCACCACCGCTGCCACTCATCCCAGGGGCGTAACTACAGGGGTCACAATTGCAATAGCGCACATGTTGCCCCTAAACACCTGGATGGGGGGCATTTAGAGGAACAAATCCCCTCCATTTTTCTCCTGCCGCCACCAAAAGTCTGCTTCTCCTCCTCTCCCTCCGATAGACATTCAGTGGCAGCAGGAGGAAAATAAAGAGGATTTGTTCCCCCTCCTATCCAGGTCCTGCTGCCCCCGGGATCAGTGGAAAGGGCCCTGGCCGGAGCTCAGGGGGGCCCTCCATGGTTTCTTGCACCGGGGCCCTGAAGGTTCTAGTTACGCCTCTGGTGGACAGGAACACGCTCCCTGGGGTAGGACCCCCGACCATGACAGAACGAACAGAACCCCAAACAGGCAGCGTCTGCCCCCTTTATATCCTCTCCCAGCATGCACAGCAGGCCTGCCACACCCACTGTACGGCTGCCGAGAGGGGACACACAAGGCACAGCACTGTATCAGCGGTTCAACCCTGGCCTACCATGGCAGCGCCACCTGCAGGCCACAGGGAACTATACACCGACACTCTCCCTGCAGACAGAAATGGTTGATAGAATCCTGACAATTGGGGTGTTTGAGCATAACTACCACTCAAACACTTCCCCTAAATTTAGGACCCCGCTACACTCTCCCCCCACTAAATTAGACACTGTCCCCAGTGTCTGGAGCAAACCTATGCCTCTCAAGCCTGAGTCATCATAAACCTATTCCAGAAACTATCTACAAAAACAAATTTGAAAAATATGTTTGTTTGTGCCGGAACCTGAACATGGGGAAAGGGGGTCAAATGAAGAGACGAAGAAAGAGCAGTATAAAACAAATGTGTACATCCCATTCTCAAATGTCACATATTCAAAAGCAAACACAGTTTTATCATTTACATTTCCCTCCCCTGCTGCAACAGCCAAATCCAACAATACCCAGTGATTTGCTTGGTGTCCACCTGCAGAGGGAGAAAGAAAACATACACAACCAACAATTTGACATCCTAACTTATGTACAGTAGAAGAGAAAAGATTCTCCCCGAGGGAAAAATCCTTCCCCTCTAACAAGTAAAACACATTTGAAATGTAATGCAAGAGTTACGCAACACTGCCACCTAGTGGAAGTGCCACCGTCAAGACACTTGTCCCGGGAAAACGTTATTTTCTTGAGGACGAATCCTCTTCTTCTTGAACCTGACTGTGGCCCTGAACTATTTCTATCCCAAAGTCACTGTCTTTGTAGCACTGTGAGAGGAGGAAAAAAAACAACAGCTCCTGCTCTTCCAGCAAAGTAGAATACCCCATCTGCAAGGGCAAAAGTTCTTGGGCTTCAGGAGAGTACACTCCGGAATAAGCAAAGGACAAAACATAAAGAGTCCAGTCTCTCAAAGATAGTACTGTGGATGAGGCAACACTAGTGGTTTCCAGTCCTTGTTGAAAGTGTCAATAAAGTACTCAACATTGTCTTTCTCTTTCCTGCAAATAACCACTTTATCTGCGTGGATATGCCTGCCAAGCATCCATGACTCCTTACATTCCTTGTACCGCTTGGTGATTGCGGCGGAACAGGCAAAGTACCTACGGGCCTGGGGTACCTTTAAGTAAGTCCATAGAAAGTCCCCGTACCACCGATCCCTATAGGCCTCCACTTCAAAAAGCAAGTCTTTAGGCAAGTACGGGTATTCCCACCCATATTCGTTTGCCACTCTCTGGTTGAATAATCGCTGCATCCTGGACAACGGAGGCATGGTTGCACGATCTCCCATAACCGCCAAGACTATGGCATCCGGGTGTCGAGGCACTTTCACTGCCTCCGGACCAGACATAGGGGCCCGCAACGACACTCGTCCCATCCCGGCAACAGGTGCAGGTATCTCAAGTGGTGGAAGGGCAGACAACGGGACAGATTCCTCCTCAGGCTCTTGGGCCTCCTCCCGGGGTGTATCATCCCCAGTGACCATGGGTGGGTCCCTTTTCCTACGGGACAAGGACAGGGGTATCTTATCCCAACCCTTCCGCTGGAGCAGTTCATCTATGGTCACATCATCCCCTGGATCGGAGACTGACTCCAGGTCGGAGGTATCACACTCCTCCGCCGGCAGGTAACTTCTAGTGGACGAGGAATCACCGCCTCTAACAAGTTCAAGTTCTCTGGGGTCCCTGACCCAAGCATCCCGACACTTCGGACCTTAGCCAAGATCCCTTTCCCCGGCTTACCTCGGCTTGTAGCTGATGCAGGATGTCCGGAACTCTTTCCTGTGGAAACATCCGATCCGGGCAAGCGCTGGGGTGTGACTCCACCACGGCCGCAGGAAGCTTTAACATAGCCGACCTTCCTCTTGGGCGGTGGGAGCGAGGACTCAATAACAACCGAGGCAGCATCCTCCGGTTTCTCCGTCTCCGGTTCCTCAATCACCGGAACATTCTCAACTGCGACTTCCTCCGAAGTCCCAACAGTGCACGTATGGGTGACTGTGGAAGCTCTGGTTCCTTCTTCTAAAGTGGTGGCGCCCATAAGGCAGTTCAAACGGAAGGCCCAAGGTTTTTCAGTAGGCTGTTCTACCTCAAACAGGAATTCTTTGCACTGCTCGCATCTTCCAAAAGGCCTAAGATGCACCACCAGTCCCTGGCATCTGGGACAAACCACTCCAAGGGCCTCCGCCTCTCTGCAGACATAGAGAGCGAAGCGACCCCGAGGTTTCCCGCTTGCCGATTCATTGTGCACTGTCCTTTTTGCACCAAAGTCACCACGTGTAACTCATCACATGGCGAGGCTCCTCCCATCCTCTGCAATGTTCGCGGGCTTTCTTACTTTAGACACGCCCACGAACTACGCAGCTTGGGCTCTCCTCGTGGCGCAGTCACTTTTCTTTCAAATATGGCCGACCTCCACGGAACTTCACAGGGGAAATAAAGTCCAAACTCTGGGGGGTTTCTCTTCTTCTTTCCGGCTGTAGAAATCCCTGACTCGAGCCCCCACGTGTAGCGCACTCACCCCCTTCACCTGCCTTTGGCTCCCCGCAGGTAGAGAGGGCACACCACGCCACAAGCCCATACCCTCCTGTGTAAAGAGGTTGAGCGGTGTTGTTGGTGGGTCTCCACAGCCAGAAAACCAGAATCCTCCAGAGAATGGTTCTCACCTCTATTATTGACAGAGATAAGTCCTTGCCCCCCCCCCCAGTGATTCGAATGTCCACACCAGCTGCAACTCCAACGTAGAGTTTATTTCTCATGAATAACAGTCTCTGATAAGTAAAGGTTGGAGCAAGAAGACAGGACGGCATAAGGTGTGGGAGAGGTCCAGGCACAAACGTAATCACTTCACTGCTCGGCTTCTCAAGCAGACTCAGCCCAGATGGATAGTGTCCCTAGGTAGGGACTAGCAGCCAAATGGTACTCTAACTTAACCCACAGTCTCTGCCACAGACTTGGTGAACTTGGTCTCTGCCACAGACCTGGTGAACTTGGTCTCTGCCACAGACCTGGTGAACTTGGTGTTTCAAAGCTTGACCTCTTTGTAAGGAGAAGACATCCCTCCAGAGAGTTACCGGGCCCCTTCCTTCACCGTGACTTCTCACCGGTCCCTCGGAACCGTTCCTCCCCCGGCCTCCTCGTCTAAGATACGGGTCCCCTCGCAAGGCAGCACCCTGGGATTCCTCGATCCTTGATGGGCCCCAGCCAAAGGTGCTGGGCCCAAGGCCTTTGCTGCAGTCCCAGGGCTAAAGGTGCCTGGGACAGTTTCACCGACCTCCGCCCCTGGGCCAAAGGTGCCCAGGGCGGACAGGAACACGCTCCCTGGGGTATGACCCCCGACCACGACAGAACAAACAGAACCCCGAACAGGCAGCGTCTGCCCCCTTTATATCCTCTCCCAGCATGCACAACAGGCCTGCCACACTCACTGTAAAGCTTCCGAGAGGGGACACACAAGGTACAGCACTGTATCAGCGGTTCAACCCTGGCCTACCATGGCAGTGCCACCTGCAGGCCACAGGGAACTATACACCGACACTCTCCCTGCGGACAGAAATGGTTGATAGAATCCTGACAATTGGGGTGTTTGAGCCTAACTACCACTCAAACACTTCCCTTAAATTTAGGACCCCGCTACACATGTATGGCATTTGAGCATAAAATTCATTCTACTGCCCAGAATATTATTTTATTCTGGCCACTATAAAAACGGTCACTTGCATACACACACATTTATGTGCGTTTTAAATCTGTATGTGTATTTTTATGCTCAACAGTTCCTCTTGGTGTTTTTTTTTTCTGGCTGTAAATGCTGCACTTTAAATACTTCTGTAGACGCTTGTGTACATGGTCACATAGGCTAACATAGAGGTGCTTTTACAAGAATAAAAACACTGAATGCCTGTAATAAGCAGCCTTTTTTAAGCTCCATGTTCATGAGGCCTAAAGCCTAAAATTATATGTAGGCATTTTAATTTTAAAAGTTTACTTTATTATTTCTGGGTAGATATGATATAAAGCTCTTATCTATAAGGGGCTAATAAATGTCCACAAAAGCTTGAAAGGTACAATACTGTGTTAACATGAGCTATTGCTCTGTGTTGGTATCTGTATTTCTTAACACAAAAGAGACTGACAGAAGCTGTGCAGTATCCATCAATCAAATCACGTAAATAGGAATAACATTCCACCCCTTCATGAGAGCGACAGAATCAAGAGTACTTTTCTGTAAATGTCAACATTTTGTATTTAATGAGGGTGAAATGAAATAACATTATACCTTTCTGGGACCCCTGAATCCTGAATTATTCACATTACTACTGTTGTGTTAGCTCTAATTTTTTCTGTTTATGTGTCGCTTTATTTTTGCCCATCTTATGACCTGTCACCTGTCCCAACTTCAATGCTAGCCCCTGCGTGGGCATAACTTTTGCATGTTAACCACTTGTTAAAACTGAATAAAAACAATTGAAACAGAAATAACATTATACAACTCACCGACATCAGTGGCATGACTTCTTGACTTTTGTTATGCCGTCACAATCCTTCCCATCCTAGTCTAATTACTAGGCCACAGCTAGACGGTTGTGCTTAAAAATAAACATGATTATGTCAGAGCAGAGATGACCTACAGTACAGATCACACCCATACATGGATCCGTAAACAAAAAGACAGAGTGAGACGGCAGCACTAGCCAGAAAGAAGGAAAAGCTGGGATTGAAACATGTGAATAAGATTACCCAGAGTCTGATTTCATAATTACATTTACAGTATAACATATCAGCAGCCCATAAAATAGCAACACGCAGATTGCAGTCCTTGGTGATATCAAGAGAATGCATGTGAGCAATCATCAGTGAAATACATTTTTTCTCTCATAAATACCTTCCTCAGTGCTGGAGAGAGGGTGAGGTTCTGCTTCATTTGCGAGCTGAGATCTCTAGAGAAAACAGCCTGGCAGCGGGCACATGACAACGCTCTGTGTGCTCACAATGCACAACACACAAAGTCATGTTTTCTAAACTAAGCACCAAGAGTAAAAAGGGCAGCTGTTATATGAAAGGGTATTGTTTAAAGGGATAGTTCACCTTTACCACAAAACTGCCTATGCAGATAAGGGGAAAATGTAGATAAAAACAAATTGTGTAGCTCTGATTTAGGCCCCTTTCACACTAATGCGACTTCAAAGTCGCACGATTTTACCGCAATTTTGCTGACGCGATTTTGCCGTGATTTCACGGAAATCCCTGTGTAACTGGCATCAAAGTCGAACCAAAGTAGTGCAGGGACTACTTTGAAGTCGGAACGACTTGAAGTCGTACTAATATGAATGGTTGTCATTGGAAATCATGGGGAAGGACTTGTCATGCTACTTTTGCAGTCCCAAAATGTGGGACAAGTTGTACAAGTGTGAAAGGGGCCTAAAGTTGAAAAATGTTGCCCTTGCTATAGGTGTAGGCCATTTACATACCTTATGATGCCTGACTGGAATACTCCCAGGGCATTGCTAAGCACTCCAGGATGTTTAAAGATGAAAAAGAACCCTGCGCCATGGGTAACAAATAAGAGCTGCGCCCCTCAAAGTGCTGGTAGCAAACTTTGTGAAATGTGTGGTGTATATTTATAAGAGGGCGCTTAAATTATAAACTATATTAATAAACGTGAACAAATAAAGTGCATAGTGCTCATTACTTCATACTCATAGGTAAACAGTACAGTGCTTGGAATATTTTGCAATAGACAAAGTGCATCAAAAAACAGCAGACAAATATATCATAATATCCATAAGATATGTGAAATAATTCTGGTCTGTTACACCATCACCACTGCCAAACGACTTTGGAAAACAACACCCGGTGAATGAAGGTAAGTATCCTACTCACCAGACCACCATGAACTCTTTAAATAAAAAGAAAGGTCAGGTGGAGCTTTGTATGATTAAAGATCTGTAATCTGTGCTGGTGTCAGAAACCATGAATCAGACCGAGACAGAAGTACAGTTAAATCACACTAATTTAATAATAAATAATAAAAAGGTAAACAGAGTAAGCGTAGTCAAAACATAGCCAGAATTCAGTAACCGGATCGGGTAGTCGGCCAAGCCAAAGTCCAAGAGCCAGCGATAAAGGTAATAGAACAGCAAGCAGGATCCGTAGCCAGAGGGGACAACAGTCAAGCAGGTTTTCAACTGGAACGCAGGAGAAAGTCTCTTGTGATGTTAACACAGGCGAAGGCGAAGAGCAAATGAACTGGAAGTCCTTAAGTAGGCAGAGCTGACGAGCGGATCATCAACAGGTGGATCACTGTGGAGAGATGGAAGCTGGCATTTAGCTGACAGCTGAGCTGCCAGCACAGAGAAGGAAGGGCTGAACCCAGCCCTGACAGTACCCCCTCCTCAATGACCCCTCCCCCTCGGAGGACCACCGGGCTTGAGGGGAAAACGTCTATGGAAATCACGGAGGAGGACAGGGTCATGTACATCCAAGGATGGGACCCAAGAGCGCTCCTCCGGACCGTACCCCTTCCAATGGACCAGGTACTGAATGCACCCACGGAACCTACGGGAGTCAACAATGGACTGTACTTCATACTCCTCATAGTTCTCAACCTATATAGAGTGAGGACGTGGCACCGAGGAGGTAAAACAGTTGCAGACCGGGGGCGTGGCTTGGCGCGCAATGGCGACGGCAGCTTAACAGAGGAGCTCCGCCGACTTCCCAGCTAACAGCTCGTCTTTCTGCACGCTATCCCCGCAGGATGCACAGGAGATCCCACGGCACCCCGCAGACGAGATCACGCTGCTCGCTGGCAGCCTGCAAAGGACGGGACATAGCGGACATATTCAGAGTCCACTCGGCCGCACGAAACAACGAGGCTCGGGGCAAGATGGCGCCGATACACGCGGAGGAAGAAGGCAGTGAGGACTCCCAGTCTGCCACAGAGGAGATCAATAAAGGTACCCCTCGCACTAATCGCCCCATAACGTTTGGGGAAATGACTAGCATTGCAGCGGACATTAAGTCCACGTTCTCGGCTGCGATTACAGACCTGAAATCGAACCTCCTGGTGCTTAATGAAAAGATGGAGGGAGCAGAGGCCGCAGGGAGACATAGGGACAAGGAGCTGCGCAGGCTGGAGAAGGTCACAGCCTCACACTCCTCACACCTCATTGAGGTTAATAGGCATTTAGAGGACCTGGACAATCGGGGAAGGAGGTGCAACATTAGGGTCCGGGGGATACCGGAGACGGTAGAAGCAGACCAGATAATGATGGCTCTGCAGAGGGTATTCAACAGCCTGTTAGATAGGCCCGAGGACACGGTGATAGATTTCGTCAGGGCGCACAGAGCACTTCGAGCCAGAGGGCCTGAATCCCAACCCCCACGAGACATAATTTGCTGCCTTCAAAACTTTAACCTGAAGGAGGACATTATGAAAAAAGCGCGCAGACAAGAGCGCATAATTTTTAATGGAGAAACTATCATGCTTTTCCAGGACCTCTCCCAGATAACCTTAAAGAACCGCAGGGCACTACGCCCCCTTCTGGACAAGCTCAGAGTCAGGGAGCTCAAGTACACTTGGAGGTTTCCGTTTGCTCTTATGGTGAACCACAATGGTAAGCAACACCTGCTAAGATCACCGGAAGACTTACCGGATTTCTGCCATGCTCTGCAGCTTGACATGATTGAGATACCGGAGTGGTACCAGGAATTTCGTTTGCCTCCACTAGAGAAAAGCCCGCCTAACTCCCCGCTCTCTTCCCCTGACAACAGGAACGCCAAGAAGCTGAAGACAGGTCGCCGAGGAGGCTCACACGCTGGGTCACAGGCCGGAACACCGAGCTTCAAACCGCACTCATCCAGGGCTCTGGATGGGTATTGAGGGGATGCGGTCGGTTTCTCCTCCTCCTTACCTATTTTTTAGCAGCGTTAACCCTCACAAGTATTCACCCCCTTTATATGCAGGAGCCCGACCAGTTGGATTCCATCCTTTCAGCAAGTCCTGACAACAGATATGCTTCGCTGATCCTCTAAGCGAACAGACTACCCTGAACCGGCCCTCTTCCCGGACCCCCTATTCCCCCCCCCCTTTTTTTTTTTTTGTTGCTCTAAGTCCTGACCGTCCGGTTGGTAGTAAGTTTAATATTCACCCTCGAACCATCGAGTCATACTTCATGTTGACTGCACCACATGATCCCGGTAGGTCACGTTTGTGGCCACTCGGAGGATGAGAACCGAACACTCAGGACTCATACTGCTATCTTGCCCCTTGATCCTTACCTCAGAGTAGGGACAAGTTCCTGTTACTGACACAACTCAAGGAGGGAGGTTCCTGGATGGCCCTTGGACCAGTTGCTATTAATGCACCCATTCCTGAACACAGTCAGTGTACCTGAGATGGCTGTGGGGAGATCGCTTCCCACCCCCCGGGGGGTGGAGGGAGGGGGATGTCCGCATCCTTTTTTCTTTTTCTTATTTTTATTGCGTTCCATCAGTATAGTTGACGTTATTACTCAGCTTTGTTATTACTTCTATGTCCCAGGTCTTCACGACCCATGAACAAGGAGGCACAGGCGGGAGTCCTGTTAATCTTGTTGATGTTTTCCTCTCTGTTTGAGGACACCCGCATGTGCCTCATGTACCTCATAGCGTGCAGAAATGATTCATTATCACCTTTTTCATGCATTCCACATGGCTGGGAGGCGGGCACCTCAGGTTTCACTACCCCTAGATCCATCTTAACTCAGCGATTGTTCTTCCCCTGAAGATCTGTCGTGTTGCCGCCTTCCTATCCCCCACATAGTGCACCCTGGGTGGTCTTACTGGCTACGCAGGTTTCACTACCTATAGCTCCTTGGGGCATTGACGCCCCAAGGAAGATTACCATATCTCCTCTCTCTGACCCTTTACTTACCTCTCCTAAATCTTTTCCAACTATTCTCAGTCTTACTTTCCCCTCTGCACCCCCCCCCTGCTTCCCCACCTCTTCAACCTTCCCTTGGGCTCTTCTCTAACGGTACTTGACCATTTGTGATAGATCTATAGTACAATATTCACACGGATCTCTTGTAATTTTGTCTCGATTGTTCTTCCTATTAGACGTAGACCACCAGCTCTCTCTGAACTTACATCATGGTATACTTATCTCTTGGCCGCCACCCGACTGTAATTTCGCACAACGCTAAGGGACTAAACATCCCAGAAAAACGCACGACACTTTTGAGAGAACTCAAAAAAGGTAAGCCACAGTTTGTCTTCTTGCAGGAGACGCACTTTAAGACCTCACGGGTCCCCAGGCTCACTGACTCCTACTTTACCGCGGCTTTCCATGCCACTAATGATCTGGCCAAAACCAAGGGTGTGTCTATCTTAATAAGTAAAAACGCCCCCTTTGAAGTTACCGACAAACTTATAGACCCTGAGGGAAGGTATGTCTTCTTGAGGGGGACATGCGGGGGTAGGCCCCTAACCTTAGCAAATGTATACTTCCCCAACACAGCCCACCTCTCCTTCTGTAGGCGTATGGTGTCACAGTTGAAGGGCTTTGGCTCTGGATGCATGATTGTGGGAGGGGATTTTAACATTCCACTGAACCCCTTAGTCGACACCTCTACGGGTAGATCCCATATCACATACAAGATTCTTAAACAAATTAAAACCCTTCTGAACTCCTTGCAGTTGATAGATTCCTGGCGTCTCTTGCACCCTGACGACAAGGATTATACGTTCCATTCCATTCCCCACAATAAGTATTCACGAATAGACTACATCTTTACATCACAAAGAGACCTCAATCTGATTACGGAAGCCAATATAGGGATCCAGTCCATTTCCGACCACGCGCCTATATCACTCTCCTTAGACCTGACTAAGCCACCCCCCAAACCCAACACCTGGAGACTGAACTCAACACTCCTTACAGATCCACAGAGGCTCCCTGGAATTTCCAAAACCATCAAAGAATTTTTTTCTCACAATGTGACCCCTGAGATGGACCCCATGATGATTTAGGAGGCACACAAATGCACCATAAGAGGGGAGTTGATCCAATTGGGAGCCCACTGTAAGAGGGAAAGGGAAAAAGTGATCAGGCAGCTGACAGACAAAATTCACGCCCTAGAAACACTACATAAAAAATCCCTATCGGAAAGATCAGCGAGCGCCCTTCTGGACACTAGGAAAACCCTCCAACACATTTTAGATGCAAAAGCCAAAAGATTTCTTTTCTTTAAAAAGAAGATCTATTACGAGCATGGAGACAAGACTGGAAGGTTCCTAGCCAAGGCCCTAAAAGATGCCACATCACACCAGAACATTCTAGGAATTAGAAATAATATGGGCAAAGTAGATGTTACCACTGAGGGAATTAGCAAACACTTCCATGAATATTACTCCAACCTCTACAATTTACCTTCACAGGGAAACTCCCCTCCCTCCCCAATGTCTAGATTGCAATTAATCCGGGACTACTTAAAAGACTCCAAACTTCCTATCCTAACAGGTGAGAATGCCCAGCTATTAGAATGTCCCATTGACAAATCTGAAATTTTGCAATCCATTAAAGACTTAAAAGCGGGTAAAAGCCCAGGTCCGGACGGTTTCACTTCCATTTACTACAAGACCTTTACTGACCTGCTCAGCACAGAACGGTGCCATCATCATTCCTAGCTGCCCATATAACTGTCATACCAAAACAGAATAAAGACCCCCAGTTATGTGCCAGCTACAGGCCGATATCTCTCCTTAATATAGACGTTAAGCTCCTAGCTAAAATAATTGCCAACAGACTTAGACCATTGCTGCACGATATCATTGGTCCTGACCAGGCTGGCTTTATGCCGGGCAGGGAGACCAGGGATTGCGTAACCAAAGCACTCAATCTAATTTACGCAGCACGAACACAGAAGATCGAGGGCTTTCTCCTGTCCACGGACGCGGAGAAGGCCTTCGATCGTGTGGCATGGGACTATATGCTGGAGACATGCCAACATATTGGTCTGGGCTCCTGCATGATGTCATGGATCGGGTCACTATACTCAAACCCATCAGCTCAAGTCAAGATTAATGGTTCCCTGTCAGACAAAGTCCATATCAACAATGGGACGAGACAGGGCTGTCCCCTCTCACCCATCTTATTTATACTCTCATTGGAACCGTTCATTAGAAAAGTCATTGCGGAAGAAGCCATACAAGGATTTACAGTTGCTGGTCGGGAATTTAAGGTAGCGGCGTATGCAGACGACCTACTTTTTTTCCTTACCAACCCCCATATCACTTTACCCTCCTTACTACACAAATTTTCCATCTTTGGCAAGCTATCTAATCTTAAAATAAATTTCTCGAAATCGGAAGCCCTAAATATAAACTTACCCGCAGCCCCACTGAACAGACTCAAAGCTAATTGCCCCTTTAAGTGGGAATCCTCAGCTCTTCATTACTTAGGAGTTTGGCTGACCCCTAACATTGCTCAAATCTTTGACCGAAACTTCCCGCCTATTCTTAAAATGGTAGACCAGGATCTTAAAAAATGGCACACGCGTAACTTCTCATGGTTCGGCCGAGCGGCCATATGCAAAATGGTCATTCTGCCAAAGCTCCTATACCTCTTCCGCAACTTACCAGTTAGGATCCCCCTGAGTTTTTTCAAAACGATCTCCAGCTTGCAGTCAAGGTTTATTTGGGCCCACAAACCACCCAGAATAAAAGCCCAACTCCTGACGAAGCCCAAACTTAAAGGGGGAATGGGTATACCGGATTTTAGAATATACTATTATGCTGCCCACGTCACCAGAATTATCGATTGGCACTGCCATCACTCACAAAAGGATTGGATCCAACTAGAGAATAGTCTCAGCCCCTTAGCCCTACGATTCTCCCCATGGATATCATGGTCTCAGTATCCAGTGACCCTCAAATCACACCCCTTTATAGGTACATCACTTGGAGTCTTCCATAAATTGACCAAACAAACAGACCTCTCTTCCCCACTGGGTCCCTTGACGCCCCTGTTCAATAACCCAGACTTTCTCCCCGGAGTGGGCAACCGCTTACTGCACTCCCGACATACTTCCACACCGCTGCTCGCCCAGGACTGCTTTCATAAAGGTAGTTTTAAAGATTTCGAACAGCTCATTGCAGGGATGGACACACCCTCCATCCCATTATGGACGTATTTTCAGATCAGACACTACCTAAACCAACCCCACAGGAGAGACTCTTTTGGGAGGGAGCTGACGGACCTGGAGTCAGTGTGCCTGGAGGGCAACCTAGTGCAGAAGGCTACCTCAATTTCATACGCTTGGCTACGAGACCAACCCATGCAAGGAGACGACAGATTCAGAGAGAGCTGGTCACGGGCCCTGAAGAGGCCTATTTCGGCCAATCAGTGGCAGAGAGCGTGTGTATTTGCACATAAATGTTCCCTTAGCTCAAGAACACAGGAGACAGCCTACAAACTCATGACTCATTGGTATACCACGCCGGCCAAGATACATAGCTGGTTCCCGCAGATTCCAGACACGTGCTGGAGATGTGGGAAGGAGGGGGGTGATCTACTCCATATATGGTGGCATTGCCCTGGGATCGCCCCCTTCTGGAAGGCTGTGTGTGAGAAAATCCGGACGATCACTGAGACCTTAATTAATCTAGACGTGGCGTGCTGTCTGCTTCACATCACAGAGGTATCATACAAAAGATACAACAATTCTCTGACCAAACACTTATTAAATGCGGCAAAAGCATTAATTCCCCTATATTGGAAATCCACCAGAACCCCCTCACTCAGGGAATGGTTCCAGAGAGTTTCTGAGACTTGTGATATGGAGGAGACGGTGGCACAGGCCACAGACAACCATGATAATTTTTTTAATACCTGGTCCCCCTGGATTCAATACAAATTTTCAAGAGCTTCTGGGGACTCAACAGCAGTGGACCTGGCCACCTAACTCCTCAGGACAGGTGCTGGAAACCCGGGCCTACGTGTGAGTTCACTGACCCCATGAAGGGCAGGACAGGGGAGGGTGCTTTACACTACCCCTCCCAAATAGATACATCCGGTAACAACTGATCTAGATCTATATAAGTTTCGTTAACTGGCCTTTTACCTATAAGTGATTACTTATTTTACTTTATAGAGACTTCCTGTCAAGATCTCACCAAGTATAAGATTATGCCCATATCATTTATCTACCCCTTTTCGAGATTCTTTCTTTTACTCCTCTCTCACTGTTCCTTTCTACACTTCTCGGAGTGATGTTGCTCCCAATGCCTGCAGTACTTCCTTTTTATTACAACTCCCGATTTCATTGTTAGATAACCACTTACAACCGTTCTTAACCGAGGATTACAGGTTATCCTAGACGTTACTTCTAGACTAACTGTTTGATTATTCTATTAACAATACTGTGCTGACGGCAATGGGGGAGCTGCGTCTCCCCTTGTAAATTTCATTTGTATCTCTTTTCAATAAACTTGATGTAAGAAAACAGTTGCAGACCAAAGGTTTTAATAAGGAGACATGAAACACATTAGAGATACGCATACTGGAAGGAAGGTCCAACGCATAAGCCACTGGGTTTATCCTTGCGAAGGATATGGAAAGGCCCAATAAACCGAGGTGCGAACTTCAGAGAAGGAACACGAAGTTGGAGTTTGCGAGATGACAGCTAGACCCTGTCCCCGACCTGGTAGGAAGGCGCAGGCAGGCGTCTGCGGTCAGCATGGAGTCTGTACCTCTCGTTAGCCTGTCGCAAAGCCTCCTGGACTTGTACCCAAGTGGAACGAAGACCACAGAGATGTTCCTCTAACGCAGGAATACTCTGAGGAAAAAACGAGTCAGGCAACATGGAAGGTTGGAAACCATAATTCACCATAAACGGGGACAAACGGGAAGCAGAATTCAGAGCGCTATTGTGAGCAAACTCCGCCCATGGTAAGAGGTCTGACCAGTTGTTGTGATGGTTTAGAAATATAGCAACGCAGGAATTGCTCCAAGGACTGATTGGCTCGTTCTGCGGCCCCATTAGACTGTGGGTGATATGCACAGGAGAAAGCAAGCTGAATTCCCAACTGTGCACAATAGGCTCGCCAGAACTGGGACACAAATGGACTTCCCCTGTCAGAGACAATGACCTTGGGTAAGCCATGTAAACAAAAGATCTCCCAAGCAAAAATAGAAGCCAGTTCCTTAGACGTGGGCAACTTCTTAAGTGGAATCCAGTGAGACATTTTCGAGAACCGGTCTACCACCATAAGGATAACTGTGTTGCCCTGGGAGTTGGGTAACTCCACAATGAAATCCATAGATAGGTGGGTCCAGGACCTCTCTCCATTGGGTATGGGTTGTAGGAGGCCCACTGAAAGGTGTCATGGAGTCTTACTCTGAGCACACACGGAACAGGCAGCTATGAAGGCGGCTACATCGGCACATAGACTAGGCCACCAGAATTGTTGGGAAATGGCCCAAAAGAGTTGATTCTTCCCAGGGTGGCCAGCAGCCTTGGGAGAATGGTAAGTCTGGAGCACGGCAGTACGGAGACTCTCGGGAACAAAGCAGCGGTCACAAGGTTTCTCAGGAGGGGCATCGAGAAGTGAGACTGGTGCGAACCGTAGCCAGAATACAATCAGGAGGAATCACAGGAACTGGAACCGACTCCATCTTGGAAGTGGAGGAAAATTGTCGTGACAAGGCGTCAGCCCTTACATTCTTAGTACAGGGTACGAATGAGACAATGTAATTGAAACTCGACAAGAAAAGAGCCCATCGTGCCCTTCTGGGAGAGAGGCGCTTAGCCTCAGACAAGAATGTCAGATTCTTATGGTCAGTAAGAATGAGAACCGGCACAGTGGTACCTTCGAGGAGATGTCTCCATTCTTTCAGGGCTAAAATGATCGCCAAAAGCTCTCTGTCATCAATCTCGTAATTGCACTCCGCAGGTGACAATCTCTTGGAAAAGTAGCCACATGGATGCATAGCGCTGTCAGAGCTAGGACGTTGAGATAGAAGGGCGCCAACTCCAGTCTCAGAAGCATCGACTTCAAGGATAAAAGGCAACGTGGGATCAGGATGTGCCAACACAGGAGCAGAATCAAAGGTAGTCTTAAGAATCTCAAAAGCCTTAATGGACTCTGGAGACCAACTCTGTGGGTTACCGTCCTTTCTGGTCATATCAGTCAGGGGCTTGACCAGAGACGAGAAGTTACGAATAAACTTCCGATAATAGTTGGCGAAGCCAAGAAAGCGCTGCAGAGGACGTAAACCCACGGGTCGAGGCCACTGTAGGACTGCAGAAAGTTTCTCTGGGTCCATTGAAAAACCAGCCGTGCAAATTACATAACCCATGAATTTAACCTGTTCACGATGGAATTTGCACTTCTTCAGTTTACAATAGAGATTGTTCTCTCTTAGTTTCTGAAGCACTCAACAGACATCTGTGTGGTGGCTCTCCAGGGACTTGGAAAATATGAGGATATCGTAGAGATAAACCACCACACATAACTGCAACAAGTCTCGGAGGACATCGTTAATAAACTCCTGGAAAACTGCCGGAGCATTACAGAGGCCAAAAGGCATTACGAGATACTCATAATGACCTGTTCTGGTATTAAACGCAGTTTTCCACTCATCGCCCTCCTTAATCCTGACGAGATTGTATGCCCCTCTCAAATCAAGCTTCATGAAGACCGTTGCTCCCTTGAGGCGGACAAATGACTCCATAATCAACGGGATCGGATAGGCATTCTTAATGGTGAAACGATTGAGACCCGTATAATCGATACAAGGTCTCAGTTCACCACTCTTCTTCTTCACAAAAAAGAAACCAGCACCAGCAGGAGACGAGGATTTGCGGATGAAACCTCGAGAAAGTGCGTCTGCAACATACTCCTCCATGGCCTTATCCTCCAAGACCGACAAAGGGTAAACCCAGCAACGAGGGGGAATGGCACCAGGTTAAAGGTCAATTGCGCAATCATACGACCGGTGTGGAGGCAACGTACCGGCTTGACCTTTGTCCAAGACATCGCTAAAATCACGGTACTCCTCCAGCAGGGAGGAGAGTAAAGAGGTGTACAGGATCCAGGATCTTGGCTGCCTTCTGGAAGCATCTCTCACTGCACTGTGGCGACCAGGACAGAAACTCAGCACAGAGCCAATTAAAAGACGGGTTGTGCCTCTGTAACCAAAGATAACCAATAAAGATAACCAATAACCAGCGGAAACTTAGGTGAGGAAATAACTTGGAATTGGATTATCTCATAGTGAAGAGCCCCTACGGCCATGGACAACGGAACAGCCTCATGAGTCACATGGGCAGGCTGTAGAGGTCTCCCGTCAAGAGCCTCAATGGCAAGTGGAGTGTCACGCAGCTGCAGCGAAATCGAGTGCTTAGACACAAAGGCAGCATCAATGAACAGGCCTGCAGCCCCGGAGTCGATTAGAGCCTGTATCTCGATGGATAACTCAGCCCAAGACAGGGTAACCGAAACCAGGGGCTTATCCTTCTGGGTAACTGGAGACGAAACAACGCCACCTAAGGTCTGTCCGTGACAGGTAGGACAAGACTTCGAAAAGTGACCGGCCTGGCCACAATAAAGGCACAATCTCTCCCTCCTCCTAAGGGCTCTCTCATCCGCAGAGAGACGCGTGAAGCCCAAGTGCATGGGTTCATCTTCACAGACTGACTCGGTACCAGGAGGCATGGGAGGTGAGGGAGGCAAGGGTGGGACTGCAAAGCTCGGAAACAAACGTACAGGAGGCTTCCGCAAGTGCTCCTTAACAGAGGGTCTTTCTCTGAGTCTGGAGTCAATGAGGATGGCAAATGTGATCAACTTCTCCAGCTCAGTGGGTATATCTCGGGCTGCTACCTCATCCTTGATGTTATCCGAGAGACCATGAGAAAAAGCAGCCACGAGGGCCTCATTGTTCCAAGCAACCTCTGCTGCCAGAGTACGGAATTCAATGGCGTAATCGGCAACAGTTCTTGTACTCTGTTTGATGGACATGAGGCTCTTGGCAGCAGAAGCCGAGCGTGCGGGAACGTCAAATACCCTTTTCAAGGAAGCCACAAATTCTGGGTAACTCAGGACCACGGGTTTTAGCGTCTCCCATAGAGGGTTTGCCCAGGCCAAGGCTCTCTCAGAAAGCAAAGATATCACGAAACCTACTTTGCTTCTGTCCGTGGGAAACGCCTGGGGCAGCATCTCAAAATATATCTCAACCTGGTTGAGAAAACCTCTGCATTGGATTGGATCACCCCCAAATCGCTGGGAAAGCGGGGCGGAACCAGACATACCTCTAATAGAGGTAATACTCGAGGCGGGTGCCTGCACAGGGACTACCAGAGTGGCCACAGTGGGAGACTCTAGACGAGCCAAGCGACTCAGAAGCATCTGTATCGCCGTGGCAAACTGATCCATACGGTTATCCAGGTCATCCAAACTGGAAAAAATATTATTAACAAGTGGATTGGCTGCATCTTCTGAATTCATGGCCTTCACCTACTGTCAGAAACCAGGAATCAGACCGAGACAGAAGTACAGTTAAATCACACTAGTTTAATAATAAATAATAAAAAGGTAAACAGAGTAAGTGTAGTCAAGACATAGCCAGAGTTCAGTAACCGGATCGGGTAGTCGACCAAGCCAAAGTCCAAGAGCCAGCAATAAAGGTAATAGAACAGAAAGCAGGATCTGTAGACAGAGGGTACAACAGTCAAGCAGGTCGTCAACTGGAACGCAGGAGAAAGTCTCTTGTGATGTTAACACAGGCGAAGGCGAAGAGCAAATGAACTGGAAGTCCTTAAATAGGCAGAGCTGATGAGCGGATCATCAACAGGTGGATCACTGTGGAGAGATGGAAGCTGGCAATTAGCTGACAGCTTAGCTGCCAGCAGAGAGAAGGAAGGGCTGAACCCAGCCATGACAGCTGGTAACCAAAGGGATAAGCCTGGGAAATGCTCCCCCACAATGTTGTTCAGAAAAAGATGAAAAGAAGCAAGGCCATAGCGTAATTCGGTTTTATTAAAAGAAGTAATATAAAACAACAAGCCAAATGGCCGCTTACTTTAATAAGTGCCTTTCGTCAGGACTGAAGGTACTCCACTGCCAGGTGGGTTGTGAAGCAGCTGCCTCGCTTGTGCTGTGGTGGATCGGCGTGCGTTCCACCGCCTGGAGATACAGGAACCAGAAGTGGCCCAAAATGTGAACGTGACCAGGATGCGCCTCGACGTACGTTTTGTCTTGATGACATCGTCAGGAAGGGTCCCGGTCACTGAATGGGTTGGATTTTTATTTCCCCAGATGTGATGTGATTGGTCAAACTAAATGTTAAAGGCTTTCGTGGCTGCAGTTATCTCCTTAATCACCTGAATGGCACCAGTCCTTTGACATTTAGTTTGACCAATCACATCACATTTGGGGAAATAAACATCCAACCCATTCAGTGACCGGGACGCTTCCTGGCAACGTCATCACGACGAAACGTACGTCAAGGCGCATCCCGGTCACGTTCACATTCTCCCCGAGCTGTCTTCTTCCTCGCCACCGGTTGCCCGCTAAAAACAAAAAAAAGGCTATCTTCTAAGGCTGTCTTTTTCTGTTGTGTTGTCACCCGCTGTCTGGCATCTCTCATATAGCCATGGGGCATGACGTCACACGGAGAGCCCGCCCTTTGTGATGACACAAAAGCACCCTTCCCCACATGTTGAAGGCATGTGGCCTGGTATGGTACAGGAGGGGGGGGGGGCGCTCGCTCGTTCCCTCCCTTTCCTTACCTGCCAGGCTGCATGCTCGGATAAGGGTCTGGTATGGATTAATGGGGGGCCACACGCCATTTTCTTTTAATTCTGGTGTGGGGGATTGCCTCCGAATCCAAACTAGACCTGAAGGGCCCGGTATGGACCTGTGGGGACCCCATGCCGCTTTTGTCGCAATTTTTGTTTTTGCCAGCAATTTGTTTTTTATTACACTTAGCTGTCAACGGTGAACCCCACTGACAGCTAATAACTCCTCAGTTGTTAACCACTTCAATACCAGGAACTTTCCCCCCTTCCTGCACAGGACAATTTTTAGTTTTCAGCGCTGTCGCATTTTGAATGACAATTGCGCGGTCATGCAACACTGTACCCAAACTAAATATTTATAATTTTCTTCCCACAAATAGAGCTTTCTTTTGGTGGTATTTGAATACCTTTGCGGTTTTAATTGTTTGCGTTATAAAGGGAAATAGACTGACAGTTTAAAAAAAAAACTGATGGGCACAGATAGGCAGCACTGGCGGCACTGGTAGGCGGCACTAAAGGCACTGATGGGTGGCATTGGATAGGCAGCACTGATGAGGAGCTACTGACAGGCATTACTGAGTGGCACTGATTGGCACTTTGATTGGACACTGACAGGCATTACTGATGGGGCGCTGATTAGCACTGTTGTGGGCACTGATCGGTACTGGCATCCATTTATTATGGGGACAGGCTGGCAAGTGTTGGGCACTGATTGGCAGCTGATGGGCACCTTTTGATGGGGCTGTGCTCATAATCAATGTGCACAGACCCCCCTCTAAAAGGGAGAGCCGCCGCTCGGCTCTCCCTGTCAGCTTGAACCGAGGAGAGCCGTTTACCGGCACTTCCTGGTTCATGCGATGATCAGCTGTGATTGGTCACAGCTGATCACGTGGTAAAAAGCCTCTGTCAGAGGTGTAGCGGAACCTCACTCTCCCTCTTGGTTATTGTGAATGGCTTGTGTCTAGGGGTACCTGGAAGAGGAGAGTGCAGGAACACTACGCCAAGCTCTCCCCTCATGTGTATAAGAGGGTTGAGCAAAGTTAGTTGATTTACCTCCCGGGTCTGTCCACTGCATATGAAGCCTTGTTGTTCCCTGGAAGCGTGTCTGCCAATAATAGAGCCCCACACCAATCGAAAGTCCAACACTCCTTTATTTCTCGTAACACAATCAGTTGAACTTCCATTAACAACGAACATGGGGGTGTGGGAACGAGTAGGCCCAGGCACAACTGTACTCTCCTATTCCTTTTTAGTGAATAGGCCTGGTGCATGGTCTCTGCCACCGACCGTGAGTTTTGGTCGCTGCCACCGACCGGATGAACTGTTGAGGTCCCTGCCACAGGCCTAATTGCAGGCCTCTGCCACTGACCTGAGTGAATTAGCTGGACCGCTGCCACCGGTCATTGAACGTGGACTGAACTTCCTCTTTGAACTTGGCCCCTGTTCGGGAAAGATATCCCTCCGAGCGGTCTCCAGAGGTTCACCCGGCACTGGCAATCTGCTGCACCAGGTCTTCAGGTGAGTCCCTCCTTCGGTCCCTTACGCCTCTGGATTCGGGTGCCCCACTCCCAGGGCCCCCTAGGACAATCCCTCCCTCGCGGGACCAAGCGGAAGGTACTGGGCCCCAGGCCTCCGGCTGATTACCTCACCCCAGACTGAAGGTGTCTGGGATGGAACACGAACTTCAGGTGTCCAGGCCTAGAGGTCACAAAGGGTATGGCACTGCAGCGATGGTTCAACCCCAGCCCAAACTGGCAGCTCCACCTGCTGGGCCGCAGGGAACTATGCATCACTGGTGTCCTCACCAGTTTAAAAAGTACATACTCGCTACAGAGGCTTCATTCCACGATCGGAGTTGCGGTGTGTCAGACGGACACACAGCACCTCCGATTGCCGCACTGCGCACCCCCTCGGCACGTGCCAGCTCTGTTATCCTGATCATGTCATATGATGTCCGATCAGGATAACACAACCACTTTGCCACCGTCATTCTGGTGTATGGCGGGGGCAAGTGGTTAAGGACGTGGCGACTGGCTTCCCGGCCCCCTCCTGAGCAACCAGCTATATACAGTGTGTTTAAAGAGAAAAGTAAAACGCAAAATGCATGAAAACTACATTCAAAACACATAAAAAAGAGGGTTAAAAAATGCAGATTGCACTGCAAAACATGCCTGCAAAATGCATCAAGAGCAGCCGCATAGATGTGAACCTAGCTTTAATGTATTTTTACCAAGCACATACCGGTAGTTATTATTAAAATGTTTTGTTGTTTACAATGTTTGTATGACTTTAACACAGTAACAAAACCTGTTAAAATGTGAAAGTAGAGATGTGACGATTAGAATTTAGAGAGACTCTTTGTAGAACCAAATCATTTTTTCCTTCAACTGTGCCTCATTTTGGTCTGCTTTACAGTGGAGATGAGCCAAACAGCCCCCCGACTTGCGCCAGAACTCTCGAACATCACAAAAGTTCGGACCCGAACTGCAAACTCTATTAAAGTCAATGGGACCTGAACATGAAAAACCAAGCATGTAGTACCCAAAAGCCTGATGTATTAGCAACGCTTGAACTGCTTGCGACAGAGATTGCAAATTGCAACAGTGCGATTGGCTGCACATGTGCTTAAAAAAGACCCAAACGAGGAGTGCGCATGCGCGGAGCTCCGAAGATGGCTGCCTGAGCTCCGCTCCAACCGTTTACAGCGGCGCCCACGGCAACTTACACGGCTACTCCACAGACCCCAAAACGCCATAGCTGACTACTGGGAGACCGGGGAACACCCCTATCTAAATAGAACCTCGGCTTAAGAGGTTTTTGGCCACAATTTCGGTTTCTAATGCCGGACGAGAAATCCAAAATGGCTGCCGCGTCACAACACTCAGCCTCCAGTACACTCTGCCTCACAGAACAAAGGCAGGCTAGCCATTCCACAGCATCTACCTTCACCTCAGAACCCCAGGAGGGACCTGCTCAGGTACTTTCCATTACTCCAGCCTCATCTGAGACCCTTAACCACTTAAGCCCCGGACCATTTGGTAGCTAGAGGACCAGAGGTGAATTCAGAATTTTGCACTGCGCTGCTTTAACTGTAAATTGTGCAGACATGCAATGTTGTACCCAAACGAAATTTGCGTCCTTTTCTTCCCACAAATAGAGCTTTCTTTTAATGGTATTTGATTGCCTCTGCGATTTTTATTTTTTGCGATATAAACGGAAAAAGACCGAAAATTTTGAAAAAAAAATGATATTTTCTACTTTTTGTTATAAGAAAAATCGAATAAACTCAATTGTAGTCATACATTTAGGCCAAAATGTATTCAGCCACATGTTTTTAGTAAAAAAAAATGTCAATAAGCGTATATTTATTGGTTTGCGCAAAAGTTATAGAGTTTACAAACTAGGGTACATTTTCTGAAATTTACACAGCTTTAAATTTATGACTGCCTATCTCATTTCTTGAGGTGCTAAAATGACAGGGCAGTACAAAACCCCCCCAAATGACCCCATTTTGGAAAGTAGACACCCCAAGGAAATTGCTGAGAGGCATGTTGAGCCCATTGAATTTTTTATTTTTTTGTCCCAAGTGATTGAATAATGACTAAAAAAAAAAAAAAATTACAAAAAGTTGTCACTAAATGATATATTGCTCATACATGCCATGGTTATATGTGGAATTTCACCCCAAAATACATTTTTCTGCTTCTCCTGAGTACGGGGATACCACATGTGTGGGACTTTTTGGGAGCCTAGCCGCGTACGGGACCCCGGAAACCAAGCACCGCCTTCAGGATTTCTAAGGGAGCAAATTTTTGATTTCACTCCTCACTACCTATCACAGTTTCGAAGGCCATAAAATGCCAAAATAGCACAAAACCCCCCCAAATGACCCCATTTTAGAAAGTAGACACCCCAAGGAAATTGCTGAGAGGCCTGTTGAGCCCATTGAATATATTTATTTTTGTCCCAAGTGATTGAATAATGACAAAAAAAATAAAAATAAAAATAAATTACAAAAAGTTGTCACTAAATGATATATTGCTCACACATGCCATGGTTATATGTGGAATTACACCCCAAAATACATTTTTCTGCTTCTCCTGAGTACGGGGATACCACATGTGTGGGACTTTTTAGGAGCCTAGCCGCGTACGGGGCCCCGAAAACCAAACACCGCCTTCAGGATTTCTAGGCACAAATTTTTGATTTCACTCCTCACTACCTATCACAGTTTCGAAGGCCATAAAATGCCAAAATCGCACAAAACCCCCCCAAATGACCCCATTTTGGAATATAGACACCCCAAGCTATTTGCTGAGAGGAATGGCGAGTATTTTACAGCTCTCATTTGTTTTTGAAAATGAAGAAAGAAAATATATATATATATATATATATATATATTTTTTTTTTTTCAATTTTCAAAACTTTGTGACAAAAAGCGAGATCTGCAAAATACTCACAATACCTCTCAGCAAATAGCTTGGGGTGTCTACTTTCCAAAATGGCGTCATTTGGGGGGGTTTTGTGCTATCTGGGCATTCCATGGCCTCCGAAACTGTGATAGGCAGTGAGAAGTGAAATCAAAAATTTACACCCTTAGAAAGCCTGAAGGCGGTGCTTGGATTTTGGGGTCCCGTACGTGGCTAGGCTCCCAAAAAGTCTCACACATGTGGTATCCCCGTACTCAGGAGAAGCAACAGAATGTATTTTGGGGTGTAATTCCACATATGCCCATGGCATGTTTGAGCAATATATCATTTAGTGACAACTTTGTGAAAAAAAAAAAAAAATTGTAGTTTTTCCGCAACTTGTGTCAACATATAAAATATTCCATGGACTCGACATGCCTCTCAGTATATAGCTTGGGGTGTCTACTTTCCAAAATGGGGTCATTTGGGGGGGTTTTGAACTGTTCTGGCATTTTATATACAACATTAGGAAGCTTACATCCACTCTTCTAACCACTTGAAGACAAAGCCCTTTTTGACACTTTTTGTTTACATGAAAACATTTTTTTTTTTTGCAAGAAAATTATGTTGAACCCCCAAACATTATATATATTTTTAAAGCAAAGGCCCTACAGATTAAAATGGTGGGTGTTGCATTTTTTTTTTCTACACAGTATTTGCGCAGCGATTTTTCAAACGCATTTTTTGGGTTAAAAAATACACTTTTTTTAATTTTAATGCACTAAAACACACTATATTGCCCAATTGTTTGATGAAATAAAAAAGATGATCTTAGGCCGAGTACATAGATACCAAACACGACATGCTTTAAAATTTCGCACAAACGCGCATTGGCGACAAACTACATACATTTTTAAAAGCCCTTAAAAGCCTTTACAGGTTACCCCAGTAGATTTACAGAGGAGGTCTACTGCTAAAATGATTGCCCTCGCGGTGATACCTCACATGCATGGTGCAATTGCTGTTTACATATGACACCAGACCGACGCTTGCATTCGCCATTGGGCAAGAGCAGGGCAGGACAGGGGTGCTTTTTTTTTTTCTTTTTTTTATTATTAATTTTGCTTTTTTATTTTATTTTTAAATTGTTCCTTCCAAGTATTTTTTTTTTAATCATTTTTATTGTTATCTCAGGGAATGTAAATATCCCCTATGATAGCAATAGGTAGTGACAGGTACTCTTTTTTTGAAAAAACTGGGGTCTTCTAGACCCTAGATTTTTCCTCTGCCCTCAAAGCATCTGACCACACCAAGATCGGTGTGATAAAATGCTTTCCCAATTTCCCAATGGCGCTTTTTATATCCGGGGGGGGGCATTCCCTCCCACTGCTTGTAAAAGCAGTCCAGAGGCTAATTAGCCGCTAGGATTGCTTTTACATGAAAGCCGGCCGCAGGCTGAAAAGAATGATACCAAGATGATACCTAAACCCGCAGGCATCATTCTGGTATAAACATTCAAAGTCCAGCAACATACCAGTACGTTGCTGGTCCTTGTTGGACATGTATTGTAATCTTTTTATTTTATGCAGCCAGTTGGCTGAACGAAAAAAGAGATTGATCGGTGGGTATGCCCACCATTAGAATACCGCCCTTCATCCACCCACTTCCAATGATGGGCATACACGCACCATTTATATATGCCGAAGCATGGGGGCATCCTCCCGCAAAAAAGTTATGCCGCACACACATGGTCGGACTTTTCCACGGGCAAGCCTCCGTCGGAATTTCGACCGTATGTACGCGGCATTAGGAGCAAAATCGCTCCTCCGCCCCTGCTGCCCCAATGCTTCGGCATATTTGCTTTTTTTTTTAACTGTGGTGGTGAAATCACCTCCTACAGCACTGGAGTCGCAGGGATCAGGCCTGTCTCTGCGAACGCTGCAGTTATGTGTGTTTTTGTTTTGTAAGTGACAGTGATCGATCGATACTGCACTTGGGTGGCCTGGGCTGGACGGAGGGGCAAAACGCAGGTGCCAGCAGGTATCTGGGCTGATCCCGCTAACACTGCGTTTTTGGGAACCCTAAACTGCTGGGGACGCTAGTATAGATCTGATCAGATCAGATATTGATCTGTTCAGATACTATACCACTAAGGGGGGTGTATGCTTCACGCGTGGGTGTTAGCGTTACTGGCACTAACCTGACACTGCCTGGGGTGTGACTCAGACCCTCTCTGACGCTAAAACCTAATTGATATCACCCGCCGGGCGATCAGGGGGTTAAACCTTTATTGGGTTATATACACGGCGGGTGCCCTGACACTATAAAAAGCAAACTAACTAACCAGCGTCACCCGTAACACTTATATGGTGATCACTGGTGAAAGGGTTAACTAGGGGCAATCAGGGGGTTAAAACCTTTATTAGATAATATATGGGGGTACCTGACGCTATAAAAACCTGCGGCGAACCTAAAAAAAATTACCAGCTACCGATCTGCATCACCGACACTAAGACAGCGTTTAGAAAAACGATTGCTTAGCGACAGTGGTGATGGGGGTGAAAGGGTTACCTGGGGGGCGATCAAGGGGGTTAAACCTTTATTAGATAATATATTGGGGTACCTGACGCTATAAAAACATGCGGCGAACCTAAAAAAAATTACTGGCTACGATCTGCATCACTGACACTAAGACAGCGTTTAGAAAAACAATTGCTTAGCGACAGTGGTGATAGGGGGTGAAAGGGTTACCTGGGGGGCGATCAAGGGGGTTAAACCTTTATTAGATAATATATTGGGGTACCTGACGCTATAAAAACCTGCGGCGAACCTAAAAAAAATTACCGGCTACCGATCTGCATCACAGACACTAAGACAGCGTTTAGAAAAACGATCGCTTAGTGACAGTGGTGATAGGGGGTGAAAGGGTTACCTGGGGGGCGATCAAGGGGGTTAAACCTTTATTAGATAATATATTGGGGTACCTGACGCTATAAAAACCTGCGGCAAACCTAAAAAAAATTACTGGCTACGATCTGCATCACCGACACTAAGACAGCGTTTAGAAAAACAATTGCTTAGCGACAGTGGTGACAGGGGGTGAAAGGGTTACCTGGGGGGCGATCAAGGGGGTTAAACCTTTATTAGATAATATATTGGGGTACCTGACGCTATAAAAACCTGCGGCGAACCTAAAAAAAATTACCGGCTACCGATCTGCATCACAGACACTAAGACAGCGTTTAGAAAAACGATCGCTTAGTGACAGTGGTGATAGGGGATGAAAGGGTTACCTGGGGGGCGATCAAGGGGGTTAAACCTTTATTAGATAATATATTGGGGTACCTGACGCTATAAAAACATGCGGCGAACCTAAAAAAAATTACTGGCTACGATCTGCATCACCGACACTAAGACAGTGTTTAGAAAAACAATTGCTTAGCGACAGTGGTGACAGGGGGTGAAAGGGTTACCTGGGGGGCGATCAAGGGGGTTAAACCTTTATTAGATAATATATTGGGGTACCTGACGCTATAAAAACCTGCGGCGAACCTAAAAAAAATTACCGGCTACCGATCTGCATCACAGACACTAAGACAGTGTTTAGAAAAACGATCGCTTAGTGACAGTGGTGATAGGGGGTGAAAGGGTTACCTGGGGGGGGATCAAGGGGGTTAAACCTTTATTAGATAATATATTGGGGTACCTGACGCTATAAAAACCTGCGGCGAACCTAAAAAAAATTACTGGCTGCCGATCGGCATCACTGACGCTAAGACAGCGATCAGAAAAATGATCGCTAAGCGACAGTGGTGATAGGCGGTGAAAGGGTTATCTGGGGGGTGATCAGGGGGTTAAACCTTTATTAGGGGGGGTTAGGGGGCTACACTGGACCTAAGACTAAACTTTGGTGACACTTTTACAGTCACAAATGTCACTGATTGCAGTGATCACTAAATAAATGGTCACTGCAATCAGTGACACTGTGACTGGGGGCTGGGGGGGTGATCTGGGGGGTGATCTGGGGTGTCTGGGGGGGCCTGGGGGGGCGATTTTTGTCCCTATGTGTCCTGGTGTCAGTGTAGTGTTGTGTGCACTGACCTGATGTCTTCTCTTGTACGGCGCTCGGTATATGTGAGCGCCGCACCAGAGATGACATCACTTCCTCCTGCTCCCTCTGTCTGACACAGACAGAGGGGGCATTTCCATTCGCCGGGAGCGATCGCGAGGGGTTGGCCAGAAACGAATGGCTGCCCCCTCATCCCGGAACGCTCCCGGACACTTAGCCACCGCTCACTATATAGGAGGGGGGTCCGATTGGACCCCCCAACTATACAAAGGCAATCACGTATGCTCTACGTGATTGTGCCTGTCGGTGCCATTCTGCCGACGTATATATACAGTGAGCGGTCGTTAAGTGGTTAATAGCCGCTCTCTGTCAGAATGTACCCTTTCTTCCTTGGGGCATAATACTGCTGTTCAGGCCATTTCTGTTACCTCAGAAGCCCCTCATAGCGATGAGGCTTATCAAATGGTGGACTTATTTCAAAAAATTTCTGACCTCCTGCTACAACTAAAGTTAATCTCCCATGAAGCGGACATGGATACTTCTCCAGCCAGTTCCGGTTCGACTAAAAGACCCACTCCGACAAGTCCACAATCCCCCCGGTGGAACAAAGGAAAAGCGCAGAAAATTAAGGACAATGGTCCCACCTGATCAAGTAGTATTTCCTACTTATTCACCTTAATTTTATCTTGGACCCAGAGTCCAATCACTTTCCCTTCTGGAAAGATTGTATGGTGTTCTCCCCTTTTATATTCAATATGCCCCCCATGTCTGTTCCGTGGTTCTTCGCTGTTAAGGGAACTCATTATTCACATTTAAAAAATGTTTTGTTGATCTATCTAGACTTTTAGATCCTCTGGACAAACTATATATCTCACGAGACTTCAGTCCCATGCCTCTGTTGGAAACCCACCAGACCATCTTTCCACAGCTCACAGTAACGAAACATGAAAGGTACATTTAATATAAATTCCATTTAGTCCAATTACACGAAAAGACTCGGGACACCCAGTGTCTCCCCCCCCCCCCATCCCTATTTTTTGAAAGGGGTTTTGCATAGTAGGTCTTACGCTAGACATTAGGGGGCATCTCAATGAGTTCAGTTCAAAGAATGCGTGGCCGTGTTGCTATTTATTTTTTAGGGCGCCCTGTGAAGGGGTGGTCTACATGTGCCTCCACCTACCCCTTGGAAACCAGTTGGTCTCTGAGGAATAGGTCATCTGCACCCCTAGGGTCAGACATTACTTTTACTTGTTGTACGGCTTTGGGGGGTCGTCTCCCCTCCCGAACCCCGGTTTATATGCTAGGAGACTTTCTTTTTTTTTTTACATTTTCTTTCTTCTTTCCCCTCTTTTTGCTCTTCCCCTTTTTTACACATGCCTAACTTATTCATATATTACAGAACTTCGATTTTCAAACTTACGTCGGATATAATACAACTTACTTACCTGTTGAGGGAGATCCGGAGATTAAATCCAGAAGGAGGACTTCTGGGGGTGAGTGGGGACGACTGTGATAGATGCATCCTTCTTGGATTCCATGGCTGACACCACACAATCTAACCTTAAAATAGCCTTGCACGATGTCCAGGGACTAAACTCTCCAACCAAAAGGAGAACATTTTTAGACTACTATAAATCTCACAAAATATATGTATTCCTACTCCAGGAGACACACTTTCCTATACGGTATAGTCCCAAATACATACATCCACATTTTCCACAATTTCATCTGGCTAATGCGGAGAATAAAACCAAGGGGGTGGCCATTCTTTTTTCTAACTATTGTAAATTTGAGAAGACTTTTGAGTACATCGATCCTGAGGGGAGAATTATTTTAATAAAAAGGTACCATAGAAGGACACCTTTATTCTTTGGTGTCCTACTATGCCCCCAATAGGGGTCGAGCAGCCTTTTTTTAAATCACGATGGACACACTTAACCCTATGCTTGAAGACACGATCATTCTAGGGGGAGATTCTAATGTTGCTTTTGATCAGGCCTTGGAAAATCCAAACCCCCAGGGCCCAACTAACTTGACCAACCAGAGAAAGCCACAAAATTGACAAAATACTTTCGACCCATAACCTTGCTGACACCTGGAGGGAACTGAATCCTTCAAAACGAGATTTCACACATTTCTCTCATCCACATAACACATATGCCAGAATAGACCATATCTTAACACAGGTGTGCCCAACTAGTGGCCTGCGGAGCCCTCAGATGTGGCCCGCGACCTCCTGCTCTGTGATGGTGGGTTGGCAAGCCCAGATCTTGGGTTCCCAACCCTTTATCTCAGAGCATTAGTGTTGTGAATGAAACGAGAAGAAAAGGAAGCAAGGGGCTGCGGAGCACAGATGCATAAGCCAATGCTTCCTATATAGCACCGGCTCCTGTCACAGGCGGAGTGTTACCAAATGTGCTCTGCCTAATTTATTTTTGATTATTATAGGTCAGTTCATTACTAAAATCACAGTATATATATGGGCATATCTTCTGCATTGGTTACTGGGCTGCTTTTAAACTGATCCGCAAGTTTAGCGCAGTGTGCTTGCGGGTTACCTGCACTGAGCCGTAGACTTCTGTAATTACCTGCAGGTTTGGTTCGCTTTCTGAAAGTGCACCACACCTGCAGGATATAATAGAAATCTATAGAAAAGTGCAGCTAACCCACAGTAAAGCCACAGGTGCACTGCACTGCACCCACAGTGTGGGTAAACTGCAGTGCATCAGTGTAAAAGCAGCCTTAGGCCCCTTTCACAGTATCAGTCCGACCCAATTGGACCCTCTATTTACCTCTATGGAGCGGCAGATGAAAACGGACTTGTGTCCATTTACACCCGCCTACCTCCCAATTCGATCTGTTAAAAAAAGGAGGGGATCCGTCCCCTTCCGTCTGGGCAGAGCAGATCGGAGGGCCCATAGAGTAGAGTGGGCTGCGTCTGTGTCCAATCTGCAGTATGCATGTCATCCGCCCGCCCCACTCATTGTGGCCCGCGACCAGTTACCGAGTCGCTTAAATGGCCCTCGCTCTTAAAAAGGTTGGTCACCCCTGTTTTAACACCTACGCCTCTTCTCCCTTATACACTTAGTGCTCACATCAAAGATACGGCCCTTTCAGATCACTCGTTAGTAATCATATCTATCCGCTCTAATGCTCTAGGCAGAAGGAGAGGCATTTGGAGACTCAACAAATCCATCCTTTCTGATCCAATTAGAGTTGAGGCAATTAATAAGGCTCTTCAGGATTACTTTTCTTCTAACGACAATGAAGAAACCTTTGCTGAAATGCTTTGGGCTGCTCACAAAGCCTTCATTCGAGGTAAAATTATTCAGTTATCAACGCAACTCAAACGGGAACGCAAGGCTAACATAGAGCGTTTAGAAAAGGGAATATGCTTCTCTCAGAGCCAATCACAAAAAAGATCCCTCCAAGGTACCCATTGCCCTCATACATAAAGCTAAGCTAGATCTCAACTTAATCCTCACTACACAAGCTGATAAGGCAATCCGCTTGACCAGCAACAAATTCTATTTACACGCAAATAAAATGGGGACCTTGCTCACCTCTAAACTTTCCCCCCTAGTCCGGGTCAATTCTATACCCAAAATCAGAATTTTGGGTCAACCTCCCACAGCCAACCCGGTCAAAATTCTAGAGGCCTTTCATAATTTTTTTTCCAACCTCTACAATTCACCCACTCAAATTGATAAGGACTCAATTACTAGGTACTTGGATGACCTCCCCATCCCAACCCTTCACACCTCACACAGAAATTTACTTGAAACAGCCTTCACTGTGGAGGAGGTTATACAAGTCATTAAAGGTCTCAAAACAGGTTCGGCTCCGGGTCCTGATAGATTGTCCATTCCTTATTATAAGGCCTTTGCAGAAACCTTCGCTCCACATTTAACAAAAAATTTGAAAGCTAAAACGCTGGGAGAACCTTTGGATGCCCACCTCAACACAGCATATATCACAATTATACCTAAACCTGATAAAAACCCTGAAGAAATCAACAACTACCGTCCAATTTCTCTAATAAGTAATAATGTAAAGATCACGACAAAAATTCTGGCCAATCGTTTAGCTTCCTTTATTAATACATACATACATAAAGACCAAGTAGGCTTCATCCCAGGCAGACAGGGTCCTGACCAAATAAGACGGGCGATAGATATGATCTCAATACTTCAATCTAACTGGGAGGGGGGCGCAAGACAGCAGGGTTTTCTTCTGGCCTTAGACCTTCAGAAGGCCTTTGATACAGTTTCTTGGCCTTATATATTCACCCTCATAGAACGTTGGGGTTTTGGAGAACGCTTCAAGAGTCTTCTACATTCACTCTACTCTCATCCTAAGGCGCAAATTTGCCTACAAGGACATTATTCTAAACCAATTAACATAGTAAGAGGCACTAGGCAAGGGTGCCTGCTCTCCCCACTCATATTCGCTATAGCCATAGAAACTTTAGCAATAGCTATTCGTCAAAATCCAAACATTCAGGGGGTAACCTGTGGAGATCAGATCCATAAATGCGGTTTGTTTGCAGATGACGTTATTTTATTTGTTACATCTCCACTGACTTCACTACCAAACATTTGCTGAGTTATAAATAATTGTTCTAAGATATCGGGTCTTAAAGTAAATTATACAAAATCACAAGCCCTTAACGTTTCGCTTCCCCTTCCAAGTATTTCCCTACCGAAGCAGTCATTCAAATTTGAATGGCATGACTCTTTTATCAGATACCTAGGCATCACACTGACAGCTTGCACGGAGACTCTCTACGATAACAACTACCCACCACCATATAGGAAATTGGAAAATGATCTTAAAACCTGGTCCAAACACGAATTGTCCTGGTTGGGCAAGATCAACTCGATCAAAATGACTTTACTCCCAAGAATTCTCTATTATTTTAGATCCCCCCCCCCCCCCATTCCTGTTTAAAAAAATCACTTAAAATCATTTCAGAGCAAGATCCTCAAATATATTTGGGGTACCACTGGCTACCACATATCCCAGAACACTCTATTTCTACATAGACGTAGGGGAGGACTGGGTCTCCCAGATTTACACAAATACTTTATAGCAGCAAGATTAGCACAGCTCTCCTCGATGTACTCCAAGTCTGAAAAAACAGATTGGATCAAGAGTGAAAATCAGGCAGTACCCTGCTTTTCCCTTGATTATATTTTATGGTGTCCACCCAAGAAACGACCACCTATAATGGCTCCTACCCTTTCTCAATCTTTTGCGCTATGGGACAGATTTAGGAATCATCCGGCTCTTGTCTCTACAGGACGCCCTCTAGCACCTCTATTCAATAACCCGGATTTTCCCCTGGGTCTAGATGTCGAGGCATTCAAGTGGTGGACGGATAGGGGACTATACCGTATAGGAAATTTATTTTATTCTGGGGGTCCTATTACCCTTATGCCCCATACACACGATCGTTTTTCATGCCGTTAAAAATGCTATTTTTAAAAATGGCCATTCAAAATGATCGTGTGTATGCTCCAGAGCATTTTTAACGACGTGAAAAACGGGCATTAAAAATTTCGAACATGCTCTCTTTTTTCACGTCGTTTTTCATGTCGTTTTTTTAACGACGTGAAAAACGATAGTGTGTATGCTTTAACGACGTGAAAAAAACCGCGCATGCTCAGAATCAAGTATGAGACGGGAGCGCTCGTTCTGGTAAAACTAGCGTTCGTAATGGAGATAGAACATTCGTCACGCAGTAACGGACTGAAAAGCACGAGGCTGAAAAGCGCGAATCGTTGCTCAACAAACTTTACTAACATGAAGGGTGGCGCCATTCGAGCGGAACTTCCCCTTTATAGTGCCGTCGTACGTGGTATACGTCACTGCGCTTTTCTTGATCGTTTTTTAAAATGATCGTGTGTACTAGGGTTGTCCCGATACCACTTTTTTAAGACCGAGTACAAGTACCGATACTTTTTTTCAAGTACTCGCCGATACCGAATACCGATACTTTTTTTTAATCTCATGTGTCAGTATTTTTTTTTTTTTTTACTATTTGTTTTTTTTTTTTACTATTTACTTTATTTATTTATTTTTTACAATGCTTTATTTTTTTAAGGGGGGGGGGGGGGTGGACAGTGTCAGTGTGTGTGTTTTCTTTTCTTTTCTTTTTTTTACAATTCATTTTTATTTTATTCTTTTTTTTTTATCAGCCCTGTTGTGGGGGGCTTTGGTGAGATATCAGGGGTCTTAACAGACCTCTGACATCTCCCCTTTGAGACAGGGAAAGGGACTAGGGACACATATTCCCCAGTCCCTTTCTCAGCAGCCTCCGCTGCGCTGAAAATGAATGGAGAGAAGACAGCGGCTCCTCTCCATTCATAAACTGAAACATTGTAAACACAGTTTACGATGTTTCAGTTATGTGAATGGACAGAGTCAGTGATGACTCGGTACATTCAGACAAGTAAGGAGCCGGATTTATCGGCTCCTACCTCCGCTCTCCATCCTGAGATACCAAGGGGGTGGAGGAGGAGCACGGAGGGGGCGGCAGCACGGAGGGGGACGGCGGCATGGAGGTGAAGGGGGAACAGCGGCATGGAAGTGAAGGGGGCACAGCGGCATGGAAGTGAAGGGGGAACAGGTAGCATTTGAGCAGCAGACAGGCAAGGCAATTGGATCAGATTAATTTTACTTACCCGCCTGAAGACTCGCTCTGCTCTCCGCTCTGGTCTCTGCCACGCTCTCCGTCTTGGTCTCCGCCCCCCGCCCCGCTCTCCGCCCTGATCTCCGCCCCCGCCGGACACTCTCCGTCCCGCTCTCGGCCCCTGGTCTCCGCCCCCCGCCACGCTCTCAGGCCTGCTCTCCGTCCCGCTCTCCACCCCCCGCCGCACACTCTCCGTCCCGCTCTCCGCCCCGGTCTCCGCCCTGCTCTCCACCCCCCGCTCTGAGAAAAAAAAAAGTATCGGACTGGGCATCGGGAGCATTTGCGCGAGTACAAGTACTCGCGCAAATGCTTGGTATCGGTCCCGATACCGATACTAGTATCGGTATCGGGACAACCCTAGTGTGTACGCAAGACAGGCTTGAGAGGAAACATGAAAAAAAACGACGTGAAAAACGGCAAGAAAAAAAATGGCAAGAAAAACGATCGTGTGTATGGGGCATTAACCACTGCGTCAAAATATTAAAACTCCCGGACTCTGAAAGATTGCACTTCCGTCAAATCTTACAATTCTTAAATCACCTTTGGAGGGATAAACCATTACTGCTCCAATTTACGAAATACAAAACATGGTGTGGTCAAGCTGTGGAGCCAGGGGGAGGCATTTCTGTGATATACTCGTTCCTTACTCACCCTACAGCGAAGTCCTCTTATATGATAGCTTGGGAAACAGACTTCCAATACAGCTGGGACCTAGACACCTGGCATAAAGCTTGCTCAAAGTCCTTTAAGGCAGTGGTTCTCAACTCCTGTCCTCAGGACCCACTAACAGGCCAGATTTTAAGTATTACCTTGGGGAGATGCAGACTAAAATCCTGCAATCCCTGAGCAGCAAATGATATCACCTGTGATGCATTTCAGTTATCTTGCAAACCTGGCCTGTTAGTGGGTCCTGAGGACTGGAGTTGAGAACCACTGCTTTAAGGGTATCCTGAACGTATATATATATAAAGGAAACTAATATCAAGGTTTTAACCAGGTGGTATCTTACCCCCACTAAATTAGCTGCCATATACCCATCTTCAGACCCTTCTTGCTTTAGAGGATGCCAACTTTCAGGAACAATGGCCCAAATCTGGTGGAAATGTCCTAGGATTTGCCCCTTTTGGAGCAAAGTTTTTAACTTGATCCTCAGAGTGACTGATTGTCAGGTTCCCAGGTCCCCGTCTGTAGCTCTTTTAAATGCACATATACCTCAAATACCTAAGACTATGCAAACATTAATCCATTTTATTCTCACAGGAGCCAAGATAACTATAGCTAAGGCATGGAAGAAACCGAAACCCTTCCTTTCAGATGTCAAACGAAAAATATCTTGGATAATGACCCAAGAAAAATTAGCTAGTATCCTAAATAACACAATCCCGAAATTCGAAAAATTATGGGAACCATGGGCTAGTTATATTGGGATATCACTTAATTAAGATGTTCCATCGTTCTCTCATTCCCCAACAGCATTAAGTTAGGCATGTACCCTTTCTCCTTTTCTCTTTCCCTTTTCTATTCCCAGTTCTCTTCTGTAGCGGGGTGTTCCCCTTTAATGCAGAGAGACAAGAAGTTCCAGGTGAGAGGTGAGTCGGGAGGAAGTAAAGAGACATTATGGAAGTGAAAGCAGAGGAGAGAGAGACTACATCTCCCAGTACATCTTGCAGCACCCAGGGTGCATTGCTCCAGAACAGAGACTGCTGGGGCAGACTTTATAAAGGGGAGGCGGAGTTTTGGTCGGCCTCTTTGGACACCCCTCTCCTAGCAAGAGGATGTCTGTGCTGAACTGCTGTGTGCACAAGGCCTGAAGCCTGGGCCGTGTGCTCCTTTCCAAAGAGCCCTCTGCCAGCCTAGCAGAGCCTTAGAGACATTTAATCCTCCTTGCTGCAGTACACCAGAAGGATTGAAGACTTGGATGTCGGTGGATTCCTGTTCCCAGACGAATCGATGGAGGAAACGGATTTGGACTTGTCCGGGTGGTGAGAGCTGTTTAAAGACAGATCCTTTATCTTTACTATTCGTTGGGATTACAAAGTTGTTCTTCAAGTGCACCACCGAAAAGATTGCTAGCGAATATTGTTTCACTGAACTTCCATTTAGATCAGTCAGGCCTGACTGCATAGGTAGACATTGCTGGGTGTTAGTCTACTGTGAGGGGGTTAACTCGGTAGCGGGTGTGTGTGACCCCCTAGTTGGGCTCCCCACACAAAAACAGGGCCAGCAGACGGAGGTTGTGGTTTTCAAAATCAAAAGGTGCGGTTTATTTCTCTATGTACAGTGACAAAAACACAGCAAAGCCAAAAAGAAACAAACAAAATAAATCCTGGTCAGTTTGACCTCTGACTAAACATGCAGGTTTCCTAAACTAACAACTGGGATCAGCCTGGTGCTGTCCTAGTCCCTAAGTCCCTGGTTTAGTAAAAGTCCAAACAAATAGCCACACAGGCTTTGCCTCACCGCACAGGGGTTCACTCTCCCTAGACAGTCCACACAGGTCTGGTTCCAGGCATGAGCTAACATCTAATGAAGCTGGGAGTTCTTATAGAGGCCTAAATGAGCTGACAAGCTTCAGCTGGTCTCATCAACTCCCTGTCTCACGACGCCCAGCACTCTCCCTAGAGGTATGAGTCATTCATGAGCCCACTAGCCTCAGCTGGGCTTCATCAACTCCCTAGTTGTATAAGTCGGCATAAAGCCTGAATCTGGGAGAAATATATCTACCCCCCTGGATGCAACCAGGTGACTTTACCTTCCTGCTGTCACATACCCCCCCCCTCTTGTTTTAACCTCGGGGTTGGAACACCAGCAATCAGGCATTCATGTACTCGAGACAAAGCATCCACATTCCCCATTTGAACGCCAGGGCGATGCTTTACTGTGAAGTTGAATTCCTGTAGGGCCAGGAACCACCTATTCACTCTTCTATTTGTCTCCTTGTTTTGAGCCATCCACTTTAACGGAGCGTGATCCGTAACCATGTCAAAGTGCCTACCTAGCAGATAGTACCGAAGGGAATCTAGAGCCCACTTCACCGCTAAACACTCCTTTTCAACCGTGGCGTAATTTACCTCATGGGACTTCAACTTCCTGCTGAGGTAAATGACTGGGTGCTCTTCCCCGTTCCAGACCTGGGACAATACTGCTCCTAACCCCACATCTGACGCATCACTTTGTACGACAAAGTCTTTAGAGAAGTCGGGTGAGTACAACACTGGCTGGCTACATAAGGCTTGTTTCAAGAATTGGAATGCTGCCTCAGCCTCGGGGGTCCATTTAATCATGACCGACCCTTTCCCTTTCGTCAGGTTGGTTAGGGGCACAGCCTTAGAAGCAAAGTGGGGAATGAAGCGCCGATAATAACCCGCGATTCCCAGAAAGGCTCGTACCTGCTTCTTGCTGTTGGGACGTGGCCAACTCTGGATGGCCTCGACTTTGTTGAGTTGGGGTTTTATTACTCCCCTGCCAATGGTGTACCCAAGATATTTGGCCTCCTCCTGCCCAATGGTACACTTCTTGGGGTTAGCCGTAAACCCCGCTTCCCGGATAGAGTCTAGGACTGCTTGCACTTTTGGCAGATGTGAGGCCCAATCTGTGCTATGGACAATTACGTCATCCAGGTAAGCCGCAGCATACTTCCGATGGGGCCTCAGTATCTGGTCCATTTTCCGCTGGAATGTGGCCGGCGCATTCTGTAACCCGAACGGCATTCTCTTATATTGGAACGCCCCGTCTGGGGTTACAAATGCGGTTTTCTCTTTGGCCGACTTGGCCAGGGGAATTTGCCAATACCCTTTTGTGAGGTCAAGAGTCATCATGTATCGGGCTGTTCCCAGCCGGTCGATCAACTCATCTATACGTGGCATGGGGTAGGTGTCAAATTTTGTAACTTTGTTCAACTGACGAAAATCGTTACAAAATCGCCAGCTCCCATCCGGTTTAGGCACCAACACAATGGGACTAGACCAATCACTTTGGGACTCCTCTATCACCCCTAAGTTCAGCATTTTCTGTACTGCCTCCCGTATTGCCTCCCGTCGGGCCTCTGGGATCCGATAGGGTTTTAACTTCACCCTTTCACCGGGCGGGGTAATAATATCATGCTCTACCCCAGATGTTTGTCCCGGCAGCTCAGAGAACACCTCCTTGTTGCGAAGCACAAACTCCTTAACCTCCTGTTGTTGGGGTTGTGACAAGGTGGCTGCTATTCCAACCTCCGGAATCACGCAACCAGTTTGAGCTGGTGACCAAGTTTCTGCGACTAGGGACTCTCTATCCCTCCAGGCTTTCAACAGATTAACGTGATATATCTGTTCGGGCTTTCGCCTTCCTGGTTGTCTGACCTTGTAATTCACTTCGCTCACTTTTTCCATTATCTCGTAGGGGCCTTGCCATTTGGCAAGGAATTTACTTTCAACCGTAGGGACAAGTACCAATATCCTATCCCCCGGGGAAAAGGTACGGGTCTTTGCTCCACGGTTGTACACTCTCTGCTGTGCCAACTGCGCTTGGGCCAAATGTTCCTTCACGATGGGCATTACCTGTGCAATTCGATCTTGCATCAGGGCGACATGCTCAATCACACTCCTGTGGGGAGAACTCTCACTTTCCCAAGTTTCCTTGGCAATATCCAACAGCCCTCTTGGGTGTCTCCCATACAGTAACTCAAAGGGGGAGAATCCCGTAGAGGATTGGGGCACCTCCCTAATAGCAAACATCAAATAAGGAAGTAGACAGTCCCAATCCTTTCCATCTCTATCCACCACTTTCTTCAACATTTGTTTTAGGGTTTTGTTGAATCTTTCAACCAGCCCATCGGTTTGGGGGTGATACACAGATGTACGCAATTGCGTCACTTTGAGCAATTTACACAGCTCTTTCATAACCCGGGACATAAAGGGTGTACCTTGGTCCGTAAGCAGTTCTTTACAAATACCCACCCGGCTAAAAACAAGAGATAGCTCTTTGGCTATGGTTTTGGCCGAGGTATTTCTGAGAGGGATCGCTTCTGGATAACGGGTGGCATAGTCCATTATAACCAATATGTACTGGTGCCCCCTAGCGGACTTGATTATAGGACCTACCAAATCCATTGCGATTCTCTCAAACGGGACCTCAATGATGGGTAGAGGGACCAGCGGGCTACGGAAATGTGGCATCGGGGCCGACCTCTGACACACAGGGCAGGAGGAACAATAATTTTCTATGTCCTTCATCACCCCAGGCCAATAGAATCTCTGTAATACCCTCTCTCGGGTTTTCTCTGTCCCCAGATGACCTCCAAGAATGTGCCCATGGGCCAACTCCAACACCAACTTCCTGTAAGGTTTGGGCACCACCAGCTGCTCAACGGTTTCTTCTGCCCTTTTTGCCACCCGATACAGTAGGTCCTTCTCTACGCTGAAGTATGGGTAAGTGCAGGTATTATCTGGGTTCACTAACTCGCCATCTATTTCCACTACGTTTTCCCGTGCCTTTATTAGGGCGGGGTCTTTTAACTGTTCTGTGGCAAAATTTTCCCTGTGAACCTCCAGATCAGAAAACTCCACAGACGGTAGGTTTTCGTCTGAGGAGGTGGGCTCCTCTCCAGTTTCTTGAGTCTCCCCTGCAAATACTGACAAGGGAAATTCTGGAGAGTCCTCACCACTCTCAGAGGAGTTCTGGCTATCACATTCCTGGTACATAGGGGCACCAGTGGGGGGCTCAGGATCATCCCACAGTTCCCAGAACTTCGGAAAATCCCTTCCCACAATGGCGTCATGCGGTAACTGAGATACTAAGCCCACTGGATGAGAGAGGGTACCTTTGGGGGTCTCGAAACACACTGTAGTCACTGGATACTCTCGGGTGTCCCCATGCACACAAATAACAGCTACCTTGCTATTCCCAGAGACCTCTGTTTTAACTAATTCAGCCTTTATCAGGGTCACAAGGCTACCTGAATCCAGTAATACCACAACATTTCTACCATTAATACACATTTTGCATAAATGTTTCTCAGTTCCTCGAATGGCAGTGCATGCGACTGTCGCACACAGCGACTGACGTCTGCCCGTCAGAAAGTCACACTGCATGGGTTCCTCCACAACCGGGCAATTGGCTGCAATATGTCCCGCTTGCCGGCAGCGGTAGCAAACGATCCTTCTTGCGGCCTCTTGAGCCGCTGATTTCCCAGGCTGTTCTCGCCAAACTTGGGGTAGAGCTCCCACCCTCTCACTCTCTCCACCCTCACCCCTTGGAATCCTCTTATCCGCCCCTGGGGATGGTCTGGTCTTAGGGTGGAAAGTCCGAGTGTCTCTGGAAGAGGCCGTCAGGTTCTCTGTAGCCAAGTATTTCTCTACACGATCCACAAGACCACCGGCCGTCTCTGGGTCTCCATGGCTTACCCACTTTTGGATGGCAGTAGGAAGAGCTCTCAAAAACCGATCCATTACAACACGTTCCACAATCTCTGGTGCGGACAAAGTCTCTGGCTGTAGCCACTTCCTGCTCAGGTGAATGAGATCATACATTTGAGACCTGGGGGGTTTTCCAAGCTGGAAAGTCCAGTTATGCACACGCTGAGCCCGGACAGCCAGGGTGACACCCAGCCTTGCCAATATTTCAGCTTTTAGCATCACATAGTCTTTTGCTTGGTCAGGCTCTAGGTCATAGTAAGCCTTCTGCGATTCACCAGTTAACAGAGGAGCCACCAGTCCAGCCCACTGCTCCTCAGGCCACTTTTCTCTTTCAGCAGTCCTTTCAAATGTGGTCAAAAATACCTCTGGATCATCCTCTCCAGTCATTTTTGTCAATAAACGACTCACCCCAAAGGACGCGGTATTAGTGGGACGGCTTTCCTCACTGGTCTGCGGACGTTGCTGCATTACTGCTTCCATTTGTTGTAGTCTCTGCTCTTGCTTCTGTAACAGGTCTATGAAGCGGGCCTCAGATTGCTGCTGGGCTTGTTGATGAGCTTGCTGCTGGGCTGCAAGGCTCCTTTGCAAACCTGCATTTGTCTGCTGTTGATTGGCATTTGCTAGAGCCAGCTGTTTCAGTATCTCCTCCATGCTGGCTTAAAAAAAACTGCCCGCATTCTCCACCAACTGTGAGGGGGTTAACTCGGTAGCGGGTGTGTGTGACCCCCTAGTTGGGCTCCCCACACAAAAACAGGGCCAGCAGACGGAGGTTGTGGTTTTCAAAATCAAAAGGTGCGGTTTATTTCTCTATGTACAGTGACAAAAACACAGCAAAGCCAAAAAGAAACAAACAAAATAAATCCTGGTCAGTTTGACCTCTGACTAAACATGCAGGTTTCCTAAACTAACAACTGGGATCAGCCTGGTGCTGTCCTAGTCCCTAAGTCCCTGGTTTAGTAAAAGTCCAAACAAATAGCCACACAGGCTTTGCCTCACCGCACAGGGGTTCACTCTCCCTAGACAGTCCACACAGGTCTGGTTCCAGGCATGAGCTAACATCTAATGAAGCTGGGAGTTCTTATAGAGGCCTAAATGAGCTGACAAGCTTCAGCTGGTCTCATCAACTCCCTGTCTCACGACGCCCAGCACTCTCCCTAGAGGTATGAGTCATTCATGAGCCCACTAGCCTCAGCTGGGCTTCATCAACTCCCTAGTTGTATAAGTCGGCATAAAGCCTGAATCTGGGAGAAATATATCTACCCCCCTGGATGCAACCAGGTGACTTTACCTTCCTGCTGTCACACTACCCATGAGGGGAAGTAGCTGTAAAAGGGCAGCGCTAGAGTTGCATAGCAATACTTTATTATTCTGATTACTCTGTTTATCTTTATTACTGTTTATTGCAGGGATCTGCAACTTGTTATACTGTTGTTTATTACTTGCCCATTAGCCTCAGTAAAATATCTGGGTAAAGTACATTTGGTGTCAGTTCCGCTTACTTTAATAGGAGTTTTAAAGTATATTCTGTGTATGTTTGTTATAGGACTGCGTCACCAACAGTTGCGATCACGCGGTCCTATCTCTCTATCACCAGCTGTGCCACGGGAGGTTAGAGCCGATTGCCGGGGGTTGACGGCGGTGCATTGCAGGGCCCAAATCAATATCAGCGGCTCTCTTAACTGGGGGTAGCGCTACACGTGGGGGCTTGAGTCCAGGATCCTTGTACGTTGCACGCTGCAATCAAGCCGGTCAGAAGTACCAGCATGGACCCGCTGGCAATGTCACAGTGGTGCGCAGCGATTGGCGCCGATCCAACCGCGGCGGTAGTCATTGTACTCCCAGGGGAAAGATGGAAGGAAGAGGAGATAAAACAGCTCGTATTGTTACTGTCTCCGAGCCACAAAGCATGGGTGATGGATTTTAGGCCAGATCCAGTGATCTCGTTTACATACGCACTGGTAGAATGGAAAAACGAAATCCCAGAGCATTTTAAAAGTCAGAGTATACAAGCCATAGATAATCAGATCTATCACTTGATACATACGCTGCCAGTGAAGGAAGAATGGTTTCAGACACCAAAGCCATCACTCCCACAATTATCTCCACCACTATCCCCTAAAGCAGAAAAGCTTAAGGAACTATTAAGCCCGGGATCACCGCTGGCCGCTATAGGGCCTGAATTGTTGAATGCTCTAGGAGACCTTGTAATTAAGTGCCAGAAAAGCAGTACGGTGCATGTGGAGGCCGGTTACCGGAAGCTTAGCACCTTCTCAGGGAAGCTCCCCGTCCCTGCGGGGGAGGAAGATTTTGACACTTGGGTGGAACAGGCATTGCAGGCAGTAGAAGCATGGGAGGTGCCTGAGGCACAGAAGAGACAGCGAGTCTTAGAAAGTCTGAAAGGTGCCGCGGCAGAAGCGGTGAAGAGCTTCCGGTTTGGAAATGAAAACTGTACAGCTCAAGATTGCCTGGCCATGCTGCAGGAAGAGTTTGGTCAGCTGGAGAAGGTGTCAGAGATGATTTATCAAATTGAACACACTCTCCAGCAGCCGAATGAGAAACTGTCAGAATATGTTAGAAGGCTGAACAGGCAGTTATGCAAGATTGTACTGAAGAAGGGAATGCTGCCCAAAGATGCAGATGAAGCACGCATGAAGCAGATCATGAGGGGAGCGCGGCGCTCAGACCCGGTCTGGCTGCACCTGAAAACCTCAGGAGGAGGAATGTCACTAACCTACTCTGATCTAATAAAAATTATTAGGGACGAAGAGGCGCTGCAGGAAGATCAGCAGGTGGCCAAGGTGAATGTCACACCTGTACCAGTGTTGGTCCATTCGGTCAAGAGCCCAGAAAGAGATGCGGAGGTTGACACTCTGAAATCGCAAATGGCCCAAGTGTTGGAGATGCTGACCTCTTTGATGGAGAAAGATCAGAGAAGACGAGAGAAACCAAGCCCAAGAAAGGAGTTGTTCCCGAACACCTCAGCACCGGCCTCCCTACAGGACCGAGAAGAGGTGATTTGCTATAACTGCGGAGGGAGTGGCCACTTTGCTAACGTATGCTCCAGCCCAAAGAAGAAGAGAACAGATAATTGCAAGCCGGCGGGAAACTCCAAAGGGCCCCGGTGAAGGAGTCAACCGGGTGCCCATCATCTTCAGTGCGCTCCAAACTAAAAAAAAAGGCCAAGAATGGAGGAGACAAAACTCCTAGGAGGAGGTATAGTACACCCCCACCAAGATGTACCCCAGAGGGAGGGGGCAAGACCCCTCAGTGGAAGTACAGCACCCCAAAGAAGGAACATCCACCTAAAAGGAACAATAACATCCCTCAGCGGGTTTGTGCCCCCATTGAGAGGGAGAAAGTCAATGCATGCCAGGCTCAGGAAAAATTAAAGTCCAAAAGGAGCAGGGCAAGGGTCGAAAGCCAAAAAAAAGAGGTGACCCCAGTCCAGCCATACACAAAGGAACTGGTGGGCCCGTCTCCTACTGTGCCCATTCAAGTGGGAGTCTATACTAAAGCTCTTTTGGACACCGGAGCACAGGTGACTTTACTATACCGGGACTTCTATGATAGGCACTTGAGTCATCTGCCTATCCAGAAGATAGAAGAGCTGGAGATATGGGGACTTGGAACCCAGAGTTTCCCTTATGATGGGTACCTGCCCATAAAGATGACTTTCGACCCATCCGTGGCTGGGAAGGCTGAAGTGTTTGACACCCTGGCAGTTGTGTGTCCCCGGCCGCCTGGAGCCAGCAAGATTTCCCTGATCATTGGGACAAACACGGATCTAGTCAGGAGACTCCTGACCCCTCTAGTGAAAGAGAGAAACCATTCAGCCACCAAAATCCATCCCATGCTAAAGACGGCCTACCAACGACTGGTCTTAGAGCAGAAGACCCCGGGAGAGGGGATAGGGAAGGTGTGGAGACTTGGCAGAGAAGGAGTAGTGCTACAGCCCGGAGAAGTAACCTGTCTTAGGGCCACTGTGAAGCTTTCGTGGGAACAACCTGGCCCCTTTGTCATGCTGGAATCAGACCCAAGGGAAGAGTCCTCAGGCCTGGAAGTGATACCAGAAGTGATTCCGTTCAAGGCCCTGAAGAAGGCCCATGGCAGAGTTCCGGTGAGTGTTAGGAACACTACGGGAGGACCCATGGAGATCCCTGCCAGAGTGTTGCTTGGTCAGGTGAGCCCTGCTGCCCCGGTCACTTGGTCCGAAGTCAAGGGGACGGGTGACGGAGGAGATGTTTGGGAGAAACTGTCCGTGGAAAACCCGAACCTACCCAGGGCTTGGAAAGAAAGAGCCAAGGCCCAGCTGACCAGGTGGGAGAAGATCTTTTCCGAAGATGAATTCGATGTGGGGTGTGCAAGAAGTGCCACCCATCGGATCCGCCTCCAAGAAGATAAGCCCTTCCGAGAGAGGGTCAGGCGGGTCCCCCTGGCAGATCTGGAGGATCTGAGGGAACAACTTGTAGAACTAAAGAAGACTGGTGTGATCCGGGAGTCTAGAAGTCCCTATGCCTCCCCAATCGTGGTGGTCAGAAAGAAGAATGGGTCGTTGAGGCTTTGTATCGATTACAGGACTCTCAACAGGAGAACCATCCCTGACCAATACACCACGCCAAGGATAGAAGATGCCCTACAAAGTTTGTCTGGAGCCAAATGGTTCAGTGTGATGGACCTCAAGAGTGGGTACTATCAAATCCCTATGCATCCAGAAGACAGGGAGAAGACAGCCTTCATAACCCCGGTGGGATTCTTCGAATTCAATAGGATGCCTCAGGGTCTGTCTGGAGCTCCTGCTACCTTTCAACGCCTTATGGAGAAGACTGTTGGAGACATGAATCTTATAGAAGTCCTTGTGTACTTGGACGATGTCATTGTCTTTGGAAGAACCTTGGAAGAACATGAAGCCAGGTTGGAGAAAGTATTGAGAAGACTCAGCGAAGAGGGACTTAAGCTTTCCCCCGAGAAGTGTCGGTTCTACCAGTCTTCTGTGAACTATCTGGGGCACATAGTGTCTGAAGAAGGGGTGGCCACAGATCCTGAGAAGTTGGAAGCAGTCACTTCCTGGCCACGACCCACCACAGTAACAGAGCTCAGATCCTTCCTGGGGTTCTGCTCCTATTATAGGAGGTTTGTGGAGGGGTTTGCTCGGATTGCCCGCCCGTTGAATGAATTGCTAAAGGCAGAAGGGGAAGAGGATGACTCGGGGCCCAGGAGGCCTGGTGAGTCAGTTCAAGATCAGTGGAACCCAAGGTGTGAAGAGGCCTTTCATGCTCTGAAGAGGAGCTTAACCACTGCCCCAGTCCTGGCCTACGCCGACCCTACCAGACCTTATGAATTACATGTGGATGCCAGCCATGAGGGTCTAGGTGGTGTACTCTACCAAGAACATGAAGGACAACTGCGACCAGTGGCCTATGTGAGCAGGAGCCTGACCCCCTCAGAAAAGAATTACCCCACTCATAAGCTGGAATTCCTGGCCCTCAAATGGGCGGTAGTAGACAAGCTAAAAGACTACTTGTATGGGGCAGAGTTTACTGTGAAGACAGACAACAACCCCCTGACCTACCTCTTCACCACCGCGAAACTAGATGCCACCGGACACAGGTGGTTGGCCGCATTGTCTGGATTCAACTTCAGTCTGAAGTACAGACCAGGAGCCGGAAATAGGGATGCAGATGCCCTGTCCCGGAGGTCTCATGCCACGACAAATGACTGGGAAGATTGGACCCAAGTGGCACCGGACGGGGTGCGGGCCCTTTGTCAAGGGGCTGAATTCCAAGCCAGAGGAGGCTCCAGAGCAGAAGAAATAGGGGTTACCATGGTAGGAGTCCCCAAACACTATTGTGGGGTAACTCAACTGGAGGAAGACAACCTACCGAGACTGTCCAAGAAGAAGTTGAGGTGTGACCAATTGGAAGACCCCATGGGGAGATTGGTCCTCGAAGCCCTGGAGAATCAGGATCCCAACAAATTCCTACATCACCCCTCAAAGGAGGCTCGCCTGTTGAGGAAGGAATTGGACAGGCTACAGGTACATCAGGGAGTGGTCTACCGAAGGGGCCCCTCTGATGACTCAGAAGATAAGTGGCAGTTATTTCTTCCAGAGAAGCACCGAGAGACTGTACTAATTGCCCTGCATGACCATCATGGTCACCTAGGGGCAGAAAGGACCTTCCAGCTTGTCAGAAATCGGTTCTATTGGCCCTGCATGAGGGCAGAAGTAGAGGAGTATTGCCATTCCTGTGCACGATGCATTCAGAGAAAGACCCTACCCCATCAAGCTGCCCCAATGGGCCACTTACAGAGTCAAGGCCCAATGGATCTGGTATGCATTGACTTTCTCTGCCTCGAACCCGACCTGAGTGGATTGGGGAATGTTCTGGTAATAACCGACCATTTCACCCGCTATGCTCAAGCTTTCCCAACCAAAGACCAGAAGGCATCCACCGTGGCCAAGATACTTATGGAGAAGTATTTTGTCCATTACGGACTACCACAGAGACTCCACTCAGATCAAGGAAGGGACTTTGAGAGTCGGTTGATCCGAAGACTTTTGAATTCATTAGGAATAAAGAAGACCAGAACCACGCCTTACCACCCACAAGGAGATGCTCAGCCGGAGAGATTTAACCGGACCCTGCTCAACATGTTGGGAACCTTAGAAACAGAGAAGAAGCAACACTGGAGTCAGCACATATCAGCCCTAGTACATGCCTATAACTGTACCACAAGTGACGCCACTGGCTACTCCCCTTATCGACTTATGTTTGGGAGAGAAGCAAGGCTACCTGTGGACCTGGCCTTTGGCACTTCTATAGACAATACCTCAGCTACATCCCACAAGAGATACGTGGACAGACTTAGACGTAGCTTGCAGGTGGCCTATGAACAAGCCCAGGCGGCTTCGGATCAAAGGGGGGCCCGCAACAAGAGAAATTTTGATCTGAAGGTTCGAGTGCAAGATCTGCAGCCCGGGGACCGAGTACTGCTACGCAATCTGGGGGTCCCTGGAAAACACAAGCTTGCCGACAGGTGGAGATCTGAGCCCTATGTTGTCTGTAGGAAGTTGCCCGGTTTGCCTGTCTACAAACTAAAGCCAGAAGGAAAGGTGGGTCCACTGAAGACGTGGCATCGGAACCACCTGCTCCCACTTGCTGAGGCAGTCAGAATACCTCCCGTGAGAGACTCCCCTGAACCGGCCTCTATCCTGGATATTCCTAGGCCGAACACTCGGTCCCAGACCTCTCGAGCCAAAGATGGGGAGGCCTCCCAATTGAGTACAGAAGAAGGTGGAGAACTGGACTGGCTGTGGCCTCCCTCGACTCTGGGAACGTCCGCCATAGATCTCCCAAATGGAGGGGATACCCCAGATGCAACGCTGAATCCGGAGGCTACTGAATTCATACCCTTCAGTCCCTCAGCTGATTACTGGGAAGATGTTCCTGACACTTGCGCAGAGGAGGACTCTAGAGATTCCATACGTCAGTCGACTTCTGAATCAGAGGTTCCAGAACCAGCAATGTTACCTGAACATACTCCTGAAGAAGAGCCTGTGGTGCCAGAGTCAGAAGCACCAAGAGAGCAGAGGGCTCGCAGAGTCATCAGGCCTCCCAAGAAACTAACTTACCCCCAAATGGGGACGAGCTCAGAGGACTCTGTTGTAACGGCTAGGAGAAGTGTTGAACAACCTGATCCTTCCACCGTCCATTTGGTGGAGGGCAACCCCAGCTCACTCTCTGGCACAGTTAGGCAGGCCACTCATGGTAGTGTGACCTGTGGGCAAGAGAGTTCCATCCCAAAGTTTTGGTGGGAATTCCCTATGCCAACATCATGCTCGACATTGTCCAAAATGGTAAACAGTATTTGTTGAAGTTTATCTTTGGGGACCAAAGAGTTCAAGTGGGGGGAGTGTGTAGCGGGGTGTTCCCCTTTAATGCAGAGAGACAAGAAGTTCCAGGTGAGAGGTGAGTCGGGAGGAAGTAAAGAGACATTATGGAAGTGAAAGCAGAGGAGAGAGAGACTACATCTCCCAGTACATCTTGCAGCACCCAGGGTGCATTGCTCCAGAACAGAGACTGCTGGGGCAGACTTTATAAAGGGGAGGCGGAGTTTTGGTCGGCCTCTTTGGACACCCCTCTCCTAGCAAGAGGATGTCTGTGCTGAACTGCTGTGTGCACAAGGCCTGAAGCCTGGGCCGTGTGCTCCTTTCCAAAGAGCCCTCTGCCAGCCTAGAAGAGCCTTAGAGACATCTAATCCTCCTTGCTGCAGTACACCAGAAGGATTGAAGACTTGGATGTCGGTGGATTCCTGTTCCCAGACGAATCGATGGAGGAAACGGATTTGGACTTGTCCGGGTGGTGAGAGCTGTTTAAAGACAGATCCTTTATCTTTACTATTCGTTGGGATTACAAAGTTGTTCTTCAAGTGCACCACCGAAAAGATTGCTAGCGAATATTGTTTCACTGAACTTCCATTTAGATCAGTCAGGCCTGACTGCATAGGTAGACATTGCTGGGTGTTAGTCTACCCATGAGGGGAAGTAGCTGTAAAAGGGCAGCGCTAGAGTTGCATAGCAATACTTTATTATTCTGATTACTCTGTTTATCTTTATTACTGTTTATTGCAGGGATCTGCAACTTGTTATACTGTTGTTTATTACTTGCCCATTAGCCTCAGTAAAATATCTGGGTAAAGTACATTTGGTGTCAGTTCCGCTTACTTTAATAGGAGTTTTAAAGTATATTCTGTGTATGTTTGTTATAGGACTGCGTCACCAACAGTTGCGATCACGCGGTCCTATCTCTCTATCACCAGCTGTGCCACGGGAGGTTAGAGCCGATTGCCGGGGGTTGACGGCGGTGCATTGCAGGGCCCAAATCAATATCAGCGGCTCTCCTAACTGGGGGTAGCGCTACACTTCTTTCCTTTTTTTATTTTTTATTTTATGATAAGATTCCTGGAGATGTTTTTAAGGAACATATTTTCATGTTATTTATCTAATATTATTGGATAGTTAAGTTATAGATTAGACGAGTTATAATCCTGTTTATTCGGTTATATCTTTTGAGAAGAGAGGCTCTGGGGGCTACAATGTAAGTCCATGAAAGAGACTGGAGTTTCCCTCTTCGGGCACAGCATGATCCCTAAAGGGGTGTCACAGAGAGATGAGGATCTTCACTCTTTAAAAGGCCGGTTCAAAGAGGCCTCTCTGACGTAGCCTAGCCTTACAAGTAATTTTCTGAATATTTAATGTTATAATGCTATAATTTATAAGATCCTCTCTTCTTCTTATTATTTTATAGGATATTAAATATCATTCCTACATCATCATCCTCCGGGATGTACCATTTATGTATTGTAATGTCTTATGATATACTTTATGCTTTTTGAAAAATAAAATATTTTGAAAAGAAAAAAGGCCCAAACAGCTGAGCTGTAGGAAGTGGAAGAGGGCCAGGAGATAACAGCTCCACGATCTGATGGAATAGGATGGCTTCTCTCTACTCTTTCATGATGGCTGTTTCTGGAAGACATGCTGACTCGTTGGGGTTGCGCCTACCCCCTATGGCAGGAGTAGCTGTGGAGAAGGAAGCAGAATAAGGCACTCTAATAGCTGCTATGGACTGCGCACTAGTGTCAGCTTGGGTCATAGAGGATGAGGGGGATTTAGTAAGCCAGTCCACCACCTTCTCTGCATGCTATGGCTGGATAGCATGGGCAACATCACTAAACAGAGACAAATGTGCCCTGTCTGAGGACAGACCAAGTCCACCTTTGCCTGTATACACAGACGCTGCTGGCCCCCTCATAGTGGCATGGGAACGTCTGCCTCTTCTTGTTGTCCTTCCAGACAAAAAAAAATCCCAAAAGAAACAGGCTTTTTGGAAACTTCTGTTAAGCTGGAAATGAAGTGATAGCTTGATCTGATTGGACATGTAACATAGTATTCCTGATGATGTCCATCAGTCTGAGTCCTAGGGACAGCTTGGATGCTCCAAATCTGATAGCTGCTAACCATAAAACAGTGCAATTCGGCAGCACATTTTCAATTCGTTTTTCTGTATGATAACTTCTAAAGAGAGGAGGTGGCCCAAAATGGATAACCCATTTAAGGAATTTTAAAAGAAAATCAGTTAACTGATCCCACAGTATCTTGGACTCTGTGACCAGTTTAAAAGGTAAAAGTGCACAGTTAAAGTGAAACTAAACTCCGAAATACTCACCTTTGCTCCAATGGTTTGATGCCTACAAGGTCCTTTGACAGTGCTGGCATTGCTTAATTGGCTAGCGTGCAATGATATAAATCCTGTGAATGTTCAGGAGATTAGTCATCCAGGCACAGTGTAGGAATGTATACTGAGCTGAGCATGCACAGTAGTGTACAATCTAGGGAAGACTGTGAGCAGGTAGGTAGGATTATTTTATTTCAGAAGAAACATGCAATGTCTCTTCTGCAATTAACAGCCTGCCTGATTGCAGTTTAAAAAAAAAACACGGAGCAACCAAAAAAAATGGGTATACAGCACTAAATGTTATGTGATGTTCTCTTGTTAAAAAAAAATGTTATGTGATGCTGTGTTAAACACTGCACTACACTAATACACTACACTGACATTAGACTCACACTATACTGATACACTACACTATACTCACACTACACTTATACACTACACTATACTGGCACTATACTGATACACTATACTGACACATTATACACACACTACACCATATTGACACACTATACTAACACTACACTAACACTCTACACTCAGTCACAATAAGTGAACACACTAACTTCTTAGTAGCAAACTGAGCCCTGCTCTATCTCCACTCCAACAACACACTGCAAAAGCTTTCTCTCGGAAGGAGTCTTTTAGAGTGTGGGGTGGAACTATGAGCACTGAGCCATGATTGGACAAAGTCATCATCACTTTGTCCAATCAGGGCTCGGACGGTGCTCTTTAACCTAATTGGCAAAGTCTTGCACCTAACCAGCGGTCAGGTGCAAGGCTTCATCCATTTAGGGCCATAGAGTGCACTGTGCAGCACTCAGCAGGCGAAAATCCTGCAGAGTCCCCCACAAATTCTGGTGTTCGTCGAACAGGCGATGTACGGGCCAAACCGTTCGCCCAACTCTAATGTACAGTGCTGTGCAAAAGTTTTAGGCAGGTGTAAAGAAATGCTGTAACGTATGAATGCTTTTAGAAAATATTTTTTCATATAGTTTATTTTAATCAATTTACAAAATGAAAAGTGAACAGAGGAAATATCTAAATCAAATCAATATTTGCTGTGAAAACCCTTTAGCTTCAAACCAACATCAATTCTCCTAGGTACACTTTCACACAGTTTTGAAGGAACTCGGCAGGTAGGTTGCTCCAAACATCTTGGAGAACTGACCACAGACCTTCTGTGGATAGAGGCTGCCTCAAATCCTTCCCTCTCTTCATGTGATCCCAGACAGACTTGATGATGTTGAGATCAAGGCTCTGTGGTGACCAAACCCTCAATTCCAGAACTCCTTGTTCTTCTTTACATGAAAGATAGTTCTTAATGACATTGGCTGTGTGTTTGGGGTCGCCCTGCTGCAGAATAAATTTGGGTCCAGCCACACGCCTGGTATAGCATAATAGAAAAGTTAGTAGGGCTAACAATGGCAGTATGGATTTTAGTGCTGCAAGGGCACTGTGTTGTCAGCCCAAACAGGAAGATAGACACATAAAGTAAACAGAGAACACTCCAACCTTGTGTAATAAAGTTAGAAGTGTAGCGGGTATTTAAATTTGGGGGGGAGCATCTGGGTCATTTAACCCAGATCTTCTAATTGTTAGGGAATCTGAGAATCCCTTTTATGGTTCTTGGAGGACTCTGGTGGTGCAAGGTTCCCTGTGGCCTGCACGTGGCGTTGTCGCCCTGGGTCGGAGTTGAACCTGCACCGCAAGACTGTTCCTTTTTGTCCTTTCCTGGCACCGGTACAGCGGGGCGGGGAACCCGCTGTGACGCAGGGGGAGAGGAGATAAAAGGGGCGGACGCCCTGACCTTGGGGTTCAGAGTTGGAGGACGCGGCCGCACCCAGGCACCTTTGGCCTGGGTGCTGGCGTTCCGGAGTTCCGGGCCCAGGTGCCCTTGACCTGGCCGGAGCGAGGGATGGAGTCCATCCCAGGCACCTTAAGCCTGGGGTGAGGTACTACGGCCAAGCCTGGGGCCCAGTAACTTCGACTGGGTTCCGCGAGGGTGGAGGAGTCCGAGGGGCCCTAAGGTGTTGGGACCCGTATCTGAGGCCAGGAGGCCGGGGAGTGTAACCCTTCCGAATAGCCCGGTACAGCATTAATCCGGTGACGGCGGGGCCTCCGGTAACTCTCTTGGAGGGATGTCTTCCCCCTGAAAGGGGCTGCAACGTAGCAAAGGTAACTCCAGTTCCTGTTCACTAGAGTCGCTGGAAGAGACTCTGAAGCCAAAAAGTCCATTTAACAGCCACTGTGCTTAGCAACCGTTGGTGAAACCTCAACGGTTTAGTTTTCTTTGAGGATTGTGCCTTGACCTACTCCCCACCAATACTGAACTGTTCTATGGGTCTCAAACTGTCTGCTCGCAAAGGACTATTTGTTTGCCGTTATGGAATAAATAAGTGTTGGACCTTTTCAGTGTGTGGTACTCCAATTACTGGGAGCAAGGGGGTTTATCAGCAGAACAGACTTGGCTCTGAGCGTATACACAGCCTGAAGGTAATCTGATTCTGGCCTTCACCTCTACACGCAGTAATCTAGAGGACATGGGCCGTGGCGCACCTCGCTCTCCCCTTCAAGGTACCCCTAGACCGAAGCCAAAGTAACCGCTAAAGAAGAGAGAGAGGGTGAGGCCGCTACACGTGGGGGCTCGTAAGTCCGGGATGTGTGTTTCGTGTACGGAGCTGGGAACGTCTGTGTTTGGACTTTGCTGCCCGGTGGAGTTCCGAGTAGGTCGGCCATGTTGGCAGGCGTGACACAAGGCACACCATAGCTGCGCAGTTCGTGGGCGGGGAGAAGGGAAAGCCCGCAAAGAAGTGCAGACTATGGGAGGAGTCTGGCCATGTGGAAGTAGTCACGTGGGGATTCTGGCGCGAGTTGGTCAGTGCGCAATGGAGCAGCAGACAGTCGGGATGACCTCAAGTACCCCGTGGATTTCGGTTCCTTACCCCACGAAGATGACTTCCTTTGCTGCTTCCATAACGGATACAGAAATAAGACTCAGGCCCCGAGGACGTTTGGCTCTGTATGTATGCAGAGACATAGAGGCCCTCGGTGTGATCTGTCCCGGCTGCTCGGGACTGGTGGTCAGCTTAAAGCCATTCGGGCGATGTGAGGCCTGCAAGGAGTTTCTTTTTGAGGTGGAACCATTCACAGAAAGGCCCCGAGCCTTCCACCTCAACTGCCTCACAGGTACCGCCACTCCGGAAGGGGAGATCCAGGCCTTTGCGGAGATTTCTGTGCGCGCTGACCAGGGCAAAGAGAGTGCCCAACCAGAGACTGAGACTGAAAAATCAGAGGATGCTGCTTCGGTCACCACAAGCTCCCTGCTCCGACCTCCGAAGAGGAAAGTCGGCCTTGTACAGGCATCCTATGGTCGTGGAAGAGCTTCGCCCCGCTGCTTGCCTGGCCTGGATGGATCCAGAGGGAAAAGCCCTGGACATCCCTGTTCTTCTGAAGGCCCAGGTGAGCCAGGGTTTGGGACTGTGAGTGTGGTTGGAGGTGTCAGGAGTCCATTGTCGGTGGAGCCCGTAAGGGAGGGTGTTCTACATCTACTGGGAATTACCTGCCCGCGGAAATGTACGACACCTCCGACCTAGAGTCGCTGTCAGATGATGGCGAGATTGACAAGGTCTTTCATCGCAAGGGTTGGGATAAGATGCCATTACCCGCGCTCCGTGCACCAAGGGATCTGCCCATGTCTACAGGGGATAGTACACCCCGGGTGGAGGTCCCGGAGGCCGGGGAGGAATCTGGTCTTCTGCCTACCCTTCCATCCATTGAATCATCCGTTCCGGTGACGGGAACACAACGTTCATTACTACGGGCTCCTAGGTCCAAGCCAATGGAGGTAGTTAAAGTACCTCGGCATCCGGAGTCCATTGTCCAGCCTGGAGAAGGGGACCGTGCCACAATGCCACCTCTGGCCCGGCTACAGCGGCTCTTCTGTCAGAGAGTTGCCTGTGAATATGGGTGGGAGTACCCATACCTACCCCGGGACTTGCTTTTTGAAGTGGAGGTCCTGCGGCAGCGATGGTATGATGAGTTTGTCTGGGAAAAGCTCAAAGTGCCCCATGCTCGCCGATACCTTTCATGCTCATCCCCCGTGTCCAAGAAGTTCAAGGACTGTAAAGCGGAGTGGATGTTGGGTCGGCACATCCATGCGGACAGGGTGCTTATTTGTCACAAAGATGGAGAGAACATTGAATATAATGTGGAGACTTTCGATAAACACTTGAAGCCCCTGTTCCTGCCGCACCCAAAGTTCTACCTTTAGGAGGAAAAGTCTCCTGTATGCTCTGATTATTGTTCATTGCTTAACTTGCCGGAACACAAGGACTGTGCCCTAGTTTTTTTTTTATTTGGGCGTTTTACTCTTTTGGAGAAATGGGAGCTGTTGCTGTTTGTTCTCCCTCTTTCTCCCTGCACTGCAAAGAAGATAAAGACTTTAGGGTGTAGTTAGTGTAGACACAGAGAAGAAAAAGAAAAGTTGTCTGGAGGATTTGGCCAAGTGTCATTACCGTGGCGCTGTCACCAGGTGGCAGTGCTGTGCAATGACTGTTTTTTTTTTTTTACACTTGCATCACCATACTCATTGGAGCGAATGGGCCTTTTCAAGGACAGGCCCGTTCATTCCAAGAAAACACACATTGTGGTAGGATGTTTGTTTTTTTCCCTTCTGCAGGAGATTCATCTGTCAAGGCTGCTGAGAATGGGTGGTCCTCAGATAGTCAGAGGGAGGATTGTGCATGTGTAAATGTCAGAAGTGTTTTAAGGAAAGTTTTATAGTTTTACTGTTTTATGTTTTCCCTTTCCCATTCTAGGTCTTGGCACAATTCAGGGCTAATTTGTATGGTTTAGTCTCTGGGCGAAGCTTATGCACCACCTTTGTGGGATGTGGGTTTGGACCAGACACTGGGGACCAGTGTCAAATCACAGGGGGGAGAGTGTAGCGGGTATTTAAATTGGGGGGGGGGGATCATCTGGGTCATTTAACCCAGATGTACTAATTGTTAGGGAATCTGAGAATCCCTTTTGTGGTTCTTGGAGGACTCTGGTGGTGCAAGGTTCCCTGTGGCCTGCAGGTGGCGTTGTCGCCCTGGGTCCGAGTTGAACCTGCACCGCAAGACTGTTCCTTTTTGTCCTTTTCTGGCACCGGTACAGCGGGGCGGGGAACTCGCTGTGACGCAGGGGGAGAGGAGATAAAAGGGGCGGACGCCCTGATCTTGGGGTTCAGAGTTGGAGGACGCGGCCGCACCCAGGCACCTTTGGCCTGGGTGCTGGCGTTCCGGAGTTCCGGGCCCAGGTGCCCTTGACCTGGCCGGAGCGAGGGATGGAGTCCATCCCAGGCACCTTAAGCCTGGGGTGAGGTACTACGGCCAAGCCTGGGGCCCAGTAACTTCGACTGGGTTCCGCGAGGGTGGAGGAGTCCGAGGGGCCCTAAGGTATTGGGACCCGTATCTGAGGCGAGGAGGCCGGGGAGTGTAACCCTTCCGAATAGCCCGGTACAGCATTAATCCGGTGACGGCGGGGCCTCCGGTAACTCTCTTGGAGGGATGTCTTCCCCCTGACAGGGGCTGCAACGTAGCGAAGGTAACTCCAGTTCCTGTTCACTAGAGTAGCTGGAAGAGACTCTGAAGCCAAAAAGTCCATTTAACAGCCACTGTGCTTAGCAACCGTTGGTGAAACCTCAACGGTTTAGTTTTCTTTGAGGATTGTGCCTTGACCTACTCCCCACCAATACTGAACTGTTCTATGGGTCTCAAACTGTCTGCTCGCAAAGGACTATTTGTTTGCCGTTATGGAATAAATACGTGTTGGACCTTTTCAGTGTGTGGTACTCCAATTACTGGGAGCCAAGGGGGTTATCAGCAGAACAGACTTGGCTCTGAGCGTATACACAGCCCGAAGGTAATCTGATTCTGGCCTTCACCTCTACACGCAGTAATCTAGAGGACATGGGCCGTGGCACACCTCACTCTCCCCTCCAAGGTACCCCTAGACCGAAGCCAAAGTAACCGCTAAAGAAGAGAGAGAGGGTGAGGCCGCTACAGAGAATTTATTAAACAAATGGTAATAGAATGAAGTCACAAACTTAAGCAAGAGAAATGTTTGTCAGTGACCCTGCAGACACTCTCTGCTCTTTCAAATCATAGTGTTGCTATGGCAACATAGGGGAGAAACCTCCAAAATGCATTGCCATAGCAACAGTATGACCTGGACATGGGATTAGACAGTTCATAATATATCTTGACAATGTGATTGCTGCTTCTTCTGAGCAGCTTTCCTTTACATGCCGATCCCAGCTCTCCTTTGGAGTGTTTGCTGGGCCACTAACAATCGCTAGGAGCACATTTTCTATTTGTTTATTACTTTCTCTAACTATATTACAAGAAGTTGGTGCACACTGTCTTCACTATGTTTTTAGAATTGCTGGTATGCTCAGCCATTGTTGGAGCTTCAAAACCTGTGTAATATCTGTTATACATTGCAGTGTTTCCTTTTATTGGACTTGTTCAGGGGAACAGTGCAGAGAAGGGAGGATCTGTACATACAGGATCAAACAGCCTTTTTACACAATGCAGAGGATTAACCCCTTAGGTTCCACAGTGAGTATAACAAGCATGATTTACTGCATATATAGACTGATTTTACTGTTGTTGTTTAAGACCCTTTTCACACTGGGTCACTTTGCAGGAGCTATAACGCTAAAAATAGCGCCTGCAAAGCGACCTAAAACAGCCACTGCTGTCTCACTGGAGTGGTGCGCTAGCAGGGCAGTAAAAAAAAGTCCTGCTAGCAGCATCTTTGGAGCGGTGAAGGAGCGATGTGTATACCGCTCCTCCACTGCTCCTGCCCATTGAAATCAATAGGGCACCGCGGCTATACTGCCGGCATAGCGCCTCTGCAGGGGCGCTTTGAAGTGGTTTTTGACCCTTTCTCGGCCGCTAGCGGGGGGGTAAAACTGCCCCGCTAGCAGCTAAATAGCGCCGCAAAATTGTCGATAAAGCGCCGCTTTTTAGCGGCGCTTTACCGCCGACGCCGCCCCCGCCCCGGTGTGAAAGGGGCCTTAGTAACACTTTTTTTTCATTGATTACTTTTTTACTGTTTGGAAAAGTTTTCGTTGTGCATTCTTCATCATATTTTTTCTTGTTTAGGAAGTTAGGAACACACTGGATTTCTGGGAGATCAATGGGTATTCTTCTGTACTTTTCTGCATGTATTGCCAAAAAGTGGCAGCATTTGATGGGCTCAGTGGCTGCATTTGATGGCACAGTTTCAGCATTTGATGGGCACATTGTCTGCATTTGGGCACAGTGGATGCAATTGATGGGCACAGTGGCGGCATTTGATGGGCACAGTGGCGCCATTTGATGGACACAGTGGCTGCAATTGATGGGCACAGTAGCTGTGTTTGATGGCACAGTGGCTGCCATTGATGGACACAGTGAGGCTGCAATTGATGGGTTTTATTTCTATAATTTTTCAGTTTGTTTGCGCCCCCCCAAAAAAATTTAAGCACCAGCTGCCACTGCTCATACAGGCAGGCAGTTACACACTGACAAGAAGCATCAATTAACTAATTAGAGCGATTAACAACGCCCTGGAAGTTCAATATGAACTACAAGCTGACATCCACAAAGGCTTGTAGTTCTCCCATTGACAGAACTCTCTGAATGATAGACGCGGCCAGGTGGGCGGAGCCCCGCACAGCCACATCTTTTTTAAATTGTAACAGCAGGCGCAGGGAGAAGCTGCAGCAGTAGCATGTTATATGAATACGGGTGTAACATATCACATGTTATAAAAGGTGTACTTATCCTTTACCTGGTTATCAGATGTCTTTTTTCAGTGGGAAAGTGGAGGAACGCAGTTCCGCCACCTCCAGCACTGAAAGGGGTTCTGGGGTTGGCTGGATTGTCTATTGTCGTTGGCTGCTGGGGGATCTATTGTTGCAGGGGAATCATTTGTTGCTGGGGTGGGCTATTGTTGCTGGTGGGGGATCTTATGTTTCAAGGGGTCAATTGTTGCTGGGAGGGATTTGCTGTTGAGGTAGGGGTCTATTGTTGCTGGCCACTGGAGGGTCTATTGATGCTGGCCTGCTGGGGGATCTACTGTATTGTTACTAGTGGAGGTTTATTGTTGTTGTGGGGGGGGGGGTTTATTGATGCTCAGGAGGGGTCTATTGTTGGTTGCAGATGATTGTGCTTGGAGGTGGGTAGGGGACAAGACAAGGGGTGAAGAGGAGAAGAGTACCTGCAGCTATTCTCTGAGAAAAAAAGCTCTGTGTTGAGAAGATATCAGCTCTGTGTTGAATATTTACATTGTTAGCAATAAAAACCATTATGATAGAGTCCGGAGAGCCCCTGATTCTGCCATGGACACAGAAAAACTACATACAACATGTGATCAATACCATTCAATTTATTGAACACAGAAAATGCACAGCATTTCATAAGTGTGATTTAAATTCTAACATCTGTATAATGTACTGAGGTCCTATTAGCTGCTGCTGTCTGAAGATATTACAATCTCAAGGTGTGATATTGTAGGAGTTTTAAAACGTTGACATGTTAAAGGGGTTGTAAAGGTTCGTTTTTTATTTTCTAAATAGGTTCCTTTAACCTCCCTGGCGGTATGATTCTGTCTGGAATTATGTACCAAAAGCGGTACAATTATTTTGCATGGAAATTTGGTGTTATGTATTGTAGGCCTGCGATTCTTAGTAATTACTTACTTAAACCTGACCAAACAAGAGTCTAGTAGACATCCCGGGTATGATAAAGTTTGAAACACAAAATAATAAATTATAATATAATAAATAACTATAAATAATTATAACAAATAGTAATGTAATTATAATAAAAATTATTCAATAATGTAATCAAATCAAAAACACTGAAATTTGCTCAGTTGCAGAATTGTCGCTGTCATTAGATTTTTTGTTTGATGACGAATTTCCACACAAATCGCTATCGCTCAATTCTGCGAGTGATTGTAATTTATTATCGCTGTTTTTTAGCTGGTCTAAAACCACTTTTGACATAAAGGGACACTTTTTGGTTGCTATGGACAATCTTCAGTTTCCAGGCAGAAAGAAAAGTTTTTATTATATAAAAGTGCATGCAGGACACTGGACAGACCACTAGGGACAAAGGGGGTGTGTAATTATTACATACAGTACTGTAATCTGTAAGATTACAGTATACTCTATGTATACTATGTGTTTACTTTTTTGAATTTGGCGCCGAACTCCGTCCCCGTGCGTCGCAACGTCGCAGGGAACGGACCTCGGCACTCGGCAGTGAGGATCGAGCGAGACACGGCTCGCTGACACTGCGGGAGGACATCGCAGGATCCAGGAAACAAGGTAAGTGACTTCCCCTGGATACTGCGATGCAGCCCGAGTCTGGCTCGGGGTTACCGCTCTTAGCATTGAAAACTCACCCCGAGCCAGACTCGGGATTACCGCTAAGGAGGTTAAGCTAGTGCATTGTTGGTTCATTTACCTTTTCCTTTGATTTACCTTCTAAATGTTTTTTTCTTTGTCTGAATTTCTCACTTCCTGTTTCTCCTCACTAAACTTCACACCATCATCCGAGCGGGGGTTAGTCAGCCAGAACAGCTTACTGAACAGCTTACTGAGGAGGAACAGGAAGTGAGAAATTCAGACAAAGAAAACAAAGAAAAAAAATATTTAGAAGGGAAATATAAGGAAAAGGTAAGTGAACCAACAATGCACTAGCTTAAAGGAACCTATTTAGAAAATAAAAAAACTAACCTTTACAACCCCTTTAAGCCTTAAAATGCATAAATAATATATATTTTGACAAAACATGTTTAAATGTATCCTATATTATTTTGTTTGTAGAAAAACAGTCCCTTTGAAGAGGCAAACATAATTGGAAATAACATCAGTGGAAGGATATAAATGTATGTGTCTATATAGAATATATATATATATATATATATATATATATATATATATATTGTATATACTGCTTTTTTTTTCAGCTGCATCACAGCCACCTCCAGCACTGCACCCTTGCTTGCTGCTCAATACTGATAATTTTAAACACAGAAGCCCAGCTTCTGTGTTTGCAAGTAAAGCCTCGTACACACGACCGGTTTTCCTGGCAGGAAAACTGCCAGGAGAGCTTTTGGCCGGGAATCCCGGACGTGTGTATGCTCCCTAGCAGTTTTCCCAACAGGAAAACTGCCTGGGAAAAATAGAGAACCTGCTCTCTATTTTTCCGTCGGGATTCCCGGCAGAGTGTTTCCTGCCGAGAAAACCGGTCGTCTGTATGCTTACCTGTCAGAGGTAAACCCACGCATGCTCGATAAGACTTTGACGCATGTGGGGTGTAGCAAGATGGCGGGGACGGCATTGAATGTGACGAGCGCCGACTCGTCGTAGTCGATGACGTCACCGCGTTCTTGCCATTCAAAAGAACGGCAGTTCTTTTGAGTGGCCGTCTGTACACAGGGCTTGGCAAGGCAAGCTTGCCAGGAATCCCGTCAGGAAAACTGACGGTTTTCAAATAGACGGGATTCCCGCCCGTGTGTACAGGGCTTGACAATGCAGTGCAATCCTGACCCCTAAACTCTGTGCCTAGCCAATCCTGAACCTTGAACTATGTGCAAAGTGCAATTCTGAACCCTGAGCAATCTGTATTGCCAAATCCTGAAAGCTGCACCCTGTGCGCAATGCTCTCCCTCTTGAACCCTGCACCCTATGCGTATTGCACTCCACCACCTCATTACCGAGCCTATTTCTGAGATTTGGTGTTTACATGTTAAAAACAGTTGTTTTTTTTGCTAGAAAATTGCTTAGAACCCCCAAACATTATATATATATTTTTTTTTTCTAACACCCTAGAGAATAAATTGGCGGTTGTTGCAATACTTTCTGTCACACCGTATTTGCGCAGCGGTCTTACAATCGCACTTTTTTGGAAAAAAATACACTTTTTTGAATTTAAAAATAAGACAACAGTAAAGTTAGCCCAATTTTTTTTATATTGTGAAAGATAGTGTTACGCCGAGTAAATTGATACCCAACATGTCACGTTTTAAAATTGCGCCCGCTCGTGGAATGGCAACAAACTTTTACCCTTTAAAATCTCCATAGGCGACATTTAAAAAATTCTACAGGTTGCATGTTTTGAGTTAGAGGAGGTCTAGGGCTAGAATTATTGCTCTCGCTCTACCGATCGCGGCGATACCTCAATGTGTGGTTTGAACATCGTTTTTATATGCGGGCGCTACTCACATATGCGTTCGCTTCTGCACTCAAGCTTGGCGAGACGGGGCGCGTTAAAAATTTTTTATTTTTTTTTATTATTTATTTTACCTTTTTCATTTTAATTTTTTCACTGTTCTTTAAAAAAAAATTGTGTTACTTTTATTCCTATTACAAGGAATGTAAACATCCCTTGTAATATAAAAAAGCATGACAGGTCCTCTTAAATATGAGATCTGGGGTCCAAAAGACCTCAGATCTCATATTTACACTAAAATGCAATAAAAAAAATAAAAAACTGTCATTTGAAAAAAATAAATAATAAAATGTCCCTTTAAGAGCTATGGGCGGCAGTGAAGTTTTGACGTCGCTTCCGCCCTGCAATGACTTGGAGACGGGCAGGGGCCATCTTCCCCTCACTCGTCTCCATGTGAGGCTAGGGACAGGTCCGGATCGCCGACGGCCACGGTAAGCGGCGGAGGGCACCGGAGCGCGGCGGGAGGGGGGCCTCTCCCGCTGCAGATAAAAGTGATCTTACGGCGAATCCGCCGCAGAGACCACTTTTATCTGAAAGAAAACCGCCAGCTCTTGAAGAGGATACAGAGGTTATGGTAGCTAGCTGCTACCATAATAACAGTATTCGTCTTCAAAGACAGGACGTTTATAGTCGTCCGGCGGGAAGGAAGTGGTTAATGCAATCACTCCTGAGTGGGGGGATTGGATAGGGAGAGTGAGTTCCTGCGCCTATTCTCTGACAACAAAAGCTGTGTGTATATAGATAGATAGATAGATATTGCGTGTGTGTATGTGTGTATGTATGTGTACAGGTCCTTCTCAAAAAATTAGCATATTGTGATAAAGTTCATTATTTTCTGTAATGTACTGATAAACATTAGACTTTCATATATTTTAGATTCATTACACACAACTGAAGTAGTTCAAGCCTTTTCTTGTTTTAATATTGATGATTTTGGCATACAGCTCATGAAAACCCAAAAATCCTATCTCAAAAAATTAGCATATCATGAAAAGGTTCTCTAAACGAGCTATTAACCTAATCATCTGAATCAACTAATTAACTCTAAACACCTGCAAAAGATTCCTGAGGCTTTTAAAAACTCCCAGCCTGGTTCATTACTCAAAACCGCAATCATGGGTAAGACTGCCGACCTGACTGCTGTCCAGAAGGCCATCATTGACACCCTCAAGCAAGAGGGTAAGACACAGAAAGAAATTTCTGAACGAATAGGCTGTTCCCAGAGTGCTGTATCAAGGCACCTCAGTGGGAAGTCTGTGGGAAGGAAAAAGTGTGGCAGAAAACGCTGCACAACGAGAAGAGGTGACCGGACCCTGAAGAAGATTGTGGAGAAGGACCGATTCCAGACCTTGGAGGACCTGCGGAAGCAGTGGACTGAGTCTGGAGTAGAAACATCCAGAGCCACCGTGAACAGGTGTGTGCAGGAAATGGGCTACAGGTGCCGCATTCCCCAGGTCAAGCCACTTTTGAATCAGAAACAGCGGCAGAAGCGCCTGACCTGGGCTACAGAGAAGCAGCACTGGACTGTTGCTCAGTGGTCCAAAGTACATTCGGAAATCAAGGTGCCAGAGTCTGGAGGAAGACTGGGGAGAGGGAAATGCCAAAATGCCTGAAGTCCAGTGTCAAGTACCCACAGTCAGTGATGGTCTGGGGTGCCATGTCAGCTGCTGGTGTTGGTCCACTGTGTTTTATCAAGGGCAGGGTCAATGCAGCTAGCTATCAGGAGATTTTGGAGCACTTCATGCTTCCATCTGCTGAAAAGCTTTATGGAGATGAAGATTTCATTTTTCAGCACGACCTGGCACCTGCTCACAGTGCCAAAACCACTGGTAAATGGTTTACTGACCATGGTATTACTGTGCTCAATTGGCCTGCCAACTCTCCTGACCTGAACCCCATAGAGAATCTGTGGGATATTGGGAAGAGAAAGTTGAGAGACGCAAGACACAACACTCTGGATGAGCTTAAGGCCGCTATCGAAGCATCCTGGGCCTCCATAACACCTCAGCAGTGCCACAGGCTGGTTGCCTCCATGCCGCGCCGCATTGAAGCAGTCATTTCTGCAAAAGGATTCCCGACCAAGTATTGAGTGCATAACTGAACATAATTATTTAAAGGTTGACTTTTTTTGTATTAAAAACACTTTTCTTTTATTGGTCGGATGAAATATGCTAATTTTTTGAGATAGGATTTTTGGGTTTTCATGAGCTGTATGCCAAAATCATCAATATTAAAACAAGAAAAGGCTTGAACTACTTCAGTTGTGTGTAATGAATCTAAAATATATGAAAGTCTAATGTTTATCAGTACATTACAGAAAATAATGAACTTTATCACAATATGCTAATTTTTTGAGAAGGACCTGTATATATATATAATATATATATATATACACACACTATATTACCAAAAGTATTGTGACACTTGCCTTTACACGCACATAAGCTTTAATGACATCCCAGTCTTAGTCCATAGTTTATAATTGAGTTGGCCCACCCTTTGCAGCTATAACAGCTTCAACTCTTCTGGGTAGGCTGTCCACAAGGTTTAGGAGTGTGTCTATGGGAATGTTTGGCCATTCTTCCAGAAACGCATTTGTGAGGTCAGGCACTGATGTGAATGAGAAGGCCTGGCTTGCATTCTCTACTCTAATTCATCCCAAAGGTGTTTTATTGGGTTGTTGAGGTCAGAACTCTGTGCAGGCCAGTCAAGTTCCTCCACCCCAAACTCGCTCAAACTCGACACTTGGTAAGTACGGACATCCGGGCCTGAACTATTTCAACCATTTCTAGATCCCTTTGCACTGTCAGTGTAGGGGATTTGCCTGAAATGTGACCTTCTGCCACTAAGCTTTGTTACACTTTGGTGGTGTACTATATTAGCTGCAAAGCGTTTTCCAGTCTCAGATGTGACCCAGTCTCTAAGAACAGTGAGAAATGTCTGTCAGATTGAAGTACTGGGTAGCTACCTCACAGTTGGCATAGTTAAGCACTGTTTACATTTTTCTGTCATCACCATACTTACATTCTTTTCTCCTGCCTTTCAGCCTAGGTGAAGCACCTTCCTATTGCAGCTCATGATTATCTGATACCTTGTGGATCATCTGGTCTCATTTAACTGCTTATATACAGTGATTTTGTCACCTCCTCCTGCCTGTGACTCTCATCGGCACAAGCTGCTTAGGTTTGTAAGTATGCAAGGCCTTGTTTCATTTGGGCCTAGTTTTTCTACATTACATGGTGTAACATGTCTTTCCAAAGATTCACAAAGAATAGTCTGCCACAGTAGACCTCAGCCTATACTACTCTATTGATGTGTAGCGCCCCCCCCCCAAATATTTGGGGCGCTATGCTTAAATTTAAGGGTAGTCTGAGCCAGTAGTTGGGCTCAGACCAATTGATTGTTCTAAAATTGCTTCTGCTCTGGGTGTGATACTGCCTGGCAGTAGTAGTGTTCCCTGTTCGCCTGTAGGTGGCACTGTCACCACCGGCATAGGTTGAACTACAGGGGGTATCACAACACCTTGGGTGTCCTTTCTCGCCAGCCATGCAGTGGGCATGGTCCACCCACTGTGCATGCTGGGGGAGGGTACACAAGGGGCAGACGCCATTGATTGGGGTCCGTTCTGGGGTTCCGTCCTGGGAGCCCACCCGTTGATGTGCGCGCCTTATGGCCCGCATGGCATGGGGTGCATGTGTGTTCTGGCCCCGGGCACCTTCAGCCCGAGGCTACATCGCTACCTGTTAGGCCCAGCTCTGCTGGCTGAGGCCTACACTTCAAGAAAGGATCCCAGGCTACCCACCTGCGGGAAGCCCACTCTTAGGAAAGGAGGCCAGGGGAGGATCTGCCCCAGAGGAGACTAGCGACGGTACTGCTGTCTCGGGAGGAGGCCTGGAGACTCACCTAAGGAGGGATCCATTACTACAAGCCCTGCAATACGTCAATCTGGCCTAAAGGTTCTCTATTATTGCTTGGCGGGGAGGTTCGGGACTTTGATAATCCTGTGGCAGAGGATTCCTGATCGCATCTTTACGTTTTTCAGCTAAAATTGATCCGTGCATCATCCCGGCTGCTAGAACCAGTGAGAGGGACTATCCGGGTGAGCAATATCCACTCAGGCTTGAGTGGCGACGTTGTGCTTTTGGTGTTGCATGCCTGAACCTTCCCCTGTTCTTCTTTTGGTAATACTTTCCTCTCAAGTTCCCTCAGCAAAGTAAATAAAGCCTTATTGTTGGGTTTTACATCTGTGCGGACATTGGCCTTTCTAAAGACTTTTCTATACCCTCACAATGGAAGCCTTGGAGGTAGTTTGCAGACCCAACAAAACCAGCCGGTCCCTTAAATGGGGGTAAGTGCTACAGATGTTAGGGGTGATTTCTCGATTTTACCAGAAGGGACTGATGCCTGCAACATAGATCCAAGGACCCTTATTACTATAGGGTTGTCCTCTCTAGAGTCTTACACAGCTCCACAGCACAGAGATCTCAAACACTACCACAGCCTTTAATCCTTTCACTGTCACCAACCCAAGGCTCACATCAGCAAAAGCAGGGGAATTTACATACACTTGTTAAGCAGCCAGCTTTCTGGTGGAAATTATTCAGGTGGCTGTAAAGTCACACAATCACTTCTACAAGCACTGGAAAGTATCGCCACAACGTGCAACCTCCCCTACCCCCTGTCTTCCTGCCATGTATACTGGACTTTGCTGTCTCATTTGGAGGCCCAGGACTGGCATGGTGGTTGTCACAGGGTGGAGCAGAGAGAGCTCAGTAAACATCCATTTGCCGCTCTTCTCTTTCCTCTAGTGAATGAACCTGGAAGTGGTGTGTATTATATCACTTCCTGTTTCACAGCTGTCATTCCTTAACAGCACTGGCTCAGGATAAAACTGATCAGCTTCATTGGAGTCCATGGGTTAACTAGCAACATTTTGATCTATCTGTGGGCAGCTCTAGCATGCCTGAGGCCCCTATTACCATCTCTGAGCCTTTACAGCTGTAGCGGGTGGGTAAATTTAAGGGGAAGCATCTGAGTGGTAGCTAGGCTCAGATGTACCAATTGTTAGGTCTCATTGACCATTTCTGTCCCTGGGAGATAGTACTGGTGGTAAAGTTCACTGGGGCCTATAGGTGGCACTGTTGCCGTGGGTCCCGGGTTGAACTGCAGTACGAGGTTGTGTCCTTTTTGTCCCCTTTCGGCAGCGGTGCGGTGGGGCGAGGAACCTGCTGTGCCTGTCGGGAGAGGATATAAAAAGGGGCGGCCATCTTCCAGTGGGGTCGTCGTTCCGTGCTCAGGCACCTTAAGCCTGGGTGCGGGTGTGTCGCCTCCGGGTGCCCTAGGCCCAGAGATGGAGCTACTGTTCCATCTCAGACACCTTCAGTCTGGGGTGAGGTACTTCGAGAGAGGCCCGGGGCCTAGTACCTTCAACTGGGTCCCATAAGGAATCGAGGGCTGCTAGGGTGCCCCCTGGAAGTGGGTGCCCGAATCTAGGACGAGGAGGCCAGGGAGGTGACCCTTCCTGAAGACCCGGCGCGGCATCGCTGGTGACGGTGGGGCCTCTGGTAACTCTCCGGATGGATGTCCTTTCCCTGACAGGGGTCAATACTTTTAGAAGGTAATCCACGTTCTCATGGTCTGTGGCAGAGACCCATCGTGAATTTGGTCGGTGGCAAAGACCCAACAACCGGGCCTGTGGCAGAGGCCCTATTCACCTGGTCTGTGGCAGAGACCCCTCATGGTCGGTGGCAGCGACCGTGCGCCAAGCCTGTTAGTGCTATTCAGAACAGGAGAAACCCAAATTTAAAGTTTGTGCCTGGATCTCCTCCCACCTTATCTGACCCGTGTTTGTCTCAACCCGTCTGCTCTAAAAGAGACTGTTTATTGTGCAAGAAGGAATAAACAAGTGTTGGACCTTTCAGTTGGTGTGGACAGTTGCTTACTGGGGAAAGTTAAAGACTTGTGCTGATTACTGCAGAAACAAGGTCAGCACTGTAGGCCTTTTTACACCAGTCGCAAGCAGGCCCGAGAAACTAACACCGCTCAACCTCCCTATTCAGGAGGGTACGGGCTTGTGGTGCGGTGTGCCTCATTCTTTTCCTGCGGAGGAGCCAAGCAGAAGAAAAGCAGGTAAAGCCTTCTCCTATAAAGTGTCCATATTTCAGCAAGTCCCATATGACACAACCTTACAAGTAGTTTTTGATTATATGATCCTGCTGTTCCAGGGGACTGGGTCTTTTGGAGCTATGGCTACAAAGACCTTCCTATTAAATTCTGTTTGTAAAACCTTCCTATGTAAGAACTGAATATATCCTTTGGATCCATTGCTGCCTCTTGGCAATGTAAAAGTGCTTTTGTATCTTTGAAAGAGAATTTGTTGATAAGTAGTCTATGTCCACTGTGGACACTCCAATCATCTGCCTTATGAAAAGATGGCCAAACAGGTTGCCGATGTTTTACCTTTAAGAATTTCACTATCAGTTGTATTCCATTCTAATATCTCAGATATCTTGGGTTATCTGAGCTAGCTGTCTGACCCTTATTGGAAGTGACTCAGATTTGTCTAGATGGGGTAGAACAACTGCATTCTTCAATCATTTCTACATTAGCACATCATAGACATTTATAGTCTACGTCCCACTCTAATGACAGTTCCTGAGGCCACAATTCCTCTATATCATCTGCTCAGCCCTCTACGTGAAGGTATACCCTGACTATTCCATGTGGAAGGATGCCTGTTGACCTGCTGGATAACATATTATCTTGAAGCTTAGCAGTTTTTTGTTGTTCAGGTTTTCCCTTGTAGCTCCTCTCTAATGTTTTAGATCAAGCATCTTTATTTTACTTCCTCTTGCATTACTGCACCCTATTGTGCCTTTTTTTTTTCTAAATTAAGTTCCCTGCACCCTGCATTCTCAGGTTCCTACATTGGTAATAATCTACCTGGGTCTGCATCCCATTTAATCCCCAAAGTTCCCATGAGGGGGCCCCCTTTTCATCCTTGCAAGAAAGCATCTATCAATAATCATTTCTGGACCTCCCTATGAGGGTCAACAGACAGAACACTATTTATCCAATTGTATACTTTTCCAATGTGTGATATTGTAAGTCCAGGGGCCTTTATGTAACCTGGTTCCTGGAAGATCGTTTATCTTCTTGTTATTATCGCACTTATTTAACCTAATGCTTGTAGGCAGATTCCTAACCCTAGCTCCCCGATGATGGACTTTGCCCCTATATCCCACCTGTTCAGTATTTTTACTGGCAGCTAGGAAAAACCGGGCACTTGTCTCCTGCCAGTAAATGCCAACGACAGGAAAAGTTGCCAATTAAAAATATGTCTGTGACGCTTGGCTCGGAACTGTGCATGCACAGTTCTGGCTTGGAGTCTGCCAAAACCATCTGAGTGCCTGCTACAGTATGTTCGGGCGGGTCTGGCAGAGGCGGTGCCTGAGCGTGTGTCGTGTGATGTCATGGTGCACGGAAGCCGAGCAGAGCCTCGCGTGCAGGTCTGCGGGATGGGAGCAAGGCAAGTCAGGAGCGAGACTGTCAGTGCTGTTTGGACTGGAGTGGACTGAAGGGACCACCTGGCATGGAGAGAGACTGCCACTGTGACTCTGGAGGGGAAGTGTCATGTCGTGGTTTTTGCTGCTGCACGCTGCTGTCAGTGTCACTGTGAGAGTCAATTTCATGCGTGTGCCTGCCCATTCTAATTTCTTTCCCTCCAGAGTCGTGTCCCTGAGCTACTTACTATATTATATTATTTTTTCCTTAAAAACAGCCTCAAATCACATTGCTAATTGCACATTGTTCTTATGTGTAGCGTAAATACTGAAATTTGCACTTAAAACTATGATTTTGTAACTTTTGATAATGTCAGTAAAAACGTGCCCGTGCCAGTAAATTTTGGGTGTCAGTAAATTTCAATCTGGTAGGTTGGTAACACTGCATACAGAAAAGCATGAGGTGGTTAGGCTCCATGCACACTGGAGCTGATAAACTGCAGTTTACTGGAGTTTGGGCGTTTTTTTTAAAAGCCCATAAACTCCACTCTATGTTAGCCTATGTGTCCATGCACACATAGACGTTTTTCATCTTTAATGAGCAGTGGAGTTTATGGGCTTTTTTCTGAATGCCCGAAAATCGCGTTCAAAGTGCTGTTTTTTGGCCTTAAAAAACGCAAAACGGCGAAAAATGTTTTTTAGCGTTTTTGATCCATTGAAAAAAAAATGCTGAAAAACGCTAATAAACGCTAATAAACGGTATTGCAAAAACATTAAAAAACGTTGAAAGACTTCCTGCAAAACTACTGGCGTTTTTTATAACATTATTTTAGCGTGAAGGGTGCATGGAGCCCTAAGGTTAAGGCCTCATGCACACTGGACGTTAAAATAACGTTATAAAAAACACCAGTAGCTTTGAAGTGAGTCTTTCAACGTTTTCTCAACTTTTTGATATTATTTTTATTTTTTTTCAATGGACCAAAAACGTTAAAAAACGCTGGTGAGCGACGTTTTTGAGCGTTTATCAACGTTTATCAGCGTTAGAGCGTTTTTACAGCTGAAAAACTTCTCTCAGAACCCACTAGTTTTGGGGTTTTTTTACTGCTCAAAAAGGCCACTGCCCAAAACTGCTGATAACAGCCTATGTGTGCATGGACACATAGGGTAACATGATGGAGAGTTTAATGACTGTGTAGAAAAAAAGGTCTACTGCGAAAAACGTCCAGTGTGCATGTATCACCTGGTCTTCAGTTAACACATTTACTAAGTTCTACTGGATTGATTTTCAGGCTTCTGCTGATGCCAATTTTGGTCTCAGGGTGTTGCAGATTGTATAAGGTCAATCTTGGCCTTTGTTTTGAAGGTCTGTTGCCATGTTACCCTCCCCTCATTTACTACTTTGGGATGTCCCATCCTTTATGATCTGAAGACCTGTGTCCAGGACTGTACGATAAAGAAAACTGATTTTTTTTACGAATCAGTAAAATCCTCTTCTTGGCGTACAGTGCAGGATACAGGACCCTCCTCTCTGTGACTTTGGCCCTAGCATTACTTGCTACAAAACTGAGGCTTGCATGGTTGAAGGGGTTATATGAGGGAGTGTTAAAACTCTCATTTACTTTGCCAGTGTCCAGCATATAAACCATCCATATGATTTAAAGACCTGTTTCTTGTACTGTATTCCCAGTCAATAATTTTACAGGTGCATAAACATTTAAAGTTTTATCTCATATGATGTTTACTTATTGGGAGGTTGAGATATTCAGTGTTGATATCATGGTGGTTGAACTAGAAAAGCCAAGGCAGTGACCCCTTAGCTGTCATCATACATGTTATTATTACTGAAACAACAAGTGCAAGTGCCATGGGTGTTGTTGTCATCAGCCATGCAATTGTCAGGGTCCACTCTTTAGTGCTTCTGAGTACCCCACTGTGCATACACTAGCAGTGTCAGTCAGTTCTAACCCCTTGCTAACTATACTATGAAGCCCTCCAAATTTCCACTCGCCTGCTCGCATTTGGCGAGTGAAAATAAAGGTAGGGCGAGTAAAGCAGGCAGAAGCAGCCTGGATCCTGCTATGAAGAGGCGCCTGGTACATGCTGAGGGGATATCTCCCAACCGTCTCGGCTTGCTGGCAATCTTTGCTCTCCCCCTCTTCAATACAGACACTGATGGCACAATTTTCAGGCCAGCACCGCCCTCCGCCTCCCACTCCTGCTCCCGCTTTCTGCCACTCAGCGGCTCCACTGGTAAGAATTCCTGCAGCCCCTGCATGTTCTAGTATGGAGAGGCAGTTTTTTTGTGCGAGCGCCAGGCACCCAGGACATATGCCCCAGATTTGCTGGTGGGTGCCCCGCATCCCGGCACCGCAACCGCCCGCATTTCTTTTGTTCCAGTCCGAGGCGCCTTCTTTCCCCATCTGTCAGGACTGAAGCATAGAGCCGAGTGAAGTTCTGATAAACTCCTCCTCGGCTCTGTGCTACAGTCCCGACAGTCAGAGCTGTCAGCGGTACTGTGCCTAAGAAAAACAAAAAGCACAGAAATACCAGCACGGTGGCAGCTGCATTCTATATTTCTAAGAAGTGAGAGAGCTGGGGAGCAGTATTGGTGAGCGAGCTGGGGGGGTATTAGTGAGAGATCTGAGGGGTGGCATTAGTGAGAGAGCTGGGGGTAGCATAGTGAGAGAGCTGGGGGGCATTAGTGAGAGAGCTGGGGGGCATTAGTGAGAGAGCTAAGGAGTAGCATTGGTGAGAGAGTTTGGGGGGGCATTAGTGAAAAAGCTGGGGGTAGCAATGGTGGGAGAGCTAGGGGTAGCATTGTTAAGAGAGCTGGGGGGTAGCATTTGTGAGAGAACTGGGGGCATTAGTGAGAGCTGGGGGGAGCATTGGTGAGAGAGCTTGGGGTAGCTTTAGTGAAAGAGCCAGGGGGTAGCATTGGTGAGAGAGCTAGGGGGTAACATTAGTGAGAGAGCTGGGGGGTAGCATTTGTGAGAGAGCTGGAGGGGTAGCATTAGTGAGAGAGCTGGAGGGGTAGCATTAGTGAGAGAGCTGGAGGGGTAGCATTAGTGAGAGAGCTGGGGTGTTAGCTTTAGTGAGAGATCTGGGGAGTAGCATTGGTGAGAGAGCTGGGGAGTAGCATTGGTGAGAGAGCTGGGGGCATTAGTGAAAGAGCTGGGGGTAGCAATGGTGAGAGAGCTGGGGCTAGCAATGGTGAGAGAGCTGGGGGGGTAGCATTGGTAAGAGAGCTGGGGGGGTAGCATTGGTGAGAGAGCTGGGGGGTAGCATTGGTGAGAGCTGGGGTGGGGCATTAGTGAGAGAGCTGGGGGCCATTAGTGATAGCTGGGGGGATAGCATTGGGGCAGCATTGGTGAGAGAACTGGGGGGGCATTGGTGAGAGAACTGGGGGCATTGGTGAGAGAGCTGGGGGGCATTTGTGAGACCTGGGGGGGCTTTTTTGAGAGAGCTGGGAGGCATTTGTGAGAGAGTCGGGGGGAGGGACTTTTTTGAGAGGTGAGAGAGCATTTGTGAGAGCTGGGGGCATTTGTGAGAAATTAAAGAGGTGGGGGCATTTTTGGGAGTGGAGAGAGCTGGGGGGGCATTTGTGAGAGCTGGGGGGGGGAGCATTTATGAGAGGTAAGAGAGATGGGGGGTATTTGAGAGATTTGGGGCATTTTTGAGAGAACTGGGGGGACATTTGTGAGCGGTGAGAGAGCTGGGGTCATTTGTGAGAGATGAGAGAGCTGGGGGGGGGGGGGTGGCAATCAAGGCATACCCATGTATGATATGTGCATGCCCCTGTATGATCTGGAAAAAAAAAGATAATTTACAAGGGTGTTTAGGGGCGGGATTAGGGGTGGGGCAACTGGTGGTGAGTAACTCCTAAGGCCTGGCGAGTAGCTCAGGACTTGAAATTTTGAGCCCTTCTATACTATCTGCTATGCGGAATTCAGACTCACTTTTGGTAGACAAGAACTACAAGCAGAAACAACACCAGTGTGGTGGAGGATGTCAGGCTGATATTGTTAACAATAAACACTCCTCCATGATTCAACTGTAAAAAAAAAACACTCCTCCATGATAAAAGTTTTCACCTATCAAGTGGCTGTAAACCTCAGTCATGGAATCTGAGCAAAACACATATATATGTACTGTTTGTTTATCTTTCTCTAAAGCTCTAAGTGTTGTTTCTCTCTGGTGCTTTGTTCCTCTGTTATCAGCATGAGTCACTTCTGAAAAGTTTTCCTGACACATTAGATAAAATTTGTGTTGGGGAGGAGCTTAGCACAGAGATTGTCTATACATAAAACCATTTATTTTTACTTTTTTGCTGTGTGAAAGGGGTGTATGCCTTTCCTCCAATCAGCTCTCACACACTGTAACTACAGCCTCTCCGCCCCCTCCTCTGTGCTCCTGACAGATGAAGAAAGATTTTAACCCTTTTCTGCCCTGTATTTTTGTGCGCCATAGATGCTACAATATAATGTTTACATAAAGTATTAAGCAGTGTGGTCAGGCTTAGTGTCTACTATTCTGGAGCTGGTGGGAAGAGAGAGCTTTTAGCATACAAATATGAATAATGAGATGTGACACTAGGAATGGCATATTGTTAGAAACAATGAAAAGCAAATATGTTCCCAAGGGAAGAATTGTTAAGCTAGTGGGCAGTTTACTATGGAGGTTGATGGAATGCGCTGACACTAAATATGTTCTGCGTGATGTTAGCAGTACAATCCGCTGACATTTGAGCAATTGTCACTTTCCTAAACAGCCCAAAGTAGCATTAAATCTGAATGAAGGTTACAGTGTGTATACATAAATCAGTAAGAAAATAAAAAAATATAACATTTGTCTTCAAGGAAAAGAGATAATGGCTTTTATTTCTAGTATGTATTAATCAATATAAAGATAATCTAAAGTGTTTTTTTTATGTATACAGTGGGGTTGATTTACTAAAACTGGAAAGTGCAAAATCTGGTGCAGCTCTGCATAGAAACCAATCAACGCCCAGGTTTTTTTTGTCAAAACTTAAAGTGGTTGTAAACCCTTTTATCTTTTTTTTTACTAACCTGTAAGACAAAGCTATAATGAGCTAGTATGACTAGCATACTAGCTCATTATGTACCACTTACCTTCGATCGGGGCCCCTGAAGTCGTCCGTGTCCCTCCTCTAGCCGCATCCATCGCTGCGGCGATAGCCGGAATGTTACTTCCGGGTATCGCCGCTGCAGCCAATCACAGCGCCGCTCCGGCGCTGTGATTGGCCGGAGCGGCGAAGACGTGACTCCGTGCATGTGCGTGTGAGCTGTCGAATTTGGCTATGTCGTCGAATGTTGCGACCTAGCCGAATTTGTGAATGGGGTGACGTCAGCGTCGCCACATTTACATACAAATATCTCCTTAACCGTGTAGGTTAAGGAGATATTTCATGCACCTACAGGTAAGCCTTAATCTAGGCTTACCTGTAGGTCTTTGTTTAAAAAGTGGGTTTACAACCACTTAAAAGGGGTTGTAAAGTCAGAAGGGTTTTTTATCTTAATGCATTAACATAAAAAGCCTTATGTGTGCAGCAGCTCCCCTCGGCCCCCCTAATACTTACTTACTTACCTTATCCCTCCTGAATGGCTGAGACACAGCAGCAGCACTATTGGCTCCCGCTGCTGTCAATCAAAATCAGTTAGCCAATCAGGAGAGAGAAGGGGCGTGCCGAACTGCAGCTCCGTGTCTGAATGGACCCCATACCAAGTTGCTTGCTTTTGGGGCACTCAACAGGAGGGGGGGCCAGGGACCCGAGAAGAGGTGGTTTGGGGCTGCTCTGTGCAAATCCACTGCAACAGAGCAGGTAAGTATAACATGCTTGTTGAACAAGCTGAAGTTAGAATCTGATTTGCTACTATGCACGTCTACACCAGATTCTGCACTCTCCAGTTTTAGTAAATCAACCCCAAAGTGTCTTTTTTTTAGTCAGGACTAAAAATGTATTTTTGAAAGGTATTTCTCTTAGCTAGATATGAAATATTTCATAGGCATATTGAATATTTTTTTGTTTTTTTTAATCCAACTAGTGTTTAAATGTTTTTTTCGCACTCCTTTACTACTAATAAACTAAAATAACCCATATCAAATTCAGAGCAGTGGTCCTACCTCCTTTCCCCTTCCTTCAGATTGCTCTGTACAATCTTTCATTTAAAGACAGATTTACTAAGGACGAGATGTGAGAATGTTCACACCATAAATTGTGCACTTAAGTTATTCAGTCGTGCAGATGAAATAAGCAACCAGTATTTTGATTTTCACACGATTGGCTAATTGATGTTAATATTCACACAATTTATTAACATTCTCCACTCCTTTAGTGAATCGGCATCAATGAATGAAAGAGCAAAGCTTCTGCTGTGCTGTCTCTTAAAAAAAAAGAATGTGGTCTGGCTGTCTTTTTTTCATATTTTCATATTTAAACTCGTAAAAATTATATGAAAATTCCCAGAACATTTAAATGTTGTTCAAAACTTTTGGTACGCTTTTAACATTTGATTTTGGAATGAATGGACTTTACCGAACAAAAACCCACATACACTGTTAAAAAGTTGTTTGTTTAAAAAAAATTCCATCCTGCTTGTTCAAATTTTTTCGTCACTGCGGATGAAAACAAACATTGATTTGACCCACTAATGATGAGAAGGACAATCTTTCTTAGAACATTTGTTTCCCAGGAATTTTTATTCAAAACTCTACCCATCTATTGCCAACTTTATGCTCCCCTCTTTCCAGCTTTATTTCCCTATTAAAGGATATATAACAGGCCCGTAGACTATTACTACTCCAATGGACCTTGCAGAATTCCCCTACATTACAGATGTGGCTGGAACTTATTGGTATGATGCAGTGGCAGCTGGTGCTCCATTTTTTGGGGGGGTGGCAAACAAACCCCGCCCCCTGCCAGATCCACACTCACCCTATCCAGGTCGCAGGTTTCTCTGATTCTCCTCCTGGCCAATCAGTTCTTAAGACCCGCTTCCTGTCCTGATTGGCTGGGAGGAGAACCTGGAAGACGATAGTGAACATTGATTCTCTAATGTCACAAGTGGGTTGGCTCGGGATGCAGTGCTCTGCGACCCGAGATCAACCTTTTTGAAGCCAATTGGAGCCTCAGGCTCTAATCATGTGCTTCAAAAAAAAAAACCTTGTAGAAATCTATGTGTCTGGAGCCCCGCATGGCGATTAAGAGCCGGCGCATGGAGACTAGGGGAGCGGCGCCCCTGCGCCCCTTATGGACCGGCCACCGCTGTTACGCTATGAGGAATTCATATATTAACATAGGAGTAACCCACATAAATATGAGAAATTATGGGGAGGATGGCTGGCTACTCCAGGCCTGGCTTCGGTTGATCTGGTAATGGATAGAATATTAATTTGATATTGATTATCCCACAAATAGAGCTTTCTTTTGGTGGTCTTTTATCACCACTGGGTTTTCTTATTTTTTGTTAAATAAATTAAAAAAGACCAATACCTTTAAAAAAATATATATATATATATATATATATATATATATATATATATATATATATTAGGGATGAGCGGAACACCCCCCGGTTCAGTTCGCACCAGAACCTGCGAATGGACCAAAAGTTTGCGCGAACTTTAGAACCCTATTAATACAAAGGACTCGAACGTTCAAAATCAAAAGTGCTAATTATAAAGGCTAATATGCAAGTTATTGTCCTAAAAAGGGTTTGGGGACCCGGGTCCTGCCCCAGGGGACATGTATCAATGCAAAAAAACGTTTTAAAAACTGCAGTTTTTTCGGGAGCAGTGATTTTAATGATGCTTAAAGTGAAAAAAAAAAAGAGTGAAATATTCCTTTAAATATCGTACCTGGGGGTGTCTAAAGTATGCCTGTAAAGTGGCACGTGTTTACCGTGTTTAGAACTGTCCCTGCACAAAATTACATTTCTAAAGGAAAAAAAAGTCATTTAAAACTGCTTGCGGCTTTAATGTAATGTCTGGTCCCGGCAATATGGATGAAAATCATTGAGAAAAATGGCATAGCTATCCCCCCCCCCCCCCCCCCTCAGCCTATTACCAGTCCCTTTGGGTCTTGTATGGATATTAAGGGGAATCCCGCACCCAAATTAAAAAAAGGAAAGGCGTGAACAGCAGTATACAGGCAGTGAAAACAAGACAGGGACTGTAGGTTTGTTGTTACGTAGAATCTGTTTGTAATTTTGAACTGGTACATTTTTAAAGTGTAGCTCCAGCCAAAAAAATCAGTTTTAAGCTTTTTGGAAAACATAGAGAAGGGTTATCACCCCTGTAACATTTGTTTTGCTGTCTGTGCACCTGTTCAGAAGATTTCACCTCACTTTCCGTCCCAATGACAAATGTTTTTTGAAAATGTGGTTTTTTTTTATTGAAACAAGGATTGGTGATACACCATCAGTGGAGAGGAGACACCTTTTTCCCATATTAACTCTTACAGGAGAGAATTTCCCTTCCTAGGGGTAGATTTCCTCTCAATTCCTGTTTTATCCTTCCGTTTGCAAGTAGGAGTCGCTTGTAAGTTGGATGTTTGAAAGTAGGGGCCTGCCGTATATACTCTGCAGAAATTTGTCCCTTAGGTGTTGGTGTTGCCACAACACTGTGAGCCCTCACAGTTACTCTTGGTGGGTGCTGGAACGCCCTGCTGTGAACTATTATATCAAGAATTGTAATTACATGCCATTGTTGAACAGTGGTAGGAAAAATTGGGCCTTTGGTGGTGGTGCTGGTGCCACAACACTGTAAGTCCTCACAGTTACTCTTGGTGGGCGCAGGAATGGGCCCAGCTGTGAAATATTAGATCAAGAATTGTAATTACATGCCCCTGTTGAACAGGTGCATAAAAATTGGGCCATAGGCACTGGTGCCACAACACTGCAACCCCTCACAGATACTGTACTTGGAGCGTAGCAATGAGCCCTGCTGCAAAGTATTGCATCAAAATTTTTAATTACACGCCCCTGTTAAACGGGGTATAAAAATTGGGCCTTAGGCACTGGTGCCACAAACACTGCAACCCCTCACAGATACTGTACTTGGAGCACAGCAATGAGCCCTGCTGCAAAGTATTGCATCAAAAATTGTAATTACACGCCCCTGTTAAACAGGGGCTGAAAAATTGGGCCTTAGCCACTGGTGCTGGTGCCACAACACTGCAACCCCTCACAGATACTGTAGTTGGAGCGCAGCAATGAGCCCTGCTGCAAAGCATTGCATCAAAAATTGTAAATACACGCCCCTGTTAAACAGGGGCTGAAAAATTGGGCCTTAGCCACTGGTGGCGGTGCCCAGAACCAAAAATGTTCTTACAAGCTATCGGCATGATCATTGAGCAGGAAGAGGATAGTCACTCAGCATAACAGGATAGTCACTCAGCATCAGCATAGGCAGTCTTGAAGGGATCTGACATTTCAAAAAAAAATTATTCGGTTACATCCGCATCAGGTGCTTGGTAGCTGGTGGTGATCCAAGACTGATTAATTTTTATGAAGGTCAGTCGATCGACCGAGTCGGTGGACAGGCGCACCCTGTGATCGGTTACAAAGCCTCCAGCAGCACTAAATGTGCGTTCCGAAAGAACGCTGGATGCAGGACAGGCCAGTAGCTCAATTGCATACTGTGCAAGCTCTGGCCAGTGATCCATCCTCAAGACCCAGTAACCCAAAGGATTTTCAGTGGGAAAGGTGTCCAAGTCTGATCTTGCCCCTAGGTATTCCTGCACCATGTAAACCAGACGCTGGCGATGGTTGCTGGAACTGATCATACCTTGGGGCTGCGTACTAAAGAATTGTCTGAACGCATCGGTCAGATGACCACCTTCTCCACCGTTCCTTCTTTGACTGACCGAAAGCCTCAGCAACACATTGTCCAGGACCAGGAATTTATAACCTTCCAGTCTCTGGGAACGTGTTGCACAGACCTTTCTGCAAGGCCTCCCGAAGATGCTTCATCCTCTGCTCCCTCTGCGACGGCAAGATAAGGTCCGCAACCTTACCCTTGTAACGTGGATCAAGGAGGGTTGCCAGCCAGTAATGATCCCTCTCCTTGATCGCACAAAAAGAGGATCCTTCTGCAGGCTTTGCAGGATCAGGGAGGCCATGCAGCGTAGGTTTGCTGAGGCATTCGGTGTGGAGTCCTCTGGGTCACTGAGGACGACATGATCCACAGATGCCTCCTTCCAGCCACGAACAAGTCCACGGGTGTCTTGGGACTGTAATTGATCCCTTGAAGACTGCTGCTGATGCTGAGTGCTAGTCTCCACCTCCATGCTGATACAATCCTCCTCCTCGTCCTCTTCCTGTGTGATAGCCGGGCCAGCAGGAACACTGTCTGGATAAAGGGGGCCTTGAGAGGTAAGGAAGTCCTCCTCATCCTGCCTCTGTTCTGCCTCAAGTGCTCTGTTCATTATTCCACACAGCGTGTGCTCCAACAGGTGGACAAGAGGGACAGTGTCACTGATGCATGCACTTTCACTGCTCACCATCCTCGTGGCCTCCTCAAATGATGCCAGGACAGTGCATGCATCCCTGATCATGGCCCACTGGCGTGGGGAAAAAATCCAAGCTCCCCTGACCCTGTCCTGGTGCCATATTGCAACAGATACTCATTGATGGCCCTCTGCTGCATGTACAGCCGCTGCAGCATGGCCAACGTAGAGTTCCACCTGGTGGGCATGTCACAGATTAGGCGGTTCTTAGGCAGGTTGTAATCCTTTTGCAGGTCAGCCAGCCGAGCACTGGCATTATATGACCGGCGGAAATGCCCACAGAGTTTCCTGGCCTGCTTCAGGACCTCCTGTAAGCCCGGGTACCTGCCCAAGAACCGCTGCACCACCAAGTTAAGGACGTGAGCCAAACAGGGCACATGGGTCAGTTGTCCCTGTCGGAGGGGGAAGAGGAGGTTGGTGCCATTGTCGCAAACCACCTTTCCTGGCTTAAGCTGGTGTGGCGTCAACCACCTCTGAGCCTGCCCCTGCAGAGCTGACAGAATCTCTGCCCCAGTGTGGCTCCTGTCCCCCAAGCACACCAGCTCAAGCACCGCATGGCATCTTTTTGCCTGCGTACTTGCGTAGCCCCTTGAACGCCTACAGAGCACCGCTAATTCCAAGGACAAAGCACAGGTAGAGGCCATGGAGGAAGAAGAGGAGGGGGTGGAGGAGAGAGGTGTGTCAGAATCACCAGTAGTAACATTTTGGAGGCGTGGTGGTGGAACAACCTCCAACACTACTGCACCTTGTCCTGCATCCGTCCCAGCTGCCAGCAGAGTCACCCAATGCACCGTGAAAGATAGGTAACGTCCCTGTCCATGCCTGCTGGACCATGAGTCAGCGGTAATATGCACCTTACCACTGACCGCCCTGTCCAGCGAGGCCAAGACATTGCCTTCCACATACCGGTAGAGAGCCGGAATCGCCTTCCGTGATAAAAAGTGGCGTTTGGGAACCTGCCACTGAGGAACCGCACATTCCACAAACTCACGGAAGGGGGCAGAGTCTACCAACTGAAAAGGCAGCAGTTGAAGTGCTAGCAATTTAGCCAAGCTAGCATTCAACCGCTGGGCATGTGGATGGCTGGTAGAGAATTTCTTTTGGCGGTGCAGCAGCTGGGGCAGGGAAATTTGCCTGGTACAATCGGACGTCGGTGTACCGATAGCAGATTGCCCGCAAGTAATTGGCTGTGACACACCTAATTCTACACCTTCATTCCTCTCAGTGCAGGTTTCAGAGAGGACTGAAGGTATAGTGGGGTTGGAGATCCCAGCTGATGAGGAGCAAGGAGAGGTCTGCTTTGTTCTTTGGTGTGGGTCTTTTAGGTAGGCTTGCCAACGAACTGCATGGCAGGTCGACATATGTCTGGTCAAGCACGTGATGCCCAAGCGGCTGATGTTTTGGCCACGCGAGATACGCTTTAGACATATGTTGCAAATGGCAACGGTGCGATCTGCTGCACGCGTCTGAAAAAAGGCCCACACCAAAGAACTTTTGGAATAACGCGCAGAGACAGCAGCGCCCTGCACATGCGGAGCTCTGCGGTGTGATGCAGTAGGTGTGCTGCCCTTAACCTGCCTCGTTGGAGATTTGCCTCCTCCTCTCTCCTATCAGGCACCCACGTGGAGTCAGTGACCTCATCATCCCCTCCCTCCTCATCACTGGAGAAAATCTGGCAGTATGCTGCAGCTGGGGGAACATGACTGCCAGATTACTACCCCCTCTCTCTGAGCTCACGTTACTGCCTTCCTCTAGCTGGGTTCCATCATCGGAGCCTTCAAAACGCTGGGCATCCTCCTGGAGCATGTACCCAATGCTGTGGTCAAACAGTTTGGGGGACTCCTCAGGAGGACATGGTGGGGCTAGGGAAGGAGTGACTGATGCCATTGAGCCGAGGGAAGAGGCCGCTTTGACAGCTGCTTTGCCAAAGTACCCTGAGCCTAGGTGAGAGAGGATGAGGAGGATGAGGACGGCTTGGTCATCCACTCTACCAAGTCTTGGGCATGTTCCGGCACAACATGGCCAGCTGCCGAAAAGAAGGACAAGCGTGTCCCATGGCCACGTGCTGATGAGGATGCACTGTGTCCATGACCAGCACTGTTGCCTCTGGACACAGAGCCTGCTTGCCCTCTTTTATTGCCTCATGACTGTCTGCCTCTCCTTGTTTGCCTTCCAGACATACTAATGGCCTGCAGTGAGATGTAGCTGCACAAAGGTGGGATGTGTGTATATATATATATATATATATATATATATATATATCTGTACTGATAATGCAGCTATCAGAATCAACTGCCTGCTGTGGTATTAGTATGAGAAAAGCAGCAATTGTCTTCAGTTCGTTTTAGGTGAACACTGTGCAGAGTACACAGTACACTAACTGAAAATACTTGCAGCTCTCTGCCTGTGTTTTTTTTTTTTCATTCAAGTTTTAGTTTATTATCTGAATAGAGTCATAGAGTCAGTACAATCTTTACAGAAAAAAAGTACAATGTAGTATCACAATATAATATGCAAGCGAACAAGTTAAATATCAGTAGATCTCAAAATACAATATTACCTTGTTGGAATACATCAATGCAAAAATACCATTAAAACTGAAAATATTGAAATATATTTATCAAAAATAGGAGTAACCCCCTACCTCTATACCCCCTCATTCTAACCTTCCCTTCTTCGAAAGTAAGTAGCAATGATGGCCTATTAAATATCTAAAAATATATGTATATAGTTACCAGAAGATTAGGAGATCCTCCATTCCCCCAGACACCCCTAAAGGGAACATACTGTGCCTGAGAAGGCAAGAGGAGCTCCCCCCCCCCCTCCTAAGCAACCCAAAACCTTTTTTTTTTTTTGTTGAGAAAACATATGACCTTAATTTGGGTATATATAATAGGAAATATAGTAGTCTACTATAAGTTTAACCGGGTGTAAAAAAATCCTTCTCAAAAAAGAACGTTGTATAAACCTGAGAAGTCTTAAAACAATCTAGTACAAATACCTATTGTTTATATTCCATATAACAAAAATAAATAAGAATGGGAGAAAGAGAGAAAAGAAGAGAAAATATTTAGTGTTCAGTAGGAAAAAAAGGAAGAAATAGAAAAAGAAAGAAAGCCTACCTGCTCAATGTAAACATCAATATTCAGCGATTGGTGTTGCTAATTACTTAAGGGGTGTAGGAATTCCCAAAAATTGTATACCAGGTTCCCATATAGAATTAAATTGAGTAGATCTGTCCAACTTGGAACTAATCATTTTTTCCTGTTCCATTATCCACGTAACTTTTCTCTTTATACATAAAAGAGAAACTGATGTTTTTTTCCATGCTTTGGCAATGGTTATTCTAGCCCCTGTAAGTATGAATAGAACCAGTTTTCTGGTAACCTTGGGAACCTGTGGTATAAATCCGTTAAGAAAAGCGATCGCTGGAGATTGATGTATTGTATATCCTGTGATTTTTCGTATAATATTGAAGATTTTATTCCAAAATCTTCGGATTTTGGGACATTCCCACCAAATTGTATTCAGGTTCCTTTAAGTGAACGCTGTGCAAGGGACATAAGTACACTACATGAAATAAATGCAGCTCCCTGCCTGTGGTTTTATTATGAGAACACCACTAACTGTATTCAGGTAAGCTTTAGGTGAACGCTATGCAAAGCACACAGTACACCAAGTGAAACACTGACTGCAGCTAGCACAATCACCTGCCTGCCTGTTACAGTATAGAGAATAACAGGAACGGATCTAGCTAAACTGAATACAGTGTATAAACATATATACACAACACCTAGGATGCATATATATCCTCTACACACTGTAACTGCAGCTAACTGACTCGCCTGCCTGCTCTATCTAACTCAATATAAATTACACTGTCTCTCTCTCTCTCTAAGCTCTCTCTTTAACCAACGCCAACACACAACACAAGGCCGCCAAGCCGGCGGCCTTATATGGTGTGGGGCGTGTACCTACTCCTCTGAGCCATGATTGGCCAAAGCCACCCAGGCTTTGGCCAAATACGGCTCTCCATTCTTACTGCGCTGTGATTGGCCAAAGCATGCGGGTCATAGTGCATGCTTGGCCAATCATCAGCCAGCAATGCACTGCGATGCCACAGTGAATTATGGGCCGTGACGCGCCACTCGAATTTTTCGCAAACAGCCCATAATGTTCGCAATTCGGCGAACAGCCGAACAGATGATGTTCGAGTCGAACATGGGTTCGACTCGAACACCAAGCTCATCCCTAAATATATATATATATATATATATATATATATATACATTTTTGTTATAACATTTTGTAAATAAGTATGTTTTCTCCATCACCGACAGGCACTGATGAGGAGGCACTAATATGCAGCACTGATGAGGAGGGACTGTTGTGTTACACTATGTGATTATTCTTGCTCTGTGTCTTTAAGATCTGTCCCCTTCTTTCTAGCTGAACTCTCTCTCTCACCGTAGTTCTTTATATATCTCCTCCACTTCCTGATTCTGGGCATTACTCCTGTATATCTTCCATGCTAAACATCTTACATGTGGCTTACAACTGCAACGTTTTTCTACCTATGAATATCCATCATTAAACGGAACATTCGAAAGGATTCATCGTCTGTCGTCCTAACTGTGAGTTTATTCATTGAGTTAAACTGCCTGTATCGATGCAAGGGATGAATATCAAACCAGCTTGAGTAAGGCCTACTTAAAGTGGAGCTCCACCCTAAATAGCAACTTTTGCTATTTGGAACCCTCCCCCCCTCCGGTGTCACAATTGACACCTTTCAGGGGGGAGGGGGTGAAGATACCTGTCTAAGACAGGTATTTTCACCCACATATGGGAGTCCTGTCTCCGGGAATCTGCGGGAGTTACGTCACTTCCCGCAGACTTCCCTTGGTGTTCTGGGAGACACTCGGCTCCCAGAACACAGGAGCACCAATCAGAACGGCGCAGCGCGACTCGCGCATGCGCCGTAGGGAACCGGGCATGAAGCCGCAGGGCTTCACTTCCTGGTTCCCTCAGCGAGGATGGCGGAGGGAGCAGCAGAGCGACGAGCGGTCGCTCGTCCTCTGCTGCGGACGTCGCTGGACTCCGGGACAGGTAAGTGTCCAAATATTAAAAGCCAGCAGCTGCTGTAGCTGTAGCTGCTGGCTTTTAATTTTTTTTTTCCGGTGGAGCAACCCCTTTAAACCTGGAGATGAACTTTATCGCTTTGTAGTTGAGACAGAACAGTAGAAAAACGGAGTTTCACAGCCTAATTACAAGATTTCTGCATGTCAGTACTGAAACAGACAAGATTTTTTTTTTTTAACAGAGAGTTTTTATTAGACAAATCAGCATTACAATACAACCAGTAAATAGCACATCCTCCAGTGCAGAGCAAACAAACAGGATAATGCGTCACATCCGGGGGATCACACCCCTCTCATTCGTTGCTAAATGCAAATAATCAACAAACATTGGCCCAACCCCGGTCGTGCATAAAACGACTCTAGTTCACCCCTCCCCGGCCACACAACAACCCTGAGTAGCAGTAAAGTCCAGGGACCAAGAGGGGTGGGGGGGGGGGGAAGCCATTCCCAACAAACAGCCCAGTCAGTCACACCCAGGGGGAGGTTCCAAGTCAGAGCGAATGGTCTGCCATGAAGACCAAATTTTGTCGAACTTCGCGGGGCACTGTCTACTCTCATAAGTCAATTTATATAGAGAAAGTACTGAGTCGACAGAGCGCTGCCAGGCGGCGCATGTGGGGGGGTCCTCAGATTTCCACTTGAGCAGGATTTCCCTCCTAGCATAAAATAGTGAGAAGGTCAGGCAGAGTTTACAATATCTATCCCCTTCCACGTCCTCCATATGATTCAGCAGTAGGATCTTGGGGTCAGTCGGCACGTTTAAGCCAGTCACGTCCGTCAGTCTGGAAGCCACATCCACCCAATAGGGCTGGAGTTTCGGACACGACCAGACTATGTGCCAAAACGTACCTATCTCCTGCCTGCAAAAAAACAGACAAGATTTACTGCCCTCATAGCAAGACAGAAGGGACAGAGCAGCACATGGCAGCCTTATAGCCTGAGACAATCTGCACAGTGTCATATTTCAGCACACAGATCCTGCCTGCTTTCACAATCAGTCTGCTATCATGAGTAACCAAGCTTCTGCATGTGAACTTATATCTCCTTCCTCACAAGTTCCTGAAGAAACTGAGTTACCCAAACGCTCAGTTAAACCCACTTGGAAAGTAATGGAGAATTATGAAGCTTCAAGGACTGAATTGTCAAATAGCTTGGAATTAGTCTGGGAGAAAATCCTTGCTGAAGCCAATACAGTGTCTGTTGAATGTGAACTACTGACACTAGAGGGCGCCATTAAACAACTTTCTGCCTCATATGAGCTTTATCAGCTTACCAGCAGCAAATTCACTAATGTCTCACAAAACATGAATACAGAAAGTGCGATGATGCAATTAAAACGTGTCAATGCTCTCAATATTGAAAGAGACAGTTTTATCCAGCAAACCAGATTAAAGGCAGAAGCAAAAATAAAGCTGTTACAGGACACTGCATCTCACAGATCTGTTTCCACCAGACGTTCTAAAAACTCGTCAAGATCCCATAGTTCAAGATACTCAACACTCAGTGAGCGACTTATTAATGCCCGCGCTGAAGTGGAAGCCAGCAAAGTGCAGGTGGCATATGCAGAAAAAAGAGCAGAGTTGGAAGCTCAAAGGGCAGAGTTGGAAGCGCAGTCAGCACGACAAAGAGCAACAATGGAAACCTTAAATGAACAGTGTAAACATGACGCAGCTATGGCAAAGCTAAGGGTCCTACAGCAAGCTATCAGTGCAGACGAAGGTGCAAGTGAGAAAGACAGCATTAACCTAAACATAGCAGATATGGAAGACCCCCTCAAACGCACTAAAGACTATGTCCTAAGCCACTGCAGTGCACACTCCATTGTCTCCAATGCTCCCGACTACATAGAGACTCCTTCACAGCTTCAAGTTAAAGAGGTTCCAGCAACTTCCTGCACTCAAAATCACTCCACTGCATTTCCTACCTGTCTACCTTGCCTGCCTTCATACGTCACAGAGCATCAGCGCAAGCTTCAGGCAAGTCATCAATCTCCAGTCATCGGTACAGCCTTGAATCAACATACCATTGGAACAACTGACTTCAAGCAAGCAACTCACCTGGATGCATCTGCTGCACCATATTTCCCTGTGTCCTTTAACAACAATGTCAAAGATAACGCAATCAGCACCATACAGCCAACAGCATCTCACATAAAGGCGGAGACAACTGAGACAGAAGAGTTTGTGAGGTACATGCTTCGCAGAGAGCTCACAAAGACTGGTCTTACAAGTTTTGATGACCAACCTGAGAACTACAGAAGTTGGAAATGTGCCTTCAGAACTACAATCAGCAATATTGGCATTACAGCTGATCAAGAATTGAATCTGCTGATCAAATGGCTTGGTCCTCTATCTGCTGCACGTGTTAAGCCATTAAAATCGGTTTTCATGGACAATCCTACTGCAGGCCTCACAGCTGCATGGGAGCGACTAGAGCAAAGTTATGGCAGTCCAGAAGCTATAGAAAATGCTTTGTTCATACGTCTGGAAACTTTCCCAAAGATATCCGGTAAGGACAACAAGGAGTTCCAGAGACTGAGTAACCTTCTCCTTGAGCTTCAGCTAGCCAAGACAGACCCAAAACTACCTGGACTCAGTTACCTTGACACTCCAAGAGGGGTAAACCCAATTGTCTCCAAGCTCCCGTATGGTTTGCAAGAGAAATGGACTGCACTAGGGTCATCATACAAAAGAGAGAACAAGGTTTCCTTCCCTCCATTCTCTTTCTTCTGTGAATTCATCAGGAAAATTGCAGAGACCAAGAACGATCCAAGTTTTTCCTACGGTGAGTACAGCCTCTTCTCACCCTTTCCTAAGAGTACCAGTCTTCAGGGCAACTATAGAAACCATAGAGGCCCAGTGTCCGTGAAAAAGACTGACATCCTTCCCACTCCTACCACAGTTCTGGCCACGAACAAACAGAGTAGGAAGATTGAAAACCCTAACAGAGAGTGTCCCATACACAAGAAGCCACACCCCCTCAAAAAATGTATCGGCTTTAGGAAAAAGCTTCTGGAAGAGCGTAAGGAGCTTTTAAAGACATTTAGGGTATGTTTCAGGTGCTGTGCTTCTACAGAACATTTTGCAAGGGACTGTAATGTGTCCATCAAGTGCATAGAGTGTGGCTCTGAAGAACATGTGCAAGCCCTCCATCCTCTTGAGCCCAGCTCTGCACAACCTGCCAACACTCCTCCCAGGTTAACGCATGGCGGGGAGAATACAGACCAAGTGCCTAATTCTACCATCATTTCTTCATCCTGCACTGAAGTTTGTGGAGAAGACCACTGTGGTAAGTCCTGTGCTAAGATATGCTTGGTGAACATATACCACAAGGATCAACCAGAAAAGTCTCTAAAGGCATATGCTATCTTAGACGATCAGAGCAATCGATCACTTGCAAAATCGGAATTGTTCAATCTATTTGAAATAAAAGGCGAAGCTCATCCTTACACCTTGGGTACCTGTAGTGGAACTATAGAGGTTTCTGGAAGAAGGGCTCATGGACTCATGGTATCTTCTCTAAAAGGTAACTTGCAATTACCCTTACCTACACTTGTTGAGTGCAATCAGATACCTGCTAACAGGGAAGAAATCCCTACTCCAGCTGCTGCTTTCCATCACCCTCACCTCAAGGTAATAGCAAATGAGATACCGCCGCTTGACAAAGATGCTCAGATCCTTCTTCTGTTAGGAAGAGACATTCTAAGAGTTCACAAGGTACACAGACAAGTCAGTGGACCCCCAGATGCCCCATTTGCCCAGCGCACGGATCTAGGGTGGGTCATCATAGGCAATGTCTGCATAGGCAAAATGAAAAGACCTACCAACATTTCGTCATTCAAGACAAATGTTCTGCCAAATGGCCGAAACACTTACTTTGAGCCATGCCCACATCACTACAGGGTGAAAGAGAAGATAGCCAGCCACGAATGGCAACATGGTATCTCAGGTGACACAAGCCCTTTCTCCTGCCATGATGGCGACTTCGGCTCTACAGTGTTTAATGCAACCAGTGAAGATGACATACTGGCTCCTTCAATGGAAGACAAAGAATTCATTAAGGTAATGGACAATGAGTTCTTTCAAGATGACTCCAATAACTGGGTAGCACCCCTACCCTTTCGTCTCCCAAGAGAGAGATTGCCCAACAACTTACAGCAGGCCATCAGTAGATTCTCCTCCTTAAAGCGAAACTTAAAAAATGTATTTGACAGAGATCATGCAGAGCCTGCTCCCCCACTAAAGGAGGGAGAAGAATGCTGGTACCTTCCATCCTTTGGCGTGTATCACCCACGCAAACCAGACCAAATCAGAGTTGTCTTTGATTCCAGTGCTCAGCACGAAGGTGTTTCTCTTAACATGCTCCTTACTGGACCCAACTTGAACAACAGTCTAATAGGAGTCTTGATTCGTTTCAGACAAGAGCTTGTAGCAGTAATGGCCGACATTCAACAGATGTTTCACTGCTTCATCGTCAGAGAAGACAACAAAAACTACCTCAGGTTTCTATGGCACAAGGACAATGACCTCAACAAGGAAGTTATAGATTATCGCATGAAGGTACATGTCTTCGGTAACAGTCCTTCCCCAGCAGTGGCAACTTATGGGCTAAGGAGAACAGCTCAGACTGGAGAAGTTGAATATGGATCTGATGCCCGTCAATTTGTTGAAAGAAACTTCTACGTTGACGACACACTTAAGTCCTTTCCAACTGCTAAAGAAGCAATTGATCTTTTCACCAGAACAAAGGAGATGCTGTCTGTAGCAAACCTTAGACTACACAAGATTATATCCAACAGCCAGGAACTTATGAATGCCTTTCACTCTGAGGACTATGCCACTAGTCTAAAAAACCTTGACTTAGGTACAGATGTGCCTCCTGTACAGCGAAGTCTGGGTTTGTTGTGGAACATCAAGCAAGACAAATTCACCTTCCAAGTGTCAATTTGTGACAAACCCTTCACTAAGAGAGGAGTCCTGTCCGTGGTGAATAGCATCTATGACCCACTGGGTTTCCTTGCTCCAGTTACCATTCAAGGTAAGATTTTACTAAGACAGTTGTCTACTGAGAACATAGACTGGGATACTCCCTTGCCTAGTGAGAATCAACAAAAGTGGGAAAGGTGGAGATATTCTTTGAAGTCACTAGAAAAACTTCAGATTCCCCGTTGCTATGTTCCAGGTTCCACTTCAACTGCTAACCGGAGAGAGATTCATATTTTCTCTGATGCATCAGTTGAAGCTATTGCTGCAGTAGCCTATTTGAAGACCTCTGAACTGAATGGAGAATCACACTGTAGTTTTGTCCTAGGCAAGGCAAAACTCACTCCCAAGCCTGCACATACCATACCAAGACTTGAACTTTGTGCAGCCGTGCTAGCAGTAGAAATTGCCGAGGTCATACGATGTGAAATGGACACTGCAATTGATTCTTTCACCTTCTATACAGACAGTAAGGTAGTACTTGGTTACATAAACAACCAAACAAAACAATTTTATGTGTTCGTCAGCAACAGGGTTGAACGTATCAAGAGATTCTCTCTACCAAGTCAATGGCATCATGTTCCCACTGAACTCAACCCAGCTGACTGTGGGACCAGTGCCGTGTCACCTGCTGCTCTTCAGGACAACCTATGGCTGTCACCTCCAAGGTTTCTGTGTGAGGACTCTTACTTACTCCCTATTGACACCACCTATGGGCTAGTAAACCCTGAAGATGATAAGGAAATAAGAACTGTGAACACCTCACTCCACACTTCTGTAAGTACAAAACAGAAGCTGCGGTCACACCATTACAGGCATCAATGGAAGCAGGCGCAGCATCTAGCCAATATGTTCTGGCATCGCTGGAAGAAAAAGTATCTTCACCACCTTCAAGGTCGTAACAAATGGCAAGCATCTAAGCCGAATCTTAAGGTTGGAGACCTCATCCTTCTAAAAGACAAGGAAGGTTGTCGGAATGAGTGGCCTATGGGTCTTATTACTAAAGTTATGCCCAGCGACGATAACAAAGACCGGAAGGTAGAAGTCAAGGTAACCAAGGGAGGATCGACACGAACCTTTAGTCGACCAATTACAGAGTTAGTACTCCTTTTGTCAGGTGAGTGACTTGTGCAAGGACTAGCCATGCTGTTGGCACGGCGGGGAGTACATTGCTGCCATCTACAGGTTCTACTCAGAACTTTGGAATTCTTTGAAGACATCATACTGTGACTTTATGTTCTTCATCCTGTTGAACTTACGTTTGTTATTTGCTTGTTGCATGTTTTTCATTACAGGTTCCAGGACATTTACCAGTATTGGACTTATTGAAAATATATATATTAGTTTAAGGTTATGAAATCTAAAGATTTCAGACGGGGAGTGTTGTGTTACACTATGTGATTATTCTTGCTCTGTGTCTTTAAGATCTGTCCCCTTCTTTCTAGCTGAACTCTCTCTCTCACCGTAGTTCTTTATATTTCTCCTCCACTTCCTGATTCTGGGCATTACTCCCGTATATCTTCCATGCTAAACATCTTACATGTGGCTTACAACTGCAACGTTTTTCTACCTATGAATATCCATCATTAAACGGAACATTCAAAAGGATTCATCGTCTGTCGTCCTAACTGTGAGTTTATTCATTGAGTTAAACTGCCTGTATCGATGCAAGGGATGAATATCAAACCAGCTTGAGTAAGGCCTACTTAAACCTGGAGATGAACTTTATCGCTTTGTAGTTGAGACAGAACAGGGACTAATATGCAGCACTGATGAGCGGCACTGATATGCAGCACTGATGGGCACTTATACGTGGCACTGATGGGCACTGACAGGCATTACTGATGGGCACTGATTGGAATCTGTGATGGGTACTGACAGGCATTACTGATGGACACTGATTGGCATCTGATGGGCACTGAATGGCATCTGTGGTGGCACCTCTGATGTGGGGTCGCACTGATAATCAATGTGATGATTATCAATGCAGATCCCCCCCTGTCAGGAGAGCCACTGATCAGCTCTTCTCGGTTCTCGCCTTGTGAGCGTGAACTGAGGAAATCCAATTACCGGCACTTCTTGGTTACTGCTGCGATCAGCTGTGATTGGTCACAGCTGTTCACGTGGTAAAGAGCCTAAGTCATAGGCTCTTTACCAAGATTGAAGATGCGTTGTGTCAGAGTGACACACTGCACCACCGATCGCCACGAGCATCTTATCCTGCTGGACTTCCTATGATGCCCAGTTAGGATAACTGATCCCCCGCTCGGCTGTCATTTTGCTATATACCGGGCGGTATGTGGTTAAAGTAAATAAAATCACAAAATGCGTGAAAATTGCATGCAAAAATTCATCAGTAGCACAGGTTTCAAAACGCACTGTAAAATGCGACTGAAAACCGAATCAACCGCAAACTGCATAGATGTGAACCTAGCCTTAGAGCTAATAGTGTGCAGTGGCACTTTTTTTATTTATCTCTGTGCCTGATCATGGAGAGCAGGTTCTGTAGACATTGGCATAAGAAAAGATTGCTTTAACTCTAGTACCTACTAAACCTGCATTCCTGTTTCCCAAACTGCCACTTACACTTTTCCCTAATTAAAAATAGTGAATTCAATTTGTTTTGTATGAGATTTATTATTTGCTTTATTGTCGAAACGTTGTACTAAGTTGATCTTGGCAGGCAGAAGTATCCCTGAGGTATACATGCCCATTCTGGTTGCCAGGAGTCTACCTTGCACTGAGCTGTAAAGTACCGTGTCAATAAAAAATATGAGTATGAAAGAGTAAATTTAGACTAGGAAGGTATTTTCATTTCATGTGGTTGGGCCATCTTTAATATTTTTGTCATTTTAAGGTTGAACTTACACTAGCACTTTTAACTGTTCCTAGGAGCGGTTCAGACCCTTGGATCACTTTGCTTGGGTAGTGTGAGTGCTCCAAACCATGCCCGGGACCGGTTGATCAAACCGCAGCCAGGACCACTTGGAAAAGGTGGTCCTGGGCACGGTACTAGGGTGACCACATTTTTAAACTACCACTCAGGGACACCCCCCGTTCCCAAAAATCAGCTTTTGCTGTAACGAATCACAGCACAGTGATTGGACACAAGAGGTGGGATTTATGATTTCTCCAATCACAAGCAGGGGGCGGGGATTGTGCTCCTCCAGGCATTCCAGGCCAGGACAAGTACTGTCAGTGAGTAAAGCGGTGATATGGCAACCTTTTTTGGGGGGCATCAGATTGGCCTGGGGGTTGGCTGTGTCAGTTTCATTCCGGGACACTGTATTGTCCTGGAATGAAGGTGCCCGAGACAGACCTGCAAAATGCGGGACTGTCCCGGGCAATCCGGGACACGTGGTCACCCTACACGGTACACCTGCGATCCAGTTTCAGTGCAAACTGTGCCAGAGTATATTTCTCTCCATAGAGAACTGTGTAGTACAACAGGGATCACGGGTCTGGTTAGTGTTAGCAGGGAAGTGTACACTTCTTTATAAACCAGAGTGCAAACCAGCGGGGGAGTGGGGAGAATCGAACTCAGGCATGGTTCACTTAAACCGGCTCAAGTCTGAGTACATCCTAACTTTTTCACACTAGGACATCTTGTACTTTTTTGGAGTTGATGGCAAGATTGTCCCAGCCCCTGTCACTTTTTCTGGATAGTTTAGTCTGCATATAAATGTGGAAAATATGTAAATAAAGGCATATGAAAAAAAGAATGAATATACTAAATACTTACGTGCATTAACTGCATACAGTTATGAGAGTACAATATAATTCAGTATATTATATTTTATTAAGGACTGAAATGTATGTCAAGCCAAAAAACATTTATTTTTATTTTAGATAGTTGGTAAGAATTACAACCCCTGTCTAGTCTTAATTCATGTATGTGCCTGTTTTTCCTTTTGCATCTTTGTAATTGTAGTATGTTCTGTTTTGTTTCCTGGATTTATGTCAAATAGTTGGTGATCCTGCCAGTCCCCATTCGTTCTTTTGCAATCTGACCACACCAAGCATCGAAGCACATCTGTGCTGGCATAGTCAGTTTGCATATCAGTACAGTCTTCTAGGAGATACAGGAAGCCGTGCCTATGCACAACATGCCTGCATCACCCGTGGTAGAGGGCACACCCCCTGCTGCCGCTAGAATAAGGTTGTAAAAGTGGCTGCATTAGTCAGTTACAGCCTGCCAATTGCATAGCTCCCAACTGTTCCTGATTTGTCACAAAGTCCCTCTGTCCTCCTCATTTGTCCCTCATTTTGGTCTGATCTATATAGTTGTATATAAAATGCACTTTTAATCTTTCAAAAAGTGTTTCCCACTGCTAAATCTTTCATCCAATTTCTAAATTGTTGCATTTGTCAATTTCAAAAGCCGGTATTAAGGAATAGTAGTGGTATAAAAAAAAAAAAAAACACTTGTGGGTTTAACTAATAATTTTTTTTGTATAATTCTCCTTTAGGGGCATGGCAGGGGGTGTGTCCTATGCCTACATACTTTTGATAATAGGTGTGACAAGGGGGGCTGGGTGTGATGGAGGGTCTATCGATGCTGGCTGCTGGGGGATCTATTGTAGCTGAAGGGGATCTATTTTTGCAGGGGGGGTGTGTTGTTACTGTTGGGGGGACCTATTGTTGCTGGGGGTGGATCTTATATTGCTGGGGGGGGGCAGTTATTGCTGGGAGATCTACTTTTGAGGGAGGGGGATCTGTTGTTGCTAGAGGGGGGGTCTATTATTACTGACTGTAGAGGATGTATTTTAGGCTACTTTCACACTGGGGCAGCGGACATTAGCGGTAAAGCGCCGCTAGTTTTAGCAGCGCTTTACCGCTGGTATAGCGGCGCTTTTCGGCCGCTAGCGGAGCGCTTTTAACCCCCACTAGCGGCCGAATAAAGAGTTAAAAGCGCCCGCATAGTGTCGCTACCGAAGCGCTTTGCGGGCACTTCGGCAGTGCTGCCCATTGATTTCAATGGGCAGGGCAGTGGAGGAGTGGTGTATACACCGCTCCCGCACCACCCCAAAGATGCTGCTTGCAGGACTTTATTTCGTGTCCTGCAAGCACACCGCCATAGTGTGAAAGCACTCAGGCTTTCACACTGGGGTGGCTTGAGAGGAGCTTTACAGGCGCTATTTTTAGCACAAAAATTTATGAAAAGCGCCCCAGTGTGAAAGGGGTCTTACTGCTTTTCTTGTGAACATTAACATATAAACCATACAAATTACTTATCACCACAAAATTATACTTGGTTCTATATACCCAAAAGGGCAGTAATGGGAGGAGCCAAGGAACAGTGGTCGGAGGTGGGTAGGGGCGGAGTAAAGGGGAGAAAAAAAGCCCTGGCTATCAGCCAATGGCGGAGATCGCTGATCAAAGTATTTTGGTGGGGGGCCATCCCCCTGTCTGTACACAACAGCTCAGCGGGTGAGATCGCTGTACTAATGTCAGATGGTTAGTACAGCGGCTCCGACCGGAGCTGTACTTTTTTTTTCCGTGAAATCCGCTGGGTCGCGCAAAAAAACCTGTTACTGCGTACCAGGCTTTATCCACATATATGCATGTGTTTTGATAAGCATTTTTGCTGCATCAATGAACGAACCTGCCTTGCTTTCTCCAGCGTACTACAACGCAGGGGAGTGGATTTACAAAAGGTAAATAGACTGTGCACTGCGTAAGCGCAGTTGCATTCATTTTCCCTAGAGCTATGTAAATGTAGTAAAGCTCCACTGATTTTTATCATCCAATCATGTGCAAGCAAAATGTTTTTTATGAATTATTTTCAATTAACCTGATTGGGTATTCTTTACAAAGTGAAGCTTTACCACATAAAATTTACTAGAGAAAATTAGTGCAACCGCACTTACAAAGTGCACAGTCTATTTGCCTTTAGTAAATTAACCCCAATGTGTTTCTAATTGCATGCATTTTGATGCATTGAGGGTCAGGTGCGATTGTTTTATGTGTTTTGTTTTTCATGTTTATGCGCCTTGTGGTGAGATTGGAAATGAATGGCAACACACTGTAATGTACATTCAGGACACACTGGGGTTGATTTACTAAAGGCAAATAGACTGTGCACTTTGCAAAGTGAAGTTACACTCTGCAAGAGCAGTTGCTACAGAGCTTAGTAAATGAGCAGAAGTTCTGCTGACTTCCTTCATCCAATCATGTGCAAGCAAAAATGCTGTTTTCTCAAGGCGTCTTACAGGACAGCCTATGAGACCTAGGGCTCCTCCTACCAGGACAGGAAACACGTTAACCCCCACTGGATAAAAGGGCAGTCCTCCAGGCCTGATTTTAGTATTAGTGTTTCCTCTGGACGTGGGGTAACATGTTTCCTGGAGCATGGTTTCCCTAGGTTGGAGCAATGCTACTGTTTCTATCAGGGAGATATTTCCTACCTTCTCCTCTGTCCCAGAGCGGAACCTCCACCCAGGGAGTAGGACGTTGCTGCTAACTTCTGTTCTCAGTCCCTGGGGAAGGCCAGGACAGCTGCGGATGTCTGTAGCCCCAGTTCAGCGTGGGCCGCATGATCCGGAGTGGCGTGTTTCTCCGCTAACAGCCTGGCTGTTTGTTCAGGGTAAAGCAGTGAGAGCCATGAGCGCATGGAGGGCAGAGCCGCTGCGCTCCAAGCTGGCCCACAGGAAGTACCAGGGTTTGCAATGGTCCATTCCAATATCCCAGATGCAAGTTCCTGGGGATGGGCAGCCCATCTAAACAATACAGTACCCCAGGGAAGCAAAGGCTTCATCAAATTAGAGGGAGGTTCTGACGGTACAGAGAGCCTTGGAAGCATTTTAAACGTATTCAGATTCGATCCGACCACATTACTACTGTTGCATACCTCAACAAGCAAGGGGGTACGAGAAGTCGGATCCTTTAATTTATAGCCCAGGGGATCTTATCATGGGCAGAAGGGAATCTGGCCTCGATCACAGCCAGCAGTACACCTGAAAGGGACGCAAAACTGTCTGGCAGATTATCTCAGCCACTACCAGGTGTGTTGAAACAATTGGTGCCTCCACCCGAAGATTTTTGCATGACTTGCCGACAGATGGAGATCTCCCGAAGTAGATCTTTTTGCAAATCAGGGCAATTACAAGACAGAGAAGTTATTTTTCCTGAACCCAGAAGATCAATCTCTGGGGATCGATGCTCTAGCCGATCCTTGGCCATTCAACCTCTGCTACATCTTCCCGCCTATCAAGCTAATTCCGGTAGTCCTCTGGAAGTTTCTTCTAGAAGAAACAGATCTCATCTTAATAGCCCCTTTTTGGCCCAAGAGGCCATGGTTTTCCCTGCTGCAGACTCTGGTTTCAGAGCCTTCACTCAGCCTCCCAAAGAGACAAGACTTATTGTCTCAGGGTCCAGTGTGGCATACTTAAACTTGATGGTTTGGTATCTAAAGAGAAGATACTAAGCTCCCAGGGATTTTTGGACAAAGTGGTCAAAACCAGAAAGCCAGTTACAAGAGCTATATATTCCAAGGTTTGAAAGAAATGTAACTCTTGGTTATCTGAAAATCAAAGATTGACTCACGACGTTCCATCAATTTTGGAATTTGTTAAGGAGGGTGTCGACAAGGGTCTTTACGTTAAAGGTACAGGCGGTGGCTATTAGTGTTTTCCTCCAGTATTCTCTTGGAAAATCCCACTATAGCTAGATACTTTAAATCAATATCTATGATCTAAGCCAGTAGTTGTTAGAACATGTCCTACCTGGGACCTGTCTCTAGTCCTTCAGGCTCTGGTAGAGTTCCCATACTTACTCTAAAGACAATTTTCCTTGTGGCAATTACCTCAGCTCATAGGGTAAGTGAGTTGCAGGCCCTTTCAGTCAGGGAGCCTTTCCTCACAATCTTTTAGGATCGGATTATGTTAAAAACAGATCCAGGGTTTTTGCCTAAGGTAGCCAGAACCTTCCACAGATCCCAGGATATTGTGCTACCAACCTTTTGCAGTAAGTCGAGGGGGTGAAAAAGAAAAAATATTTAGTTTCTTAGATGTCAGGAGAGTTCTTCTCTTCTACCTAGAAGTCACCAAAACCTTTAGGAAAACAGATGCTTTGTTTGTTCTCTTTTCGGGAACACACAAAGGAAAGGGGCATCCAAGACTACCTTAACCAGATGGATAAAGTAGGCTATTGCTGAATCCTACAGGGTTATGAAGGTTTCTCCACCTTTTGAAAGGGCTGGAGCCTCACCGGAACAAATATGCAAGGCTGCCACCTGGTCCAGTTTTTGGACTTTTGTTAAACATTATCGCCTGGACCTCCTATCTTCTAAGGAGCAGGCGTTTGGTCGTAAGGTTCTTTAGGCAGTGGTCCCTCCCTAGACTGGTAAGTTTTGGCTCATCGTCTCATGGGCTGTCCTGAGGACGCCTTGAGAAAAGCTGAGTTAGACTTGTCTTAACTCCTTTTCTCAAAAGTCTTCAAGGACAGCCGGATTCCCACCCGGTTATGTCTTGAGTTATCTGTATTATGCATATGTTTTGCAGGTATGTCCTACGGTTCTTAAGAAATACTGACATGGGGTATGGAGGACCGCCATTATATCCGGTGGGGGTTAACGTGTTTCCTATCGTGGTAGGAAGAGCCCTAGGTCTCATGGGCTGTCCTGGAAGACTCTCAGAAAAGGAGTTACCGGTAAGTCTAACTCAGCTTTTTCTTTTTCTCTTTGCACGTGATTGGATATTCTTTGCAAAGGGAATCTTTACCTCATTTACTAAGCTTTGGAGCAACTGCACTTGCAGAGGGCAACTGAACTTTGAAAAGTGCACAGTCTACTTGCCTTTAGTAAATAAACCCCACTGTACCACTTGTTAACACTCACTACATAGTGCACAGACAAGTGTGAATGCATCGTTGAAGATATGGCTCTATAGTTCAGACAACATCCCTCTTTAAAGAGGAAGTAAACTTCCTCTGCAGACATTTATTTAGCTATAGGTAAGCCTATAATAAGGCTTACCTATAGGTAGTGTAAATATCTCCTAAACCTGACATCACGGGCACATGCGAACCTGGAAGAACCTGGAAGAAACTCCGGGAAAAATGTCAGCCGTCTCAGCGGTGTGCGAGCGCCGCCATAAGGCTTTGTTCTAAGGTAAGTATTTCATAATGAGCTAGTATGTGATGCATACTAGCTCAATTTGCCTTTGTCTTACAGGTTTGTTTTTTTGTTTTGTTTTTTGTGTTTCAATCTTTTTATTCAAGTTTTGTCATACAAAATGTATAAAAGTCGCCACATAACATTGTACAGTCACAATCAACATTTGGGGTAACACAATGAAGATCACCAAGTGTAGGGGTCCTTGGAGTAGTCCGAAGCTCCGTAGAGCCGTTAACCCCTATTAGCATCGCAGATCATATCTGAACCGTCCACCCAGATGAGCCGCCCCCCCATCCATCTATCGGGGGGGGCGCAACTCAGCCGGCCATGTGGGCAGCCCAGAGGTCTGATCAGACTGACAATGGTCCCGTAGGAGCTGAGAAAACAGGGAGCAGCACAAACCTCTAAGGTCTGGATCTGACTCCAAAAATAAACAATAAACAAATTTCAAAAGAGAGGAAAGAGGACAGTGACAAAGAATAGAAGGAAGGAGACAGAGTAAGGAAAGGACAGTTGAGGAGGGGGGAATGGGGGGAGGGAGGGGGGGAGGAGCCCCGATTCAGCATCCAGACATCTCAACCTAATCCCCTAGGCTATGCTGTAAACATCCCCGGGTCATTAGTTAGGTAACGAAGCCATGGGTCCCAAACTCCATGAAACAGTTTCATTTTATCTTGGGCCAGAGCGGTCAAGCGTTCGTTTAGCATCAACCAAGACAATTTGCCTTTAAGCTGATCGAATGGTAGAGCTGCCGATTTCCAGTTCCTAGCAATAGTGATTTTGGCTGAAATAAAAATAAATGTCAAGAGCCTCTTGCAGGACTTGGAGGCTTCCACATCTCCTCCCCCCAGTAGTGCTTGCTTAGCTGATTTAGTTAGGTTTAGTTGGGTAAGGGAGTAAACTAAATTATACACCCTGATCCAAAACCTCCGGACCTTTGGGCATGTCCACCAAATATGATAGGTGGTGCCCATCTGGCCACATCCTCTAAAGCACAACGGGGTAGCTCCTGAGACAAAAGTTGCCAGTCTGACCGGCACCATATACCACCTCAGTAGAACCTTATAATTGGCCTCAATTATTGAAGTATTGACGAGCGAACGAGATGCTGTCTCGGCTATCCTATGCCATTCGTCCAGATCCAGGGTTTCCTGCAAGTCGGTCTCCCATTGGACCATATAAGTCAGCTTTGTCGATACACTCAGCAATATCGAATATATAGCAGATAAATGTCCTTTAATTTTATCATAATTTTTGCATAGATGTTCCATGGGAGTTTGGGTTGCTAGGTTGCTCTTGCGAGCCAGGGTTTGTACATAATGTGAGATTTGGGCGAACCTATAACCCTCCGCTGGAGGCATTTGATGTCTGTCAGCCATAGTCCGTTCGGTCAGCATACCTCTATGATCGCACAAGTCAGCAATACACTTAAAACCCTTATTAGTCCACCATTCGAACGCTAGTGGAGTGAGACCCGGGGTGAATGCTTTATTTTGAAGCAGAGGTGTCAGTGGAGAATGAGGAGATTTGAATTTGTGAGATCTGGAGAGTCTGTCCCATAGTTCCAGTGACATGGATAAAGTAGGGCAAAGTATAGGAGGTCGCTCCTTGATAGGGAGCCATAAAATATAAGAAATAGGTTTGGGACGGCAGGAATAAGATTCCATAGCCATCCAAATGGCCTGTGCCTGTTGGGAGTGAAACCTTGTAAGTTGTGCTATCTGGGCAGCATAAAAATATTTTAATAAGTCTGGAAGACCAAGTCCTCCTCTCCGCTTCAACGTGTATAGAGTGCTCCTATTCACCCTGGGTCTCTTATCACCCCAAATAAACTGTAGTACTTTATTCTGGAATCGTTTAAGGTCATCACGGGCCAATGAAACTGGCAAGGTACGGAAGAAATACAATAATCGAGGTAGAACATTCATTTTAATTGAGTGAAGTCTGCCAAACCACGATGGTGGGTGAACCTGCCACTTAGCCATGTCAGCTGTTAGCCGTTTGAAAAGGGCTGGATAATTCTCTTTGTACAACTCACCAATAGATGAGGTCAGCTGTATGCCTAAATAAGGGAGAGCTGTGGATTCCCATCGGAATTGAAATGATTTTTCAAGCGTAGCCTGAGTGGAGCTTAGCAAAGATAAGTTCAGTGCTCTTGACTTACTATGATTAATTGCCAATCCGGAAATGTTGGAGAAAGGCTGCAAAATAGCATACAAGTTAGGTAGGGATGTGATCGGTGAGGTCAAGGTCAGCAACAAGTCGTCCGCAAAGAGTAAACATTTGTGTTCATAGTCTCCGCAATAAATGCCCTGTATATCTCTGCAGGCGCGAATTTTGAGCGCTAGTGGTTCAATCGCCAGGGCGAATAATAGTGGCGACAACGGGCAGCCCTGTCTAGTTCCTCTCCTGATAGGAAATGTTTGGGATGTATATCCTCTGAGCATTAGCGAGGCACTGGGGGAATCATATAATATGTGAAGGAGATCCAGAAAGCGTCTCCCAAATCCAAAGCGTGTGAGAACATCAAAAAGATAGTCCCAGGAGATAGAATCGAACGCCCTCTGGATATCCAATGAAAGTAACATTCCCCTCCTAGTCCCCTTTCCATCCCAATCAGACCGAACTGCCGAGATAAGGTTAATTATCCGGCGGGTTTGGTCCGATGCCTGTCTTGTCGGGACAAAACCTGCTTGGTCAGGATGGATATAACACTGAAGAAAAGTATTAAGTCTCTGGGCCAGTATTTTGGTTAGAATCTTAAGATCCGTATTGATCAGAGAAATTGGGCGATAATTGGAACAGTCTGTATGGTCCTTTCCTGGTTTCGGGATAACACTTATATAGGCTACATTTTCATGGCTGGGGAGCTTGCTGCCGCTTCTCAGGTCATTAAAGTAAGTACAGAGATGTGGGGCCAGAAGATCGTGATATTTCCTATAGTAGTGACCCGGGAATCCATCTGGCCCAGGGGCCTTGGTAGGGTGTAGGGTTTTGATTGCAGCTCTGACTTCAGGCTCTGTAAGAGCACCGTCCATCAGTTCCGCATGGGCTTGTGTCAATTTAGGCAGCTGTAAGTCGCGAAAGAATGTGCTCGCTTCAGATGAATCGAACTTGTCCTGCACTCCATACAGCTTAGCATAAAATTTGTGAAATTCTCCAATTATCCGTTCGGGGTTCTGGGAGGTTAGGCCCGTGGATAGTCGTAGTTTAGGCAAAGTCGGTGTGTACGGTCGAGGAACCAGTTTTCTAGCTAACATTGTGGTAGGTTTATCACCCATCGTATAGAACCTGTGCTTAGACCAACTAATATGTTTCTCCGCTTGAGTAGTCAAGCTAAGATTTAGTGCTAGTCGAGCCTCGTCAATTTTATGCCTTCTATCTACCAGGGGATTTCTGTGCTGTTCACTAAGTAAGTTATCTAAGTTAGTTTCCAGAATCTTATTTGCCTGTTCCCTATTGCGTTTAATCCTGGCTGCCACTTGTAACAATATGCCCCTAATCGCTGCTTTATGAGCTACCCAGTTAATTGCGGGGGATGTGTCCGATGCCTTATTAAGTCTAAAGTATTCCTGTATTTCCTTTTGAATCTCTAAAAAGATTGTAGGGTCATTCAGCAAGCTCACATTAAGTCTCCACGGGGAGGGTCTAGCTTTAGTCCATAGCCCTGAAGTAGAGAGTTTTATCGGGGAATGATCAGACCAAGGGGTAGATAAAATCTTAACCGACTTAATAAATGGTAGCAAAGGCGTACGTACTAGAACGTGGTCTATCCTCGAGTAAGTATGATGGGCTTGTGAAAAGTGTGTAAAGTCTCTGACCGTAGGGTTATTTTCTCGCCAGGCGTCGATGAGGTCATAGAAATGAAACAGACGTGCAACCTTGCTGCTTCCAGTCGGTGGGCGTTTCAATGTTGGTCTAGAGGAGTCCGATTTATCCATAATTCTGTCCAAGGGAATATTACTATCGCCTCCCATAATGACCTGACCCTGGACTTTGGGCATAAGAATCTTCAGCATTTTGCTAAAGAATTCCGGCTGTCCAGTATTCGGGGCATAGTATGATATAAAGGACACCTCCTGGTCATGGAGCCGCCCCACTGCCATAATATATCTACCCCTCTTGTCCTTAACGATAGCGATGGGGGTAAAGGGGGTCCGTTTCGAAAAGCAGATGGCTACACCGCCCTTCTTTTCCCGACCCCCTGCCAAGTAAAACTGTGGATACTTCCCATTGAGGTAACGGGGCGCTGAGACATTGGAGAAATGAGTTTCCTGCAATAGCAGGACTTCAGCCTTCTGTTTATGATAAAACTGGAAAGCCTTAGTTCTTTTAGTAGGGGAGTTAAATCCATGTACATTGTGGCTAACTATCGAATAGTCTGTGTTATATGTGGTGGCCATCGTGGTAGGGCAGAGCACTCTTACCTTGCATAATGAATGAAGCGAGAAGGGTCCCGATGATGATGACTGTTTGGCTATGTGACCTCTCAGACCATGACATAAGGGAAGGGCGCTGAACCGAGGCTCCGAAGAAAGAGGGGGAAGGGAGAGAAGGAAAAGGCATTAGAGAAGAAGAGAAACAAAAATAAAAGCAAAAAAACATATACATAGGCCTTAGGCCCAAACAACCAACATAACTCAATCCTAGCTGATGAATGAAGGAATGGGGAATAACCCCTGCCGGAGACAACATCCGGCAAATTAGGTGCAAGGGTACCATCCTTGTCGTAGGATAGGTAGTCTTGCAGTTGGGTGGCAAGCATGACCACCCCGACCCAAATATGATTACACTCTGTACGAGCAGGCTATTCGAGGTCATATCGGAAATGACAAAATCAATCAATACAGTTTTAACATAACAGGCTGTCTATAGGAACATGCATTCCCAAGGCCAGTGGCGCCGGGGCCGGAAGGGTCCCCATCGGTCGTTCCGGCCCCCGAGCCACAGCCCAACAGGGGAACACATTGCGGTCCGACTAAGGCCCCCAGACTGCTAAAAAGCAAAAAGCAAAATTTCTTCGACCAGGTTGGGCCCGTCGGGGTTGTAAAATATTCGGCTGGCAGCCAGTCCGAAGAACCAGGAACTCCAGTAACTTTGAACCCCGTGACTTTGTAATCTGTGAACTGTGAACGGTAACGATGGCCCCATCAGGCCCATAGTCCACCATGGGCCCAGGCCATATCCGTGCAATCAAGCACTAACAGTTCCCAAAAGGGGGCAAAAAAGCAAAAAGAGAGAAGAGCAATAATACTCAGGTATTCCGGCGAGCATTTCTGGCCTGTGAGCGTGTGCGATCCTGCCATATCGGGGAGAGGGGACGATGATCCAGACGAGGGGGAGATGAAATCGGAGTCGGAGAGTCCCGTGCAATGATGCCGAGACTAAGCAGTAGGTCTTCGCCTGCTTGGAACGTGGAAAAGGAGTGGGACTTTCCGTTGTAAGTGAATGATAACTTAAAAGGGAACGACCATCGATACTTAATCTGTTTGGCCATAAGTTGCTGGAGTAATGGCCGTAGGTTTCTGCGTTTCTGGACCGTTGATGGCGCCAAATCTGTAAAGAGCTGTATTGGTGTTCCAAATAGCGACAGGTCCGGCCTGTTGCGAGCCGCAAGCATCATCTTATCCTTAATGCGGTAGTGATGTGGCTTAACAATAATGTCTCGTGGTAGGCCGTCGGCCCTTGGGGCTGTCAGTGCTCGGTGAACGCGATCAACTTCCATGTGGTGGTTGGCTATATCAGGGATAAGGGTTTTCATCAGGTCTTTTACAGCCCCCTCTAGATCTGTGTGAGTTTCAGGGAGGCCACGCACGCGGACATTGTACCTACGAGAACGATTCTCCAAATCTTCAATTTTTGTGAATGCCTCTTCTAATCTATCCTGGAGGTCTGTCACCATGGCTGAGTTCTGGTTGACCCTTTTGATGGCTCCATCCACTTTGGTTTCAATTAGCTCAAAACGCTCTCCCAAGCTATGGATGTCTTTTTTTCAGGTCAGTGGTGATTAATGTGCAGGCCTTAGAGAGCTCCTGCTGCAGCATGGTGGAGAATCTGCCCAAAAGTACAGCATCAGGGGAATAGTGTGAGAGCTGGGGAATTGGCATATCCTGGCTGGATTGGCTGGATTGGCTAATGAGGACTTCTGCTAAGTCTGCCATGTTCCTATCCATGGAGGAGGCAGGGGAGGCAGGGGAGTTTGGAGAGTCATGTCTATCAGCGTATATGGCTGGGGATGGGGGATGTGATAGTGACTCACCCCGCTGTCCGGTCTCCACCTCTCCCGAGGATTGTGAGGAGAATGGATCCCTAGTTGGCTCCAGATTTAGCTGCCTGTCTCCTCTCTGTGTAGCGCCGTCGGATCTGGCTGCTGCCGTGCTGCCTCGTGTGTCTGGCTTACCCGGCGCCATCTTGGATCACGGCTGTGCTGTAGGGGAAGGCCCTGCTCTCTTCTGGGCTGTAGTTTGCGTATCGTGTCCTTTCCGCGGCTGCCCCTGTGCCCTACGGTTCATCGCCACTTCGGGGCTGGTGTGGGATCGGTCCTGGCTCACGGACCTCAGTGCCTGCGCTATCGTTAGCTCTGGTGGGTCGGGGTGCCGGGAGCTCGGTCAGCACACGTCCTTCTCCGAGTCCCCGCGCATGCGCACTCTGTTTTGTTTTTTAAAGAGTTTACAACCTCTTTAAGTGGCCATTACATTTTTCTGTAAATTATATTTAGTAAACATAATGTGTTTTTAATTTTCAAAATGTTTTTGGGTGATCTCTGCATCTTTCTGTACTTCAATTAGGTTTCTGTGCCATTCCACTTGGACTGGCATATCGTTCTCTCACTGCTTGATAAACCATAAATCACAGGATTGCTATGAAAGGCTCATTGCATCTAGGCATATGAGTTTTGTCAAATTGCAATAAGCCATCTAGACAAATAATTTTTTTATTTTCTTAATCATTCATTTTTGGGACACAGAATTCAGAGATAATTAGGTCAACCGCTTGCGGACCAGCCGCCGCAGTTATACTGCGGCAGGTTGGCTCCGCTGGGCGAACCGTCGTAGCTGTACATCGGTCGCTTTAAGGCCTCATGCCCACTGGCGTTTTTACAGCTGCGTTTTTGAGCGTTTTTTACAGCTTAAAAACGCTTGTCCATGTTATTGTAAATATTTTTTTTTTTTTTTTTTTTTTTTTTGAAAAAAAAAAAAAAAAAAAAAAAAAAAAAAAACGTCGGAGCTAAAAACGCGACCGCGCGTTAGTGCGCGTTTTTTGCGCGTTAGTGCGCGTTTTTGCGCGTTTTTTGACGCTCGCGTTTTTTCCTGCCTAGTTCTGACGCTGAGGAACGCACTGGCCCTGGGTTTTTTTTACAGCTTACAAACGCCTATGCTCTTTACAGCTCAAAAACGCCTAGGTGGGCATGAAGCTATAGACTAACATGGACAGGCGTTTTTAAGCTGTAAAAAACGCTCAAAAACGCGGCTGAAAAAACGCCCGTGGGCATGAGGCCTAAGCGGGCTAGCAGGTGCGCGCAGGCTGCATCGCAGGAGGGCCGATGCTCGTGACCGGCGGTCGCGATGAACGCCGGCCGCGAGCGATCTCCAGGCACGAGAGGCAAAACAGGGACGTGTGTGTGTGTGTGTGTGTGTGTGTCTAAACACAAACATCCCTGTTTTGTGAGCTGAGGAAATGCAGATCGTGAGTTCCTAATAGCTAGGAACAACGATCTGTAATTTCCTTTAGGTCAGTCCCATTCCCCTTCAGTTAGAACACACATTAGGGAACACAATTAACCCCTTGATCGCCCCCTAGTGTTAACCCCTTCCCTGCCAGTGACATTTTTACAGTAATCGGTGCATTTTTATAGCACTGATCACTGTATAAACACCAATGGTCCCAAAAATGTGTCAAAAGTGTCCGATGTGTCCGCCATAATGTCACAGTCCCGATAAAAATTGCAGATCGCCGGTATTACTAGTAAAAAAAAAAAAAATAATAATAAAAATGCTATAAATCTATCCCCTATTTTGTAGACGCTAAAACTTTTGCGCAAAACCAATCAATATACACTTACTGCGATTTTTATTACCAAAAATATGTAGAAGAATACATATCGGCCTAAACTGAGGAAAAAAAAAAAATAATATATATATATATATATATATATATATATATATATATAAATAATATTTATTATAGCAAAAAGTACAAAATATTGTGTTATTTTTTTCAAAATTGTGGCAGTTTTTTTGTTTATAGCGCAAAAAATAAAAATCGCAGAGATGATCAATTACCACCAAAAGAAATCTCTATTTGTGGGAAAAAAAGGACGTACATTTTGTTTGGGTACAGCGTCGAACGACCGCGCAATTGTCAGCTAAAGCGACGCAGTGCCGAATTGCAAAAAATGGCCCGGTCATTGGGCAGCCAAATCTTCCGGGGGGGGTGAAGTGGTTAAACTACTGCTTACAAATGGATTTTGGGCACTGGCAGAAAAAGAACGAGATCAGCCTGGTTTAACACCTCCCACTCCCAGCATGCTAGTGTCCTAGGAGGATGGATGTCTTCTTTTTTTTTTTTCTACTGAATATTCAAAAGTCTACTTTGAAGCATTTGTTGAATCTAAGTTTGTTTTCACAAGAGGAACTTCCAACTCTCCATACTCAAACTCACTCTCTTCAATCCAGGAGTCAACCAAATTTTATTTTCTGCATGAGAGTCCCCACACCACTACAACTCAACATCTTGTCATTGTGGGACAAATTAGTTCAGAGTCTGGACAAATTGACTCATCTGACACCAAAAACCAAGTTGTTTCTGGCCTGGTGGCTCAGGAATCCAGATCTGAAGTTGGGAAAATCCTTCCTTCTGGAATCTTGGAAGGTCATCAGAACCGATGCCAGCCTGTCAGGCTAGGGAGGAGTCCCAGACCACCTTGTCAGTGTAGGGGCATTGGATACCACAGGAATCCCATCACACAATTAAAATTCAGGAGCTTTGGGTAATTTGGTTGCCCTTACAATGCTGGACATTCCTACTGGATTGTATTTCAATAAGGATATTGTCAAACAATGCCACGACAGTGGCTTATATCCACCAGGAAGCAACCAGAAGCCTAGCTGAGGCAAGAAGTGTACAGGATTCTGTTCTGAGAACAAGCTCACATTTCAGTCTTGTCCATCATTTACATTGCAGGTGTAGACAATTGGCAATAGACTACCTCAGCCAGCAGCACCAAGGCTCAGAGGAATTGTCTCTACACTCAGTGAGGCTCTAGAACTCATGTCACAGATGGAGATACCAAATGTGGACCTCCAGGATAGGACTGTCCCTAGGTGCAGAGATTCTATGGTGGAAGTAGTGGATGCTCTAGTGGCTCACTGAGATAAGTACCACCTGATCTACACTTTTCCTCCCCTGAAACTCTTTCTTTGTCAGATATGCAGGATCAAGATAAAATACATCCTAGTGATACGCATAGCTTAAGACTGGCCCAGGCAGATGTGGTACTCTGACCATCTCAGACTCCTGGAAGACATTCCATGGGTCCTTCCAGATCAAACAGATCTCCTTTTCAAAGGACCACTTTACAATCTGGCTTCATGGTTATGGTTGTGGTTTTTATTGGCATGGCTGAAAAGCCAGAAAGTGATCCCCACTTCATTGAAAGCCAAGTCGTCCAGTTCTCACAAGGTCTAACACCACACATGAAAGGTATTTTTTATGTGACAAAAGAAGCTATCATCCCTGAAAATATTCTGTAGGATGAATCCTGGCTTTTTTGCAATAAGGCCTAGGTCAGCAGTTGGCCCTATATACCATATTGTTCCAGAGACTGCTCATCTCCCATTCTTTGAACAAGACCTTTTGTTCAGGGTGTTTCTTGTAGCTCTGCCTATGTGCCGACCAGTGTCTCCTTGGGACTCGAACTCGGTTCTTTGGGCACTTATCAGGAATATTCCCCATTCTAGCTTTTCTCACAAGGTGGCAGTTCTTGTTGCCAGGCCTGAAAGGCATGTGTCTGAACTGGTGGCTTTGTCCTGTAAAGAACCTTTTCTGGTCTTACACAAGGACACTGTAGTATTAAGGCCTACAGCCCTGTTTCTTCCCATGGTGGTTTTGGCCTTTCACCTCAACCAATTCATTGTGCTTATGTCCCTCTGTCTGACACCGATACATTTCCCTTTATTGTCTTTATGTAGTTGGAGTTATGCGTGTCTACCTCACAGCCACTTCTTTCATTAGGAAGACTGAGGCCTCGTACACACGACCGATTTTCTCGGCAAGAACCAGCAAGAAACTTGCTGGCAGAGAGGTCTTGCCGAGTAAATCGGTCGTGTGTACGCTGCTATCGGGTTTCTCGTCGAGAAAACCGACAAGAAACCTCGACGAGAAAATAGAGAACCTGCTCTCTATTTTCTCGTCGAGATTCTCCTCGGCATGTTTCTCGACGAGAAAAGTGAGTGTGTGTACACTTACCTGTCCTCCCCGAAGCCCGCGCATGTTCGAAATGAATTCGACGCATGCGCGGTAGCTTCCTAGGCATACGTAGGGTATACCAAGATGGCGGCGACGGCATCGAATGTGACGAGTGCATGCTCGACGTAGTCGATGACGTCACCGCGTACACTCCTTTCAAAGAACCGCGGGTTCTTTGAAACGAGCGTGTGTACACTCAGCCGGGACAAGTTTCTTGTCCAAGAATCTCGTCGAAAAAAACGACATGTTTTTTTCAACGAGAATCTCGGCCGTGTGTACGAGGCCTATATCTCTCTTTGTCATTCCTAATGTCCCCGCAAAGAGAAACAGCTTTTTGTTCTGGCATTTCTCTGTGGCTCAGACAAATCATGATTCAGAGCTACAAGAAACACCCTGTTTTAAGGATCAGGTTCCACCCTCTCCTATTAAGGCACACACTACTAGATCTCTAAATGCTTCTTTAACCACTTAACGACCGCTCACTGTATATATACGTTGGCAGAATGGCACGGACAGGCACAATCACGTACCTGTACGTGCCTGCCTTCGTATAGTTGGGGGGTCCCATCGGACCCCCCTTCTATACAGTGAGTGGTGGTTCTCGGTGCGGGAGCGATCCGTGATGAGGGGACGGCCATTCGTTTCCGGCCACCCCTCGCGATCGCTCCCGGTGAATGAGAATCTTCCTCTGCCTGTGTAATGTAAACACAGGCAGAGGAAGTGATGTCATCTCTCCATGCGCCGGTCTTTTCGTCCAGAGCGCCGTGGAGAGAAGACATCAGGTTAGTGCACCAACACTACACTAACACGTAGGTACACATAGGCACACATTTCACCCCCCAGATCACCCCCCAGGTCATCCCCTGCACCCCCAGTCACAGTGTCACTGATTGCAGTGATCATTTATTTACTGATCACTGCATTTAGTGTCATTTGTGACTGTAAAAAGTGTCAGGGCAGTTAGGTTTAGGCCCCTTTAGGTCCAGGGTAGCCCCCTAACCCCCCCTAATAAAGGCTTAACTCCTTGATCGCCCCCAAGGTAACCCTTTCACCCCCTAACGCTAGCGTCACTAAGCGATCGTATTTCCGATCGCTGTATTTAGTGCCGGTGGTGCCCTAGATAGCCAGTTATTTATTTTTAGGTTCGCCGCAGGTTTTTATAGCGTCAGGTACCCCCATATATTATTTTAACCCCCTGATTGCCCCTAGAGTTAACCCTTTCACCAGTGATCACCGTATAAGTTTTACTGGTGACACTGGTTAGCCAGTTAGTTATTTCGTTATTTAGGTTACCCGTCAGGTTTTTATATAGCATCAGGTACCCCCATATATAACCTAATAAAGGTTTTAACCCCCTGATTGCCCCTAGTTAACCCTTTCACCAGTGATCACCATATAAGTTTTACGGGTGACGTTGGTTGGTTAGTTTGCTTTTTATAGCATCAGGGCACCCGCCGTATATAACCCAATAAAGGTTTAACCCCCTGATCGCCCGGTGGCTGATATCAATTAGGTTTTAGCGCCAGAGAGGGTCTGCGTCGCCCCAGGCAGCGTTAGGTTAGTGCCAGTAACGCTAACACCCACGCGCAAAGCATACACCTCCCTTAGTGGTATAGTATCTGAACAGATCAATATCTGATCTGATCAGATCTATACTAGCGTCCCCAGCGGTTTAGGGTTCCCAAAAACGCAGTGTTAGCGGGATCAGCCCAGATACCTGCTAGCACCTGCGTTTAGCCCCTCCGCCCAGCCCAGCCCAGCCCACCCAAGTGCAGTATCGATCGATCACTGTCACTTACCAAACACAACACACATAACTTCAGCGTTCGCAGAGACAGTCCTGATCCCTGCGATCGCTAACAGTTTTTTTTTGAAGCGTTTCATACATTTGCTGACAGTCAGGTGATTTTTTTTACCTGTGAATCTTACTAGTGTACCCCTAAATTTAGAGCCCAAAATGGCAAATCGAAGGTACACTAGTAAAGAGGCCTACGAGATTCTGAGCATGACAGATAGTGAAGAGGAGGTCACGCATCTGTCAGATTCAGGCTCAGAATATCTTCCCGTAGAAGACAGTGAATTCAGCGGCTCCATGTCAGATAGCTCTGACGACGAAGATGAGGTCCCTGCTAAGGTCAGGCGTACCCGTTCCAGATCTTCTGAGGTTGTTGAGGAGCAAGAACCGCAGGGCTCTCGTATCATGGAGCAGAGTAGTACTAGCGCCGCTATTCCTTCTGGTGAATTAGCAAGCACCAGCGGCCTAGTACAGCCTGGGCGTACATCCAGCACTGCAGTATCACGTGGTGACGTGGCGAGTCCCATAAGTGCAGTTCAAGCTGGCGAGGTGACAAGCACAAGTAGTGTCCCGCTGCCACCAAGAAGAAGACAAAGGCAGGCCCGTCGTGCCCATAGTGCCCTTCCTGCAGAATTTGCCTATCCTGATTGGGTCCCCACCACTTCTGCAGAACCCGTACTTCCCCCATTCACTGCCCAACCCGGTATTCAGGTGGAAACAGCTGATTTTATGCCAATTGATTTTTATTCGCTGTTTTTCACGGAAGATCTCTATAGATCTATTGTGGACCAGAGTAATTTATATGCTGGTCAATTCATCGCCGCTAGTCTCCAGTTGCCTTCCATTGCCAAAGATTGGAAACCAATTACGGTTTCCGAATTTAAGACCTTTCTGGGCCTTTCCCGGTTCATGCATTTCAACGACAATGAACTTTGACGTCCACGTGGAGACCCTGAATACGACCGGCTCTACAAAATTCGGCCCCTCATAAACCACTTCAACGAACGTTTTGCAGCCTTGTTTATTCCCGATCAAGTTGTCTGCGTTGATGAGTCCCTGATTAAATTTTCTGGCCGCTTGTCTTTCAAGCAGTACCTTCCCAGCAAGCGTGCCAGATACGGGGTCAAGCTCTATAAGTTCTGTGACAGGGCAACAGGCTATGTATGGAGCTTTATGGTTTATGAGGGAAAAGATAGTCAGGTTGAGCCGGTCAACTGCCCAGATTACATAGGGAGCGCTGGCAAGATAGTGTGGAACTTGGTGTCACCCTTATTCGGAAAGGGGTACCACTTGTATGTGGACAATTATTACACGAGCGTGCCACTGTTTAGTCACTTGTTTGATCATCAGATTGGAGCATGTGGCACCGTGCGACCTAATCGCCGGGGCTTTCCCCAGAGGCTTGTAGATTCCCGTCTTAGGCTGGGGGAGAGAGCCTGCTTGAAGTGTAATAACTTGCTCGCTATGAAGTGGAGGGATAATAAGAATGTTTTCCTTCTTACCTCCCTTCATGCAGACACGACAGTCCAAATTCGTACGGCGACTGGTGTTGTGGAGAAACCCCTCTGTGTCCACGAATATAACCAAAATATGGCAGGGGTGGACCTCAACGACCAGTTGTTGGCGCCGTATCTAATTGACCGTAAGGCGAGACGCTGGTACAAAAAAGTGTCTCTATCCTTATTTCAATTGGCTTTGCTGAATGCTCATGTGCTATACAGAGCTTCAGGCGGGACTTTATCTCTCCTAAAATTCCAGGATGAGATAGTCACAGAACTTCTGTATCCAGGCGGTTCTGCACCTCACCATCCCCAACCAAATGCATTAAGCCGGCTGCATGAGAGGCATTATCCGTATGTCCTCGAGAGTACCCCTACCCAACGAGCCCCCCAAAAAAGATGTCGTGTCTGTAGCAAGCGCGGATTTAGGCGTGACACTCGTTATTTTTGTCCACGCTGTCCTGACAATCCTGGTCTTTGCATTGGTAAACGTTTTGAACGCTTCCACTCAAAAGTGAAGTTTTAGCGTAGGGTACAGCATTGCACAGAACAGGACACACTTACACAGGGTCTCCCAAAATGCCATCGCATTTTGAGAGACCCGAACCATTACAGTTGTTTAAGTTACAAAAAAAAGTGTAATAAAGAAAAAAAATACGTAAACACAAAAAAAATATAAAATAAAAAAACCAAAAATAGTGGTCGTGTTATTGTTCTCTCTCTCTCTCTCTCTATTTTCTCTCTATTGTTCTGCTCTTTTTTACTGTATTCTATTCTGCAATGTTTTATCATGCTTGCTTTTCAGGTATGTAATTTTTTGTTTTCAGGTGCGCCATTCAGCTGCAGCGCGGAATTATTTATCTTGACATCAACAGCGTTTGCTCCCACGATACATAAAGCCGTGACTCCAGTGCTGTAGGAGGTGATTTCACCACCACAGTTAAAAAAAAGAGCATATATGCCGAAGCATAGGGGCGGAGGAGCGATTTTGCTCCTAATGCCGCGTACATACGGTCGAAATTCCGACGGAGGCTTGCCCATGGAAAAGTCCGACCGTGTGTTCGCGGCATAACTTTTTTGCGGGAAGATGCCCCCATGCTTCGGCATATATATATTTTAGGCACAGGTTGCGTTAAATTTTTTTATTTTTTTTTACTAGTTTTTTTTGTTGGTATTTGCTTTGCAGGTATGGTATGGTAAGGTCTTACTGTTATACTGTAATGTTACTTTGTTTTAATATTAACCATCATTTGCTTAGCAGGTACGCCATTCAGTTGCAGCGCGGATCTATTTATCTTGACAGCAACAGCGTTTGCTCCCACGATACATAAAGCCGTGACTCCAACGCTGTAGGAGGTGATTTCACCACCACAGTTAGAAAAAAGAGCATATATGCCGAAGCATGGGGGCAGCAGGGGCGGAGGAGCGATTATTGCTCCTAATGCCGCGTACATACGGTCAAAATTCCGACGGAGGCTTGCCCGTGGAAAAGTCTGACCGTGTGTACGCGGCATAACCTTTTATGCCGCGTACATACGGTCAAAATTCCGACGGAGGCTTGCCCGTGGAAAAGTCAGACCGTGTGTACGCGGCATAACTTTTTTTCGGGAGGATGCCCCCATGCTTCGGCATATATAAATGGTGCATGTATGCCCATCATTAGAAGTGGGTGGATGAAGGGAGGTATTCTAATGGTGGGCATACCCACCGATCAATCTCTTTTTTTCGTTCAGCCAATAGGCTGCATGAAAAAAAAGATTACTATACATGTCCAACAAGGACCAGCAACGTACTGGTATGTTGCTGGACTTTGAATGGTTATACCAGAGTGATGCCTGCGTGTTTAGGTATCATCTTGGTATCATTCTTTTCAGCCAGCGGCCGGCTTTCATGTAAAAGCAGTCCTAGCAGATAATTAGCCTCTAGACAAGCAGTGGGAGGGAATGCCCCCCCCCCCGGATATAAACAGCGCCATTGGGAAATTGGGAAAGCATTTTATCACACCGATCTTGGTGTGGTCAGATGCTTTGAGGGCAGAGGAAAGATCTAGGGTCTAACCCCCTAATTTTTTTAAAAAAAAGAGTACCTGTCACTACTTATTGCTATCATAGGGGATATTTACATTCCCTGAGATAACAATAAAAATGGTAAAAAAAAATATGGAAGGAACAGTTTAAAAAAAAAAAAACACAATAAATAATAAATGCTCTTGCACAAAGGCGAACGCAAGCGTCGGTCTAGCGTCATATGTAAACAGCAATTGCACCACGCATGTGAGGTATCACCGCGAAGGTCAGATCGAGGGCAGTAATTTTAGCAGTAGACCTCCTCTGTAAATCTAATGTGGTAACCTGTAAAGGCTTTTAAAGGCTTTTAAAAATGTATGTAGTTTGTCGCCGCTGCGCGTTTGTGCACAATTTTAAAGCATGTCGTGTTTGGTATCCATGTACTCGGCCTAAGATCATCTTTTTTATTTCATCAAACATTTGGGCAATATAGTGTGTTTTAGTGCATTAAAAATAAAAAAAGTGTGTTTTTCCCCCAAAAAATGCGTTTGAAAAATGCAACACCCACTATTTTAATCTGTAGGGCATTTGCTTTAAAAAAATGTATAATGTTTGGGGGTTCAACGTAATTTTCTTGCAAAAAAAAAAAATGTTTTCATGTAAACAAAAAAAGTGTCAGAAAGGGCTTTGTCTTCAAGTGGTTAGAAGAGTGGATGATGTGTGACATAAGCTTCCTCATGTTGTGCATAAAATGCCAGGACAGTTCAAACCCCCCCCCCCCTAAATGAACCCATTTTGGAAAGTAGACACCCCAAGCTATTTGCTGAGAGGCATGTTGAGCCCATTGAATATTTTTATTTTTTTGTCCCAAGTGATTGAATAATGACAAAAATAAAAAATAAATAAACCCCGAAAACCAAGCACCGCCTTCAGGATTTCTAAGGGTGTAAATTTTTGATTTCACTCCTCACTGCCTATCACAGTTTCGGAGGCCATGGAATGCCCAGATGGCACAAACCCCCCCCCCAAATGACCCCATTTTGGAAAGTAGACACCCCAAGCTATTTGCTGAGAGGTATGTTGAGTATTTTGCAGATCCCGCTTTTTGTTACAAAGTTTTGAAAATTGAAAAAAAAAGAAAATGTCTTTCTTCATTTTCAAAAACAAATGAGAGCTGTAAAATACTCACCATGCCTCTCAGCAAATAGCTTGGGGTGTCTACTTTCCAAAATGGGGTCATTTGGGGGGGTTTTGTGCTATCTTGGCATTTTATGGCCTTCAAAACTGTGATAGGTAGTGAGGAGTGAAATCAAAAATTTACGCCCTTAGAAATCCTGAAGGCAGTGCTTGGTTTTCGGGGCCCCGTACGTGGCTAGGCTCTCAAAAAGTCCCACACATGTGGTATCCCCGTACTCAGGAGAAGCAGCAAAATGTATTTTGGGGTGCAATTCTACATATAACTATGGCATGTTTGAGCAATATATAATTTAGTGACAACTTTTTGTACATTTTTTTGTTTTCTTTTTGTCATTATTCAATCATTTGGGACAACAAAAAAAATATTCAATGGGCTCAACATGCCTCTCAGCAAATAGCTTGGGGTGTCTACTTTCCTAAATGGGGTCATTTGGGGGGGTTTTGTGCCATCTTGGCATTTTATGGCCTTCAAAACTGTGACAGGTAGTGATAGGTAGTGAGGAGTGAAATCAAAAATTTATGCCCTTAGAAATCTTGAAGGCGGTGTTTGGTTTTTGGGGTCCTGTACGAGGCTAGGCTCCCAAAAAGTCCCACACATGTGGTATCCCCGTACTCAGGAGAAGCAGCAGAATGTATTTTGGGGTGTAATTTCACATATGCCCATGGCATGTGTGAGCAATATATCATTTAGTGACAACTTTGTGCAAAAAAAAAAAAGTTTGTCATATTCCTGCAACTTGTGTCAAAATATAAAATATTCCATGGACTCAACATGCCTCTCAGCAAATAGCTTGGGGTGTCTACTTTCCAAAATGGGGTCATTTGGGGGGGGGGGTTTGTGCTATTTTGGCATTTTATGGCCTTCAAAACTGTGATAGGTAGTGAGGAGTGAAATCAAAAATTTGCGCCCTTAGAAATCCTGAAGGCGGTGCTTGGTTTTCGGGGGCCCGTACGCGGCTAGGCTCCTAAAAAGTCCCACACATGTGGTATCCCCGTACTCAGGAGAAGCAGCAAAATGTATTTTGGGGTGCAATTCCACATATAACCATGGCATGTGTGAGAAATATATCATTTAGTGACAACTTTTTGTATTTTTTTTTTTTTTAGTCATTATTCAATCACTTGGGACAAAAAAAATATATATTCAATGGGCTCAACATGCCTCTCAGCAATTTCCTTGGGGTGTCTAATTTCCAAAATGGGGTCATTTGGGGGGATTTTGCACTGCCCTGCCATTTTAGCACCTCAAGAAATGAGATAGGCAGTCATAAATTAAAAGCTGTGTAAATTCCAGAAAATGTACCCTAGTTTGTAGACGCTATAACTTTTGCGCAAACCAATAAATATACGCTTATTGACATTTTTTTTACTAAAGACATGTGGCTGAATACATTTTGGCCTAAATGTATGACTAAAATTGAGTTTATTCAATTTTTCTTATAACAAAAAGTAGAAAATATCATTTTTTTACAAAATTTTCAGTCTTTTTCCATCTATATCGCAAAAAAAATTAATCGCAGAGGCAATCAAATACCATTAAAAGAAAGCTCTATTTGTGGGAAGAAAAGGACGCAAATTTCGTTTGGGTACAACATTGCATGTCCGCACAATTTACAGTTAAAGCAGCGCAGTGCCAAATTCTGAAAACACCTCTGGTCTTTAAGCTGCATAATGGTCCGGGGCTTAAGTGGTTAAATGTTTTTTTTTCTGGCATCAGGCAACTATTTCCCAGATTTTGCAAGGCTGCCAACTAGTCTTCTGCTGCTCACTTTCTATAAGTTTTACCAGGTTCATATTAAGCCCTCATGTGATGCCTGTCTCTACTGTATGGTCCTTCAGGCAGCTCTTTGAGCTGCAGGCAGTCTCTCTATTTAGCTGTTGTTTTATAGTTGGGCTGGTTAGCATGTGTACCCCCCCCCCCTCTTAGTTGGACTGCTTTTGGACATCCCAATTGTTTGGTAGAGCTTGTCACAAAATGGAGGAATGCTGGGAGTTGGAGTGGTTATACTAGGCTGTTTACCCTTTTTTTTTTGCCAATGCCAAAATCCTCCTGTAAGCGGCAGTATAATCGAATTGTCTCTAAAGCCCACAATGAGCTCAAAGAAAAGGATTTTACTGTTACTGCAAAAAATCATAAATGTTTTGTACCTGTTGTGGTTACATGACCTGGATACTGATGCCAAAATTAACTTATGAAGATCAGAATGGAGGAAACCCACCTGCAGATAATGTAAAGTCTCCTGTACATACTAAAGTGAAAAGGGACAGTTAAGGAGGAAGTGTTGAGGAAAAAAAATCTCAATGGGGTATACTGTCAGATACATCCAAAATTAAGAGAAACTGTACAAAGAGAAACAAGTCACCGCTGGCCCTCTACTGAAAATGTTAGATGACTGGCTGTCTCTGGTTCCAATACCACTGAAATTACTTATATGGGAAAAAGCATGCAGCCAGTGAAGTAAACACATTCATAAATCTTGATCTTTGTGTTTAGTCCAGGTTAGTCACTCATAAATATTTAAGCAGATGAATATATGTGAACCAGCATTTTCGGACGGACAGGTCAACAATGATATCCTCTATAGTGTTCTTAGTAGAGGATACTAAGAACCGTGATCAATAAAATGCATGATTTCTTTCTCATGCATTTGCATAGTCGCATATCTCCTCTAACAATTCTAATATCTCTCCAATTTACCAAATGGTGTACATTATGCAATACTTAATGTGCATCTTTTGAAACTGTGGGGTAGATTTACTAAAACTGGAGCACTCAGAATCTGGTGCACCTGTGCATTTGAGCCAATCAGCTTCTAAAGTCAGCTTGTTCAATTAAGCTTTAGCAATAAAACCTGGAAGCTGATTGGTTTCTATGCACAAGTGCACCAGATTTTGCACTCTCCAGCTTTAGTAAATAAACCCCACTGACTGAATGCTCCTTAAAACTGTGGTATGTTTAACATAAGGCTTACGTTCTTTTTTCTTTATTCTCTGGGCTACATAGGTAAGCATTTATCACATTTCTTACAGGCTAGCTGAGTACATTTAATTAATTGACAAGTTTGTATTATCCACACTGCATTGTTAGGGAACAGCTGTGGATAGTAAATCGCATGTCATGAAATATCCTTCTGATCACGGGTAATTTCTGCTCAGGTAAGTGTTCAGTTCCTTTGTACTCGGCAGAGCTCCATGCTGGTCCTACAGTAGTAATCAGGTGCTTCTTTTAGCATTTAGCCTGCCAGTGCACATTAGCGTGTGAAGCTGGCTACACAGTGGTGGGGTGTAAATCAATAGGGCCTTGTACACTGATAGGTGTAGTCCTTGAAGCTTTTTAGACCTTTTTTCAGGTACATATAGGTACACTAAAACCCATGTTCACATGCAATAATTTGAATTTGCATCAAAATCCATGTTTTGAATTTTGTATATGGGTGCAGATTACTGTGTGGTACCTCTGAGGAGCATGCAGTGCTTTCTATGCAAAAAAATAAATGTGTTAGTTATACCTAATAAATGTCAGATTTCTTCACTTTAGAGTAAAATAGGAAAGGGAAATCTCTGACCCGCTTCCAGAGAGAGCAGATAATCTTCATAATTTCCCATTCAAAAGTTTTTATTTTCCCTTTTGAAACTTTAATTTCAAGGTATCAGTGGCGGTGCGTCCATAGTGGGCGCAGGAGCGCTGCCCCTCTCGCTCCTGCGCCCGTCACTCACCACAACAATACATAGGTTCATGCATTGCATGAACCTATGTATTGTTGCTGCCGCCCACTATTCAGATGGCTGGCCCCCTGTTGAGCACCGGCCATCTGAATAACAGCGGCTGGTTGGTGTTTGGAAGTGCCTATCAGAGCCAGCGGCTCTGATAGGCTTCCTGATTACAGCCAGAGGGCTGTAATCGGCTTCCAAATAGCTAACCAGAGGACGCACGGGGGGGGGGGTGCGTTCCCTGGTTAACACTGACATGCGTTTCAGCCAATCAGGTTCACCGGGTCTGGTTACCAGTAACCTGATTGGCTGAAGCAACATCGAGGGCGGGAGAAGACATCGAGGACGGAAGAAGGATGGCGCTGACCCGAGGAAGGTAAGTGCAGGGCTGGGGACAAACTGGCTGCATTTGGGGACAAACTGGCTGTATTTGGGGACAAACTGGCTGTATTTGGGGACAAACTGGCTGCATTTGGGGACAAACTGGCTGTATATGGGGACAAACTGGCTGTATATGGGGACAAACTGGCTGTATATGGGGACAAACTGGCCACTTTGGGGGAAACTGGCTGCATTTGGGGGGAAACTGGCTGCATTTGGGGACAAACTGGCTGTATTTGGGGGGAAACTGGCTGTATTTGAGGGGGCAAACTGGTGGCGTTTGGGCACAGTGGCTGCGTTTAATGGGCACAGTGGCGGAAATTGATGGGTTTTTTTTTTCAGTTTGTTTGCGCCCCCCCAAAAAAAAATTGAGCACCAGCCGCCACTGCAAGGTATAGTTGATAATATATAATATTTGATAATTGCAACATCACCATAATGAAAACAATTCTCTACTTAATTATAATAAATAAAGCCTTATAGGTGCATTCTATAACTAAAACCTACCCAATTTACCCAGTGTACCCTTTTTTTTTAGTAACATGGTACTCTATAGCAAGGCAGGTCTATGGGAGAGCTGCTTGCAAACCTCATTCAAGGCCCTGCCTCTTTAATGATATGACAAGATGAATGTTAACATGGACAGCAGCAATGAAACTGCTTTAGCAGTTCCATAAGCTAAACACTTAGGCCTCGTACACACGGCCCAGTATCTCGTCAGGAAAAAACTTGTCGTTTTTCTTGACGAGATTCTTGGACAAGAAACTTGTCCCGGCCGAGTGTACACACGCTCGATTCAAAGAACCCACGGTTCTTTGAATGGAGCGAACGCGGTGACGTAATAGACTAAGACGAGCGTGCGCTTGTCACATTCGATGCCGTCGCCGCCATCTTGCTACACCCTACCTATGCCTAGGAAGCTACCACGCATGCGTCAAAGTCATTTTGAGCATGCGCGGGTTTCCACAGCGACAGGTAAGTGTACACACACACACTTTTCCCGTCGAGAAACATGCTGACGAGAATCTCGACGAGAAAATGGAGAATCCTGACGAGAAAATAGAGAGCAGGTTCTCTATTTTTCTCGTTGAGATTCTTGTCGGTTTTCTTGATGAGAAACCTGATAGCCGCGTACACACGACCGATTTACTCGGCAAGAAAGCTCTGCCAGCAAGTTTCTTGACGTTTTTTTACGAGAAACTCGGTCGTGTGTACGAGGCTTTATATTTGGGAAAAGTACAGCTTCTGACAGCATATAGGAGCCATACTATTGGAGATTTTCAGACTTCATTCAATGAAACTGTGCAGGTTGGAGCGTTCACAATTTGAAATAGCCAATCAGTACTCCAGATCATTGTAGGGGATCTCCGAGTAGGTTTGCAAATAAACTACATGGCTAAAAGTTTATGGACACCTAACCATCACACATACTTTATTGCCAAAAGCATGTGGAAACCCCTCCAATGTATTGAGTTCAGATTCTTCCAGTGAAGGGTACTGTTAATGCTACAGCATAACATTTATTGTGTGTGTCTGTCCACACTTGTGGTAACAGTTTGGATAAGGCCCTTTTCTGTTCCAGCATGAATTTGCACATATCTAGGTCTATAAAGACATTATTTGACAAGTTTGGTGTGGAGCAACCTGAGTGGTCTACCCGGAGTCCTGACTTCAAGCTTACTGAAGATATACTGGATGAATTGTAAAGCTGACTGCAAGCCAGGTTTTCTTTTTCATCATCAGTAACCTCATTCGGCAACTATTCTGGCTGAATGGGTAAACAATCAGATAGTCACACTTCGAAATTGTGGGAAAAGTCTTTCCAGATCAGTAAAGTCTGTTGTAAGTTTGGATTGGGATGTCCAATATGCTCATATAGGTTTGATGGTCAGGTGTTCACAAACCTCTGGCCATATAGTGTAAGGCATTAAGTAGCAGGTTCCCTGAAGACTCAACCACTTTTAAAGCAAGTAATAGAGAACCAATGGTAATCATGTTTCTATGGTATGCAGTAAAGGATATGTTTATTCTACATGATGTGCCTCCTAGAGGCTTGAAGTAGCATGTAGTGGAAAACATTTTTAAACTTGCAATATTTAGGATAATATACATCAAAAAATAGAAAAGGGCTCACAGTAGTTTTTCTGAATACACCAAACGTAATGTGTGAATAGAATGAGGTAACAGAAGATTTAGGTGTGGCTCCCAATAGGGCTGGTGGCCTATTTAGCAAACACTACATTACATGACCTATTAGCTTTGAATACAGTCAGTTTTATGATGACCACCTTATATATACAGGTAATTCTGGGACAAATATAGCTTGTAGTTTAGCAAAATGTATGAACAGGATGGTACTGGAACTCCTTGTGCAGAACTGGTGGTAAGAGAGGTGTAATTAAACATAATTAACAGTGTAGTGACCTGTTTACTCACCTTTCAGAGCCTCCCACATACTCTCTTCCCCCCTCTTGTTAGAACCCAACTTTATCTGTTGTCTATTTCACGCATTCAACCATGATTTTGGGGGGTTAAGGGGTTAAAAGTTTTCGAGATTTGTCTGCAAAAGAAGACAAAGGGGTAGGTTGTTTTCATCCATCTTTTCAAGCGGAGTAAGTGTGGACGAGGCGGTATAACAGCGGAAGGGTGTGGGTGAGGAGCGGCACGGATTCTTCAAACAAACTTCAGTACACAACTCAACTATTTAATTACAGAATCAATTGTCACATTCCACTTGATATTCAACATATTTAATGAACAAGTTGTTTGTTAAGGTCCGTTCATTCTTAATCAGATTCATTTTGCTTGCATATGCAGCATGACTAAATATGATCTAAAGAGGAAATATCTTTCTTCTGCAAGGTAAAGTCAGAAGCCCATCTGACAATACAGACACAATTAAAGGGCATGTGTTAAATAAGAGAGAACTTTTGAGATGAAGCGACAAATATTTTAAACTTTTAAATTTAGATATGAGAGGCAAAGCCCCTAAATTAAGGATGGCCATTTTGCTTTCACTTAGAGCTGCTGCACAAAATCCGAACTAATATAATATGCAGAAAATCAAAAGTTTAATACTTAGTGTATAGCGGTGTAAAAATGTTCTCGAACAAGTTTAAAAAAATTGGTTGGAAGCTAAACAGAAACAAGTAAGCTAGAGGCACTTTTTTGTTTTGTTTGAGCTTTTCTACTGCGAGAGTCAGGCATTTTCCTATGCAAAGACAGCTGACTCTCATGTGAGTCATGTGATTCTGGTGCATGGAGGTGGAAATATATTTTTATTCACTTGTACACAGCAAATATTAAACTCTTGGGTTCATTCATTTATTTGTGCAGCTTTAAAGCTAGACTTTCATACATACACAAATAAAATTTCACTTTAACAAATTTTTATTAAAATATAAATTGCCAATTGCTATGAATAAAGCAATGAGCTATGAAGGTTATACTTTTTTCGTTTCCAAGGCACCAGATCCTTGTAAAATAGCCATGGGGGATTTCAGCAAAATTTTTAGCCCACATTTATATGCTTCATTCGCATGAATACTGATTCAGCCCATAAATTCTAGATGCCACAGTTTAGTTATAGAAAGAGGAGCTGTTTAGGTTTTTTATTGTATCATATAATGTTGTGAGATAATAAGCATAAAATGGCAACCCTTGTATAAGGAACGTGAATCCTTGGCATTTAAGAATGAACAGCCTTGAGTTCACAAGCAGAAAGGGGAAGGAAAAACAGCTGCAGGAGGAACAGTGAAGAAAGTTCGACAGAAATCGGATGCAACGTCGTATTGAAACTAGGCAGCGTCACGAGAGAGGAAAAGCACCATGTGGTATCCTCCAGAATTACATCTTTATTGCATCTTATCGTCCGAGCCTTGTGAGTAATAGACAATTCTTGTTCAGTGGGAGGGAAGAAATGGGACAAGGAAAGGGAAGGAGAGAGTGAACCTGGTTCATAGACAGAGGGTAGCAAACAATTTTTTGGCAAGACGAATAAATAGGTAGTGTTAGTTTGAAGTTTAAGTAAATCAGGTTGACTCTTGATAGAAAAGGTGTTACAGAAATAGAGCATGCAGGATGTACATCAAACTGTTAAATTACCCTGTGGTCTTCTCACATTTTTCACAATATTTTTTTTCATCAGTTTGCTGTCTACCAGTTTAAAGCGAAACTAAACTCTTTTTTTTTTTTTAAACTGCAATCAGGCAGGCTGTTAATTGCAGAAGAGACATTGCATGTTTCTTCTGAAATAAAATAATCCTACCTACCTGCTCACAGTCTTCCCTAGATTGTACACTACTGTGCATGCTCAGCTCAGTATACATTCCTACACTGTGCCTGGATGACTAATCTCCTGAACATGCACAGGATTTATATCATTGCACGCTAGCCAATTAAGCAATGCCAGCACTGTCAAAGGACCTTGTAGGCATCAAACCATTGGAGCAAAGGTGAGTATTTCGGAGTTTAGTTTCACTTTAACTGTGCACTTTTACCTTTTAAACTGGTCACAGAGTCCAAGATACTGTGGGATCAGTTAACTGATTTTCTTTTAAAATTCCTTAAATGGGTTATCCATTTTGGGCCACCTCCTCTCTTTAGAAGTTATCATACAGAAAAACGAATTGAAAATGTGCTGCCGAATTGCACTGTTTTATGGTTAGCAGCTATCAGATTTGGAGCATCCAAGCTGTCCCTAGGACTCAGACTGATGGACATCATCAGGAATACTATGTTACATGTCCAATCAGATCAAGCTATCACTTCATTACCAGCTTAACAGAAGTTTCCAAAAAGCCATCATCTTTTGTTTGGGGTTAGTAAGGATTAACAAAAAAACTCTAACTGAATGACTGTAGATAATATAAAAAGTATGTAGTTAAGAGGGGTGTTGCACTAAAAAGGGTAGACCCTTTAAGGAAAAAAGAGAGACGTATTTTAACATGCAATACCTCGATTTAAACGGCTGGCATGAAAACACAATCATGGAGCTTTTCTCTAATGCATATTTAAAATATCTGATATTGCCTACAAAATCTTTATTTAGTGAAAACCAATCAACTAGAGCATGCATCAAAAAGTGCTAATAAAAAAAGATACATTATTTAGAACTAGTTATGTCTAGTTAATCTATTTTAATAGATCTATTTTTAATACACCTATATGTTGTGTACTCAACACATAAACAGTCTATTACTTCTTTATTGTATAAGCTAATGTTATACATCTTATGCATATCAACTTTTTATAACTAACTATACAATGCTAGAACTCTATACATTTAAACGATTACTAAAATTTACACAAATTGTGAAAGGAACACTAGTCCTATGCATCACAATGGAAGTAAAGTTCTCTATATCTTTTTAACATAATGAATAGTGCAATGGGTTTACATTTTGTTAAAGGATTACTATAGCTAAAACTGTCCGTATTACTATATGAAATATACATTCACAAATATATTTGTATTGGCTTCTGTGCCTCCAAACAACATACTGTATATGAAATTGAATGTGCTTTTACAATCACTATGCATTTTCTTGCTCTCAAAGCTGTAACACTCAAGTAATCTTAAGATTTAGAAGTGCTTAGAAAATTAGGCCTTTACCTAATAAGGTAAAGAGCAATGAGCAAAGTGCTGTAACCCATAGCAACTAAAATAATATGAATATACTGACTACACTAAACAGCTAAAAGACAATTTAAATTCAGCTATGGGTTCCATTACATCATCACTCTTTTCACCACACTGTTAAATAAAGGCATAAGAATGAATAAGTCAAACTGCCTCTGCTACAGAACAGTTTAGGCACTTGTCTAATTTGCTAAGTGTATAATCCTGTTATGCACATTAACTTTGAAGGATAGACTCTATCGCAATCTATACAAACAACTGTATATTGTGCTAACATCACTTTAACATTTCCGACACTAGTTAAAAAATTATAAGAATATACACATTAATAAAGCTACGTGAACTCTACGGTGCAATTATTGCAATTCTTCATCAGTGTTTTATGCACTCTTACAATTCAATTTCAGCCAACTGACAAATAATGCTCATGTTCACGGCATGCTGAAATCTACAACCGTCTTGTTTTTAGCAACCATATTGAGACTACAGTTTCAGTGGACATTTTAATTAAGAAATGAAAACTCAACCCCTGTCTTCACCTGTTAATGTATTCTGCTTTTTTCAAATTTAACTTTATATTTGGCTAACTGGTTTTAACTGTTATAACTCTAACTGTTATCATTTTTTTAGTTTTGGATAGAGTAGAGAGGGTTAAAGTGGAACTTTAGTCAGAAAATAGAGTTCTACTACATCACTTCAGGCTGGCCCCTTTTCCAGGTATAGCTAAATAAAACATTAAAAATAAGTGTCTTTCTCAACCTTTTTACCCCCAGAAAAAAAACTAAAATGATTTGGTGGTCAATAGGAAAGATGCCCCTTACTTTGGTGGTCAGTAGAAGGTTTAAACCCCCTCGGAATGCCACCTGTACAGGCTGGCTCTACCAAAAGGTCAGACAGTTAAAGCTTAAGGAACCCCTAGCAATAGCTGGAGGAACCCTGGTTGGTCTATACCGTTTTAAAGTCCATTAATACACTGTCTCAATCTACTCTGCACATGCTCAGCTGCCCTATATTTTTAAGCACTGCCGAGTTTGTAGAAGCCCTTCTGCTGACAGCCTTAAAGTGGAATTAAACCTCCTATCCTTTACAACCAATGAAGCTGCTTCAATTTGATCTGCAACTGCCATGGTGCTGCATATGTGATCATTTATGACAACCAGCCGTTTGATGGTTTGACAGTTTGATTGAGGACACAAGCAAATGTGACAGTTCCCAGAATTCCAGAAATGTAACTTTTTTTAAACCATTAAATGGATGGGTTTCACTTTATGATTAATTGCTGTTCAGGGACTTCAGCAAAATGGCAGCCTCTGGCAAGAAGAAACAGGAGCAATGCTGAAGGCAATTTACAGCAAACACTGATTTTGGTAGTAGGTAATTACTCATGTGGAATGTATGTTCCTTGCTAAAGAACATTATTTTTTATCAGGTTGTTATGGGTAAAGTTCCACTTTAAAGCCAATATCAGTTTATTTTTTTTGGTGTCTGTGTCTTGTTGGGGAGATTTCCCTTTATTTCCTTTCACAGAGATGCAACAGTAATTGAGAAGAAATCTACACAAAGAGAGGGAATACACTTTTAGACAGCTGTCACCAGAAAAGGTGCCCCCATTGTAACCTCTTCTTGTAATAATTCTAAAATTGTGACAGTGACCACCAGGATAAATAGAGGAGGTAATTTCACCAGCGAAGACATAGAAAGTAATAAAAAAAAGTTCTAATCTTTCCCTACTCTTAAAAAAAAAAAAAAAAAAAAAAAAGTGTTGGCTGTACAATACATACACTTTAAATATTGTGTTTCTTATAGTACAATAATCTATTTATGGTTTTCACAAATCACATTTGAATGTCTGTGTTTAATGCTAAACTTTTTTTGCTTGTTAATATTGTTTAGTACTGTCATAAGTAAAAGTATTGGATCTGTTATCCAGGACCCTGTTGTGTAGAGTGGTTTCATAAATAACAACTGTAATTAATGGCTGTTTTTTTATTGAAACGTCACACAAGCTGACATGACCAATCAGTTTCCACTGACTTATTGTGTGGGGCACCGGTAAGGGATGTAGAGGGGAAACTATAGTGCCTTTTACAAATTGAGTCATTTTGGAACATTTACCAGTAATTATTTAAAAAAATCAATTTTTTTTTTTACTTGCTTGTTGCTCTGTAGTTTGAGTATAGTATTTTATATACACATTTATAAACGCTCCTTATAGCAATCACCTGCATAGCAGAGAATGGGATTGCTTTTTCCTATGTAACAGCTGTTTAGATAAGCCCAGTTGGCCATAAAGAGAATTTATTGGTTTCGGTCAGATCAGACTTGCACTGTGAGAGAAGAACAATGAAGCACACTCACTGCTTTGTAATACTAGGAGGGAAGCAGAGCCTGTAACTGAAATGAGCCATTATGGCTGTCCCATGGAAAAATATTGTTCACACTACTACAGAGGATCATAGATCCTTAAAAAACAGATAGATATTGATTAAAATTATTTACATTATGCCAATCACATACTGTATGTTAAACTGTAAAAAGACTACAGTTTTCTTTTAAAGAAGCACTCCATTTAGGGCGATGTTTTATTGTGGGGCGAATAGTCATGGATACAGCTTGTGCATAAAATTAGGATTGCCTTCACAGCTGCAAATGTAAAGATCCAGCTCTGTGAAGTTCCTTCTATGCCCCTTCTATTTTTGCACATAAATGAATTGGCTTTCCTGCCTCCTGTTGACAAGAATGCTTGTTCATTCACTATGTCATGGAGAGTCAGCATTTTGCATTTGTCACAACACGGCAGTGAAAACTGAGTTGGCAATTCTCAGAAAGGGAGCCTGGCTTCAATACTAGCAAATTAATAAAGAATCATATGATACATAACATGTGCTGATGAATGTATCTTTGTTTTGATAGCCCACTGGCAGTCATTAGCAAAAGCCCTGTATAGTGGAACTGTACCAGTTTCCTATATGAGAGACACAATGGAGACCAAAACGAGTAGTAGCATATGCAGATAAGGAAGGAAACCACCAGAGGACGTTCAATGTGCTGAATCTTCATATCAGGAAGGCAAAAGTAAATATTATCTTCCATGCATGCTGCCCCATTACCTTCCACCCAATGCTCTTTTTAGTCTTTATAGAAATGTGAAGTCCTTCAAATTGCTGTAAGCAACCTGCGCTATGAAATATTCACACATTGAGGACCACAGATCCAATACTGACCCCTATCACAGACTTTACAATCTTCCATTGAAACTTTAGAAATCTCTGCATTATTTCCTTTTTTCTAGAAAAACATTTTTGTCCTTGCTATTATCCTCTCCTTCCCGTATGTGAATGATCTATTGTTAAAATTGTATCTTACATTCCTTGTGTCATATAAAAATACTAGCCGAGAGGTTCAATGTACAGCTATTGCATGACCTACCTGTGCTGAAATTATACAGTCTTGAAATTTTAAAATTTGTTCTTCTGTATTTAAGTATTCAGTAGTAACAAACTAAAGAAAAAGCCTTCCCAGGTAAAAGGTAGTCTGTTGCAGCCGGACAATTTATTATCTGACCTGATCCTCAGTGTTACACACAGAGATCTCTATATCATCATCAGTATGATTTAATTGTTATATGTGATAATATTTTTCACTAAATGCATAACCAAGATAGAAGTTTGTGAAGGCAAGTATGAGATATCCATGATTGATATTGTTAGGACTCCTGTTTTTCTGATTACCATCTGTTGTTACACAATAACTCCTTAGTATGGAGAGGCACGCTATAGTATTGGCCTCTCTAACTCACAGTATAGACAAACCATTTAAATGATTATTTACGTTAAAATAGTGTAGTAATCAGTTTCCCATTTGCTGCTTCCCTGTCCCATGTCATTTTCACAGACTGACAGGTTTTAATCCCACCAGTTACTGATCTGTAATACTTTCTTTTCATCTCTCTTTATAAGATTTAAAAAAAAGAAGCAGACTGGAAAAAGAGAGTGTAGGTGGATTTGTGTAGCTTAATAAGTTTGGCTGTACTGGCCTGCATACCCGTTAGCATATTTCTCGTAGTACTCAGCGGGACTGTAACCTGCTGCTCCCAAGCTATACTGAGAGAAAGCAGAGGCGTAGGCTTGGCTGTAACTCTGGCTGTAAGCTTGAGATGCTCCATATGGATCAGCATACTGTGCCATAACAGCTGCTGCTGCTGCTGTCCTCCTGCCAACAGGACTTCTGTCCCTGTATGCTGCGGGAGCCAAGGCTGCGCTGATTGATTGTGGAGCTGGTGCAGCAGCAGCTACAGGAGCAGTCGGAAGGGTTGCAGCAGCTGCAGCTACCACTGCAGCTGGAGCAAGGGCTCTGTCATACGCAGCACGAGCTCCAAACCCACTTCTGTCGTAGAAATCATATGTGTATCTCTCATAGTACTCCCTTTCATACCAACAGCGAGGTGAAAATGGTGAGAAAGAAGGTGGAGGTTGTGGCAGGCGTCCGCGATGAAAGTAATAAGCAGGTGGTGGTGGAGGAGGAGGTGCTGTTTGGACTGCAACAACAGCTGCAGATGCTAACTTGGAGCTCTTTGGGGCATTGTTGCTCTTGGACAGAGTAACAAAGATCTTCTGGTCCTCCAGAGGTGTATCATTAAGGTGCAAAATCGCATCCATGGCTTCTCTTTCCTTGGCCATGTGTACAAAAGCATAATTCTTTACTATATCACATTCCACAACTTTCCCAAACTTCTCAAATAACTCCTTGATTTGGGATGTTGTCGCCCTGCTTGAGACATTGCCCACGTATATTTTGGTGGCATTGCGAATCTTTGACGTTGCATATTCCACAGTAAGATGGGAGCCATAGAACTCCTGTTTGTGCAATTCTCCAATGGCACGGTGAGCATCCTGCTCTCTTTCCATGTGGACAAAGGCATAGTTTTTGAGAATGTCACATTCATTCACCTGACCATACCTCTCAAAGAGCTTCTTTAACTCTTCAGGGGATGCGGATGGAGAGACACCACCAACAAAAATCTTCACCATGGCTTGGGGATAGTGTTTGAGAATATCACAATGCTATGTCCCCCTTCTAGTTAAAAACAAAACAAAATGATTAGGCAATTATATGGTACTCAGATGTTCTGCAGTAAAATTATTTTGTTTAGTTTGGCTAACTGTAGCGAGTAGACAACCATAAATCTAACAATGATTTTTTTCTAACCTCCGCCAAACCACTCACCTCTAAACAAACAAGGCGGTAAATACACATTGACATGGCTGCGATCGTTTTCAGTGTGGCAAATTTAACCTGGCATGTCGAGTTTGGCAAGAGGTGCCTCTTTCCAAACTCCCCCACTGACATTAAAGCGGAGGTGCCGCGAAAATAAAATATTAAAAACCAGCAGCTACAAATACTGCAGCTGCTGACTTTTAATAAATGGACACTTACCTGTCCAGGGTACCCGCAATGTCGGCAGCAGCAGACGAGCAATCGCGTTGCGGCTTCACTGCCCGGTTCCCTACTGCGCATGCACAAGTAGCGCGGCGCGTTCCCAGTGGTCCCCGCTCTCTCCTGGGACCAGTGTGTTTCCCAGAAGACAGCGGGAGGGGGGAAAGTTGAGTGACTCCCGTGGGAGTCGCTCATCGGAAGTGGGTGCAAATACCTGTATTATACAGGTATCTGCACCCCCCTCCCCCCTGAAAAGTGCCAAATGTGACACTGGAGGGGGGGAGGGTTCCGAAAAGCGGAAGTTCAATTTTTGGGTGGAACCCGCTTTAAAGAGACCACAAGCTAAGCAATTTGTTTGCTGTTGTGGCACCGTATTTCAATGCTAAATCCCCCCTCTGGCTGGCTTTCAAGAGGCAGCATTATGCCCGTTTGAAAGAGGCCTTAAGCCCTGTACACACGATCGGATTTCCTATGGTTTTTAAACCGATGGATTTTTCCATCGGAAAACGGATGAAGCTGACTTCCATCAGTCTTGCCTACACACCATCAGTCAAAAAACCGACCGTTCCAAACGCGGTGACGTAAAATACTCCGATGAGCAAAGAAAAATGAAGTTCAATGCTTCTGAGCATGCGTCGACTTGATTCTGAGCATGCGTGGGTTTTTTATCCGATGGAGTTCCGCACAGACAATGGTTATTTGCTATCGGTTTTTTAACCATCGGATAAATTTAAAACATGTTCTATTTTTAAACACCGATGGAAAAAAGACCGATGGGGCCCACACACGATCGGTTTGTCCGATGAAAAAAGTCCATCGGACTGTTTTCATCGGTAAAACCTATCGTGTGTACACAGCTTTATTTGCTAATTTTTGATCTGTTATCTAGACTAGACTACAGAATGTTATCAGCCCACAACAAGACTTAGGCCCCTTTCACACGGAGGGTCCGTTCAGGTCCACCTGTCAGTTTTTTAGGCGGACCTGGACGGACGCTCCATGTAGCCCTATGGAGCCACGGATGTCAGCGGTGTCATGTCCGCTGACATCCGCTCCGCTCCGCCAAAGTGTGACGGAGGAAAACCCTATTTTTCCTTCTGTCGGCGGAGCGGATCGGATGAACACGGACAGACGGTCCGTGTTCATCCGATCTCCCCGTAGGGGAGAGCGGCGCTCTGACAGGGCGGTCCCTGCACAGTGTGCGGGGACCGCCCAGTCATCTGCCGGCTCAGCGGGGATCAACTGAGCGATCCCTGCTGAGCAAGCGGAGCTTCACAGGGCGGATCATGACTGATCCGTCCCGTGTGAAAGAGCCCTTAGTAGCTAAGCGCATAAGTGCATATCTGGCAGACCAGCAGGTACTTTTCTGTACTTGCAAGGTCTTTAAAAGGATAGAAATGTGCATGTATTGCAGATTTGTACAGCATGTGTTTTTTATTTTTATTTTGCCCTGACAAACAGAATGCTTTAAGACCAAAATCATGCAGGTCGCACCAAGAGTATCCTCAATAGTCTCTTCCATATCTTTGCCAAGCCTTCTAAAGAGAAACTATAATTGTACTTTCAATAAAAATATATTTTGAGCCATTATTTCAAAGATTACCCAAAAATTATTTAGTACATGATTTACATATTCCATTTTCTTGCTGTTCTATTATTTTACAATCATATTTGTAGAATCTCCCTTAGTTGGCTATTTCTTCATAGGACAGTTTGGTCATCATCTTTATTGCTGTTTAAATAAGAACTATTAGCTACATAAAGGGGTTGATTTACTACAGGCAATTAGACTTTGCAAAGTGTAGTTGCACTTTGCAAGTTCAGTTGCTCCAGAGCTTAGTAAATGAGGTAAAGCGTCACTTTGCAAAAAGTACCAAATCACATGCAAGAAAATATTTAAAAGCTACATTTTTTCTTGCACATGATTGGATGATGAAACTCAGCAGAGCTTTTGGTCATTTGCTAATCTCTGGAGCAACTGCTCTTGCAAAGTGCACAGTGTATTTGCCTTTAGTAAGTCAACCCCAAAGAGTCTGATTTAAAATGGAAATTTATTCAGAAAATTTAATCTTGCTAGATCATTTTAGAATGGCCCCTTTTGCAGGTATAGCTATGTAAGACCAGTGGCAGCTGGTGAAGTTTTCGGATGGGGGGCGCTAGACCCCTCCCTTCCTGTTTGACCCCTGCCACTTCTCATAAGTCCTTATAGAATCCACCAACTCCGTCCCCTGTATTCCACTTGCTTCCCCCCATAGTGTCAGGAGTATACAGCCCCAGCATCACAGGACAGAGTATACAGCCCCAGCATCACAGGACAGAGTATATAGCCCCAGCATCACAGGACAGAGTATACAGCCCCAGCATCACAGAACAGAGTATATAGCCTAGCAGTAAAAAGGGTCACTGGTTCGAATCCTGACCATGACACTACCTGCCTGGAGTTTGCATGTTCTCCCTGTGCCTGCGTGGGTTTCCTCCGGGTACTCCGATTTCCTCCCACACTCCAAAGACATGATATGGTAGGTTAATTGGCTTCTGTCTAAATTGGCCCTAGTATATGAATGTGAGTTAGGGACCTTATATATTGTACATTCACATCAGTCCCTACCCTCAAGGAGCTTACAATCTATGTAAAGTGCTGTGTAAATTGATGGCGCTATATAAGTACCTTTAATAATAATAAATAATATAGCTCAGCATCACAGGACCGAGTATACAGCCCCAGCATCCCAGGACAGGGTATACAGCTCAGCATCACAGGACAGAGTATATAGCTCAGCCTCACAGATCAGGGTATATAGCTCAGCCTCAGAGATCAGGGTATACAGCTCAGCATTACAGATCAGGGTATACAGTTCAGCATTACAGATCAGGGTATACAGCTCAGCATTACAGATCAGGGTATACAGCTCAGCATCACAAATCAGGGTATACAGCTCAGCCTCACAGATCAGGGTATACAGCTCAGCCTCACAGATCAGGGTATACAGTTCAGCATTACAGATCAGGGTATACAGCTCAGCATCACAAATCAGGGTATACAGCTCAGCCTCACAGATCAGGGTATACAGTTCAGCATTACAGATCAGGGTATACAGCTCAGCATCAGGGTATACAGCTCAGCCTCACAGATCAGGGTATATAGCTCGGCATTACAGATCAGGGTATACAGCTCAGCCTCAAAGATCAGGGTATATGGCTCAGCCTCACGGATCAGGGAAATCTTGACCAGACTTCGCTGCTGCAATGACGTTCAAAGATCAGATAGTACTGCCTGCCAGAGGTGGCTGTATATCAAGATTGGCTATATAGGTCTGTGGTTCCTGTGACAGTTGTGTGTGACACATTTCACAGCAATTGCACTCATATTTAGCCAAGCTTCTGATACAGACTACTCTGCTATGCAGTACTGCCTAATCTTTGCTCTTTACCACAGCAGATATCATGGTATGGGGCAGGACTTGGCTCTCTAGCTACTGTGGTATTTGTAGTTCCACAATAATAATCACTTGCTTTTATGTCAACCGTTTGCACTTTTTTGTGGCTTTGTTTTGCACCGATGAGCAAACCTGACCCTCAGAGTGATCACTTCCTCCAGTGCTGTCTGAAACTCTCCTACATTATCTTCAATTACATATAGCATAGATTAGGCATTCTTCCATCCAACAATGCAATGCTTGGAGCATGAGTAATTTAAAACCAGGACTGGGCATTATCATCAGAGGAGCTTGCCTACCTCTATTTGCATATATGGTTTGGGAGAGCTATTGGCAGTCCTGAAAGGAAGATATTTTGCAACAAGAATTGCTGTGTGTTTGTTTTATAATTTGAGTTCTCCACAGGTTAATTTAAACCACCAGCTTATTTGCTGTGTGTGCATATACAAAATGTACATGTGCTAATGTATCCTTTTTATTAATTAAGGATCCTCAATGCTGGTTCCTAAAACCCTTCCGGTTTGCTGAGCTTGCTGTGTACCAGGCCCTACATCTGTGGACATCCCCCGGCTTTCACTTTACATAAGTCCTGGCACTGACAGCAACCACCCTCCCCTAAGGCTGATCTGCTGATAGCCTAAATATTTACTGCTGTTCAGGGGCCCTGGGCTTCAGCAAAATGGCAGCCTTCAGCAAAATGGCAGCCTCCAGCAAGAGGAAACAGAAGCAATGCTGGAGGCAATTTACAGCGCACACTAATTTTGGTAGCATAATTATTAACGTGGAATGTACTGTATGTTCCTTGCTAAAGAACATTATTTTATCAAGCTATCATGGGTAAAGTTCCACTTTAATAAAGAAAATGCATGTACTACATCTCATTAGTAGTCCTACAAAGCATACTTTTCATAAAGACACACACAACTATGTTAGCATACACACAGATTTTCTTACTAACTAATGTGGTTTAATAAGCAGCACATGCTTCACTGTGTGAACATATGCCGGGTATGTGACCAGTCCACTAATAAGAATTGGAATTTCTTTCATGTTTTGGGGGCATCTGTTTAACTCTTTGGCCTCTTTCCCACTGAGGCGCTTGAAAAACTGCCAGTAAAACACTGAGTGCTTTTGAAGAGCTTTTCAGGTGCTTTTGACGAGCTTTCAATTCATTTCAATGGAGAAGGGTGTTTTTTCACTGTTCTGTCAGCGCACTGCCCCAGTGTGAAAGCATTCATTGATTTTAATGGAAATAAATTTTCGTAAGCTTTTCAGGCCCTTTTTTTAGCGTGAAAGCGCCTGAAAAGCGCCTCGCCTGACGAGTCGCCCCTGAGTGAACCGGCTCTTAGGGTGTCGACTGTCAGAATACAATAGCTGGCAAGCTGTTAGGCTTGGATAGGGTAATCTATACATTTCTTTATGTGGATTCACACTTTTTCAGTGCAGTGGAGTGGAATTGGTTAATAGCACTGGCTACCTCCACTTCCCCAGGTATTTATGAGGAAGATGTGCACCACATTACTGCTGCACAGCCAAGATGGTCGTCTCCATTGCATGAAGTAGAGAGGAGCAACTTTGGTAAGGTTAGAGGCAGATATTGATTTGTTTTTTCATTACCCTATTATCCATTACTCTATTCTCTCCCTCTTTCCTTCCCCTTCCACCTCTCTCTCCGTGTCTCACTACCAGTGGCGGCTGGTGCTCAAAATTTTTGGGGGGCGCAAACAAACTGAAAAAAAAACCACATCAATTGCCGCCACTGTGCCCATTAAACGCAGCCACTGTGCCCAAACGCCACCAGTTTGTCCCCTCAAATGCAGCCAGTTTGTCCCCAAATGCAGCCAGTTTGTCCCCAAATGCAGCCAGTTTGTCCCCCATATACAGCCAGTGTGTCCCCCATATACAGCCAGTGTGTCCCCATATACAGCCAGTTTGTCCTGGTATACAGCCAGTTTGTCCCCCATATACAGCCAGTGTGTCCCCCTATATACAGCCAGTGTGTCCCCCATATACAGCCAGTGTGTCCCCGTATACAGCCAGTGTGTCCCCGTATACAGCCAGTGTGTCCCCCATATACAGCCAGTGCATCCCCGTATACAGCCAGTGTGTCCCCGTATACAGCCAGTGTGTCCCCCATATACAGCCAGTTTGTCCCCCATATACAGCCAGTGTGTCCCCATATACAGCCAGTGTGTCCCCATATACAGCCAGTGTGTCCCCATATACAGCCAGTGTGTCCCCGTATACAGCCAGTGTGTCCCTATATACAGCCAGTGTGTCCCCCATATACAGCCAGTGTGTCCCCATATACAGCCAGTGTGTCCCCCATATACAGCCAGTGTGTCCCCATATACAGCCAGTGTGTCCCCCATATACAGCCAGTGTGTCCCCCATATACAGCCAGTGTGTCCCCCATATACAGCCAGTTTGTCCCCCATATACAGCCAGTGTGTCCCCATATACAGCCAGTGTGTCCCCATATACAGCCAGTGTGTCCCCATATACAGCCAGTGTGTCCCCGTATACAGCCAGTGTGTCCCCGTATACAGCCAGTGTGTCCCTATATACAGCCAGCGTGTCCCCCATATACAGCCAGTGTGTCCCCATATACAGCCAGTGTGTCCCCCATATACAGCCAGTGTGTCCCCATATACAGCCAGTGTGTCCCCCATATACAGCCAGTGTGTCCCCCATATACAGCCAGTGTGTCCCCCATATACAGCCAGTTTGTCCCCATATACAGCCAGTTTGTCCCCCATAATACAGCCAGTTTGTCCCCCATATACAGCCAGTTTGTCCCCCATATACAGCCAGTGTGTCCCCATATACAGCCAGTGTGTCCCCATATACAGCCAGTGTGTCCCTATATACAGCCAGTGTGTCCTCTATATACAGCCAGTGTGTCCCCCATATACAGCCACTTTGTTCCCCATATACAGCCAGTTTGTCCCCCATATACAGCCACTATGTTCCCCATATACAGCCAGTTTGTCCCCCAAATGCAGCCTGTCCCCCCCAGCCCTGCACTTACCTTCCTCGGTCCGCGCCGTCCTCGATGTCTTCTCCCGCCCTCGATGTCGCTTCAGCCAATCAGGTTACCGGTAACCAGATCCGGTGAACCTGATTGGCTGAAACCCAGACAGTCTTCTCCAAGGAACGCACCCCCGTGCGTACCTTGGAGAAGTTTTTGGAAGCCGATTACAGCGTGAGAGCTGTATTCGGAAAGCCTATCAGAGCCAGCGGCTTCCAAGTCACACCCACCGCCGGCCACCGCTCTAATTCATATGGCCGGTGCTCACCAGGAGGCCGGCCATATGAATAGTGGGCAGCGGCGACAATACACAGATTCATGCAATGCATGAATCTGTGTATTGTCTTTCAGTGGCGGTGCAGGAGCGAGAGGGGGCGGCGCTCCGGCGCCCTCTATGGACGCACCGCCACTGCTCACTACACGGTCTTGCAATTTCCTGGGATCTGTTTGATCTAATCTAGGGGTAATTATTTTTATCTGCTTCAATTCAATTCATTAAATGTATCTATCCATTCATTTTTTCTGCCCATTAGATTTGCGCCCTCCCATTCCCCCCCCGGTGGTCCCTGTGAATTTTGATCTGCCGCTTTAGCTGTGGGACAAAGCCTGCTCCAGCCATCCATGCAATTCCGGAGTATATTATGTCTACATGACAATAAGGAATATATTGGGAATTAACTGACTTTGGAAGTCACCACGGGATTTTGGTGGACTGCGAGACATGGGATCCCATTTACCTGCAATGATGTTGTGCAATATCTTTTAAAGGAACGTACAATCTGTGAGTACCAAGTATGATAAACACTATTTTTTCTGCCTTTTTGAAAACAACCACTATACTAAAAATTAAAATTATTTTTGTTTACTTTTCCAAAACATGTCGGATTTCGCTGTGACTACAATCCTTACTCGACTTGATGTCTAGAAGCTCATTGTGTGTTGAAACAATTAACAGCTGTATATTTATATCTTCATTTTTGTTCCATTTAATGTTTTAAATGTTCATGTGTATATTTTTCTATATGGAATAAAACATTTATTTTTTATATGTTCTCTGTACCTTTTCCTTATTTATTCTGTCTTGGTTTCTTGCCCATACCATCCCTGGGGCATCCCCTCTATTTTTTCCAAATATTTCTGGGATGTGGCAATAACTTTCAGGACATATATTGAGATAGTTTCTCTTCCTTCCATTATTTTCCTATTATATTGAGCATAGGGCAGCCAATTCATTTTAAATGTTCCATTATTGCACAGATATTACCTGACCTTCACCTTCTTTTTCAACGCAGCATCCTACATGCATTATGTACCACAATGCACTTCTGTGCATTGTGGTACATAAGGGATGTGCTTGTTGTGCCTTTCGATACAAAAGGCATTGTATCAGGTTTGGTAGCATTTTACTGCAACACAAACATGTAAATCCTGCCTAATGTTTCCAATAAACAGAAAATGATAAGGGATCACTGTACAGTCCTATTAAAGCAGAGTTCCGCCGAAAAATTTTTTTTTAAAATACAGCAGCTGCTGACTTTTAATATATGGACACTTACCTGTCCTGGGCGCCCGCGATGTCGGCACCTGAAGCCGATCTCTCCCTCGGCTCTCGCATGCTGCCGCCGCCATCTTCGGTAAGGGAATCAGGAAGTAAAGCCGCAGTAGCTTCACTTCCTGGTTCCCTACTGCGCATGTGCGAGTCGCGCTGCGCGATTCCACTGGTCCCTGCTGTCTTCTGGGACCTGTGCGTCTCCCAGAAGACAGCGGGGGGATCGGAGTAGGCGCCGGACGTGGCATAGATCACCTCGATCACCGAGGTGATCTATGCCCGGAAGTGGGAGCAAATATCTGTATTACACAGGTGTAGCGGGGTGTTTCCCCTTTAATTAGGAGAAAGAACTACGGTTCCCAGAGCTCCACTGGTTCACAGGATGTTTTGAGTTATGCCCCAGAGACTCATGGGGGAAGGAATATAAGGAGGGGGCGAGGCCTAGCTCTTTCTCTTTGGACACGGGGAGGCAGAGAGAGATACACCTGTGCGGATCTGTGCTGTTCCAGGCCTGAAGCCTGGGGCCTGTGGAGCGAACCAAAGAGCCTTCCACCCCCTTTGCGAGCCTGGGTGGCATTCAGACTCATCTCTTCTAAAGTTATCTGGATCGGGGATCCGATCGCAGAAGCCGCTGTGGACGAGGACCGACACAGCCGGTGGAAGTTCCGGACTGAGGGAAGTGTTCCGGAGTGGTGAGCGAGCGAAAGCTCATCTTTAAACTGTTACTTTTATACTTTGTGCCTACTAGACTTCCGAGGCCTAACACCTCCGGTGAGGGGGAATTACCCCCCCCCCCCTATTGGATTACAAATACATGGTTTTAAATACTTCAAGTGCACCACCTTTACAGATCCTGTGCCGGTGAAGATTTGTGTTTCTTCTAAGACTGAGTTTCATGGTTAGGGATCAGGCCTGATCCGTTAGATAGTTATAAGTTAGTTATCACACCACAGGGTGTTTAGGTAACGGTCGCCCCACGTGGCGTTCCGTCCCCTTTCCATTGCTGGTACACACACACACAGTATTGTGATTTATAACTGCAGGGACCTGCTTATGTGTTGTGAACCCAAATGTTACATGCATGTTATCTCCTTTTATCTTACCACTAGCAGTAAAGTCAGTTATTATTTACAACATTGTCTATGAGTCTGAGTTATCAATCTACACACCCACATTTAAAGCATAAGTGATTGTTTATGTGAAATTGCTGTGGGTTAACTGTGCCAGAGCGGGTAGAGCAGATTGCCGGGGGGTTGGGGAAGCTGTACTCAGGGCCCAAATCAAAACTTGCGGCTCTCTTAAGTTGAGGGTATCGCTACACAGGTATCTGCTCCCTCCTCCCCTCTGAAAGGTGCCAAATGTGACACCGGAGGGGGGGAGGATTCCAAAAAAGGGAAATTTCCATTTTTGGGTGGAACTCCGCTTTAAGCAGTCTGTAAATGTAATGTCTGCCCAAAGGTATATTTACAATTATAAAGTATACATAGACAAAGTTTAACACATACAAAGATAAAAGATACACATAACTATAATGTAGTTAGACTATTAACCAAGAAACTCTAGCGTTATGTACAACATAAAAATGTACATATGTACACACCATAAACCATAAAGTAAATAGCAATGCAAAAATGTATATGGCACCCAAGACTGAATTGGTGTAAAAATAATACTGTATATGTAACAACTGTCCTATCCTGGATTAAAACAAACTATTTTGGTGTCCAGAAAAAATAATTATATATATTATATGTGTGTATATATATATATATATATTGTGAGGGGGTTAACTCGGTAGCGGGTGTGTGTGACCCCCTGGTTGGGCTCCCCACACAAAAACAGGGCCAGCAGACGGAGGTTGTGGTTTTCAAAATCAAAAGGTGCGGTTTATTTCTCTATGTACAGTGACAAAAACACAGCAAAGCCAAAAAGAAACATAAACAAAATAAATCCTGGTCAGTTTGACCTCTGACTAAACATGCAGGTTTCCTAAACTAACAACTGGGATCAGCCTGGTGCTGTCCTAGTCCCTAAGTCCCTGGTTTAGTAAAAGTCCAAACAAATAGCCACACAGGCTTTGCCTCACCGCACAGGGGTTCACTCTCCCTAGACAGTCCACACAGGTCTGGTTCCAGGCATGAGCAAACACCTAATGAATCTGGGAGTTTTTATAGAGGCCTTAAACGAACTGACAGGCTTCAGCTGGTCTCATCAACTCCCTGCCTCACGACGCCCAGCACTCTCCCTAGAGGTATGAGTCATTCATGAGCCCACTAGCCTCAGCTGGGCTTCATCAACTCCCTAGTTGTATAAGTCGGCATAAAGCCTGAATCTGGGAGAAATATATCTACCCCCCTGGATGCAACCAGGTGACTTTACCTTCCTGCTGTCACATACCCCCCCCCCTCTTGTTTTAACCTTGGGGTTGGAACACCAGCAATCAGGCATTCATGTACTCGAGACAAAGCATCCACATTCCCCATTTGAACGCCAGGGCGATGCTTTACTGTGAAGTTGAATTCCTGTAGGGCCAGGAACCACCTATTCACTCTTCTATTTGTCTCCTTGTTTTGAGCCATCCACTTTAACGGAGCGTGATCCGTAACCATGTCAAAGTGCCTACCTAGCAGATAGTACCGAAGGGAATCTAGAGCCCACTTCACCGCTAAACACTCCTTTTCAACCGTGGCGTAATTTACCTCATGGGACTTCAACTTCCTGCTGAGGTAAATGACTGGGTGCTCTTCCCCGTTCCAGACCTGGGACAATACTGCTCCTAACCCCACATCTGACGCATCACTTTGTACGACAAAGTCTTTAGAGAAGTCGGGTGAGTACAACACTGGCTGGCTACATAAGGCTTGTTTCAAGAATTGGAATGCTGCCTCAGCCTCGGGGGTCCATTTAATCATGACCGACCCTTTCCCTTTCGTCAGGTTGGTTAGGGGCACAGCCTTAGAAGCAAAGTGGGGAATGAAGCGCCGATAATAACCTGCGATTCCCAGAAAGGCCCGTACCTGCTTCTTGCTGTTGGGACGTGGCCAACTCTGGATGGCCTCGACTTTGTTGAGTTGGGGTTTTATCACTCCCCTGCCAATGGTGTACCCAAGATATTTGGCCTCCTCCTGCCCAATGGTACACTTCTTGGGGTTAGCCGTAAACCCCGCTTCCCGGATAGAGTCTAGGACTGCTTGCACTTTTGGCAGATGTGAGGCCCAATCTGTGCTATGGACAATTACGTCATCCAGGTAAGCCGCAGCATACTTCCGATGGGGCCTCAGTATCTGGTCCATTTTCCGCTGGAATGTGGCCGGCGCATTCTGTAACCCGAACGGCATTCTCTTATATTGGAACGCCCCGTCTGGGGTTACAAATGCGGTTTTCTCTTTGGCCGACTTGGCCAGGGGAATTTGCCAATACCCTTTTGTGAGGTCAAGAGTCGTCATGTATCGGGCTGTTCCCAGCCGGTCGATCAACTCATCTATACGTGGCATGGGGTAGGTGTCAAATTTTGTAACTTTGTTCAACTGACGAAAATCGTTACAAAATCGCCAGCTCCCATCCGGTTTAGGCACCAACACAATGGGACTAGACCAATCACTTTGGGACTCCTCTATCACCCCTAAGTTCAGCATTTTCTGTACTTCCTCCCGTATTGCCTCCCGTCGGGCCTCTGGGATCCGATAGGGTTTTAACTTCACCCTTTCACCGGGCGGGGTAATAATATCATGCTCTACCCCAGATGTTTGTCCCGGCAGCTCAGAGAACACCTCCTTGTTGCGAAGCACAAACTCCTTAACCTCCTGTTGTTGGGGTTGTGACAAGGTGGCTGCTATTCCAACCTCCGGAATCACACAACCAGTTTGAGCTGGTGACCAAGTTTCTGCGACTAGGGACTCTCTATCCCTCCAGGCTTTCAACAGATTAACGTGATATATCTGTTCGGGCTTTCGCCTTCCTGGTTGTCTGACCTTGTAATTCACTTCGCTCACTTTTTCCATTATCTCGTAGGGGCCTTGCCATTTGGCAAGGAATTTACTTTCAACCGTAGGGACAAGTACCAATATCCTATCCCCCGGGGAAAAGGTACGGGTCTTGGCTCCACGGTTGTACACTCTCTGCTGTGCCAACTGCGCTTGGGCCAAATGTTCCTTCACGATGGGCATTACCTGTGCAATTCGATCTTGCATCAGGGCGACATGCTCAATCACACTCCTGTGGGGAGAACTCTCACTTTCCCAAGTTTCCTTGGCAATATCCAACAGCCCTCTTGGGTGTCTCCCATACAGTAACTCAAAGGGGGAGAATCCCGTAGAGGATTGGGGCACCTCCCTAATAGCAAACATCAAATAAGGAAGTAGACAGTCCCAATCCTTTCCATCTCTATCCACCACTTTCTTCAACATTTGTTTTAGGGTTTTGTTGAATCTTTCAACCAGCCCATCGGTTTGGGGGTGATACACAGATGTACGCAATTGCGTCACTTTGAACAATTTACACAGCTCTTTCATAACCCGGGACATAAAGGGTGTACCTTGGTCCGTAAGCAGTTCTTTACAAATACCCACCCGGCTAAAAACAAGAGATAGCTCTTTGGCTATGGTTTTGGCCGAGGTATTTCTGAGAGGGATCGCTTCTGGATAACGGGTGGCATAGTCCATTATAACCAATATGTACTGGTGCCCCCTAGCGGACTTGATTATAGGACCTACCAAATCTATTGCGATTCTCTCAAACGGGACCTCAATGATGGGTAGAGGGACCAGCGGGCTACGGAAATGTGGCATCGGGGCCGACCTCTGACACACAGGGCAGGAGGAACAATAATTTTCTATGTCCTTCATCACCCCAGGCCAATAGAATCTCTGTAATACCCTCTCTCGGGTTTTCTCTGTCCCCAGATGACCTCCAAGAATGTGCCCATGGGCCAACTCCAACACCAACTTCCTGTAAGGTTTGGGCACCACAAGCTGCTCAACGGTTTCTTCTGCCCTTTTTGCCACCCGATACAGTAGGTCCTTCTCTACGCTGAAGTATGGGTAAGTGCAGGTATTATCTGGGTTCACTAACTCGCCATCTATTTCCACTACGTTTTCCCGTGCCTTTATTAGGGCGGGGTCTTTTAACTGTTCTGTGGCAAAATTTTCCCTGTGAACCTCCAGATCAGAAAACTCCACAGACGGTAGGTTTTCGTCTGAGGAGGTGGGCTCCTCTCCAGTTTCTTGAGTCTCTCCTGCCAATACTGACAAGGGAAATTCTGGAGAGTCCTCACCACTCTCAGAGGAGTTCTGGCTATCACATTCCTGGTACATAGGGGCACCAGTGGGGGGCTCAGGATCATCCCACAGTTCCCAGAACTTCGGAAAATCCCTTCCCACAATGGCATCATGCGGTAATTGAGATACTAACCCCACTGGATGAGAGAGGGTACCTTTGGGGGTCTCGAAACACACTGTAGTCACTGGATACTCTCGGGTGTCCCCATGCACACAAATAACAGCTACCTTGCTATTCCCAGAGACCTCTGTTTTAACTAATTCAGCCTTTATCAGGGTCACAAGGCTACCTGAATCCAGTAATACCACAACATTTCTACCATTAATACACATTTTGCATAAATGTTTCTCAGTTCCCCGAATGGCAGTGCATGCGACTGTCGCACACAGCGACTGACGTCTGTCCGTCAGAAAGTCACATTGCATGGGTTCCTCCACAACCGGGCAATTTGCTGCAATATGTCCCGCTTGCCGGCAGCGGTAGCAAACAATCCATTTGGCTGCCTCTTGAGCCCCTGACTTCCCAGGCTGTTCTCGCCAAACTTTGGGTAGAGCTCCCACCCTCTCACTCTCTCCACCCTCACCCCTTGGAATCCTCTTATCCGCCCCTGGGGATGGTCTGGTCTTAGGGTGGAAAGTCCGATAGTCTCTGGAAGAGGCCGTCAGGTTCTCTGTAGCCAAGTATCTCTCTACACGATCCACAAGTTTACCGGCCGTTTCTGGGTCTCCATGGCTTACCCACTTTTGAATGGCGGTAGGAAGAGCTCTCAAGAAACGATCCATCACAACACGTTCCACAATCTCCGGTGCGGACAAAGTCTCTGGCTGTAGCCACTTCCTGCTCAGGTGAATGAGATCATACATTTGAGACCTGGGGGGTTTTCCAAGCTGGAAAGTCCAGTTATGCACACGCTGAGCCCGGACAGCCAGGGGGCCACCCAGCCTTGCCAATATTTCAGCTTTTAGCATCACATAGTCTTTTGCTTGGTCAGGCTCTAGGTCATAGTAAGCCTTCTGCGATTCACCAGTTAACAGAGGAGCCACCAGTCCAGCCCACTGCTCCTCAGGCCACTTTTCTCTTTCAGCAGTCCTTTCAAATGTGGTCAAAAATACCTCTGGATCATCCTCTCCAGTCATTTTTGTCAATAAACGACTCACCCCAAAGGACGCGGTATTAGTGGGACGGCTTTCCTCACTGGTCTGCGGACGTTGCTGCATTACTGCTTCCATTTGTTGTAGTCTCTGCTCTTGCTTCTGTAACAGGTCTATGAAGCGGGCCTCAGATTGCTGCTGGGCTTGTTGATGAGCTTGCTGCTGGGCTGCAAGGCTCCTTTGCAAACCTGCATTTGTCTGCTGTTGATTGGCATTTGCTAGAGCCAGCTGTTTCAGTATCTCCTCCATGCTGGCTTAAAAAAAACTGCCCGCATTCTCCACCAACTGTGAGGGGGTTAACTCGGTAGCGGGTGTGTGTGACCCCCTGGTTGGGCTCCCCACACAAAAACAGGGCCAGCAGACGGAGGTTGTGGTTTTCAAAATCAAAAGGTGCGGTTTATTTCTCTATGTACAGTGACAAAAACACAGCAAAGCCAAAAAGAAACATAAACAAAATAAATCCTGGTCAGTTTGACCTCTGACTAAACATGCAGGTTTCCTAAACTAACAACTGGGATCAGCCTGGTGCTGTCCTAGTCCCTAAGTCCCTGGTTTAGTAAAAGTCCAAACAAATAGCCACACAGGCTTTGCCTCACCGCACAGGGGTTCACTCTCCCTAGACAGTCCACACAGGTCTGGTTCCAGGCATGAGCAAACACCTAATGAATCTGGGAGTTTTTATAGAGGCCTTAAACGAACTGACAGGCTTCAGCTGGTCTCATCAACTCCCTGCCTCACGACGCCCAGCACTCTCCCTAGAGGTATGAGTCATTCATGAGCCCACTAGCCTCAGCTGGGCTTCATCAACTCCCTAGTTGTATAAGTCGGCATAAAGCCTGAATCTGGGAGAAATATATCTACCCCCCTGGATGCAACCAGGTGACTTTACCTTCCTGCTGTCACAATATATATATATATATATATATATATTATATATATATATTCTCAAATAATGGGGTGAGTTACTTCCCTTTTTATCTCTGTGCTTTCCTGGAGCAGTGTCACGGTGGACTCCCAATGATCCACCAATATTCAGTAGAAAAAGACATTTCACATTAATCACTTTTACTACTCCTTACCTCCCTAATCTTACTAAGGCCCCTTTCACACTTGTGCTACTCCAGTCGCGCGATTTTGCTGCGGCCGCAATTTTGACAAGACAGTCATACGACTGTGGATCCGACTTTGCCCTACGACTTGAGCAGGGACGTGACTTTGATCCCCCAAAAATTAGGGGGAAATCCACGGAAATTTGTATAAAAAAAACGGCATGGGTTCCCCCTTCATGAGCATACCAGGCCCTTCGGTCTGGTATGGATTTTAAGGGGAACCCCCATACCAAAGAAAACGGCGTGGGGTCCCCCAAAATCCATACCAGACCTTTATCCGAGCACGCACCCCGGCAGGTCCGGAAAGGGGGTGGGGACGAGCGAGTGCCCCCCCTCCTGAACCGTACCAGGCCGCACACCCTCAACATGGGGGGTGGGTGCTTTGGGGCAGGGGGGCCTGCGCCCCCCCACCCTAAAGCACCTTGTCCCCCATGTTGATGAGGACAAGGGCCCCTTCCAGACAACCCTGGCCGTTGGTTGTCGGAGTCTGCGGGCGGGGGGGCTTATCGGAATCTGGGAGCCCCCTTTAATAAGGGGGCAACCTGATCCCGGCACTCCACCATGTGAATGAGTATAGGGTACATTGTACCCCTACCCATTCACCTGGGGGAAAAAGTGTCAATAGAAAAAAAACACATTACACTGGTTCTTAAAGTAATTTATTAGGCAGCTCCGGGGGTCTCTTCCGACTTCGGGGGTCTCTTCCGCCTTCTTCTCTCCTCTCCGACCTCTTCTCCGCTCTCTCCGGTTCTCCTCCTGCTGTCCGGTCGTCTTCTGCCGGGTTCTTCACACAGCTTTTGCCCGGTCTTCTCCGTTGTCTTCTTCCCTCTTCTCTTCTTCCGATGTTGACACAACGCTCTCTCCCGCTGTAATGCTGTGTGCGCGGTGTGCAATGACTTATATTGGCATGGGGCGGGGTCACCGGGTGATGACATCCGGTGACACCGCCCCTTATGACGTCACTGTCCCATCATGCCCTGTGATGGTGACCCCGCCCCATGCCTATATAAGTCGTTGCACACCGCGCACACAGCATTACAGCGGGAGAGCGTGTTGTGTCAACATCGGAAGAAGAGAAGAGGGAAGAAGACGACGGAGAAGACCGGGCAAGAGCTAGAAAAAGAGCAGAAGAACCCGGCAGAAGATGACCAGACAGCGGGAGGAGAACCGGAGAGCGTGGAGAAGAGGCCGGAGAGGGGAGAAGAAAGCGGGAGACCCCCCGAAGTCGCAAGAGACCCCCGGAGCTGCCTAATAAATTACTTTAAAGACCAGTGTAATGTGTTTTTTTTCTTATTGACACTTTTTCCCCAGGTGAATGGGTAGGGGTACATTGTACCCTATACTCATTCACATAGGGTGGGGGGCCGGGAACTCGGGTCCCCTTATTAAAAGGGGGCTCCCAGATTCCGATAAGCCCCCCGCCCGCAGACTCCCAACAACCAATGGCCAGGGTTGTCGGCAAGGGGCCCTTGTCCTCATCAAAATGGGGACAAGGTGCTTTGGGGTGGGGGGGCGCAGGGCCCCCCTGCCCCAAAGCACCCACCCCCCCATATAGAGGGTATGCGGCCTGGTACAGTTCAGGAGGGGGGCGCTCGCTCGTACCCACCCCTTTTCCTGACCTGCCGGACTGCATGCTCGGATAAGGGTCTGTCATGAATTTTGGGGACCCCACGCCGTTTTCTTCAGCGTGGGGGGTTTCCCTTAAAATCCATACCAGACCGAAGGGCCTGATATGCTCATGAAGGGGAACCCATGCCGGGTTTTAAAAAAAAATAAAAAATTGTCGTGGAGTTCCCCTTCATGCACAAGTCGCATGCCAAAGTCGGATCAAAGTTGTATCTGTTAATACGGGATCCGACTTCAGAAAAAAAGTAGTGCAGGAACTACTTTGAAGTCGGCACAACTTAAAGTCGTGCCAATATGAATGGTAGTCATTCAAAATCATGGAGAATGACTTGTCATGCGATTTTGCAGTCCAAAATCGTGGGACAAGTCATATAAGTGTGAAAGGAGCCATACCCACAAAGACAAAAAACAACGACACATATATTTACATAGTTGCAAGAATTCATTAAATGCAGACTTGCTTTAAACATTGTATCTTTTTATGACTCGTCTCCAAAGAACATTAAATTTCTCTTATCCTGTATCTCTCAGTTTAACCTAGAAAAAAGCATAGAATCAATCCTCATATCCCTCATAAGAACAAGTATAGATCATAGTCCCTGTTCATCCCATCCGGATTCAGGGACTGTAATCTGTTAATCCTCCATACCTCTCTTTGTTTCAGCTTTAAAATCCTGTCACCCCCTCTCATATCTCTATACACTTCATCCAGAACCATAAATCGCAGATCCATCCTTTATGCCCCTGCTCTAAAAGATGCTTCGATACTGGTAATCCAGGTTGTTTATTCCTAATGGTGATGCGGTGTTGGGCAATCCTGTCCTAATTTTTTGTGTAGTTTCTCCCACATAAATCAACTTGCAAGGGCACATTAAAATGTAGCCTACATAAGTGGACTGGCATGTGTGAAAGCCTTTCACCATAAATTTTTGACCCCCCCCCCCGGTACTCAATTAACGGCAGCACCCCCCCTCGGTTCTCAATTAGCGGTAGCACACCCCCCCCCCCAGTTCTCTGCTCCAGGGGGCCCATGCCTGAAGCTGTGTAAGGGGCCCCAAAATTCCTGATCCCTGACTCTGACCGTACTAATTCACCTCTTAATGTCTTATTCCTCCGGTATGCTTTCAAAGGTATCCGCTGTAAATCTTCTATCTGTGGGTACGCACATTTAAGTAGAGGCCAATGTCGTTTAATGATTCTAAATATGTCTTCGCTGTAGCTGTTAAATTGCATAGAAAAGGGCAATCTCCCCACAGCTACCTTTTTCTCTTTCTGATCTATCTGCCTGATTTCCTGTACGATAATATTCTCAGGATATCCCAGTTCCCTAAATTTTTCTTTCATGGCTTTATCACTAACAATGCAATTAACCCTACAAATTTGGCTCCGTACATATATAGATTTAAATACATGAGGTGGGTGAAAACTCTCAAATAAAAGCAATTGATTCCTGTCAGTGGGCCTGTTAAAAAGGTCAGATTCTATCATGTTGTGATTAATATGAATCCTAGTATCTAGAAATTAAACTGACATACCTCCCACATGTATCTTAAATTGGATCTCAGGGCAATATTCCCTAAAAAGATTTGATGCAATGCTTAATGAATATTGCCCTGAGATCCAATTTAATATACATGTGGGAGGTATGTCGGCTCCATTTCTAGATACTAGGATTTATATTTAGAATCATTAAACGACATTGACCTCTACTTAACGTGCATACCCACAGATAGAAGATTTACAGCAGATACCTTTAAAAGCATACTGGAGGAATAAGACATTAAAGCAGAGTTCCACCGAAAAAAAAAAAAAATTAAAAGTCAGCAGCTACAAATACTGCAGCTGCTGACTTTTAATATATAGACTCTTACCTGTCCTGGGCGCCGCGATGTCGGCACCCGAAACCAATCTGTCCCTCGGCTCTCGGGTGCTGCTGCGCCATCTTCAGTAAGGGAATCAGGAAGTGAAGCTTTGCGGCTTCACTTCCTGGTTCCCTATTGCGCATGCGCGAGCTGCGCTGTGAGATCCCACTGGTCCCTGCTGTCTTCTGGGACCTGTGTGTCTCCCAGAAGACAGCGGGGACGGATGGTGGAGGTGCCGGACATGGCGTAGGTCGCTGCAGCGAACTATGCCCAGAAGTGGGAGCAAATACCTGGATTACACAGGTATCTGCTCCCTCCTCCCCCCTGAAAGGTGCCAAATGTGACACCGGAGGGGGGGAGGATTCCGAAAAGCAGAAGTTCCATTTTGGGATGGAACTCCGCTTTAAGAAATGCATTGGTACGGTCAGAGTTTAGGACAAACAAACATGAAAGGCAAACAAAATTTTTGGGCAAAAAAAAAGGAATTGCATATATCTCAATTGCATACAATTCAATTTGATGATGAAGAGTGACAAGTGGCAGGAATTACTGCCATAGCGACCCACACGGGCGCTATGGGGTCCGCAGCCGAGTGGGGCCCGGTGAGTCGGCATGTTAGTGACTGTGCGGGCGGCGCGGTGGGTGACCCGCTGAGCTGCCCGTCCGCTCCGCGCTCGCACAGTCACACTGACTGTGCGAGCGGACGCAGCTGGGCGGGTGAGAGAGCGGACAGGAAGCTGCCAGCTGGGAGGCTCGGTGGGTGGACTGGCCAATCAGCGGGTGGCAGAGCAGAGAGATGACAACATCTCTCACCGCCCGGCGCCCGCCCTGCATCCTGGCAGTTCCGCCCTCACTCACTGTGCAGGCAGCAGAGAGATTACATCATCTCTCTGCTGCCTGACTAAGACTGGGACACAGGAAGTGACAATCCCCATTCCCCACCTTAGCAGGAAAGTGACAATCTGCAACTTGTGGCAGGTGATGTGGCCAGTGGACAATCCACAACTTGTGGCAGGTGATGTGGCAAGTGGACAATTTTCAACGTGTGGCAGGTGACGTGGCAAGTGACAATCCGCAACTTGTGGCAGGTGACGTGGTGAGTGACAATCCACAACTTGTGGCAAGTGACAATCTGCAAATTGTGGCAGGTGATGTGGCAAGTGGACAATCCACAATGTGTGGCAGGTAACGTGGCAAGTGGACAATCCGCAATGTGTGGCAGGTAACGTGGCAAGTGGACAATCCGCAATGTGTGGCAGGTGACGTGGCAAGTGGACAATCCGCAATGTGTGGCAGGTAACGTGGCAAGTGGACAATCCGCAATGTGTGGCAGGTGACGTGGCAAGTGGACAATGACCAACTTGTGGCAGGTGAAGTGGCAAGTGGACAATCCGCAACTTGTGGGAAGTGACAATCCGCAACTTTTGCCAGGAGATGTGGCAAGTGGACAATCCGCAACTTGTGGCTGGTGACGTGGCAAGTGGAAAATCCCCAACTTGTGGCAGGTGAAGTGGCAAGTGGACAATCCGCAACTTGTGGGAAGTGACAATCCGCAACTTTTGCCAGGAGATGTGGCAAGTGGAGAATCCGCAACTTGTGGCCGGTGACATGGCAAGTGGACAATCCGCAACTTGTGGCAGGTGACGTGGCAAGTGACAATCCGCAACTTGTGGCAGGTGACGTGGCGAGTGACAATCTGCAACTTGTGGCAAGTGACAATCTGCAACGTGTGACAAGTGGACAATCCGCAACCTGTGGCAAGTGACAATCCGCAACCTGTGGCAAGTGACAATCCGCAACTTGTGGCAGGCGATGGTGGCAAGTGACAATCTGCATCTGGTGGCAGGCGACGGTGGCAAGTGACAATCTGCATCTGGTGGCAGGCGACGGTGGCAAGTGACAATCTGCATCTGGTGGGAGGCGATGGTGGCAAGTGACACACTCGGAGCTCCCACTGATTTTGCATTATTGTGAGTTGAACTATTTCATTTTCTATAACAATGTAATAATAGAAATAATGCGCTACAATCATCCTGACACCATAACAACCATGGTGCCGTGATGATTGAAGGGTTAACACCAGCCATTTCCCAAATAAATCGCAAAAAAAATTACTTTCTGGCAGTGCCCCTCCCGAGACTAGACTATGGATCCCCCTCTGCAGTGAGGATGAGGAATTTAAGTTTACTGTTAAGCCTCCCGGGCCCCGCGAGTCCGGCTGTATCCCGACACAAGCAGCCGCATACAGCAGGAGCAGAGAGCAGAGTGGGCGGGAGCAGAGTGGGTGGGGCAGAACGTTCAAGCGTGCCTGTGAAGGGACATCGTTTTCAGCACATGAGGAGGCTCTGGAGTCTGGACAGGAGGTAGGAATGGAGTGGGAGACTGTCATCTCTTTTGCACTGTTTTGCTATTTTTGTGAAGAAAATGTTATATTTTTTCATTAGGATAATTTCGGCACAAAGAGAGGGGGAGCAATGCCAGGTTCAAGGGTGCAGATGTTCCTAAGAACTTAAGAATAAACTTGATCAAACTACCATTAGGGCCACTGTTCATCATTGCTGTCTTATTTCTCCCCTATTTGTCTTGTATTTGCACATAAGTTTAATCAGAACAGAAATTGGTTAGAAGGCATGGAGGTCAGCAATGTGTGTCCTTCAGGGGCTGCATAAAGTATACTGCATACTTTGTTGTTCAAAATTAATATAAGCTGTTGCCTGGGTACTTTGCCACATGGGTGTGGTAATCTGTTGTTCAATGGCATTAGTTCATTTATTTGTGGGGGGGGGGGGGGCTGTTTGCAGGGGGGGGGGGGGGCCATACAACATTTTGCTATGGGGCCCTGTGATTTCTAGTTACGCCCCTGGAAACAAGTATTTACATCCCAGCAGTGATCAGAAATGTATGGTGAAAGGCTTTCACACATGCCAGTCCACTTATGTAATCTACATTTTAATGTGCCCTTGCAAGTTGATTTATGTGGGAGAAACTACACAAAAAATTAAAGACAGGATTGTCCAACACTGCAGCACCATTAGGAATAAACAACCTGGATTATCAGTATCGAAGCATCTTTTAGACCCCTTTCACACTGGGGCGGTTTGCAGGCGCTATTGCGCTAAAAATAGCGCCTGCAAACCGACCTGAAACACGGCTGCTGTGTCTCCAGTGTGAAAGCCCGAGTTCTTTCACACTGAAGCGGTGCGCTAGCAGGACCGCTCCAAAAGTCCTGCTAGCCGCATCTTTGGAGCAGTGAAGGAGCGGTGTGTTTACCGCTCCTCCACCGCTCCTGCCCCTTAAAAGAAATGGGACACTGCGGCTATACCGCCGGCATAACGCCTCTGTAGAGGCGCTTTGCAGTGGTTTTTAACCCTTTTTTGGCCGCTAGCGCGGGGGTAAAACTGCACTGCTAGTGGCCGAATACCGCCGCAAAATTAGCGGTAAAGCGCCACTAAAAATAGCGGCGCTTTACTGCCACCGCCGCTCCCGCCCCAGTGTGAAAGGGGCCTAAGAGCAGGGGCATAAAGAATGGATCTGCGATTTATGGTTCTGAAAAAATTGTATAGAGATATGAGAGGGGGTGACAGGATTTTAAAGCTGAAACAAAGAGAGGTATGGTGGATTAACAGATTACAGTCCCTGAATCCTGATTGGATGAACAGGGACTATGATCTATACTTGTTCTTATGAGGGATATGAGGATTGATTCTATGCTCTTTTCTAGGTTGAACTGAGAGATACAGGATAAGAGAAATTGAATGTTCTTTGGAGAGGAGTCATGAAAAGATACAATGTTTAAAGCAAGTCTGCATTTGATGAATTCTTGCAACTATGTAAATATATGTGTCGTTGTTTTCCCATTTCCCACACAGAATCCCGCTGCTTGACGCCTGAAAAAAAAGGTCCTGAAGAAGCGAAACGTTGACCCGTTTTTGTCCAAGGATATTAGGGATTTGCACATATTAGGTGTGGCTCTTGCCAATTGGGAGATGAACACCTGTGTTTTTAATGTTATACTGTCCATTTCATATATTTTGTACAAATTTTATTAAATTAATATTTTTTCTAATATATCGTATTCATTTTCTGGTACCTATAAAGTCCGCTCTCAATGTCCTAATAATTTTTATAGTCTTATGGATGTGGTATCCCCTTAGCCCTCCTTTTCATATATATATGTGTCGTTTTTTGTCTTTGTGGGTATTAGAATGTTTAGGGAGGTAAGGAGTGGTAAAAATGATTAATGTGAAATGCCTGTGTTAGTCTACAGAGATTGGTGTATATACAGAACAGAGAGGGTTAATATAGATTAGGAGGGGTGATATGGCATACACCTGTGTGGCCACACCTTGTGGTGTTGGTATATAGGTAGGATGTTTGTTTCAGTTTGTTGCACACAGCCTGATGAAGAGCATGGTATGCTCGTAACTGTACAGTAGCTGCCACATTATATACCGTATATACTCGAGTATAAGCCGACCCGAGTATAAGCCGAGGCACCTAATTTTACGACAAAAAAATGGGAAAACGTATTGTCTCGAGTATAAGCCTAGGGTGTCCCATCTGCATGCCTCACTGTGCCTCACTTTGCCTCACTGTGTCCATTGTGCATGCCTCACTGTGTCCATGCCTCACTGTGTCCATGCCTCACTGAGCCCATGCCTCACTGAGCCCATGCCTCACTGTGTCCATTGTGCATGCCTCACTGTGTCCATGCCTCACTGTGTCCATGCCTCACTGTGTCCATGCCTCACTGTGTCCATGCCTCACTGTGTCCATGCCTCACTGAGCCCATGCCTCACTGTGCCCATGCCTCACTGTGCCCATGCCTCACTGTGCCCATGCCTCACTGTGTCCATTGTGCATGCCTCACTGTGTCCATGCCTCACTGTGTCCATGCCTCACTGTGTCCATGCCTCACTGTGCCCATGCCTCACTGTGCCCATGCCTCACTGAGCCCATGCCTCACTGAGCCCATGCCTCACTGTGCCCATGCCTCACTGTGCCCATGACTAGACTGACGTTAACCATGGGAGTCTATGGAAGGGGTGCCCGGCTTTGAAAAATAGGTGCTCCCCGGCCGTAGGTCCCAAGGAAAACAAACTTTGCACACTTGTAGAAGAGAAATGGGGCTACATGTGTGCCAAGTTTGGGGTCCAGGGGACCTACGACCAGCCGGTATCGGGTCCCCAAAGTCACGGGAGAAATGACAGTTTAACCCGAGGGGGGCATTTTCAGCACAAAAAAAATGTGCTGAAAACTCGGCTTATACTCGAGTATATACGGTATGTCTTGAAGATTTAGATTCAGTAAAAAACTTTTGCATTGGAGATCATGTCCCATCGTCTTTTTCTACTATATTTATATCTATATATATATAGATATATATATATTGATATTAATTACTCCACTCTAGATGTAACACCAATTTACAAAAGGTACTCTGGTTCTCTACTCAAAACTAAGAGTCCAGAAAGAATTGTATATTATGATGATGTAAAATCATTTGATGCGGAGGGACGGATCCAGGCCACCACTGCTTCATTTCAGACTTCAAACGTTGTCCACAACCATTATGAAAAGATACACAACAACTCACTGCCAGGATTCTGCCTAGTACACACGAAGAGAAAATTGGAAGAAAAATACTGCTTTCAAATCGATCGTACGATAATCTGATTGTTAGTACACAGCTTTCGAGGGCCAATCAAAACGGTTAATGCAAAATTATCCGAAGGGACAAACGTGAAGTATTCTCGTATGATAACAGAACAAACAATTTTCATCTAATCAGTACAGTATTCGTCTATAAAAAATTGGAAGACCAAGACCACTCATGCTCAGAAATAAAAGAATACATTACAATACAGTAAAACCTTCGATTGCAAGCATAATTTGTTCCAGGAACATGCTTGTAATCCAAAGCACTTGTACATCAAAGCAAATTTCCCCATAAGAAATAATGGAAACTCAAATGATTCGTTCCACAACCATTTATTCATAGGTCCTTCAGTTTATAGTCCATACAAAAAGATTATAGCAATGTGATAGGTTGTGTAACTATAAAATGTCCATCCACAAATGGCAGCCTCCACAAGGGTATTAGAAGCAAAATCCAGCAGGAGCTACAGAGTAAAAAAGAGAAGAGCGGCGCCTCTAAGTGTAGCAATATGTTGTTAAATGTTGTGCCTTCATTAAATGTAACCATATTGCTACACTTAGAGGTGCCTCGCTTCTCTTTCATACTCAGTTGTAATGTGACACTACTTGTATATCAAGACATCGCTTGTATATCAAGTCAAAATGTATAACAAAAATTAGCTTGTCTTGCAAAACGCTCTCAAACCAAGGTTTTACTGTACAATACAATACATTACATAACTTACAAATTATATAACATGAGAATTTTTGTAACTTTAGTAACGTCTTCATTTTCGATATGAGACTAGAATGCAAAAAATTAAAAACGGACAATCATTTGTCCGATATTTTCATTGTGTGTACCAGACTTTTGACCCACAGGAATAAATACAAAAAAAGGCCAAAAATGTACACTCCAACTAAAACTGAATTGGTATCCAAGTAGGCTTGTATCCACACTGCTGTACAGGTGAAACTCGAAAAATTTGAATATCGTAGAAAAGTTCATTTATTTCACTAATGCAACTTAAAAGGTTAAACTAATATATGAGATAGACTCATTACATGCAAAGCATGATAGCTCGAGACGTGATTTGTCATAATTGTGGTGATTATGGCTTACAGCTCATGAAAACCCCAAATCCACAATCTCAGAAAATTAGAATATTGTGAAAAGGTGCAATATTCTAGGCTCAAAGTGTCCCACTCTAATCAGCTAATTAAGCCATAACACCTGCAAAGGGTTCCTGTCCTGAGCCTTTAAATGGTCTCTCAGTCTGGTTCAATAGGAATCACAATCACGGGAAAGACTGCTGACCTGACAGTTGTGCAGAAAACCATCATTGACACCCTCCATAAAGACGGAAAGCCTTAAAAAGGTAATTGCAAAAGAAGTTGGATGTTCCCAAAGTGCTGTATCAAAGCACGTTAACCACTTAAGGACCGCCGCACGACTATATAGGTCCTGAGTTTGAAGAGGGATATCTCAGTAACGGCAGCAGCTGCTGCCACAACTGAGGTATTCATCTCTTCAGGCGGCGGTCCTGTAAACGATAATGGTGGTCTCTGTGGCAGATTCACCGCAATATTAACCTTATCGGTGGCGGGAGAGGGGCCCCCCCTCCCGCCGCTCTCCCGCGCCCTCCGCCGCTTACCGGAGCCGTCGGCAGCGGCGGAGGTGATCGGGTCCTTTCTCGTGCTGGGCATGGATACGAGTGAGGGCAAGATGCCCCCACCCGTATCCATACCATAGCAGGGCGGAAACAATGTCAAAACGTCACTTCCGCCCATACTCTTAAAGGACCAATTTTTTTTTGTCATTTTTTCAAATGACAATTTTTTTATTTTTTTTTGCATTTTTGTCTAAATATGAGATCTGAGGTCTTTTTGACCCCAGATTTCACATTTAGGAGGACCTGTAATTTTTTTTCTATTACAAGGGATTTACATTCCTTGTAATAAGAATAAAATTGACCCAATTTTTTTTTTTTTTTTTAAAACAGTGTAGTTCTAGGGCAGGGGTGGCCAACCAGTGGCCCGCGGAGCCCTCTGATGTGGCCCGCGACCTCCTGCTCTGAAATGGCGGGTTGGCAAACAAAGATCGCAGGTTGCCAACCTGCCATACCACAGCATCAGTGTTGTGAAAAGAAGCTAGCGGTAGAGGAAGAAAGCGGCTGCGGAGCAGAGCCCCATAAGCCGATGCTTCCTCTACAGCGCCGGCTTTTGCCACAGGCGGAGTCTATGGCAAAGTTCAGCAAACCCGCAGGATAGACACAGGTGCACTCGCAGGGTGGGTAAACCGCAGCACATCAGTGTGAAAGCAGACTTAGGCCCTTTTGACACGATCAGCCCGACCAAATGGGACCCTCAATTCACCTCTTACAGAGGTGAACCTCTCCCAGCTGTTAGAACGGTCCCTACGTGCCACCGGTCTAGGGTCCTAACATCATCAAAACCAAAGCAGGGTCCATAGCCCTGCATTAGACATGGTGACTCTAATGCGGCGAACACACGGCCGGGATTTCCGATGGAAAAAGTCAGATGGGAGCTTTTCATCGGATTCTCCGACCGTGTGTATGCCCCATTGGACTTTTCTCGTCAGAATTTCCGATGGACTTAGATAGAGAGCAGGTTCTCTATTTTTCCGTCGGAAATTCCGACAGAGTTTTGCCCGTGGCAAAGTCCAGCCGTGTGTACGCGGCATAAGGAACAATCCACTGCTGGAGCATAGACAGCGTCATCTTCCAGGGAAGCAAAGGACAAGATAAGTAAAAGTGTTTCTCCTCTCCACTAGACAAAACTAGCAATTACCCCTTGCAGTGCGGGTGCAGCCCCATTGCAAGAGCTAATTTAAAATTTTCCTGGAGTTAAGTTTTAAAGTAGAACCAAAAGGAAAAAAAAAAAAAATTCTTTCAATTTATATATATTTTTGCCATCTTTGTCTAGAGGTCGACCGATATATCGGCCGATATTTAGCCTTTTTAAAGAAATCGGCATCGGCCGATTATTATGTAAAAAGAGGCCGATTGTTTGGGATCTGAGGCAGGGGCGTGCTGGATGGAAAACACAAATGGACACTGATAGGCTGCACCTGTGGGCACTAATGAGGTGGCACTGATGGACACTGAATCTGATGAGGTTGCACTGACAGGCTGCACTGGTGAGCACTAATTGATACTAATGGATACTGATAGGCTGCACTGGTGGGCACGAAGGCTACTTTCACACTGAAGCGCTGGATGCGCTGGCGGTATAGCGGCGCTATTTTTAGCGCCGCTATACCGTAGTTTTTGCCGCGATTTGCGGGCGCTAGTGGGGGGGATTTTAACCCCCGCTAGCGGCCGAAAAAGGGTTAAAAACGCCCGCAATAACGCCTCTTTGCAGCGTTTTGCGGGCGTTTTGGAGGCGCTACCTCATTGATTTCAATGGGCAGGGGCCCTATAGGAGCGGTATTTTTACCGCTCCTTTCACGCCTCAAAGATGCGGCTTGCAGGAGTTTTTTTACCCTCCTGCAAGCGCAACGATCCAGTGTGAAAGCCCTCGGGCTTTCACACTGGATACAATGGAGCGGCTTTTTCGGGGCGCATTGCAGGCGCTATTTTTAGCGCAATAGTGCCTGCAAAGCGCCTCAGTGTGAAAGGGGTCTTATTGATACTAATGGATACTGATAGGCTGCACTGAAGGGCACTGATGGGCTGCACTGGTGGGCACTGATGTGGCACTGATGGGCTGCACTAATGGACACTGACAGGCTGAACTCGTGGGCACTAATGAGGTGGCACTGATGGACAATGATAGGCTGCACTCCACCCTAAACAATAACCTCCTCCCCACCTCTCCACCCTAGATTTTCTGAGATGAAGGAAAAATAAAAAAATCGGCCCAAAATATCGGCAACATATATCGGCCATCGGCCGCCCCCCGATTTCTAAAAATCGGCATCGGCCAGAGAAAACCCCATATCGGTCGACCTTTATTTTTGTCTCATTGGGTAGACTTCCCATAACTTCCTGTCCAATAGCCAAAACAATAAGTGAGAGGAAATCCCTCCAAAATGAGAAAATCCCTGGTTGTCACCAGAATTACTGTCCCCATTGCAAGATGTCCCCTGTATTCCTGTCCTTGTGGCAACCCAATATTTGCGATTTTCCTAACTCTCAGTGATATTGATAAACAGGACAAATAGAGAGGGTGAATGGCCCTATGGGGGCCTCAGAGAGCAGCAAGAATCTGAATGGGTTCTAAACCTTCTACTAAACAAAACCAACGGAAAAAAAAAAAAAGTATTGGCTTTAGTTATACTTTAACATTGATACACTGTATTTTGTTAGTGTTCTAGTGTGATCTCTCTAAAAAAAAAAAGGAATGAAACTGGTGCTTTAGCTACAAACACTGTAGCTGCTGACTTTTAATAAGGACACTTACCTGTCCTAGGCGCCCGCAATGTCGGCCCCCGAGGCAGATCCCTTGATCGTTGCAAGTCCCGGCGCCGCCATCCTCACTAAGGGAAACAGGCAGTGGAGCATTGCGGCCTCACTGGCCATTTCCTACTGCGCATGCGCGGGTCTCGCGGCACTGTATGAATGGGCGGCTGCTCTCTGGGATACACACAGTTCCCAGATGGCAGCGCGCCCCATTCCCCAGAAGACAACGCGAGGATGAAGACCAGCCGCGGACTAGGAAGAGGCAGATTAGGAAGATCCGCCTAGCAACCGCAATTTCTGGTAAGTAAAAAAAAATGTTTTCTATTTTTTTGTAGCATTTTGGTGTAATTTTTTTATTTTTTAGGGTGGACCTCCACTTTAAGATTATTGGTTGAATTATGTACAGTATTAGGTTAGCCATACAGAGAGGATGAAGGAATCTCCCCTGACAACCACAGCTCCCGCGGTGTCAGAGTAGCTGAACACTGGCTACATTTAATTGGAAGCAATCACTGTAGAGCAGAGAATTTTCTGTTGGGTTCCTAGTCAATTGAACAATAGGAAGATGCCAAAATTCAACCTTTACAAGTTAAAGGACCAGTTCACTATAAAGTGTAATACAGTTATAGGTGGGGCTTGGTGGATTGCACCAGCCCCTGGTTTCTTATATATCTTGGTTACTCCAGCTGCAATATCTGCCTGCTATCGTTCCTGCTTCTGTCCCTGTCCACCTGGGAGTTTTGGGTTTGACTGTTCTAGCACCTACTGCTGCATTCTCCATTATATTAAAGTGGTTGTAAACCCTTACATATTCAGTGAAGCAACTGGCCTCTGGTGATACACAGAGATTAAACTAATCCTCCTACATAACTTGTACCCGATTATCCACAGCCCTCTTTCTTCTACGTCAGTTCAAAGTGCGGAATTTATAAAGCTTGTCTGAGCTATCAGAAAACATACTGCAGAGCTCAGTGAGGAAAGCTCTAAAAACTTATTGGAGGGAAGTGACACACCCCCCTCCACACATCTGGAGCTCCCTCACCTGTCACCTTTTTTTCTCTTGGTGTCAGGAAAACTTGTCAGAAGTGACTCATGCAGACAGAAATGACACTTATGCCGCGTACACACGATCGGAAATTCCAACAAGAAAACCGTGGATTTTTTCTGACGGAATGTTGGCTCAAACTTGTGTTGCATACACACGGTCACACAAATCTTGTCGGAAATTCCGACCGTCAAGAACGTGGTGACGTACGACAAGCCGAGATCAATGAAGTTCAATAGGCAGTTTGGCTCTTCTGCTTGATTCTAAGCATGCATGTTTTTGTGCGCGTTGGAATTGCATATAGACGAGCGGATTTTCCGATAGAAACTTTTTTTCCGTCTGAAAAATAGAGAACCTGCTCTCAATCTTTTGTTGGTGGAAATTCCGACAGAAAAAGTTATATGGAGCCTACACACGGTCGGAATTTCCGACAAAAAGCACACATCGGACTTTTCTTGTCGGAATTTCCGATCATGTGTACGCGGCATTAGTGCTCCGGATTGAAACAAGTACACACTATAGTGGTACTTGTTACTTTGGTACTTGAAGGATAGGCTTTGTTCATATTTCATGTCTGAGGTTTATAACAACTTAAAATAAACAAACTTCTGGTATAAAGGCCAGGAACCTCTCATAATGGCCACTACAGATAATACAAGCTGGGGAACCCACATGCAGAAATATCTCTAAGTCCCCAAAATGAATAAACACGGCTTCTGTGTAGTGTTGTCCATATTCCCATTGCACACCTTCCTGGATATAGGCTCAGCAGTAGTGGGCATTAGTTCCCCCACATGCTGCCACTGCCTCCCTGTCCTGCTGCCCTGAGTCCTTCACTTGACCAACCCCACCCCCCCTCCCACCCCCCAGAGGGCTGCTGGGTTTTTTCCTCCCGCCAGCTGCTGCGGGGGATCTGTCAGGATGGAGAGCGGGGAAGAGGCCAGTAAATGTGTCATTTAGTGGCCCCTTCCTTTTCTTAATGAATAGTACCGATCATAGACTTTTTTTTTATTATTCATTTATAGCTTGGGCATAGTTAACTGTGATTACTATGCCTCAGTTTATGAATGAACGGAAGCTCTGTACAGAGCTATTCCTGTTCATTCATTCTGTGTAACTAAGGCTGCAGAGAAAGGGACTGAAGAATCTATCCTCCCGCCCGTTTTCCATTGCCCCCAACGAGGAGCCTATAAAATACGTAAAAAATAATATAAAATAAAATTGTAAAAAAAATTATAAAAAACAACTGACACCAATAGCGGAACTACCAGGGTCACAAAGGTCACACAACTGGGCTCTGGCGTTCCGCCACTGTGTGAGGACCCCAAGACGGCAAGAAGGTGGCCCGCTGCGGGACCACAATGGGAGAAAAGGGCCCCGGGATCAGTGGGAAGGGCCCCGGTTAGGGACCCTTTATGGTTTCTTGCACTGGGACCCTGAAGGTTCTAATTACGCGTCTGCTTCACACAAACACACATTTCCAAACAAGAGGAATTTATTCTGTCCAGCATTTCCATATATCACAGTCCACTCGGGTGATCTATCAAAATGTTGGGCAGAATAAACATCTCTTATATAGTCACATAATTTCGATCGAGACTCATGAGTTCCTCTACTACTCCCAATCTATATACAGTGCCTTGAAAAGGTATTCATACCTCTTGAAATTGTCCACATTTTCTCATGTTACAACCAAAAAACGTAAATGTATATTATTGGGATTTTATTTGATAGACCAACACAAAGTGACACATAATTGGGAAGTGGAAAGAAAATGATAAATGGTTTTCAAAATGTTTTACAAATAAATATGTGAAAAGTGTGGCGTGCATTTGTATTCAGCCCCCTGTAGAGCCGGTTCACACCAGGGCGACTCGTCAGGCGACTCAGTCGCCTGACAAGTCACGTCCCACGCTTTTCAATGGAACCGTTCTAAGTAAGAGCGACTCAGGTCGCTCTGACTTAGAAGAAGGTTCCTGTACTACTTTTGGGGTCGACCCAAGGCGACCTGCATTGACTTCTATACAGAAGTCTTATGCAAATCGCCTCGGCGGGCGTCTCAAGTCGTCTTGAGATCGCGCCGCCGAGGTCGCCCCCACAAGTCGTGCCTCGTTGCGCCACCCTGGTGTGAACCGGCTCTGATACCCCTAACTAAAATCTACTGGAACCAATTGTCCTCAGAAGTCACCTAATTAGTAAATAGAGTCCACCTGTGTGTAACTTAATCTCAGTATAAATACAGCTGTTCTGTGAAGCACTAAGGCTGGGTTCACACTAGTGCGACACGACAGCCGTCCTACTTTGGATCCGACTTTGCCCCGCGACATGAAGCCGACATATGTCCGACTTTCAATGAACGGGGATCCGACTTGGATCCCCGCCAATAGCAGGCACTGTGTTTGGTATGAATCTTGGGGGGGAACTCCAGGCCAAATTTTCAATAAAAAACCGGCATGGGTTCCCCCTCCAGGAGCATACCAGGCCCTTGGGTCTGGTCTGGATTTGAAGGGGAACCCCTACGCCGAAAAAACGGCGTGGGGGTCCCCCCAAAAATCCAAACCAGACCCTTATCCGAGCACGCAACCTGGCAGGCCGCAGGGGAAGATGGCGGCCGTCGCCGTCGCCATCTTCTTCTCTCTTCTCCTCCTCGATGTTGACTCGTCGCTTCCTTCCGCTGTAATGCTGGCTGTTCGCTCCGCTCCGAATTAATATAGGCTTCTCATGACGTCACAGTCACATGCTCCGGGTGGCCCCGAAGCATGTGACTGTGACGTCATGGGAGCATGTGACTGTGATGTCATGAGAAGCCTATATTAATTCGGAGCGGAGCGAACAGCCAGTATTACAGCGGGAGGAAGTGACGAGTCAACATCGAGGAGGAGAAGAGAGAAGAAGACGGCGACGGTGACGGGAAGACCGGCCCCTCCACTAGCAAAAGAGCTAGAAGAAGATAGTGGAGGGGCCGGCAGAAGGACAACGGAGAGCCGGACGAGACGACGGGAAGACCGGGCCTCTCCGCTAGCAAAAGAGCTGGAAGAAGATAGCGGAGGCCCGGCGGAAGAAAGAACCCGGAGAGCGAGAGAAGAACCGGAGAGCGGGAGAAGAAGAAGGCGACGGAGAAGACCGGGCCCCGCTAGCAAAAGAGCTGGAAGAAGATAGCGGAGGCCCGGCAGAAGAAAGAACCGGAGAGCGCGGAGACCCCCGGAGCTGTGCAATAAATTACTTTAAAAGTTTTTTATTGACATTTTTTTTCCACCAGGGGAATGGGTAGGGGTACGATGTACCCCATACTCATTCACATAGGGTGGGGGGCCGGGATCTGGGGGCCCCCTTATCAAGGGGGGGCTCCCGGATTCCGATAAGCCCCCGTCCGCAAACCCCGACAACCAACGGCCAGGGTTGTCGGGAAGAGGCCCTGTCCTCATCAACATGGGGACAGGGTGCTTTGGGGTGGGGGGGCCGCAGGTCGCCCCCCTGCCCCAGAGCACCAAACCCCCCATGTTGAGGGCATGCGGCCTGGTACGGTTCAGGAGGGAGGGGGGCCGCTCTCCCATCCCCCCCCTCTTCCCCTGCGGCCTGCCAGGTTGCGTGTTTGGATAAGGGTCTCGGATAAGGGTCTGGTTTGGATTTTGGGGGGGACCCCCACGTCGTTTTTTCGGCGTAGGGGTTCCCCTTCAAATCCAGACCAGACCCAAGGGCCTGGTATGCTCCTGAGGGGGGAACCCATGCCGGTTTTTTATTTAAAATTTGGCGTGGAGTTCCCCTCAAGAGCAGCACAGCACAAGTCGCATGCCAAAGTCGGATCATGCAAGACTTTGATCCGACTTCAATGATAGTCAATGGGCTGAAGTCGGATCAAAGTCGGACCGAAGTAGTACAGGGAGTATTTTCAAAGTCGGACCGACATGTGTCGGACCAGTTAAGACGGCTCCCATAGGGAAACATTGATTTTCACACGTCATGCGACATGAGCTCCCAATGTCGGAGCGTTTGTCGCCCCAGTGTGAACCCGGCCTGAGAGAGGATTGTTAGAGAACCTCAAGCCTCGTACACACGGGCGGGAATCCCGTTGGGAAAAAAAAAAAAGTCGGTTTTCCCGACGGGATTCCTGGCAAGCTTGCCTTGCACGCCGAGCGTACACACGGCCATTCAAAAGATCCGCCGTTCTTTTGAATGGCAAGAACGCAGTGATGTCATCGACTACGACGAGCCTGCGCTCATCACATTCGATGCCGTTGCCGCCATCTTGCTACACCCTACACTACCCTTGTATGCTACCGCGCATGCGTCAAAGTCTTTTCGAGCATGCGCGGGTTTACCATGGACAGGTAAGTATACACACTCACGGTTTTCTTGGCAGGAAACACTCTGCTGAGAATCCCAACGAGAAAAATAGAGAGCAGGATCTCTTATTTTTCTCGTCGAGATTCCCGGCAGTTTTCCCGACGAGAAACAATACACACGAACGGTTTTCTCGGCTAAAAGCTCTCCCAGTAGCTTTCTTGCGGAGAAAACCGGTCGTGTGTACGAGGCTTCAGTGAACAAACAGCATTATCAAGGAACACACCAGACAGGTCAGGGATAAAGTTGTGGAGATGTTTAAAGCAGGGTTAGGTTATAAAAAAATATCCCAAGGTTTGAACATCTCACGGAGCACTGTTCAATCCATCATCCGAAAATGGAAAGAGTATGGCACAACTGCAAACCTACCAAGACATGGCTGTCCAACTAAACTGACAGGCCGGGCAAGGAAAATATTAATCAGAGAAGCAGCCAGGAGGCCCTGCCCCATGGTAACTCTGGAGGAGCTGCAGAGATCCACAGCTCAGGTGGGAGAATCTGCCTACAGGACAACTATTAGACCCCTTTCACACTGAGGGCGTTTGCAGGCGCTATAGCGTTAAAAATAGCGCCTGCAAACCGCCCTAAAACAGCTGCTCTATTCACTCCAGTGTGAAAGCCCTTTGGCTTTCACACTGGAGTGGTGCGCTGGCAGGGCGCCAAAAAAAGTCCTGCCAGCAGCTTCTTTGGAGCGCATTAGGAGCGGTGAACTCACCGCTCCTAATGCGCTCCTGTCCACTGAAATCAATGGGCAGCGCTGCCGTACCGCTGGCAAATCGCCACTGTAGCGACACATTGGGGCAGTTTTAACCCTTTTTTTCCCACTAGCGGGGGTTAAAAGCGCCCCGCTAGCAGCCGAAATGCGCTGCAAATCTGACAGTAAAGCGCCGCTAAAAATAGCAGCGTTTTACCGCTGATGCTCGGGGCGGCACACAGTGTGAAAGGGCTCTAAGTCATGCACTGCACAAATCTGTCCTTTATGGAAGAGTGGCAAGAAGAAAGCCATTGTTGAAATAAAGCCATAGGAACTCCTGTTTGCAGTTTGCAAGAAGCCATGTGGGGGACACAGCCAACATGTGGAAGAAGGTGCTCTGGTCAGGTGAGACTAAAACTGAACTTTTTGGCCTAAAAGCAAAATGCTATGTGTGGTGGAAAACTAACATTGCACATCACCCTGAACACACCATCTGTGAAACATGGTGGTGGCAGCATCATGTTGTGGAGATGCTTTTCTTCAGCAGGGACAGGGAAGCTGGTCAGAGTTGATGGGAAGATGGATGGAACTAAATACAGGGCAATCTTAGAAGAAAACCTGTTAGAATCTGCAAAAGACTTGAGACTGAGGCAGAGGTTCACCTTTCAGCAGCACAACGACCCTAAACATACAGCCAGAGCTACAATGGAATGGTTTACATAAAAGCATAATTACGTCTTAGAATGGCCCAGTCAAAGTCCAGACCTAAATCCAATTGAGAATCTGTGGCAAGACTTGAAAATTGCTGTTCAGACGCTCTCCATCCAACCTGACAGAGCTTGAGCTATTTTGCAAAGAAGAATGGGCAAGAATGTCATTCTCCAGATTTGCAAAGCTGGTCAGAAACATCCCCAAAAAGACTTGCGGCTGTAATTGCAGCAAAAGGTGGTTTTACAAAGTATTGACTCAGGGGGGCTGAATACAAATGCACGCCACACTTTTCACATATTTATTTCTAGAAATAATAGAAAATCATTTATCATTTTCCCTCCACTTCACAATTATGTGCCACTTTTGTGTTGGTCTATCACATAAAATCCCAATAAAATACATTTACATTTTTGGTTGCAACATGACAAAATGTGGAACATTTCAGGGGGTATGAATACTTTTTCAAAGCACTATATCTATCTTTATACACAAGATGCTGAAATTGGTGGACCCTATATCAAGTCTATCGGTCTCTGAGTCTTATGCCGCGTACACACAATCGGAAATTCCGACAAGAAAAGTTCGATGTGAGCTTTCGGTCGGAAATTCCGACCGTGTGTAGGCTCCATCTGTCTTTTTCTGTCGGAATTTCCGACAGCAAAAATTTGAGAGCTGGTTGTCAATTTTTCCGACAAGAAAAGTTCTTGCTGAAAATTCCCAATCGTCTGTATGCAATTCGGACGCGCAAAAAAAAACCACACATGCTCTGAATCAGTTTGACGCATGCTCGGAATCATTGAACTTAATTTTTCTCAGCTTGTTGTAGTGTTGTACATCACCGTGTTATTGACGGTCTACAGTCTACAATTTATCAATCGAAAGCAGCTAATCTCAACCTTTTTAACATGGTGAAACCCTTTAAATAACTTGCTGGTCTTGTGAAACCTCTGCTAATTATGATTATATCTACTGCTCGCGGTACATTAGTGTGATGGTCAGTGAAAAGAATGCTCCTTGTCGGTGGGAACTTATCCGAGAGGCAGAATTTTCTCAAGGAACCGCTAGAAACCTCTGGAGGCTTCCATAGAACCCTGGTTTAGAAAGGCTGCCATAAAGGTTTTCTATACCTTACTGCAAAGTCTAGTTATAAATTGGGGTGGTTACCATTTTTGTATAGCTGGTTCCCTGGGTTTGGCGTGGGGACACATTGGATGCCTTCAGCTGCCAGCGTGTTCTTGCTGGGCCTCTAATGTGTCTTTCGTAATGTGCTATGCAATACATACTAGCACATTATGCTCTTATCCTGCAGGGGCCCAATTTTTGGGATTTGTTTTTGCGGTTTACTACCGCTTTAAGTGATATTAATGGTATATTTTTTTCCCCACGTACCTGCTCTTTGCAATGCTTTTTTTTGCACAGTGCAGCCCCGATCCTCTTCTTCTCAAGTACCCCGCTGGCGCTCCTGGCTCCTCCCCTTTGACCAGTGCCCCCCAATAGCAAACTGCTTGCTATGGGGGCACTGGTGCGCGCTCGCTCCCAAGTTCCACGCTATGTGTCCATAAGACACATAGAGCTGTGGCTTGGCCCCGCTCTCTCCTAATTGGCTCACTAGCTGTGATTGACAGCAGTGAGAGCCAATGGCTCCTGTTGCTGTGTCTCAGACAATTAGGAGACAGAGACTCAGGAGAGCCGAGGCTTTTGTGCACATTGCTGGATCTAGAGGGGGCTCAGGTGAGTATTGGGGAGGGGGAGAGAAGCAGCACACAGAAGGTTTTTACCTTCATGCATAGAATGCATGAAGGTTAAAAAAAAATCCTTCAGCCTTTACAAACATTTTAAAGGGGTTGTAAAGTCAGAAGGTTTTTATCTGAAGGCATTCTAGATAAAAATACTTTTTTGTATGGCAGCCGCATGGAGGGAGGAGGTCATTCATCACTCATCACAAAGGAAGCAACAAATACAAAGTAACAATCAGGAATACATTGTACTACAATCTCCCCCCACCGTCATGTCACTTCCCAACACTCATTATTTCTTCTTCTGTGTATAAGTTCTGGAGATGTCATCCTGTATTGGATGGATGGATGGATGGATGGATGGGTGGATGGATGGATGGGTGGATGGATGGGTGGATGGAAGGATGGAAGGAAGGATGGGTGGGTGGAAGGATGGATGGAAGGATGGATGGATGGGTGGATGGGTGGGTGGAAGGATGGATGGATGGATGGATGGGTGGATGGGTGGGTGGAAGGATGGAAGGATGGATGGGTGGATGGGTGGGTGGAAGGGTGGATGGGTGGATGGATGGATGGGTGGATGGGTGGATGGATGGGTGGGTGGAAGGATGGGTGGATGGGTGGAAGGATGGATGGAAGGATGGATGGATGGAAGGATGGATGGATGGGTGGGTGGATGGGTGTCCTTGTGTTATGTAGATGGCCCTTGCCCTGTGTGTATATGAAGTGTTCAGGTATCTGCCATCTCCCACCCTCCTTTGTTCTGATTATCTCTCCTCTCCTATGGAAGTTTTCTTGTCTCTCTGTCTGTGTCTAGGATTTCTTCTCCCCTCTATCGCTGATCCTGGGAGTTTCTTATCAGATCTCCTTCTCCTTCCCAGCCCCGCCAACATTCCCCTTCACCCTCCCAGCTCTTGTCTGATCTCTCCGGTGACATCGCCGGCTCTCTCCCCCCTCTCTGCTCCCCCCGATCACTCACCCGTTTGTTTAGTCCCCTTCCACTCTTCACAATCACAATCCGACACACAAAAGATGGCCGCCCCGCCTTGTCATACGCTGACAACGCTGCGTCTCCTAGGTAACAGCCGGCCAATCACAGGCAGCTGGTACCTTGCTCTAGCACGCACAGCGCTGCCGGGGTCGAGGCTTGTATTCGGCTTAGAAATAGAACTCGCCTGTAGCTTGCTCCATATATTAGAAAGGTAGCTGACTGTGTATAACACCATTCATGACATTTATTTCCAAGAGTGAACATGTCTTTATTAATGCAGCATTTATTCTATAGCGCCTCACACATTCAATGATGGGATGGCTGCATTCGTTTTCTTCTTTAGGCTTTTTTCTTCTATTTTCATCTAGTGGTCCAGCCAATAATGTCCGCCATAGATGGTGCAAATTTCTTTCCTGCAAGAAAGAAAGGCGCACAATCCCCTATCAACACAGACAGTGCTGACAGGGAAATCCCTCCTGCCGAGCCTTTGTCTTTTCAAAGCCGTCCCTGCTGGCAGAAGATAGTAATTATCGTAGTGGCGATTATCGCAAGCGAATCCGGCAGGCTGGTTGGTACATTCAGTCTGCCCATTAATGGTTCAATTCTCAGCCAGTTCCTGCTGAACCGGCCGAGATTCAAATCGCATATGGCTGGTCTAAGTCTGCTGTTTTTCTAAAGAATACGCTCTCCTGCAAATGTAGCAGTAAGAGGGTTGGGACAAACCATTTAACACTGACAGGGGTGCTTACAATGGTCAGCTTTTTTATATTTATGTAAAATCGTTATTAACCACTACAGACCCGAGCTATAGCTGAAAGACGGCTACAGCGCAGACCTGAAATTTTCCGTGAGGGCGTCCCTGGAAGTCCTCCCGTGCTCGAGCAGCCTGCGCGCCCCCTGCAGGGAGTGCGTGGCACGCTCATTGATCAGCAAGTCAATGAGACTTGGCTGATCAGAGTAAGGGGTCGACCCCTTACCACGTGATCAGCTGTCAGCCAATGACAGCTGATCATGTGATGTAAACAGGGCCAGTAATCAGCTATTTTTCCGCCTCACGCTGATAGTGTGAGGAGAAAAAAAAACCTAATCACCGGCGGCTGTCACCGGGACATCGGTCCCGATGAGAAGGAGACCGGGACCATGCTCCTCTGTGCCAACTGCCATTGCACAATAGTGCTGCCTACCAGTAACCACCAGCGCCACCTATCAGTGCCCACAGTGTCACCCATCAGTGCCCACAGTTCTGCCCACAGTGCCACCCATCAGTGCCCACAGTGCCACCCATCAGTGCCTACAGTGCCACCCAACAGAGCCCACAGTGCCACCCATCAGAGCCCACAGTGCCACCTATCAGTGTCACCTACCAGTGCCGCCCATTAGTGTCCACTACCAGTGCTCATCAGTGTCACCTACCAGTGCCCATCAGTGTCACCTACCAGTCCCTATCAGTGCCCCCATCAGTGCCACCCATCAGTGCCACCCATCAGTGCCGCCTTATCTGTGCCCATCAGTGACGCCTTATCTGTCCCCATCAGTGATGCCTTATCTGTGCCTCTCAGTGCCCACCAGTGCAGCCTATCAGTGCCCACCAGTGCCGCCTCATCAGCGCATATCAATGAGGGAGAAAAATTACCTGTTTGCAAAATTTTATAACAAACATTATAATTTTTTTCAAAATTTTCCATGTTTTTTTGTTTGTTTAGCAAAAATAAAAACCTCAGCGGTGATTAAATACCACCAAAAGAAAGCTCTATTTGTGGGAAAAAATGATAAAAATTTAATTTGGGTACAGCGTTGTATGACTGCGCAATTTTCATTCAAAATGCGTCAGCGATGAAAGCTGAAAATTAGTCTGGGCAAGAGGGGGGTTTAAGTGCCCAGTAAGGAAGTGGTTAAGAAATAAAGTAGTATTACACTACTGAATTGTATTTTATCTTTCTACTCCCTTTCTCTTTACTTTCCACATTGAGAGAATTCATGGAGTTGGAGTGGGTACGATAGTACGGCTGTCATTTTTGATAGGTGTAGGGACCTTTTTCCTGTGTTTCCTGCATGTACAGCGGCCCTATCAAATCAATGGGCTGCTGTTCTCACACAAACACGGCACGCAGGAAGCGGCTCGATGTGAACCTAGAAAGATTGTTGAGCTTGCATCATTGTATTTTATTTGTATCATATATATGAAGTTTAGCACTGGCTGTGTATACAATGTATTTGTCTGTTTTGCAATTTTCCTTTTCCAGAAGGAGAATGCACATGTAAATTTCACTGAGCATCTTTAGCTAAATTACTCTTCAAATCCCCTTACCTTCTATAGTGCAGCACCCCCACCCCCAGAGCCCCCCTTTCCATTGCAGAGAACGAGCACACCAGCCGGTGTCTTGGGTCCTGATTGGATAGATTGATAGCAGCGCACCCATTGGCTCCGGCTGCTTTCAATCAAATTAAATGATGCTGGACCCGGGGGGGTGGGGCCAAGTCCTGCTGTCTGTCAATAGACGCAGCAGCAGGACATGGGAGCGTGCCCGCGTGAGAGAGCACTTCTCTAACGGGGCACTCGAGAAGAGGAGGAGCCAGGAGCGCCGTTGCAGGACGCCAGAAGAGGAGGATCGGGGCCACTCTGTGCAAAACCAACTGCACAGCGGAGGTAAGTATGATATGGTTGTTTTAAAAAAAAAACTGATGCCGTGTACACATGATTGGTTTTACCAATGAAAACGGTCTGATGGACTTTTCTCATCGGACAAACCGATCGTGTATGGGCCCCATCGGTCTTTTTTCCATCGGACAAAAAACCCACGCATGCTCAGAATCAAGTCGACGCATGCTCAGAAGCATTGAACTTCATTTTTCTAGGCTTGTCGGAGTGTTTTACGTCACAGCGTTTGGGAGGGTCGGATTTTTGACTGATGGTGTGTAGGCAAGACTGATGGAAGTCAGCTTCATCGGATTTCCGATGGAAAAATCCATCGGATTAGAATCCATAGGAAATCCGATAGTGTGTACAGGGCTTAAGATTTAGCTATCCTTTAACATTAGTCAAGCCTGGACACAGCTGCTGCTTCTCAGCCTTCCCAGCCGTCAGCAAGTCTCTGTGTGGTGAGCACTCTGTGACCAGGTTGGATGTGAGGAATCATTACCTTTATGGAGGAGCCACCAGATGATTGTGGGCAATCTATAAAAAGGTCCTTTTTTTTGATGCTATGCCACTTACCGCTGGAAGGTTTCTGGAATCTTTAAAGGGCTGCTCTGATGATATGCCATTTACCAATGGCATTCTGGTGAGTGTGCATTGGTGAAAGGGACTGCACTGAGGACACCTTATTACATAGTAGCACTTTTGGCACGTTATATGGTGTATTGAAAAATCATTTTTTTATATTGAGTATTGTGAATCTACAGTATCTCACAAAAGTGAGTACACCCCTCACATTTTTGTAAATATTTTATTATAACTTTTCATGTGACAACACTGAAGAAATGACACTTTGGTACAATGTAAAGTAGTGAGTGTACAGCTTGTATAACAGTGTAAATTTGCTGTCTCTTCGAAATAACTCAACACACAGCCATTAATGTCTAATCCGCTGGCAACAAAAGTGAGTATGCCCCTAAGTGAAAATGTCCAAATTGGGCCCAAAGTGTCAATATTTTGTGTGGCCCCCATTATTTTCCAGCACTGCCTTAACCCTCTTGGGCATGGAGTTCACCAGAGCTTCACAGGTTGCCACTGGAGTCCTCTTCCACTCCTCCATTACGACATCACAGAGCTGGTGGATGTTATAGACCTTGCGCTCCACCACCTTCCGTTTGAGGATGCCCCACAGATGCTCAATAGGGTTTAGGTCTGGAGACATGCTTGGCCAGTCCATCACCTTTACCCTCAGCTTCTTTAGCAAGGCAGTGGTCCTCTTGGAGGTGTGTTTTGGGGTCAGTATTATGTTGGAATACTGCCCTGCAGCCCACTCTCCGAAGGGAGGGGATCATGCTCTGCTTCACTATGTCACAGTACATGTTGGCATTCATGGTTCCCTCAATGAACTGTAGCTCCCCAGTGCCGACAGCACTCATGCAGCCCCCGACCATGACACTCCCACTACCATGCTTGACTTTCAGGGCAACCATACTGCTAATGCGGCCCACAATGAAATATGGTTCGACACCCCTGCTCTAGCATAACCTATTCCATAACTATAAAATTACTCTGCTCCTCAGTGTCGTCCAATGAACTATTGTAATATGTCTGTTTAACTAGTCTAGTTTCAATCAGAAAGGTAGAAAGAGTATCTTGTACCCTGTGAAGGGGGTTGTATCTAAAAGCCCTTACTGTTTCAGCCAAGAGTGATTCTTGCCCAGGGCCCCAATTGATCTAAAATTTACCTTAGTCACATGCACCCCTTTTGAAGACTACAGTACAAGCAATGGTGCCAACATGCGTTGCATGTTTCATCATATCAAGAAGCCAGTTCAGAGCAATGATGGGTGGCCGAAAACAGATCAAACTCAAGTAGACTTTAAGAGGCTGAAGAAGATCAGGTAACAATGAAAAAGGTGAAAACAGTACTTTGTGAAAGATAAAAAAAAGACAATTGTTTATGCAACACAGTGCCACTCCAGCTGTCACTTTAGCCGTTCCAAATAAGCAAACAGCATATTGAAAGTAGCCTGACACTTATCTCTGCTGACAGTAGTGATGACCAGGAAAAATGGAAAATACAGTGTGCGCACGCCGGTGGCTGCCTACAGGTCATTGCACCATTTCCCCCTACCTCCTCTGCTTATATAGACACCGATAGAGCCTAACTGCAGAGGATAGCTTGAGCTACAGGAGTTCCAAGGGTTGCCAAATGTCTGATACTGACTTGGTATCTTCAATTAAAAAATACATTTTCAGCCAAACTCAGCTTTATCAGAAGAATACTTTGCAGTGAAATGCAACTAGAGAAATATTATCAAGAAAGTGGTGGTCAACTCAGGTGTGATGGGTTTGGTTCTAGCAGACTGGCACCTAATCTCCGATTCAGCTCAGGGTGTCCATCAGAAAACAGGGAGGTGGGAAAGCCCTTATGGTATAGTAAATTGGTTAAAAAAGGACAATTTGCTCAAAAAGGGTTCAACAATGAGATAAAAAAGATGACATAACTGTTGAGGCTGTGTTCACCCCAGGGGATGGGAAAACACAGCCTTCCAAGTGAGTGTGTGAAGAAAGACTTGTCTCCAGGCAGGATAACGGTGGTCGCTCTCAATGCCATGGGCATACCTCCAAACTTTTTGAGATGGGAATGAGGGACACCTATCAGCAAAAGTATGCAGGCATAAGACACACTCCTTACCACGCCCCCTTAAAGGAGAATTGTACAAAAAAACAAGATTGGTTAAACCCACAAGTGCTTTTTTTTTACCACTACTATTCCTTTATATTGGATTTTGGAATTTTCAAATGCAGCAATTTAGAAATTGGATTAAAGGTTTAGCACAGGGAAGCACTTTTTGATAAAAAGAGCATTTTATATACAACTATAAAGATCTGACCAAAATGAGGGACAAATGAGGGGGAAAGAGGGACAGAGGGACATTGCTCCAAATCAGGGACAGTCCCTCGATATCAGGGACAGTTGGGAGGTATGGCCATGAGTAGGGATGAGCTCGGTGTTCGAGTCGAACATAGGTTCGACTCGAACATCGGCTGTTCGCGCATTCGGCGAACAACGAACGATTTGGGCCGTTCGCGCCAAATTCGAGTGACGCGAACGGCCCACAATACACTGCGCCATCGCAGTGTAATCCCGGCGCTGTGATTGGCCAAGCATGCACTGTGACCCTGCATGCTTGGCCAATCACAGCGCCGGCAGCGAGGAGAGCAATGATTGGCCACGGGCAGGATGCCTGTGGCCAATTATAGCTGAGGGGGTTTAGTACACGCCCCACACTATAAAAGGCCGCCAGAGCGGCGGCCTTGTGTAGTGTGTTCCGGAGCAGGGAAAGTGAAGGATAGGCAGGGACAGTGTCAAATCTTGTCAAATCTATTCTTTGCTAAACCTTGTGTGTAGGGACAGAGAAGGATAGGCAGGGAGAGTGTCAGTGTCATATTCTTTGCTAAACCTTGTGTGTAGGGAGAGAGAAGGATAGGCAGGGAGAGTGTCAGTGTCATATACTTTGATAAACCTTGTGTGCAGGGAGAGAGAAGGATAGGCAGGGGACAGTGTCAGTGTCATATTCTTTGCTAAACCTTGTGTGCAGGGAGAGAGAAGGATAGGCAGGGAGAGTGTCAGTGTCATATACTTTGATAAACCTTGTGTGCAGGGAGAGAGAAGGATAGGCAGGGGACAGTGTCAGTGTCATTGTTGCTAAGCCTCCTGCACATTATACACCTGAAGTTAGCCTGTATTGCTGCTTTTTCCTGGTGTGTTACACCAACAGGATTTTGCGGCACTTACAGCGGGTGGAGTGTGCCTCCTGACCATATTACACCTTAACTTAGCCTGTATTGCTGCTTTTTCCTGGTGTGTTACACCAACAGGATTTTGCGGCACTTACAGCGGGCGGAGTGTGCCTCCTGACCATATTACACCTTAACTTAGCCTGTATTGCTGCTTTTTCCTGGTGTGTTACACCAACAGGATTTTGCGGCACTTACAGCAGGCGGAGTGTACCTCCTGACCATATTACACCTTAACTTAGCCTGTATTGCTGCTTTTTCCTGGTGTGTTACACCAACAGGATTTTGCGGCACTTACAGTGGGCGGAGTGTGCCTCCTGACCATATCACACCTTAACTTAGCCTGTATTGCTGCTTTTTCCTGGTGTGTTACACCAACAGGATTTTGCGGCACTTACAGCGGGCGGAGTGTGCCTCCTGACCATATTACACCTTAACTTAGCCTGTATTGCTGCTTTTTCCTGGTGTGTTACACCAACAGGATTTTGCGGCACTTACAGCGGGCGGAGTGTGCCTCCTGACCATATTACACCTGAACTTAGCCTGTATTGCTGCTTTTTCCTGGTGTGTTACATCAACAGGATTTTGCAGCACTTACAGCGGGCGGAGTGTACCTCCTGACCATATTACACCTTAACTTAGCCTGTATTGCTGCTTTTTCCTGGTGTGTTACACCAACAGGATTTTGCGGCACTTACAGCGGGCGGAGTGTGCCTCCTGACCATATTACACCTTAACTTAGCCTGTATTGCTGCTTTTTCCTGGTGTGTTACACCAACAGGATTTTGCGGCACTTACAGCGGGCGGAGTGTGCCTCCTGACCATATTACACCTTAACTTAGCCTGTATTGCTGCTTTTTCCTGGTGTGTTACACCAACAGGATTTTGCGGCACTTACAGCGGGCGGAGTGTACCTCCTGACCATATTACACCTTAACTTAGCCTGTATTGCTGCTTTTCCCATTTCCCTGCAGGCCATTAGAATGTCTGGAAGGCAAACAAGGAGAGGCAGACAGTCAGGAGCCAATAAAAGAGGGCAAGCAGGCTCTGTGTCTAGAGACAACAGTGCTGGTCGTGGATGCGGTGCATCGCCATCAGCACGTGGTCATGGGACACGCTTGTCCTTCTTTTCGGCAGCTGGACGTGTTGAGCCGCATCATGTCGAAGACTTGGTAGAGTGGATGACTAAGCCCTCCTCATCCTCTCTCACCCAGGCTCAGGGTACTGGCAAAGCAGCTGCCAAAGCGTCCTCTTCCCTGGTATCAATGTCATCATCAGTAACTCCTTCCCTAGACCAACCATGTCTTCCTGAGGAGTCCTTCGAACTGTTTGAGCACAGTGTTGTGTACATGCTCCAGGAGGATGCCCAGCGTTTCGAAGGGTCTGATGATGATACGCAGCTAGAGGAAGGCAGTAGCGTGAGAGCAGAGAGAGGGGATGCTCAAGAAGGACACCAATCTGGCAGTCATGTTCCAGCAGCTGCAGCATACTGCCAGATTGGCTCCAGTGATGAGGAGGGAGGGGATGATGAGGTCACTGACTCCACGTGGGTGCCTAATAGGAGAGAGGAGGAGGAGGAGGAGGAGGATGAGGAGGAGGCACATCTCCAACGAGGCAGGATGCCCTCGGGGGGCCAGCGTAAGGGCAGCACACCGACGGAATCACACCACAGAGCTCCGCCTGTGCAGGGCGCTGCCTCTGCCCGTTATTCAAAAAGTTCTTTGGTGTGGGCCTTTTTTGAGTGGAGTGCATCAGATCGCACAGCTGCTATTTGCAACATATGTCTCAAGCGTATATCGCGTGGCCAAAACATCACTCGCTTGGGCACCACATGCTTGACCAGACATATGTTGACCTGCCATGCAGCTCGTTGGCAAGCCTACCTTAAAGACCCACACCAAAGAACAAAGCTGACCTCTTCTTGCACCGCATCAGCTGGGATCTCCAACCCCACTATACCTTCAGTCCTCTCTGAAACCTGCTCTGAGAGGAATGAAGGTGTAGAATTAGGTGTGTCACAGCCAAGTACTTGCGGGCACTCTGCTAGCAGTACACCGACGTCTGATTCTAGCAGGCAAATTTCCCTGCCCCAGCTGCTGGACCGTCGAAAGAAGTTCACTCCCAGCCATCCACATGCCCAGCGGTTGAATGCTAGCTTGGCTAAATTGCTAGTGCTTCAACTGATGCCTTTTCAGTTGGTAGACTCGGCCCCCTTCCGTGAGTTTGTGCAATGTGCGGTTCCTCAGTGGCAGGTTCCCAAACGCCACTTTTTCTCACGGAAGGCGATTCCGGCTCTCTACCGGCATGTGGAAGGCAATGTCTTGGCCTCGCTGGACAGGGCGGTCAGCGGTAAGGTGCATATTACTGCTGACTCATGGTCCAGCAGGCATGGACAGGGACGTTACCTTTCTTTCACGGCCCATTGGGTCACTCTTTTGGCAGCTGGGAAGGATGCAGGACAAGGTGCAGTAGTGTTGGAGGTTGTTCCACCGCCACGCCTCCAAAATGCTACTACTGGTTGTGACACACCTCTGTCCTCCACCCCCTCCACTTCTTCTTCCTCCGTGGCCTCTTCCTGTGCTTTGTCCTCGGAACCAGCGGTGCTCCGTAGGCGTTTAAGGAGCTACGCAAGTACGCAGGCAAAAAGATGCTATGCCGTGCTTGCGCTGGTGTGTTTGGGGGACAGGAGCCACACTGGGGCAGAGGTTCTGTCTGCTCTGCAGGGGCAGGCCGAGAGGTGGTTGACTCTACGCCAGCTTAAGCCAGGAATGGTAGTTTGCGACAATGGCACCAACCTCCTCTCCGCTCTCCGACAGGGACAACTGACCCATGTGCCCTGTGTGGCTCACGTCCTTAACCTGGTGGTGCAGCGGTTCTTGGGCAGGTACCCGGGCTTACAGGATGTCCTGAGGCAGGCCAGGAAAGTCTGTGTGCATTTCCGCAGATCTTATAATGCCAGTGCTCGCCTGGCTGAGCTGCAAAAGGAGTTGAACCTGCCCAAGAACCGCCTTATATGTGACATGCCCACCAGGTGGAACTCAACGTTGGCCATGCTGCAGCGGCTGCACATGCAGCAGAGGGCCATCAATGAGTACCTGTGCGACTATGGCACCAGGACAGGGTCAGGGGAGCTCAGGTTTTTTTCACCACGCCAGTGGGGCATGATCAGTGATGCATGCACTGTCCTGGCACCATTTGAGGAGGCCACGAGGATGGTGAGCAGTGACAGTGCATGCATCAGTGACACTGTACCTCTTGTCCACCTGGAAGAAGAGGAGGAGGAGGAGGATTGTGTCAGCATGGAGGTGGAGCCTGGCACTCAGCATCATCAGCAGCAGTCTTTTAGGGATGATTTACAGTCCCAAGAAACCAGTGGACTTGTACGTGGCTGGGAGGAGGTGGTTGTGGATCATGTCGTCCTTAGTGACCCAGAGGACTCCGGACCGAATGCCTCAGCTAACCTACGCTGCATGGCCTCCCTGATCCTGCAAAGTCTGCGGAAGGATCCTCATATTCTTCGGATCAAGGAGAGGGACCATTGCTGGCTGGCCACTCTCCTTGATCCACGGTACAAGGGTAAAGTTGCGGACCTTATCTTACCGTCGTAGAGGGAGCAGAGGATGAGACAACTCCGGGAGGCCTTGCAGAAAGGTCTGTGCAACGCGTTCCCAGAGACTGGGAGGTTACAAACTCCTGGTCCTGGACAACGAGTTGCTGAGGCTTCGGTCAGTCAAAGAAGGAGCGGTGGGGAAGGTGGCCGTCTGACCGATGCGTTCAGACAATTCTTTAGTCTGCAGCCCCAAGGTATGATCGGTTCCAGCAACCATCGCCAGCGTCTGATATACATGGTGCAGGAATCCCTAGGGGCAAGGTCAGACTTGGACACCTTCCCCACCGAAAATCCTCTAGCTTACTGGGTCTTGAGGATAGATCACTGGCCAGAGCTTGCACAGTATGCAATTGAGCTACTGGCCTGTCCTGCATCCAGCGTTCTTTCAGAACGCACATTCAGTGCTGCTGGAGGATTTGTCACGGATCACAGGGTGCGCCTGTCCACCGACTCTGTTGATCGACTGACCTTCATAAAGATGAACCAGTCTTGGATCACCACCAGCAACCAAACACCTGAAGCTGATATAACAGACTAATTTATTTTCAAATGTCACATCCCTTCAAGACTGATGCTGATGCTGAGAGACTGTCCTGTTATGTTGACTGACTATCCTCCTCCTTCTCAATGATCCGATTGACGATGATAGCTTGGAAGAACATTTTTGTTTCTGGGTGCCGCCACCAGTGGCTAAGGCCCAATTTTTCAGCCCCTGTTTAACAGGGGTGTGTTAGTACAATTATTTATGCAATGCTTTGCAGCAGGGCTCATTCCTGCACTCCAACTAGAGTATCTGGGAGTGGTTGCAGTGTCGTGGCACCAGCACCAGTGGCTAAGGCCCAATTTTTCAGCCCCTGTTTAACAGGGGTGTGTTATTACAATTTTTTATGCAATGCTTTGCAGCAGGGCTCATTCCTGCACTCCAACTAGAGTATCTGGGAGTGGTTGCAGTGTCGTGGCACCAGCACCAGTGGCTAAGGCCCAATTTTCAGCCCCTGTTTAACAGGGGCGTGTAATTACAATTTTTGATGCAATACTTTGCAACAGGGCTCATTGCTGTGCTCCAAGTACAGTATCTGTGAGGGGTTGCAGTGTTGTGGCACCAGTGCCTAAGGCCCAATTTTTCTGCCCCTGTTTAACAGGGGCATGTAATTACAATTCTTGATCTAATAATTCACAGCAGGGCCCATTCCTGCGCCCACCAAGACTAACTGTGAGGCCTTACAGTGTTGTGTCAACACCACCACCACCACCACCAAAGGCCCAATTTTTCAGCCCCTGTTCAACAGGGGCATGCAATTACAATTCTTGATCTAATAATTCACAGCAGGGCCCATTCATGCGCCCACCAAGAGTAACTGTGAGGGCTCACAGTGTTGTGGCAACACCAACATGTAAGGGGCAAATTTCAGCTGAGTATATACGGCAGGCCCCTACTTTCAAACATCCAACTTACAAACGACTCCTCCTTGCAAACGGAAGGATACAACAGGAAGTGAGAGGAAATCTACCCCTAGGAAGGCAAATTCTCTCCTGTAAGAGTTAATATGGGAAAAAAAGTGTCTCCTCTCCACTGATGCTTTATCACCAATTCTTGTTTCAATAAAAACCCCAAATTTTCAAAAAACATTTGTCATTAGGACGGAAAGTGAGGTGAACTGTTCTGAACAGGTGCACACTGCACAGACAGCAAAACAAATGTTACAGGGGTGATAACCCTTCCCCATGTTTTCCAAAAAGCTTAAAAATAGATTTTTTGGCTGGAGCTACACTTAAACAATGTACCTGTTCAAAATTACAAACAGATTCTACATAAGAACAAACCTACAGTCCCTGTCTTGTATGCACCGCCTGTATACGGCTGTTCAGAGTATATAGGGCCTTTTTTATTTTGTGTGCGGGGTTCCCCTTAATATCCATACAAGACCCAAAGGAGCTGGTAATGGGCTGGGGTGGGGGGGGGGGTGTGATGGGGTAGCTATGCCATTTTTCTTAAAGATTTTCATCCATATTACCGGGACCAGACATTACATTAAAGCCGCAAGCAGTTTTAAATGGCTTTTTTTCCTTTAGAAATGTAATTTTGTGCTGGGACAGTTCTAAACACGGGAAACACGTGGCACTTCACAGGCATACTTTAGACACCCCCCAGGTACAATATTTAAAGGAATATTTGACTTTTTTTTTTCACTTTATGCATCATTAAAATGACTGCTCCAGAAAAACTGCCGTTTTTAAAACTTATTTTTGCATTGATACATGTCCCCTGGTGCAGAACCCGGGTTCCCAAACCCTTTTTAGGACAATAACATGCATAATAGTCGTTATAATTAGCACTTTAGATTTTGAACGTTCGCATCCATTGTATTTAATAGGGTTCTAAAGTTCGTGCGAACTTTCGGTCCGTTCGCGGGTTCTGGTGCGAACCGAACCCGGGGGTGTTCGGCTCATCACTAGCCATGAGGGCCCAATCCTTGGTCCTCTGCGGGATTCTCAGGAGGGTATGTGAAATCATTAAGTTTAAAAGGAGTCTACAAAAAAGCTTGTCGGTTGTCTGACCTGTCGATGAGACCACGACTGGCTTTTTTGTAGACTTTTTTTTTAACTCACGAAATGAGGTAGTAGATACATTAAAAGCTGATCCATCTAGCAAGTAATTGAAGCCCTGAAGGCAAAAGAACAGGTTATGCCAGGCTTATACTGGAACTTGAGTTTGTCCAGAGCTGTTACAGCCCTAAATTAAGCTGCACACAACCTCACAGCTCTCTTTCAACATATGGACCAAAAGCTAATTTTGGGTATTTTTTTACCTCAGGCATAATGTAGTGGTTAGATCACAAAATACCAAACTACTCAGAAATGTGCTACTAAAGTTGCTGTGGCACGAGACCACACCTTGGCAGCATCCTGAATTCATACATAACTCGCTACCCAACCAAAGAGAAAACTGGCTCTTCCTTGGTTCTCATGTCAGAAGTGGAATTAAATACTCAACACTTCTGGGTAGCGGTCAGCATGTGATAGCATTAGGTGCCTCATGATAATCTCAGAACTGTTATACAGGGTCAGGAAATTAGTCGTGTGTGAGCTCCGACAAGTTGGGTTTGGAGCTTACAAGGAGCTTTCTTTCTGTACAGAGCAGTGTAAAGCGACATACTATACAAATTGTGCCTGTTTCTTGGATGAACCCAGGCAAAACACATTCTGTGGATGGCCCTGTCGCCGCCCTCCCACCTGACATACTTCTAATGAAAAATCAATGGAGCCAGATGGAACATTTTTGGCAGAACAGTGCTGGCATCCCATCAGATGCAGCCACTGTTCAGGTATTCTGACAGCTGGCCGCAGAATAAGCTTAGTCCATGGAGCAATCAAATTTTTTTGCTCACCCAACAGGCTGTGTATGGACAAGTTAAGAGCAAGGAAAGGTGAGCATATCCTGCTGAGGAGGAGGGTTCCTAAATGAACCTTGTCACTCATGGGCAAAGAAAAATGTCACCTTAAAGTTTTTCTAAACCCAAAACCAAAAATGTTTATTTGAGCTTACTAGCTCTTGGTGTGGTGGCTTCATTTATTTTCGTATGGTAATCCTGAATTCCTGTCCTTGGATGGCTACGTCACTCTTCCACAGTATATATAGAGGAAGCCATGGTTGTCATCCGAGGCTGCTCTCCTCATATGGACTACAAATATGTCTGTTTACAGATTTAAAAACATTGTGAAAGATAAAAAGGATGTATTCATGCCAATTTCTCATAAAAAAAGATAACATATTTCATATTACAGTTTGAAGGTGTTATAGCTTCACATCTTATAGTCATAGTTAGGTGTCATGGATCTACGCATTGCCCCAGAGATAAAGCTTCATCAGGATCCTGAACTTTAATGTGACTAAACAAAAAAGCAAATTACTAATAAAGTACAAATACAAAATGCTATCCTTTATTAATACAACCAACCAAAGAAAAAAATAAAGAGGACAACTGATATTTGAAGGGATTCGGGAAGAAAAAAAAACCCACCCCATATTCTGCCATGTGGGTATCTCAACCATGAGGGGACGGATCAAGACATAGGTCAGGACAGTCAGTAACCTGATGTAACGGGAGGGCCCATGCCAGAGTATCTGCAGTGGAAAATCTGGAGATTTCCATCCCTAAAGCCGAAGTGGATGATGTGAAGTCCCCAGCAGAAGTGCTGGCAACAGGGCAGAGTGCTACCAACCTCTGCCCAGCACCGGAATCAACTGTGGAGTTCCAGGGAGCTGGGGCAGTTGGCCTCTATCTCCAGCAACAAGCTGAGGTAGTAAAGCTTTTACTCCCAGCTGAATCACTGGCAGCAGGGCAGAATGCTACTGGCCTCTGCACGCAACTGCAGCTTGAGCTGATATCGGGGGATGGGACTGCGGTTTCCACTCACAGCAACCCAGCAGAAGAGCTTGCAACAGAGCAGAGTGCTGCTGGCCTCTGCTCTCAACTAACAGAAGAGGGAGTTCCTGTGGTAGTGGATGGGACTTCGGTCTTCACTGACACAACCCCAGGAAATGGTGTGACACTGAGACAGGAGGATGTCAACCTTGCTTTGGGGATTTTCACCTACCACAAGTGGATGGGACCTCAGTCTCCACGTGTATACCCCAGGGATGCTGGGTAGTTGGCCCAGATCCCCAAAAAGCATGACGGACTGAGCCCAGTCACCCTGTCTTCTCTCCAGTGGCTGAAAGGACTCCAGGGAGAAGGGCCAGTCCAGGGCTCACCCCAGCAGCGGGTATGTTCTCTGAGAGAGGCAGAGGTTGGCTGGGTGAGTAATGCTCTCTTTGGAGCAATTTGTTTGGGGTACTGTGTGGATACAGGCATTAGAGGAACGGAACTATGCACTAACTTCAGAGTCAACCCGTCTGGGGTCTTCTCCTGTGTTAGTCTCCTGCCGAAAGGGGAGCGATGTAACAGGAGGGCCCGTGGAACCCAGAATCCCTTAGAAAGTATGAGATACCCTTGCTTCAACTCCGCATGCACCTCTTATGTCTAAATCACCCTATGCCTATTAGGGGCATAGGGTGACTGAGAAATTATATCTTGGACAACCTAATATGGGACAGTACTATTCAATAACAATATCTCTCAAGAAATATGAAGATGTTATTTGGGCATTCCAGGAGGTTCAATGTAACAGGCCTACCGTCTATTGCTTAACGATGCTAATGTCATCACCCCCAGACACCTGTCTGTTGTAATGTTAATGAATCCAGACTAACTTCTGAGGATCTTTTCATGGGGGCTTGGGCTAATTGACCCTGTATTGTATGAAAGGATTCCTGTGATAATGTGTATTGAAGTTCAGGAGACAGCCAGGCTGCAAAAAGGAATTAGGTAATTAGCATGTTAATTAGGTCTGGTCACAGGTGTATTTCCAGAGTAATATGATGCACCTCCTCTTTTGTAGTCTTTTCAATAAAGATTGTCAGTCCTGCTTGAACCTAAAGACAGAGCTTCGTCTTGTTATTGAGGGAGAATTATTCGTATGGGTCTTGTTTGCCTGACTGGAGTGTCGGTAGCTGCCTTGGTGTTCGGGAATGGAATATCCTAAACGGCTTTAACCCCTCTCATATCTCAAGTGATCTTCATACCTTCATGTATGCTTCTCAACCATAGATGTATAGGGATCCTTATTGTTACCACATCAACTTCAAAAAACAAAGAACAGAAAATCATTAAAACAAAATGATGCTATTTATATGCACAGCACAAGGAAGACATACAGCAAGTCTTCAATTCAAAAGAATCAAACAGTGGCCTAAAGTGATAAAGTGAAAAATAAAATAAAATACAAACAAATGTATTGAAAAAAAAGCCCATGTCCCACACACAATGCCATCAACCCAGCCTCCCAAAAGAACAGAGGGAGGGGGGGGGATATACAATCCTCCAACAAAACTCAACAATAGATTCTAACCTGAATGGGCACAAAGTACTGCCTGAAGATTCCTACTCTTCACAAATGGGAAATGGTGTGGGAGGTTGGGTTGATGGCATTTTGTGTGGAACATGGGTTTATTTTTCAATATATTTGTTTGTATTGTATTTTATTTTTCACTTTAGGCCACTGTTTGATTCTTTTGGATTTAAAACTGATATCTTCCTTGTGCTGTGCATAGAGGTTATTTTGTTTTTCCACGGGGTGGTCTTGACAAAAATAATTGGTAAGTTTGTATTCTCAGTGAATTGGGGTTTGGCATGCATGTTTTTTCTTGTTTTTTTTTTTTTTTTGGGGGGGAGGGGGTTGTTTTTGTTTTAATGATTTTCTGTTGTTTGTTTTTTGAAGTTGATGTGGTAACAATAAGGACCCCTATACACCTATGGTTGAGAGACATACATGAAGGTGTGAACATCACTTTTTTTTTGCATTGTGAAGGTAAGGTTGCTGACTGTCCTGACCTATGTCTTGATCCATCCCCACATGGCAGAATATGGGGGGGGGTTGTTTTTTGTTTTCTTCGCAGATCTTATAAAATATCAGTTGTCCTCTTCCTTTTTTATTTGTTTTATTTTCTTGGGTTGTAATAATAAAGAAATATAACTTTGTATTTGTACTATATGAGTAACAGAAATAGGTAAAAAAAAAGCACCAACACAGGATGGGCTATGGGTGCCTAAAGTAGCGCAGTGCCACGTCCTAAATATATTGAGTCAAAAATGTTGAAAATGCAAAAAATTTACTTTGTAGGCACCAATTATGTGAACATAGAAAGTATTTTTAATAACAAATAAACACATAGAATTAAAAAAAAGGGAAGGAGACAAATCGCATAAGCTAAAAAACTGCAGTAAAACTACAGTGGCAACAAAATATTCCAATAAAGGTCAAAGAGGGTCACCACATGTCACAGAGGGCATGTAAGACCATAGTACATAGTAAAAAGATTGTTAGCTCGACATGTTTCGCGAAAACCGCTTCTTCAGGAGCTAGTAGAGTCTCTAAAGAGAAACAGACTATTATTGGTTTTTGATAAAACATAACAAAAAATAAATAAAAAGCATACATAGTATATCACATGCATTTTAGCACAATTAAAAAATCGATCAGGATATGCGAGTGACACCAGAGAGCACCCAGGCCATCAGTCCAGATGAGTAATTTGCTTTTTTGTTTAGTCACATTAAAGGTCATTGGAACCTGATGAAGTTATATCTCTGGCGAAATGCGTAGCTCCATGGGACCTATCTATGACTATAAGATGTAAAGCTATAACACCTTCAAGCTGTAATATGATATATGTTTTTTTTTTGAGAAATTGGCTTGAATACATCCTTTTTTATCTTTAACAATGTTTTTAAATCTGTATTATATAAAGTATTTCTGCTTTTGATTGAATTAGTGGTATTTCCTGGAAGGCACATTTAAAGTTGCTTCTGTTATGTCTCTTTCTGCACCAGATATTCAGGTTGACAGAAGAGAGACAGTTGTGTAAATTGTGTCCTTAGGGATGGTGCCCTCTGGGAAAGATATGTGTTATCTGGCATCACCCCATGTATTAATGAAACTGTGTCCAGAAGATAGCTACGAAGAAATATACTCTTTGCTGGCAGGATCAACAGTTGTTTTCTGTATTTGCTGAAAATGTATGTAGCTTGAAAACAATAATGCAGCAACCATATCTACCGTATCTAAGGAATGTACATTGCAATTTATTGCATTTTTGTCCCTGGGTTTAGTCATCCTTTAAAAGAGCAAAGAAAGTTAGGCCCCAGCGAGATTTGAACTCACGACCCCTGGTTTACAAGACCAGTGCTCTAACCCCTGAGCTATGGAGCCACTTAGTGCTAAAGAGCACACCTTTGTTTGTCATACATTATATCTTTCCAGGCTGTAGCAGGTGAAAAGGAATAACAACGCAAACAATAAAATTTTCTGTCACTCATACATATCGCCAATTAACTGTTTGCTTACTAAATAGACACTATTAATATGGCATTAACATCCTGGCAGCCAAGCATAGTGGCGGATGTGGCAGAGTGGATAGAGGAGATGTGAGTATGTGTTTAAAAGACAACTTTTTCCACCTTCAAATGGACCATTTTCTTTTTCTGAGTGCTGCTTGTCAGAAAGAGTAACTGCAGACGACTGTAAAAAAAAAAAAGTTGCCCGATTGTAGCAAGCTAAACCACTACACTGGAAAATTCAAGGACCTGTAAAGTGGAGGTGACAAGTAAGGGCCCATTCACACCTAGGCAGTCAGTTACAAAACATATTATGTTGTGCATTAACATGTGTTGTGTTAAGAAAACCATTCATTTGAATGTATAGACATACAAATGGGCAAGAAACCAAAAGGTGAAAGAGACCAAAAAAACAACTTCATACATCAGGGCTTAGAAGAATGGAATAAGGACTTGAATAGGCTCAAAGGAAAATATAAAGCAGTGAATGGCACTACAACACACTCACAGCATTAAAAAATAATGACACTGCAAAATGCTAATAGGTGTATATTGCAATACCATTAATGGCAGTAGGGTGGACTTACCACAATATACAGTGCCTTGAAAAAGTATTCATACCACTTGAAATTTCCCACATTTTGTCATGTTACAGGCAAAAACATAAATGTATTTTATTGTGATTTTATGTGATAGATCAACACAAAGTGTCATATAAGTGTGAAGTGGAAGGAAAATTGCTCCAAGGACTGATTGGCTCGTTCTGCGGCCCCATTAGACTATGGGTGATACGCAGAGGAGAAAGCAAGCTGAATTCCCAACTGTGCACAAAAGGCTCGCCAGAACCGGGACACAAACTGACTTTCCCTGTGAGAGACAATGACCTTGGGTAGGCAATGTACACAAAAGATCTCCCGAGCAAAAATGGAAGCCAGTTCCTTAGACGTAGGCAACTTCTTAAGTGGAATACAGTGAGACATTTTCAAGAACCGGTCTACCACCATAAGGATAACTGTGTTGCCCCGGGAGTTGGGTAACTCCACAATGAAATCCATAGACAGGTGGGTCCAGGGCCTCTCACCATAGGTTATGGGTTGTAGAAGGCCCACTGGAAGGCAGTGGCGGATCAAGGGGGGGGGCAACAGGGCAATTGCCCCCCCCCGAGACCATCTGTCACACTCACTTGCTTGCTCTGGTTTTTTTTTGCGCCTGATCTCCCGAACTTTGGGGACCCGGTACTGGCCGGTCATAGGTTCTCTGGACCCCACACTTGGCACACATATACCCCTCTATCTCCTCTACAAGTGTGCAAAGCTTGGTGTCTGGGGGACCTACGGCCGGGGAGCACTGATTTTTTAAAGCCGGGCACCCCTTCCATAGACTTCAATGTTAAACGGTAATTTCTCCGGTGACTTTGCGGACCCGGTACCGGCCGAGCGTAGGTCCCCTGGACCCCAACCCTGGCACACATATAGCCCCATATCTTCTCTAAAAGTGTGCAAAGTTTGGTGTCTGGGAAACTTACGGCCGGGGAGAAACGATTTTTCAAAGCCGGGCACTACTTCTATAGACTCCCATGTTAAACATCAGTCTAGTCATGGGCACAGTGAAGCATGGGCACAGTGAGGCATGGGCACAGTGAGGCATGCAGATGGACACCCTAGGCTTATACTCAAGTCAAAAAGTTTTTCCAGTTTTTTGGGGTAAAATTAGGTGCCTCGGCTTATATTCGGGTCGGCTTATACTCGTATATATACAGTACTTGTTCTGCGGCTGCCGCTGCCTCTCTGAGTCTCTCTCTCAGTTTCTCACATCAGCCGATCAGCAGCGCCGAGAGAGAGACTCGTCTAATGTAGTTACGCGGCACACTGACACGATACCAGGAGCGGAGGAGGAGGTGGGTGGAGCCTCTTCCCTGCACTCGTTGCTAACGCCTGGGCCGCTTGGCGTCTAGCAACGAGTGACGTCAGTGAGTCTGCGGGCAGGTGCGATAGCGTGCGGCTCCACAGACGGGTAAGAAAGTGGGCGGCTCCGCTTGTGGCGCGGTTTGTGGGCGGGCGGCGCGGTTCGTGGGCAGATCGTGCTGCTCAGTGTGTTGGCAGCGCAGATGAGAGTGAGAGAGCAGGCTCAGTGTGGCAGCTGGCCAATCAGCTAGCCGGGAGCGGGGGAGCAGAGAGATGAGATCATCTCTCACCGCCCGTGCCTGCCCTGCATTCCTGCAGTGATTTCCGCCCTCACTGTGCAGGCAGCAGAGAGATTACATTATCTGGGAGTCTGGGACACAGCAAGAGACAACCAAAACTACACCTTAGCAGGCAAGTTAGTGACAATCCGCAAGGTGTGGCAGGCGACGTGGCAAGTGACAATCCGCAAATTGTGTCAGGTGACGTGGCAAATGACAATCTGCACCTGGTGGCAGGCAAGTGACAATCAGCAAGGTGTGGCAGGTGACGTGGCAAGTGACAATCCGCAAGGTGTGGCAGGTGATGTGGCAAGTGACAATCCGCAAGGTGTGGCAAGTGACAATGCGCAAGGTGTGGACGGTGATGTGGCAAGTGACAATCCACAAGGTGTGGCAAGTGACAATCCGCAAGGTGTGGCAGGTGACGTGGCAAGTGACAATCCGCAAGGTGTGGCTAGTGACAATCCACAAGGTGTGGCAGGTGATGTGGCAAGTGACAATCCACAAGGTGTGGCAAGTGACAATCCACAAGATGTGGCAGGTGACGTGGCAAGTGACAATCCGCAACGTGTTGCAAGTGACACGCTCAGGGCTCCCACTAATTGCAGACGACGGTGGCAAGTGACACACTCTGGGCTCCCACTGATTCTGCATTGAACTAATTAATTTTATATTACAATGTAATAATAGAAATAATGCGCTTCAATCATCCTGACACCATAACAACCATGGTGCCGGGATGATTGAAGCGCCGACACCAGCCATTTCCCCGATAAATTTCCAACAAAAGAAACATATTTTTTGGCAGTGCCTCTCCCGAGAAAAGACTCTGGATCCGCCCCTGCTGGAAGGTGTCGTGGAGTCTTACACTGAGCACACACGGAACAGGCAAATGTGATCAACTTCTTCAGCTCAGTGGGTATATCTCGGGCTGCTATCTCATCCTTGATGTTATCTGAGAGACCATGAGAAAAAGCAGCCACGAGGGCCTCATTGTTCCACGCAACCTCTGCTGCCAGAGTACGGAATTCAATGGCGTAATCGGCAACCGTCCTCGTACTCTGTTTGATGGACATGAGGCTCTTGGCAGCAGAAGCGGAGCGTGCGGGAACGTCAAATACCCTTTTGAAGGAAGCCACAAATTCTGGGTAACTCAGGACCACGGGTTTTTGCGTCTCCCATAGAGGGTTTGCCCAGGCCAAGGCTCTCTCAGAAAGCAAAGATATCACGAAACCTACTTTGCTTCTGTCCGTGGGAAACGTCTGGGACAGCATCTCAAAATATATCTCAACCTGGTTGAGAAAACCTCTGCATTGGACTCAGTGCCGGCCCAAGACATTGTGCTGCCTGGTACCAAGAATGAAATGCTGCCCCCCCCCCCCCAAAAGAAAAATCACGCCCACCAAAATGCCCCCATATTCATTATTTTATATCATGATAACCAAAATGGACCTGTCATGGCTCTATACATGTATATAGGAGTATAAAAGGACCTGTGCGTGGCCGTTGGCCGAGATGTCAGCTGGCCACCCGCGATCGCTCCATAGAGCCAGAACGGGGATCTGTCAATGTAAACAGACAGATCCCCATTCTGACAGGGGAGGAGAGACAGATCTGCTGTTCCTAGTGATTAGGAACAGAGATCTCTCTCCTCCTCCAGTCAGTCCCCATCCCCCCAGTTAGAAACACCTCCCAGGGAACACATTTAACCCCTTTCCTGACAGTGACATTTACACAGTAATCAGTGCATTTTTATAGCACAGATCGCTGTATAAATGTCACTGGTCCCAAAAAAGTGTCAAGTGTCCAATCTGTCCACCGCAATGTCACAGTTTCGCTAAAAATCGCAGATCACCGCCATTACTAGTAAAAAAAAATATAATAATAATAAAAATGCCATAAATCTATCCTCTATTTGGTAGACGCAATAACTTTTGTGCAAACTAATCAATATACACTTATTGCGGTTTTTTTTTACCAAACATATGTAGAAGAATACATATCGACCTAAACTGATGAAGAAATTTTTTTTTTTTTGGATGTTTATTATAGCAAAAGTTAAAATAAAAAACAATTTTCAAAGTTGTCGCTATTTTTGTTTATAGCACAAAAAATAAAAACCGCAGAAGTTATCAAATACCACCAAAAGAAAGCTCTATTTGTTTAGGTACAACGTCACACGACCGCGCAATTGTCAGTTAAATCGATGCCGTGCCGAATCGCAAAAAATGATTGAAGTGCATTATTTCTATTGTTATATAAAATAAAATAGTTCAACTCACCATAATGCCGAATAAGTAGGAGCCCCGAGTGTGTCACTTGCCGCGTCACCTGCCACCAGATGCAGATTGTCACTTGTTGCGAATTGTCACTTGCCACAATGCCATCTGCCACAAATTGCGGCTGGTCACTTGCCACGATGCCACACATTGCAGAATGTCACTTGCCACAACATCACCTGCCACACGTAGCGGATTGTCCCTTGCCATGACATCACCTGCCACACGTCTGACAGAGAGGAGGAGGGGGTCTGACAGAGAGGAGGAGGGGGGTCTGACAGAGAGGAGGAGGGGGGTCTGACAGAGAGGAGGAGGGGGGTCTGACAGAGAGGAGGAGGGGGGTCTGACAGAGAGGAGGAGGGGGGTCTGACAGAGAGGAGGAGGGGGGCGGCTGATAGAGAGGAAGAGGGGGGCGGCTGATAGAGAGGAAGAGGGGGGCGGCTGATAGAGAGGAAAGGGGGCTGATAGAGAGGAGGGGGGGCAGCTGACAGAGCAGATGAGAGAGACGGACCTCAGGAGGGGGGGCGAGGAGGGGGGTGGCTGATAGAGAGGAGGGGGGCCGCGGGTGGCTGACAGGGCAGATGAGAGAGACGGACCTCAGGAGGGGGCGGCTGATAGAGAGGAGGGGGGGTGGCTGATAGAGAGGAAGGGGGGCTGATAGAGAGGAAGGGGGGGGCGGCTGACAGAGCAGATGAGAGAGACGGACCTCAGAAGAGGGGGTGGCTGATAGAGAGGAGGGGGGGCCATGGGCAGCTGACAGGGAGATGAGAGAGACAGACCTAAGGAGGGGGGGGGGCGGCTGATAGAGAGGAGGGGGCAGTGGGCGGCTGACAGGGAGATGAGAGAGACAGACCTCAAAAGGGGGGGCGGCTGATAGAGAGAGGGGGGCCGCGGGCAGCTGACAGGGAGATGAGAGAGACAGACCTCAGGAGGGGGGGTGGCTGATAGGGAGGAGGGGGGGCCATGGGCAGCTGACAGGGAGATGAGAGAGACAGACCTAAGGAGGGGGGGCGGCTGATAGAGAGGAGGGGGGGCAGTGGGCGGCTGACAGGGAGATGAGAGAGACAGACCTCAAAAGGGGGGGCGGCTGATAGAGAGAGGGGGGGCCGCGGGCAGCTGACAGGGAGATGAGAGACAGACCTCAGGAGGGGGGGGCGGCTGATAGAGAGAGGGGGGGCCGTGGGCAGCTGACAGGGAGATGAGAGAAACAGACCTAAGGAGGGGGGGCGGCTGATAGAGAGGGGGGGCCGCGGGCAGCTGACAGGGAGATGAGAGACAGACCTAAGGAGGGGGGGGCGGCTGATAGAGAGAGGGGGGGGCCGCGGGCAGCTGACAGGGAGATGAGAGACAGACCTAAGGAGGGGGGGGCGGCTGATAGAGAGAGGGGGGGGCCGCGGGCAGCTGACAGGGAGATGAGAGAGACAGACCTCAGGAGGGGGGGGCGGCTGATAGAGAGAGGGGTGGCCGCGGGCAGCTGACAGGGAGATGAGAGAGACAGACCTCAGGAGGGGGGGGGGCGGCTGATAGAGAGAGGGGGGGCCGCGGGCAGCTGACAGGGAGATGAGAGAGACAGACCTCAGGAGGGGGGGGGGCTGATAGAGAGAGGGGGGCCGCGGGCAGCTGACAGGGAGATGAGAGAGACAGACCTAAGGAGGGGGGGGGGGGGCGGCTGATAGAGAGAGGGGGGGCCGCGGGCAGCTGACAGGGAGATGAGAGACAGACCTAAGGGGGGGGGGGGCGGCTGATAGAGAGAGGGGGGGCCGCGGGCAGCTGACAGGGAGATGAGAGAGACAGACCTAAGGAGGGGGGGGGCGGCTAATAGAGAGAGGGGGGGCCGCGGGCAGCTGACAGGGAGATGAGAGAGACAGACCTAAGGAGGGGGGGGGGGCGGCTGATAGAGAGAGGGGGGGCCGCGGGCAGCTGACAGGGAGATGAGAGAGACAGACCTAAGGAGGGGGGGGGCGGCTGATAGAGAGGGGGGGGCCGTGGGCAGCTGACAGGGAGATGAGAGACAGACCTAAGGAGGGGGGGGGGGCGGCTGATAGAGAGAGGGGGGGCCGCGGGCAGCTGACAGGGAGATGAGAGAGACAGACCTAAGGAGGGGGGGGGGGCGGCTGATAGAGAGAGGGGGGGCCGCGGGCAGCTGACAGGGAGATGAGAGAGACAGACCTAAGGGGGGGGGGGGCGGCTGATAGAGAGAGGGGGGGCCGCGGGCAGCTGACAGGGAGATGAGAGAGACAGACCTCAGGTCTCCTGTGACACACAGCGCTAGTTAGGACTCCAGGAGCATGCAGGGCTGGCGCGATTACCCACAGTCCAGCTCCTCCGCTCCTCCAGGCGAATCACAAGCCTCACGTCTGCTGTCCGTCCCTCCCACATAACCTGCTCGGCCAATCACAGGACACCCGCCGCTGCCCCTTGCTGAGCTTGGCTCAAAACGCAGAGAGATTTTTAGGCAGCAGTTTGAACACTGATTTGCCACTCCCCTGAAAGTGCCGCCTGGGACCGTGGTACCATCGGGTCCCATGGTAGGGCCGGCCCTGATTGGACTGGATCGCCCCCAAATCGCTGGGGAAGCGGGGCAGAACCAGACATACCTCTAATAGAGGTAATACTCGAGGCGGGGGCCTGCACAGAGACTACTGGAGCGGCCACAGTGGGAGACTTTAGACGAGCCGTGCGACTCAGGAGCGTCTGTATTGCCGTGGCAACCTGATCCATGTGATGATCCAGGTCATCCAATCTGGAAAAAATATTATTGACAAGTGGATTGGCTGCATCTTCTGAATTTATGGCCTTCGCCTACTATCAGGAACCATGAATCAGATGGAGACAGAAGTGCAGTTAAATCACACTAGTTTAATAATAAATAATAAAAAGGTAAATAGAGTAAGCATAGTCAAAAACATAGCCAGAGTTCAGTAACTTCCATTTATATTTTTTCGAATTAGGGATGGAGGTGCACCACATATGCACCTCATTTAAAGTCCCAAACTCCCCCCCCCCTTTTGTTCTTCCAATATGGATGGAGACTGTTAGACAGGGTAGGCAGTTTTCCCCTGCCACCCAGGTGTTAGGTTGCTAAGCCCCATTAGGTAATGTACGTTATTGAGGCTTTGCTCACCCAGGACATGGTTTATCCATGTCCATGAGAATGGGCAGTATACATGCGTTTTACCATGGTTCTGGGATTGGGGTTTGGTCTAATGCATGTCCCTGGCTTTTTTATGTCTGTCACTTATGCTCTGCGCGTCTGCTTCGCTGTCCCCCTTCCCCTGCCCATACGGGCGGTGGGTTGTGTGATGGTGGGGCCCGGGCACACAGCGCATCGGCGTCATGCGTCCTGCCCAGCGTGGGACGTCACATGTTGGCGTCATGACACTGAGCGGGCGTTCATCCATCTCAGCCGGCGTAGCTTGAAGACATGAGCTCTTCCGTGGGCGTTCCCCCACCCACGTCGGGGGTTGCTCCTGGCTTACGCTTTGCCTGCATGATGCTGGTGATCATTAGCCTGCACCTGTGTGTGTGGGGTGTTCTCTATTGCCTACACAATGCTGGTGATCATTAGCCTGCACCTGTGTGGAGTGCTCTTATATGAACCCTCCCAAACACACCTCCACCACTATCCTGAGACGCTAAACTGCATGGTTCATGGATCGGTCCCTGCATTTCTGGGACTCCAGGGATTTGAGCATCAGGTCATTTTACCCTTTATTTCCCCATTGTGGTCCTTCCCCTACCGGGCATGAATATGTTTTGACATTTTTATTTTGTGTCATTTTTTAGATTGCCTTTGGCAGCCACCTTTGGTTCAATTTTTATTATAAACATCAACACTGCATGTTCCGGTGTCCTTGGGAGGGCTGCAATAGTACACCCACCTAGGTGCGGCTATATATCACCTCAGCTCCCATGACGGACCTATCCTTGGTTAGGGCTCCATTTGTACCATACCCATTGTACCAGATTCCATGTAAGTACTCTAGATGGGCTTTTGTGTTCCATCATCTATTTCCTTTGACCAGCAACCAGATTTAGTTATTTACACTTCATTATATATATTTTTTAGATGTCCTGAGCACTAGCCCCTGAAGAGTGTAACTTATACACGAAACGTGTTGGGCATCAGAAAACGCATCAACTCAGTTGACAACACAATCATTTACTTATGCTTTTACTGGCTTTATATGCTAATTTTTTTATGTTTTTAGCGCTTGTTGCCATGTGATATCTGTACATATGTAATTCACTAAATGTATTCCATTATCCATACGGATCACTGTGTGGCACCTGGTCACACACTGATGTACATTGTTGCTTATATTGTGCATACCCATACTTATGTGTGTGTAACTCTAGGGAATCGCATCAACCAGAATGTTTTTCCTTCCATGTGATTTCTGTTTGGAGATGTTCATGCGTTTATTTTGAATAAACATGTACCTTTGTTACCTACACCATGTCTACAGTCTCACTCAAAGTCCCAAACTTCCATTTATATTTTTTCGAATTAGGGATGGAGGTGTACCACATATGCGCCTTATTTAAAGTCCCAAACTCCCCCCCCCCCCCCTTGAGTTCAGTAACCGGATCAGGTAGTCAGCCGAGCCAAAGTCCAAGAGCCAGCGATGAAGGTAAAGGACAGCAAGCAGGATCCGTAGCCAGAGGGAACAGCAGACAAGCAGGTCTTCAGCTGGAATGCAGGAGAAAGTCTGTAGTGAAGTGAACACAGGCGAAGGCAAAGAGCAAATGAACTGGAGGTCCTTAAGTAGGCAGAGCTGACGAGCAGATCCTCAACAGGTGAATCACTGGAGAGATGGAAGCTGGCAATTAACTGACAGCTGAGCTGCCAGCACAGAGAAGGAAGGGCTGAGCCCTGACACATACGCTTCATTCCATCCAAACCCTGTGAGCTGCCGCTGGCTATAGGTCCCGCATTTGATCAACATTACAGGCTTGTCAAGCTTGCCTTTTGGTAAGCGCTCAATTCATGTGGTGGAGGTGCACATTTGTTGGGGGTGTTTCTGTCAAAAGTTCACTTAACTTGCATGTGATATATGGACTGTTTATTGAAGATTCTTTGAGGACTGTTCATTATTCATTGTCTCTAGTGGTACATAGACTGTGATTTTTTCTTTTTTACCACGATCATTTGTTCACATTATTATTTATTCTTTTAGCGCAGCCTTTTTCTTATTTTTCCTAACTTGTATATGTGCATATCTCACGTTTTGAGCTGCTGCTATAATTTTTTGTTATTTTTCACTTTTTATCTATTATTATTTTTTTCACTAGTTCCCAGCGCGGTATTTTTCCATTTATATAATTAAAGCAGGGTTAGGTTATAAAAAAAATATCCCAAGCGTTGAACATCTCACGGAGCACTGTTCAATCCATCATCTGAAAATGGAAAGAGTATGACACAACTGCAAACCTACCAAGACATGGTCGTCCACCTAAACTGAGGGGCCGGGCAGGGAGAGCATTAATTATAGAAGCAGCCAAGAGGACCATGGTAACTCTGGAGGAGCTACAGAGATCCACAGCTCAGGTTGGAGAATCTGTCCACAGGACAACTATTAGTTGTGCACTCCACAAATCTGGCCTGTATGGAGGAGTGGCAAGAAGAAAGCCATTGTTGAAAGAAAGCCGTAAGCAGTCCCGTTTGCAGTTTGTGAGAAGCCATGTGGGGCACACAGCAAAAATGTGAAAGAAGGTGCTGTGGTCAGATGAAACCAAAATTTAACTTTTTGGCCTAAAAGCAAAACGTTATGTGTGGCGGATAACTAACACTGCACATCACCCTGAACACACCATCCCCACCGTGAAACATGGTGGTGGCAGCATTATGTTGTGGGGATGCTTTTCTTCAGCAGGGATAGGGAACCTGGTCAGATTTGATGGGAAAATGGATGGAGCCAAATACAGGGCAATCTTAGAAGAAAACCTGTTATACCTTGTACACACGATCGGATTTCTGATGGAATAAAATCCGATGGAATTTTCCGTCGGAATTCTGATGAAGCTGACTTCCATCAGTCTTGCATACACACTGTCAGACTAAATTCCGACCGTCCAAAATGCGTGACGTAAAACACTACGACGAGCCGAGAAAAATTAAGTTCAATGCTTCCGAGCATGAGTCGACGTGATTCTGAGCATGCATGGATTTTTCTCCGATGGAATTCCACACAGACGATCGTAATTTCCCATCGGAATTTTTTTTTAAAACATGTTCTATTTTTTTGCTCCGATAGAAAAAAGTCAGATGGGGCCCACACACGATCGGAATTTCCGATGAAACAAGTCCATCGGATTTTATTCCATTGGAAATCTGATAGTGTGTACAAGGCATTAGAGTCTGCAGAAGATTTGAGACTGAGGCCTCGTACACACGACCGATTTTCTCGGCAAGAACCAGCAAGAAACTTGCTGGCAGAGAGGTCTTGCCGAGTAAATCGGTCGTGTGTACGCTGCTAGCGTGTTTCTCGTCGAGAAAACCGACAAGAAACCTCGACGAGAAAATAGAGAACCTGCTCTCTATTTTCTCGTCGATTCTCCTCGGCATGTTTCTCAACGAGAAAAGTGAGTGTGTGTACACTTACCTGTCCGCCCGGAAGCCCGCGCATGTTCGAAATGAATTCGACGCATGCGCGGTAGCTTCCTAGGCATACGTAGGGTATACCAAGATGGCGGCGACGGCATCGAATGTGACGAGCGCATGCTCGACGTAGTCGATGACGTCACCGCGTACACTCCTTTCAAAGAACCGCGGGTTCTTTGAAACAAGCGTGTGTACACTCGGCCGGGACAAGTTTCTTGTCCAAGAATCTCGTCGAAAAAAACGACATGTTTTTTTCAACGAGAATCTCGGCCGTGTGTACGAGGCCTCAGGCGGAGGTTCACCTTCCAGCAGGACAACGACCCTAAACATACAGCCAGAGCTACAATGGAATGGTTTAGATCAAAGCATATTTATGTGTTAAAATTGTCCCAGCCAAAGTTAAATCCAATTGAGAATCTGTGGCAAGACTTGAAAATTGTTGTTCACAGACACTCTCCATCCAATCTGACAGAGCATGAGCTATTTAGCAAAAAAGAATGGGCAAAAATGTCACTCTGTAGATGAGCAAAGCTGGTAGCGAGATCCCCAAAAAGTCTTGCAGATGTAATTGCAGTGAAAGGTGGTTCTGCAAAGTAGTGTCAAAAGCGAACAGAGATATCAAGTCTCCCGCAACTCGCGGGAGTCTCCCACATTTGACGGCGGGCTCACGGACACCCACGAGTGCGGCACGATCTCCCGGCTGTCAGCCGCAGAAGCCCGAACCACCCCTGCTCCCAGCCAGGGGAGGCAGTGGCAGGGCCAATCCTAGGCAGGTGCGGCAGGGTGCTTTGCACCCGGGCACCTGCATTGGTGGGGGCAACAAAGTGCCAGATTTCTCTCCTCCCTCCTCTCCTCTGTGTCCGTCCCTACACCAGTGTGAGCATAGGGCAGCCTGGCAGCGCTCCTCTTCCTGACAGGAGGGTTCTAGTTAGTGGCTGCTGAGTGCTGATGTGTGGGAATGAATTTCTCACACTGAGACCCCACACTGTGTCTACCAACTCCAGTTGGAATGCCTCGCCCTCCCTATCTCGGGCTGCACAGAGAAAGAACCGAGGTGAGTCACAGTGTTTAGTGTGCTGTGTGCTGGAGGTGAGCATGGCATCTGCAGCATCTCTTTACATGTGCTCTGGGCTGCCCCAGCTCTAGATGTTTTATGGCATGATAGATTACATAGGATACACAGCCGCTGTCCCTTCCTGTGCCTCAGTAGTCCATCTACAGATCTAATGTATAATGAGATGTACTAAGAGCTCCTTCACACTGCCAGCGTGGGGGTGTGTGCGGTAAAGTGCCGCTAGTTTTAGCAGCACTTTACCATAGTTTTAACCCCTGCTAGCAGCAGAATAAAGCGTTCAAAGCGCCACTGCACTCCTGTGCTATGTCTGCAGTCTCTGATCATCTCCTGTAATATGTCTGCGGTCTCTGATCATCTCCTGTAATATGTCTGCGGTCTCTGATCATCTCCTGTACTATGTCTGCGGTCTCTGATCATCTCCTGTACTCTGTCTGCAGTCTCTGATCATCTCCTGTGCTATGTCTGCAGTCTCTGATCATCTCCTGTGCTATGTCTGCAGTCTCTCACCATCTCCTGTACTATGTCTGCGGTCTCTGATCATCTCCTGCATTATGTCTTCGGTCTCTGATCATCTCCTGTACTATGTCTGCGGTCTCTGATCATCTCCTGTACTCTGTCTGCAGTCTCTGATCATCTCCTGTGCTATGTCTGCAGTCTCTGATCATCTCCTGTGCTATGTCTGCAGTCTCTCACCATCTCCTGTACTATGTCTGCGGTCTCTGATCATCTCCTGTACTATGTCTGTGGTCTCTGATCATCTCCTGTACTATGTCTGCGGTCTCTGATCATCTCCTGTGCTATGTCTGCAGTCTCTGATCATCTCCTGTGCTATGTCTGCGGTCTCTGATCATCTCCTGTACTATGTCTGCGGTCTCTGATCATCTCCTGTACTATGTCTGCAGTCTCTGATCATCTCCTGTGCTATGTCTGCAGTCTCTGATCATCTCCTGTGCTACGTCTGCACTCTCTGATCATCTCCTGTATTATGTCTGCACTCTCTGATCATCTCCTGTATTATGTCTGCAGTCTCTGATCATCTCCTGTATTATGTCTGCAGTCTCTGATCATCTCCTGTATTATGTCTGCAGTCTCTGATCATCTCCTGTATTATGTCTGCAGTCTCTGATCATCTCCTGTATTATGTCTGCAGTCTCTGATCATCTCCTGTATTATGTCTGCACTCTCTGATCATCTCCTGTACTATGTCTGCACTCTCTGATCATCTCCTGATCATCCACTGATGTTGGGGGGGGGGGGGGGTTGCGCAAAACGCTGCGCAGCGCCACCTACCTGAAATGGGTTTGCCACCTCCCTGAAATGAGTTTTGGCAGGTTGGGATGTCTGAGTGTCCGATCTGTTCATCGCAATGTCGCAGTACCGCTAAAAATTGCAGATCACTGCCATTACTAGTAAAAAATAAATAAATAATAAAAATGCCATAAATCTTTCCCAGTTTGTAGACGCTATAACTTTTGCACAAACCAATCGATATACGCTTATTGCTTTTTATTTTTACCAAAAATATGTAGAAGAATATATATTGGCCTAAACTGTTTTTTTAAATTTGGGGATATATATTATAGCAAAAAGTAAAAAATATAGTTTATTTTTCAAAATTGTCGCTCTTTTTTTGTTTATAGCGCAAAAAATAAAAACCGCAGAGGTGATCAAATACCACCAAAAGAAAGCTCTATGTGTGGGGAAAAAAAGACGTAAAATTTCGTTTGGGTACAGCATTGCATTGTAAAAAGTGCTCTGGTCAGGAAGGAGGTAAAATCTTCTGGGGCTGAAGTGGTTAAATAAAGACTGGTCCCAATGTAACACTACTATAATATCATCAGCAACACTCATCAAATGAAAAGAAAATGACACGAAACGAGATTCAAGCAGTAATTGAACCATGAGACAACGTCTTTGTCCATTTACAAATAAAGCTTTGAGGATCAAACATCTCTGTCTCCAAGGCGACATGCTGGAAGGGTTTTCTATTGGCCGTTCTGGGAAGGAAGCAGGAAGTGCAGTTGGTGGGTGTGGTATTAGCGCTGGCTGTCATTGGTCAGAATTTCCGCAGACGTCGTAGACAGGGAAGCAGTGACATATTGGGACAACATGGTGCTGCTGACTATCCTGAAGAAGCTGAAGCAGAAGGAGCGGGAGGTCCGCCTTCTCATGCTGTATCCTCTGTGTGTGTGGCGGGGGGATGGGGTCGGTCCGCTGCCTGCTCTGGCTGGGGAAGTTCTTGTCTGTGTGGTGGGGAAGGTCTTCCCATTCATACAAAGCACTGAGCCCCCCTGCAGCTTCTAATGGAGTACAAGTCCAGCCATAGCCACAATATAAAGGCGAGATGGAGGAGCAAGTTCCCTGCAGCTGGAGTGTCAGGACAGGTCTTTGTTTACTAGCCCAGTGCCTGTATAGGGGGAGGGGGGCTCATTCACCCTAGTGCACACTATTAGATAATTGGGGGGCTCATTCATCCTAGTGCACACTATTAGAGAATTGGGGGGGGGCTCATTCATCCTAGTGCACACTGAATTGGGGGGCCTCATTCATCCTAGTGCACACTGAATTGGGGGGCCTCATTCATCCTAGTGCACACTATTAGAGAATTGGGGGGGGGGCTCATTCATCCTAGTGCACACTGAATTGGGGGGCCTCATTCATCCTAGTGCACACTGAATTGGGGGGCCTCATTCATCCTAGTGCACACTATTACAGAATTGGGGGGCCTCATTCACCCTAGTGCACACTATTAGAGAATTGGGGGGGGTCATTCATCCCAATGCACACTATTAGAGAATTGGGGGGCTCTTTCATCCTAGTGCACCCTATTAGAGAATTGGGGCTCATTCATCCTAGTGTACACTATTAGAGAATTGGGGGGGGCACTTTCATCCTAGTGCACACTATTAGAGAATTGGGGGGGCACTTTCATCCTAGTGCACACGATTAGAGAATTGGGGGGGTCATTCATCCTAGTGCACACGATTAGAGAATTGGGGGGGGCTCATTCATCCTAGTGCACACGATTAGAGAATTGGGGGGGCTCATTCATCCTAGTGCACACTATTAGAGAATTGGGGGGGTCATTCATCCTAATGCACACTATTAGAGAATTGGGGGGCTCATTCATCCTAGTGCACACTATTAGAGAATTGGGGGGGAGCTCATTCATCCTAGTGCACACTATTAGAGAATTGGGGGGGAGCTCATTCATCCTAGTGCACACTATTAGTGAATTGGGGGGGCTCATTCATCCTAGTGCACACAATTAGAGAATTGGGGGGGCCTCATTCATCCTAGTGCACACTATTAGCGAATTGGGGGGGCTCATTCATCCTAGTGCACACAATTCGAGAATTGGGGGGGGCTCATTCATCCTAGTGCACACTATTAGAGTCAAATATATTTTTATTGCATTTCACAGAGAGAAATAATACAGACAACTGTCGAATGTCCACAATTCAGGGTGTTATCATACAAATTACACTGTCTGCTCACCACAGGAGACATGCTCAACATAAACACTAATCCACTGCTAATGGACACTATTAGAGAATTGGGGGCCTCATTCATCCTAGTGCACACTATTAGAGAATTGGGGGGGGGGGCTCATTCATCATAGTGCACACTATTAGAGAATTGGGGGCCTTATTCATCCTAGTGCACACTATTAGAGAATTGGGAGGGGGGGCTCATTCATCCTAGTGCACACTATTAGAGAATTGGGAGGGGCTCATTCATCCTAGTGCACACTATTAGAGAATTTGGAGGGGCTCATTCATCCTAGTGCACACTATTAGAGAATTGGGAGGGGGGGCTCATTCATCCTAGTGCACACTATTAGAGAATTGGCAGAGCGATTGTTTGCATGTTTCTGTGTCCTCATGCTGAAAATGGTATGAAAATTCTCCAAGGACAGGGGACAACTTCCCCCATACGTAGCTGCACTCTGTCTAGTCTGCGGTCGTACGCTGTTTCTGATCACGCACAGACTTGCTTGTTCCATTTTTATAGGATGAATACTGTAATGATTAAAAGAAAATCGAGCGTTCTGATAAGTAACTAAGGGAAAAAATAAAAAATTCCAGTGAAAATTTTCATCTGAATAGTCCATACCAGCTCTCGAAGCTGATTGTTGCAAATAGTGATATCTTCGTCCGATTTCCTGATGGTGTGTACGAGGCTTTAGAGCCGGCCCACATTGGAACATGTGATCTGGTTTTGACAGTCCTTTAATTTCAATAGGCTGCCAAATGTCCCAGAATGCAGAAAAAGTAGTGCAAGCACTACTACTGATTGCGCCCATACCAAACTGCATAGTATTGTGGTTTGGTGGCTGCAATTGCACTGCGTTTGCGCGATGCGTTTGGGATGCCATTAGGAATTAATTGGCACCTGCATGCATCTCGCAAGGGCAGTGCATTTACATGTGGTGTGGGAAAAGCAACAGAATGCATTTCCTGTACCTCGTTCTGGTGTAAAGAGGCCCTTAGGGCTTGTAAACACCATGATCTCTGCATTCACAGTGTTTCTGCATGCGTTTTTGGTTTGTTTGCATGCATTTGTGGTGTGTGTTTTTTCATTTATTTCAATATTTTTTTATTTTTTTTGTACATATTTACAATGTTTTGTGTATGTTTGTTGTGCATTCCAGTGCAGGAAAAAATGCAACATTTTGTACTCCTTTTTTTTTTTTTTTTTCGTTTCCCTTAAGGCCCCTTTCACACTGGGGCGGGCATGTGCGGTGGCGGTATAGCGGCGCGATTTTCAGCGCCACTATACTGTCGTGTTTACTGCGATATTCAGCCGCTAGCGGTGCGGTTTTAACCCCCGCTAGCGGCCAAAAAAAGGGTTAATACCGCCCGCAAACCGCGGCTACAGCCGCGGTTTGCGGGCGGTATTACCGCGGTGTCCCATTGATTTCAATCCGAGGGAGCGGTATACACACCGCTCCAAAGATGCGGCTTGCAGGAGATTTTTTTTTTTTTCTCCTGCCAGCCCATCGCCTCAGTGTGAAAGCCCTCTGGCTTTCACATTGAGAATGCTGGGGCAGGAGTATTTCAGGCGTTATTTATGCGCAATTTTTAGCACTAAAACGCCTGAAATATGCCTCAGTGTGAAAGGGGCCTAATCTGCTCCAATATACTGTATGTGCCTCATTTATATATTTAGCTGTTTGCCTGGAGTTCAGCTTTTAACCACTTGAACTCCAAAAGGTTTTACCCCCTTTATAACCAGGTAATTTTTTTGCCATTCAGCACTGTGCTATTTAACTGGTAATTGCACAGTCATGCAACACTGTACTCAAATGAAATCTATATCGTTTTTTTTTCACACAAATACAGCTTTTTTTTTGGTGTTAATTGATCACCACTGGGTTTGTTTTTATTTATTTTTATTTTGTTCACTTCACTGGATATAGAGGGAGAAGTAAAAGTCCCAATTGAGTGCCGGTTTCACACTTGTGCGAGTTGATACCGAATGCGATGCATTAAACACAAACTAGATTCGCATGTCATCCAAAAAGTAATTGTTTTCAATGATGGTTGTTCACATTTATGCATTGCGATTCCTCTCCGATTGCGATGCGATTGAAAAAAAGGGTCTTGTGCGAGTTTAGAGCGTTGCGAATTTAGTCTCCATAGACATCAATGTAAATCGTTCTGGAATCGCATTTGATGGTTCACATATGTGCGAATTCCACCACACTATTCTCCACAAAAACATTAATCGTAGCTATGTCCCACTCCTGAAATTCGCATTAAAATCGCGGCAAAAACACGGTAAATTCGCACCTCCAGAATGGACTGAAAAAACTGTACAAATTCACAGCGCAGCAGTGTGAACCGGCACTAAGAGTTACTATCAAAGTTGACTTCAAGTACCTGCTGGAGCTGCACGATTCTGGATAAAATGAGAATCGCAATTTATTTATTTTTTTGCATAGAATAAAGATCACGATTCTTGGCGTAACATCATCTTTTACATTTATACAAAAGAATTGGGCCAACCTTACTGTTTTATTTAATTTTTTTAAATTAATTGAAGTGTATTGCTTGTGAAAGACTGCTGCGCAAATACAGTGTGACATAAAATATTGTAACGACAGCCATTTTATTCTCTAGGGTCTCTGCTAGAAAAATATAATTGTTTGGGGGTTCTAAGTAATTTTAACTAGCAAAAAATACAGATTTTAACCACTTGCTTACTGGGCACATATACCCCCTTCCTGCCCAGGCGAAATTTCAGCTTTCGGCACTGCGTCGCTTTAACTGACAATTACGCAGTTGTGCGACGTGGCTCCCAAACAAAATTGACGTCCTTTTTTTTTTTTCCCCCACAAATAGAGCTTTCTTTTGGTGGTATTTGATCACCTCTGCGGTTTTTTATTTTTTGCGCTATAAACAAAAAAAGAGCGACAATGTTGAAAAAAACGAAATTTTTTTTACTTTTTGCTAAAATAAATATCCCATTTAAAAAAAAAAAATATATATATATATATATATATATATATATATATATATATATATATATTTATTCTCCGTTTAGGCCGATACTTATTCTATATATTTTTGGTTAAAAAAATCGCAATGAACGTATAGTGATTGGTTTGTGCAAAAGTTATAGCGCCTACAAAATAGGGGACAGAATTATGATTTTTTTTTCTTTACACTAGTAATGGTGGTGATCTGTGATTTTTTTTATTGTGACCGTGACATTGCAGCGGAACACTTGACACATTTTTGGGACCATTCACATTTATACAGCAATCAGTGCTATAAATATGCACTGATTACTGTATAAATGTGACTGGCAGGGAAGGGGTTAACACTAGGGGGGCGAGGAAGGGGTTAAATGTGTGTCCTAGGAGTGATACTGACTGGGGGAGGTGACTGGTCTGTTTCCCTATGTACAAGGGACACAGCATCGGTCTCCTCTCCCTAATAGGACGTGGATCTCTGTGTTTACACACACAGATCCACATCCTTGGCTGTGTAACGGCCGATCGCGGGTACCTGGCGGACATTGTGGCCGCCAGGCACACGCATCAGCACCTCAGTGATGCGGCGGGCACGTGCGCCCCCCCCAGTGGCCGGAGGACGTCAATAGACATCCTCCCGGCATTGTAGAGCCACCTTGTGGCCGTCTTTTTACAATGGCCGGGGCTCCAAGTGGTTAACTTGTAAGCAACAAATGTCAAGAAAAAGGCTTTAAGTGGTTAAACTGCTCTCATTTGCAGGCCAAAGTTCATCCTTGTCTAAAAAAAAAAAAAAATGAAACCATATTTCTTTTTATCTCTGGGCGCTGAGCAATTTGTGAAACTTTGCTAGCTGCTTTTTTTTTTTTTTTTTTTTTTTTTTTAAATGACAGCTATGATCAGGGAATGCTTTTGCACTTGTTACGCGAATCGTGGAAATTCCGGATTAAGATCATGAGGCGAGGTTGAATGGCAATCGATTTTTTTATTTTATTTTTTTTTTCATTAATCTTGCAGCTCTAGTACCTGCTGTCCATGCTGCTAAATATTCCTCCTTTTTTGAAGTTAAATCGCTGACTGATCACCTCTGGAAGTATCCATCCCCTGTGTCCCCTACCCCCCCCCCCCCCCACATTTTGTATTGGACAGTTATTGCATGAATACCTCCACAAAAACATGTTAAACAGTGCTAAATAAAAATAGCCTTGATTATCATGTACATATTTGTGTTTTGCTTTTTGTTCTTAACTCCTTACTCCAGAGGTTTAGATAATGCTGGGAAGACTACAATTCTAAAGAAGTTTAATGGCGAAGATATAAACACAATTTCCCCAACATTGGGATTCAATATTAAAACACTGGAACACAGAGGGTAACATAATTGTCCTATTTCCATTCAGCTGTCTTGTTTTGCTGTGATTCAGTCGGTGTTTCCCAGCCAAATATCAATCTGTATAGATCACTGGTGTAGATGGAGGAATCTTAGTTTTTTTTGTTTTTTCATTCAGCCTACTAGTAACAAAAAAAAACAAACCTACTATACTTTTATTCTTGAGAAGAAAATCAAGCCCACATGTATTGTTTTATTTATTTTTTATCATGTTTTATGGCCTGTCTTGCCATGTCATGGCATTCCATTTTTGGAACCATGCAGTTATGATTTATGTTTACCTTTTTTGTACTTTATTCTGTAGATTCAAGCTGAACATGTGGGATGTTGGAGGACAGAAATCTTTGAGATCCTACTGGAGGAATTACTTTGAGAGTACAGATGGTTTGATCTGGGTGGTTGACAGTGCAGACCGTGCACGTTTGCAGGATTGTGCACAAGAACTTGCTGGGCTTTTACAGGAAGAGGTGGGTGCATAATGACCATAAAAGTCTTGCCTGATGATGCTTGCTCCATTATTATCATACAATAGAAGGAACTGCTCCAACAGTGCAGTAGGATTTTGAAGATCAAGCAACATCAGCGATGACTGAGTGTAATTTGGCAGATACATATAGATCTTGTGTTAAAGAGGAAGTAAACCCTGATGGGTTTTACTTCCTCTTTATTTCCCTGCAAAGGTAAAGCATAATGGGCTACTATGCATCGCATCGTAGCCCATTATGTGTCGCTTACCTGAAACCGAAGCCTGCGATGTCACCCCTGTCCCCACTGGCAGCGAGCATCCATCTTCGCCCCTCTTCCGTCCGGGGCCGCGAACAACGGCTCTGTGACTGACTGGCTGGAGTCCCGTGACATCACTCCCGCGGGGGCTGCTAGTCACGGCATGACCCCCTTTAGAAACGGCACGAACGCTGTTTTTAAAGTGCGCCATAGACATCGGCGCACGGCTCTTTTGTAAATCTCCTAAACCGTGGAGGTTTAGAAGATATTTCCAGCACCTACCGGTAAGCCTTAATCTAGGCTTACCTGTAGGTAAAAGTGGTTGTACAGGGTGTACAACCACTTTAATAACAGTAATAAGATTTTTTTTCCTTCTAGAATAACCATAGATGGGTCAGATATCCTACAGAGGATAATGATTAAGATGGGTGCCATCATTCCATACACTTTCATGTTTGTTATAGCTCGTTTCAAAATGTGGCTTTGCAAGTTTGGTATAAAACAATGCAAAGGTAGCCACAGTGGCATTTCATGGCTTCTAAAGCTTGGTCACATCACTAAAGGCCCATTTACAAATTTTATGCCTGAATGTACTTTTCATCCTACTGGAAACACATTATAATCTATGTTAATGTGTATTGCAGTGCACTTAACATCGCACATAAACACAACTCCATAATGCACATAAGCAATCATTAATATGCATTTCCATTGAATGCAGTAGAAGAATTATCGGGCAAAACAGCAAAGTGTGAATCCAGCCTGGATGATTAATATACTGCCTTGTGGAGTTTAGCAATGTTTGTTTGACAAACCATAAAAGTGAACATGTCCATTTTGATGGAGCTCTATTAAAAGTAAAAATGTATTTTTAAAGCATTATTAAACCCCAAAACAATATATTTCAGCTTACCAATTCATAAATGTGGTGGCTGAAGTCATTTTCTTTTTAAGATTTTTTTCTCTTTATTTTCACCTGGTGCTCTAGCCAGTAACACGCTTTGTGAGTTGAGGCCTGTACTCACGATCGCATTTTCCGACAACAATTGTGATGGCAGGGTTTTTGTCGGATAATCCGACCGTTTGTACGCTCCATCGGACAATTGTTGTTGGAATTTCCAACAACAAATGTGGGATAGCATGCTCTCAAATTTTCCGACAACAAATGTGTGCCGTTGGATTATCCAATCGTGTGTACACAAGTCCATCTGAATAAAGACCAAAGTACAAACACGCATGCTCTGAACCAATGCTAACCATAGAAAAACATTAGCAGGAGTTGCCCAAAGGGTGGCGCTAAAGAGAAGGAAAAACCACGTAGTTTTGTGTGTGTTGGCTGAAAAAGTTCTGCCGTCTGTATGCAGAACAAGTTCACGGGCAACGCCCTTTGCACAAAATTCCACGGATTTGTCCGATGGAAATCCGATCGTGTGAGGCTTTAGTGTCTCCATACTGGATGAAAAAGCAAAGGTAACCCCTTTGGATGGCAGCATTAGAATTCTAAGGAGAGTGTAGACCCATTACACACTATTAGATTTTCTGCAGACTTTTGTCTTCAGATTTACCAAAACCATGAAGTGCAAGGGCCTTGCATACAAATTGAAACTCTTAAGGTTTGACCTCATATATTATATGGTTTTGGTAAATCTGAAGACAACAATCTGCGGAAAATCTAATAGTGTGTATGTGGTCTTGGATGCATTAGAATATTCAGATGGACTTGACTAACATATTAAAGCAAAACTCCACCTAATACTTGTTTAAACAGTTACCACAATGTGTTTTTTTTTTTTTTTTTTTTTTGGGGGGGGGGGGCGGATAAAGGCTTTATATGAATGAATACTGACCATTGTAATCACCCCTTTTGAGTGATAAATTGTTTGTCCCAACCCTCGAACTGTCACTTTTGCTAGCTTGGTTTGTTAAGAGTTGAAAAATAACATGTACTGGCTGGATCAACAGGTGAAACTAAAGTAAAAAGAAAAGTAAACCTAGTGCAACCACTACTTTTAAGAATTGGTAAATTGCAATATAATACATTCGTTATTTTTTGTTTAATGCCAATTTAAAGCGGAACTAAAGTAAAAAATGAAAAGGCTTATGGATAGACAGAAGGAGAGCTATGTTTCTTCTACAATTAAAAAAAACTTCCCTGCCTGCTTGTAGTGTTCTGTGTAATGTACACTGAGTTGCGCATGCAAAATTTCCTTCACGTTTCTATCATGGTGCCTGTGAGCCAGGATTACTGAACTTCTGCACATGTTCAGGAGTTGCGTCATATTGTGCAAGCCAATCGAGACAGCCAAAGACGAGCACCCAGAAGAAGCTAGGGATATGGCGAAAAGTACTGCAGACTTTAAATTGGCTGAATAAATTTCGGGTGAATCAAAACCAAAAGGTGTGCAAAGTCATAGTTTTTTTCTTTAGAAGGTAGAAAAGCCTGTCTCCTGCCAGCAGGCTGCAGTGTGTGTGACCCTTGTTCTGTGTGGGGAAGCAGGGGTCTCTCTGCAGATCCTGCTGAGTCAAGCCCAGAGCTTTAGCAGAGCACATTAAGCTTTGCTAATTGCATAGCTATAGGCCTGACTCTGTAGGGGACATGTTGAACCTCTTCAAAAAAGACCAAAGTTTCCATAGGAAGCAAAGGTCCCACTCTGCAGCAGTTAAGAGGGGACATGCTTTTCTATTCAGGCTATGGTTTCTTTACGAAAGAAAACAAAGAAACAAACTAAAGGCCCGTGCACACGATCGGATTTTCCCACAACAATTGTGTGATGGCAGTGTTTTTGTCAGATAATCTGACCGTTTTGTACGATCCTTTGTAAATGTTGGGATAGCCATGCTCTCAAATGTTCCGACAACAAATGTGTGCTGTCGGATTATCCGATCGTGTGTACACAAACAAGTCCATCAGACTAAAATCCAAAGTACAAACACGCATGCTCCGAACCAATGCTAACCATAAGACAACATTAGCAGAAGTTGCCCAAAGGGTGGCGCTAAAGAGCAGAAAAAACACACAGTTTTGTGTATGTTAGCTGAAAAAGTTCTGCCGTCTGTATGCAGAACAAGTTCGGCAGCCAACGCCATTCGCACAAAATTCCATGGATTTGTCCGATGGAAATCCGATCGTGTGTACGAAGCTTTACTCTCTTGCTTTGGTGCATTTGGAATGTTTTTTGATTTGAACTGAGGGTTCAATTGGGCTTGAAGGATGGTGGCACTCTACGTTTTCAACAATATTAGTCTTATGTGGCTTGGATGTTCCTCTGACACGGTTGATAAGATTCTAAATGTATTCCAGATTCCATTTTTTACTGAGAATAGAAGGTGAAACATCTGGCAGTCCATGAGCCACTAGTGTGCTATGGGGACTTGCTGTGTTCTTTCCAGTAAAGCCAAGAAATGGATATGGACCATGCATGTTCGTCTTCATTTTCCTTTAGTCATAAAAAAATAATCTGTTACCTGTTGTAAAGAGTTTCTAACCTATAGCAGTTCATGCTTTGTCTGACAAGAATTCCTTCTGTTGAAGTGGTACTTTCCACTATATTGCATGACCCAGTTTTTACAAATGTGTGTTGCAATTACTTGTTTTTATCGGGCTTTGTATAGAGGGCTTTAGTGCTGCCAGTTGCTATATGTGTATCACCTTTCTCCTTACTGTTATGTTTGTGTGTGTTGTGTTGTGTTGTGTTTTTTTTTTTTTTTTCTTTTTCTTTTTCTTCATTCCTTCTCTTTTATCTCCCCCTCCTCAGAGGTTATCAGGAGCAACGTTGCTGGTATTTGCCAATAAACAAGATTTGCCCGGTGCCTTATCAAAAGATGCCATCCGTGAGGTGAGTAACAAGACTTGTGAAGTGTATTAAAATGCTTATATATTTACTATTATATACATTATCTTATGTAATGACTATACATGCAAATCGCTGGGAATCAAGACAACCAGACAGATTTAAAGTGGAAGTCCAAATTCTTCTATTAATTATATGTAAAATATCTTGGACATTATTAATTTTCTGTATAGCTGATTGCCAAGCTTAGAAAGTTCAATCAAAGCTAGACAAACAGCTTCTTCCTGTTCTTCAGGGACAACCTTATTTCCCCTTTTTTTTTTTTTTTTTGTTCTTCTCGCTTACACAGGCATGGAGAGAGAGAGAGAGAGAGAGAGAGATTCGCGCCTAGCAGTAAAAAGGGTCGCTGGTTCGAATCCAACCACGACACTACCTGCCTGGAGTTTGCATGTTCTCCCTGTGCCTGTGTGGGTTTCCTCCGGGTACTCCGGTTTTCTTTCCACACTCCAAAGACATGCTGGTAGGTTAATTGGCTTCTTACTAAATTGGCCCTAGTATAGGTATAATTGTGTGTTAGGGACCTTGGGTTGTAAGCTCCTTGAGGGTAGGGACCGATGTGAATGTACATTGTATATGTAAAGCGCTGCGTAAATTGACGGCGCTATACAAGTACCTTTTAAATAATAACAGACCGTTGTCCGGAAAATTTTAAAGCCTGCCATCCAACATTTGTCCGCGGAAAAGCCAACAACAATTGTCCGATGGAGCGTAAAAAATGGTCGGATTTTCAGCCAACAGGTTGTCGACACACAATTCCCGTTGGAAAATCCGATGGTGTGTACAAGGCTTTAGTGTTGTTGCCTGTACTATGATTATTGTAGACTGTGAGCTGAGACCCCAGAGCATTTCCAGCTACACTGACAGTCCCCCAGCTCACTTCTCCTGTGCATAGCTATACTGTATATGTGCACTGCACCTCCCCTGTGTGGATGGGCTTTTTATGTCTTAATATTCTCATGAATTTGGATGTACAATGAGAGAACACCGGGCGAGAACCTATGATTAGCTCCTCCCATCCTGTATACGCGCATTGTCTACACAGAAACAGTGTCCCTCCCAGGAAGTGATGTTTCAGTAACCACACCCACTGGCTGCTTTTAGGCTCAGAAGGAAGTAGAATTGAAGTCATGTGACGATACTGAAAAATAAAGGTAGAAACTGGGATTTTTTTCAGTTTGAGACAAAAGGCTGAACTTGGCTCACATTAATATCAGGGGAGAATTTAAGTGTTAGGGTGGACTTCCACTTTAACCTTTCATTGTAGAGCTGTCACAATGATTAAAGTTCATCGGTTACAAGGTACTTTAACTATTACAACCAACTATAAAGTAAGAGTAACCCTGTTCATTGCTGTCTCTGTCTTCCTGCAGGCACTGGAGCTGGTTAACATTAAGACCCATCACTGGTGTATACAAGGATGTAGTGCAGTGACGGGAGAAAACCTCCTGATAGGGATAGACTGGTTATTGGATGACATCTCCAGCCGAATTTTTACAGCTGACTGAGGGGAACTCCGTAGAAGAAAGGAAGCAAGTGGTTAAAGAACATGGCAAAACAGAGCATAAGTCTTATTTATTTATTATTTATTCGGCTGATTAAAATCATAACACAGCTCTGGCATAACGAAGTGATAAGCAGGTATTGTAATGAGAGAGAAGTCAGAAGTGGTGCATGTACTTCAATAACACAAAAGCTTTAGGAGTCGGGTATACCCTTCTAAAATAACGTCTTAAAATACAAGGTTGGTGATGAATATCACTTTAATAGTGTTTTTTTTTTTTTTTGATGACACAATACACCAAAACCTTTGTAAAGATCTGTGCAGCCCACCATGCACATAGCTCATTCAAAGTTCACAGTCTTATGAAGTAATGCAACATTTTTGCCAGCCGCAGTGTTAATTTAGTTGACTAAAATTACTAAAACATTTTAGTCGACTAAAGGAATACTATTTTAGTCGACTAAAATACAACTAAAACAATTGAGATAACTAAAATCCGACTAAAACTAAAATGACATTTTAGTCAAAAGACTAAGACTAAATTTGAAATTTGACTTCAAAATTAACACCGGTCTGTAGTGTATGTTCATACGTCAATACCATAAATAATAACATATTAGATTTTTCACTCCAGCAGTATATAATAAGTTTGGAAATTGTAGAGAAATGTTAACTAATGCATTACAATTTAATTACACATTAGATTTTAGATGATCAAAATGAGTTTTAGTCGACTAAAATGTACTGGAGATTTTAGTAGACTAAATAAGACTAAAATAATTGCAGAAGACTAAAACTAAAATGACATTTTAGTCCTAAGACTAAATCGAAATTTGCTGCCAAATTTAACTCTGCAGTTGCAGACATTTCCTCATATTTACAATACAGAAGCAAATCAAGGACCAATGCAGAAAAGTGGATAGGGGAGAGGGAAAAGACCTTGCTTGATACATAGGCATGTATGTCTGTGGTCAGTGCAGTTTGGCATGTGCACCCCCCATGTAGGGCTACGACTTCCTTTTAGTAGGCATAAGAGCCCCACAAATGTGCACAACTAACTAGTCTTTCAAACTGCCCCAAGGACTGACTGGAAGAATTGGGGCAGATTGCTGCTGAAAGAACAAGCATCGGCTGCAACTTTTACAGCAGAACTATGGGGAAAATGAAAGATTATATGTGTCATGCAATCTTTTACTAGCAATAAAGTAAATTGTGAGATGAAATGTGCAAGGAACTTCTTGCCATAAATGTGTAAGCATGCGCAGCATATTTGTACTTTTATGGTACACTTACCCACCCACCAACATGATACTCTGCACCCGCTCGTCTTCCAAGTGAGGATTCTTTAACCACTTCAGCTCTGGAAGATTTTTAATCCTTCATGACCAGGCCATTTTTTGCTATTTGGCACTGTTTACCTGGCGATTGCGCGGTCATGCAATGCTGTACCCAAACAAAATTTATGTTCTTTTTTTTTGCCAACAAATATAGCTTTCTTTTGGTGGTATTTTATCACCACTGGTATTTTTTTTATTTTTTTTTGTGCTATAAATAAACAAGCATACATTTTGAAAAAAATAGAAATGATTTTTTTTTTACTTTGTTATAAAACATATCCTTTAAAAAAATCTTAATTTCTTCATACGTTTAGGCCAAAATTTATTCTGCTACATGTATCTGGTTAAAAAGGGAAAAAAAAATCACAATAAGTGTATATTGAATGGTTTGCATGAAAGTTATAGGGGTTTATTTACTAAGTGAAAATCCACTTGGAAGTGCAGTCGCTGTAGATCTGAGGGGGACATGCAAGAAAAATAAACAGCATTTTATTTTTTCTTGTACATGATTGGATGATAAAAAAAAGCTGCAGAGATTCCCCTCGTTTTTAGATCTTCCCCCTCAGCGACTGCACTTCCAAGTGCACTTGTAGTACAAAGTAGATTTGCCTTTAGTAAATCGACCCCATAGCGTCTACCAACTGAGAGATGTGTGTGTATTTTATATATTTATACACACTGGAATTTTGAATTTGTTTTTTTCATACTAGTAATGGGGGCGATCATGGACTTATAGTGGGGCGGCAGGCAAAATGACACTGACACATTCTGGGAACTGGCTAACTGCCACTGACATCTCTAGTGATGCTAATTCAGTGATCCGTGCTAATAATATACACTGACACTGGCTGGGGAGACATCTGGGGCAATGAAAGGGTTAAACGTGTGCCTAGCCATGTTTACTATGTGTTATGAGGGCTGATTTTACTAAGCAATGTGGCAGTTTTATTCCCAGATTCTGTGCAGCTGTCCTGAACTGTGGCAGTAAAATGACAGTGCGCGGTTAGCTAATAACAGATCTCATTTGAACTACAGATTTCTGCATTAAAATCCAATTATTACTACAAGTAGATCTACGTTGCTCTGTAATTCGCCCTGTTAAAGAAAGTATCCACAAATAGTAATACTATGTTACAGGGTGGACTCAGGAAAATGTTAATGCTAGTGACAGACTGCATCATGTACTGTATGTAATTCTGGGTTGTGCATATAGATGCATACAGTTGTCCATTTCTTTGAGCCCCTAAACAACCCTACAACAAGCTTCTAACTTTCTGTACAAGCAGGACTATTTGTTTGTTTTGAATAGGAAATTGAAATAAGCAGTCACTTAGTTCAGCTTGCATGTCTTTAAACAGGTCTAAAATTTATTTCACTATAACAAAATAGTTTTAGTACCTATAAACATTAGATGATCACAGCCATTGTAATAATTGCAATGTCTGCAGGGTACCATGGCCCTTAGCAGACATCCTGCTGAAATGTATTTTTGAGTTTGTTTTCTTTGGAAAGCAGCCACAGCCTGAGTAAAAAAAAAAAAAGCCTGTCCCATGCCAGCAAGAACCCTTGCTCTCTGTGGGGAAGTGGTGGTCTTTCTGCGGAGGTATTGGATCACTCCTGATGGCTCACTGCTTCCACACAATCTGCAAGCAACAGGCTTTTTTTTTTTTTTTTCCCCCTCTCAGGCTTTGGCTGTTTTTTTTTTTGTTTTTTTTAAAGTAAATGAACTGTACTACATTGCACACATTTTGTATTTTGAACTGAAACATATTTAGCTGAAAGTCCCTTGGGGCTTTGACTCTTCCTATATGCTCTACACCAGGGGTCTCAAACTGGTGGCTCTCCAGCTGTTGCGAAACTACAAGTTCCATGAGGCATTGCAAGGCTGACAGTTACAAGAATGACTCCCACAGGCACAGACATGATGGGACTTGTAGTTTTGCAACAGCTGGAGGGCCGCCAGTTTGAGATCCCTGCTCTACACCTTTTGGAAATGAAGAAACCGCAGTCAACTGGTTTTCCTACATGGCAATCATTTTAAAATGAAAAGCAAACATTTTGCAGTTTTGCCTAGAGTGGGTTATGGTTCAATCTTTTGTCCTTAATGCTGAATGTCTTTCATTCTTCCCAGTAGAGGTTCTAACCACCTCTACCTATTATTAAAAGGTTTTGCTAGAAGTCCACTTTACTAATGCCACATGGAGATCAGGAATCTGGATCCTGCAGACATTTCTTACCTTCTAGGTAATATTACTTGTTTCATTATCGCCATACAGTCGGCTGAAAGATGGGTCTGGCAAGAAACGACTCCCCCCCCCCCCCCACTAAAATACATTCACAATTTTTTTTTCACATGCCCATTGTCTAAACTTGATTCTTTATATGCAGAACATGCTTGAGGATTATTCCTACGTAATGATAATACACCAAATAAACTGAATATATTAATAATAATTGGAACTGTGTTTATATTTTCTAACTTCATATGAAATGACCAAACATTATTCTTTATTAAAAAAAAAAGTTAATTGTGCGAGTCCTTTTTGTTTTCTCTCTCTATAGCCAATCAAAATGATTACAACTGCTACCTAATGATTAGTAGTAACAAAGTACTAAATTGATAAAAACTTTTAATACAAACAATAGGTGCAGCGCAACATAGAGCTGGAAGAAGAGTCTGCAAGAGCCTGGCATTGCACCTGTAATCCACTGATCACTATTGCAGTGCTAAATGTCCAAGTGCAAAAAATACTTAAAGTAAAACGTGCTATAAATAGTCTATTATTAAATGTAATAACTATTAATACATGTGCAAAAATGTATATATATCCAAACGTAGATGTATCCCAAAAAAATAATATATAAATGGAAAGTTCACACAAAATGTAATTGTCTCACCAAAAAAATTTGAAAGTATCCAGCAACCAAGAACAGGAGAGGAGGAAAATAACAGGTGTGGGAGTCCAGCTTGTCACATCAATAGGGAATCAACCATAACAGGTATAAGCACACAATCCTCCCCCGATGACACCAGCCTTACTGATGGACCCAAAGGGTCAGATAAAGCCTTAATGGGTCTCCGACACTCCAGATGATGCTCTCCAATTCTTGTATACAAGCAGGGATTGCTGTAGCCTTTCCACCACTTCCAACCGTATGTTCCTAGAATTATATATCTTGCTCCAAGGTTCAGGAATAAAACGGAAAGAACTCCATGGTGAAGTAAGTATATGAAAGCCAAAAACTGCGTTTATTAAAAAATATATACTCGCGTATAAGCCGAGATTTTCAGCCCTTTTTTTGAGGCTGAAAGTCCCCCCCCCCCCCCCCCCCCCCCTCGGCTTATACTCGAGTCATCGAAATTTTTCCATTGTAAATAGTACCTGTAAAGAAGTTGTGGCTGCAGCGTCCATCGTTCAAATTCCGCGGCGTCCATCGTTCAAATTCCGCGGTCTCTTCCTGTTCCTTCCGTGATAGGCGAATCTCATCAGACACTCTCCGCCTATCACGATCATTCTCTCATCCTCAGTTTTCCAGCAGACGTCTGTGATTGGCGGAACACCCAACACAGTGTCTGCTGGGAAAACTGAGGATGAGAGAATGATCGTGATAGGCGGAGAGTGTCTGCTGAGAATCGCCTATCACGGAAGGAACAGGAAGAGACCGCGGAATTTGAACGATGGACGCCGCGGAATTTGAACGATGGACGCCGCGGAATTTGAACGATGGACGCCGCGGAATTTGAACGATGGACGCCGCAGCCGCAACTTCTTTACAGGTACTATTTACAATGTAAAATAGGGAACAGCGAGCTAGGGAACAGTGGACAGTGAGGCATCGGCTTATACTCGAGTCAGTAAGGTTTCCCAGGTTTTTTTTGGCAACATTAGGTACCTCGGCTTATACTAGAGTATATACGGTAGCTTAAAAACTGAAATTAAAACACCAAGCAATAAAAAACGCCAAATAGAAAGATGTCCTGTTTAGCTGCATGGGTCCTGTCTATGTTACAGTCTGCTTGTCCAAATGGAAAGCTGCTGATCCCTTGGATTGCTCCCGCCCTACTGAAATCGACAGGTGCTGGCTCTACACAGGTGCATAAGATGAAAGGAAATCATGGACTGCCGCACTCTGTTCAATGACATCTTTATTGAATAAAATCAAAATCAATCCAAAATAGTACAGTCACAATAAAAGGTGAACAACAAGATGAAGGTGGCTAACGCATTTCACATTGCGAGATGCTTATTCATAGCTCAGCTATGAATAAGCATCTCGCAATGTGAAATGCGTTAGCCACCTTCATCTTGTTGTTCACCTTTTATTGTGACTGTACTATTTTGGATTGATTTTATTCAATAAAGACCTCGTTGAACAGAGTGCGGCAGTCCAGGATTTCCTTTCATCTCCTATATATTGCACACATTCAAGAGTGGTGTTTTAGAGTAGACGTCCATGTGAAAGAGCCCTAAATAGCCATTTGAAGGCGCTGGATCTTATTTCTTTAGTACTTTCTAAGTCACAATCTCAGCACACTAAGGCTTTATTCACAGGGCCATAAACGGGTCAATACAGTGTGCCGAGCTGCCATAATTCCTCCCCCGAGATCACCGTTGGAAGCATACATCCGTATGCATTCGGATGCTTTACACAACACCTCTACCAATTCATCTTAATGAGCTGTGAGTTATTGGAGAGGCATTACTCAAGTTCTGCACTTTGTATAGCAATTTCCAGTGGGACTGTGCAATGCTTTGGCAGGAACCTGAACAATAGGGGAGTGGCAGTTGAAGTAAGTATAGGTACCTTTAAAGTGGTAGTAAAGTCTAAAGCCTTATATACCCTACTAGTTGTTTTTTTTGACAGCTCAGGTCAGAGCCGCTCTACTAACAATCTGATGTTAGTACAGCAATCTCCTCTGCTGTGCTATTGGGTTTGATTTATTAAAGGAAAATAGACTGTGCACTTTGCAAGTGCAGTTGCTCCAGAGCTTAAGAAATTAGGTAAAAAATAAATAAAATGCATTTTTTTTTGCACATCATTGAATGATGGAAGTCAGCAGAGCTTTTGCTCATTTCTTAAGCTCTGGAGCAACTGCTCTTGCAGAGTTCAACTGCACTTTGTAAAGTGCACAGTGTATTTGCCTTTAGTAAATCAACCCCTTTGTGTTCTGACAGGGGGCAGAAGCCCCCCCCCCCCGCCAGAACAATCTGGTCAGCAGACCTTTTTCGGTCATGACCCTACGACAGAAGTTGGCTAAATGTCTGGCTTCTGTTGGGGACCAGCTGCCGTACACATAGGCCCCATGCACACAGGGCGTTTTTGCAGCTGCTGTTAGCAGCGTTAGACGTTTTTTTTTTACAGCTGCAAAACGCCCATCCATGTATTGTGTCATGCACACACAGAGCTTTTATGAGCTCCAAGTGGCATAGGCGTTTTCCAGCTGCAAAAAAAATCCAAGACCAGTGCGTTCTGGAGCTCCAGGTTCGAGCTGCAAAAACGCTATTAAACGCGCAAAAACGCCACGATTGCGTTTTTGAGCTCCAGCTTTTTTTTTTTAAAAAGGTCAAAAAATGTTTACAAAACATGGACAGGCGTTTTTAAGCTGTAAAAACGCCTTGTGTGCATGGGGCCTAAGGCTGAATTTTGGCTGGTTTCTATTGAATAGGCCGATGCCGTGCGACATTCAGCCTGTGTGTACTAGGCTTAAGGCAGGCCATAGAAAACCACAAGTTGCATGAAAGGGGAATCAAATGATATAATGATTTTCTATCAATACAGTCGGGGGGGGGGGGCAGTGGCACAGGGAGCTGTCCCCGCTTGGAGAACACAGTTATTATTGGTAGCGGCTATAGCTGCTGGCAGTAATTGCATGCTAGAAATGTACCCAAGTCGATTGATGGATTGACTTGGATACAATCAACCTGCCCATACATGGATCGAATCTTGGCTGGTCCCTGCTGAACTGGCTGAGATTCAAACCATCTATGCCCGGCTTTACACACCTCCTACCTATCCTGCATTCCTTTTGTAAAAAAGATCTGCGTACCAATAAATATATATTTTTTAAATCTGGTCTGGCCACATGCTTCTGCAGCCCAAGATCCCCTGTGTAAGGGATCACTCAACAACGGCTGGGAATTCCAGGAGCTGTGATGTCACCCATGAGCTCCCATGGCCCAACCCTTGTTGTTGGCGCTCCCTCCTCTTCCCTGCAGCCACCGCTTGCTGACACAGAAGAGCCGGAGCTGCAGGATCACGTGACCAGAGCGGAATAAAAATTGTACACAGATCTTTACAGGTTAGGCAGGATCGGTAGGAGGAGGCCAAATATCGGCTGAACCAGCCGGTGCAGTAGAAACCGGTTGACGTTTAACCCATGTATACATCTGCCTGTCCGACAGAAGCTGGTCTCACAAGAATGCTGGAAAAACCAGCATCTGATCAGTGTTGGCAATCAATGGCTGCAAGCGCTGACCAGTGTGTTCTGGTGGGAGGGGGGCATCCCTCTTTCACTACACAATGGGGTAGATTTCCGCACTAACATCACTCGTATTAGTACAACGATCTGTCAGTTGTTTTTCGTTCGAACGAAAGAAAACATTAGTGTGCACTAGGCTTACGGCTTCTCTTCCTTAGTAGGTTGAAGGATAGGTTTTGCCCTAAGTGAATCTCTTTCCATTGTGTTTGTCTGGCTGCAATGCTAAGCCCAAGTACTATCAGCATTTTCAAAAATGTTAGCGCTGAAAGTTCGGAAGCCTTGGAGACAATATATACAAAAATTCAATTCTCTCTCAAACTACTGAGTTTGTAGTAGGGATGAGCTTCGTGTTCGAGTCGAACATACGTTCGACTCGAACATCGGCTGTTCGATCGTTCGACGAAGATCGAACGATTTGGGCCGTTCGCGCCAAATTCGAGTGACGCGAACGGCCCACAATGCACTACGCCATCGCAGTGTCATCCAGGCGCTGTGATTGGCCAAGCATGCACTGTGACCCCGCATGCTTGGCCAATCACAGCGCCGGCAGCGAGGAGAGCAATGATTGGCCACAGGCAGGATGCCTGTGGCCAATTATTGCTGAGGGTGTTTAGTACACGCCCCACACTATAAAAGGCCGCCAGCACGGCGGCCTAGTGTAGTGTGTTCCGGAGCAGGGAAAGACAAGCATAGGCAGGGACAGTGACATTTATTTATTTCTTGCTTAACCTGGATTCCTTTAGTTTAGGGAAAGAGAAGGATAGGTAGGGAGAGTGTCAGTGTGTTTTACTGTGCGAGTCCTTGTTTCTAGGGACAAAGAAGGAAAGTGAGGGGATTTCTCCTTGTGCTATAGTGTGCTTTAAAAAAACATTTTTTCTAGGGACAGAAAACTGTAGGTAGGGAGAGTGTCAGTTTCTTTCACTGTGCCAGTCCTTGTTTCTAGGGACAAAGAAGGAAAGTGAGGGGATTTCTCCTTGTGCTATAGTGTGCTTTAAAAAAACATTTTTTCTAGGGACAGAAAACTGTAGGTAGGAAGAGTGTCAGTTTCTTTCACTGTGCCAGTCCTTGTTTCTAGGGACAAAGAAGGAAAGTGAGGGGATTTCTCCTTGTGCTATAGTGTGCTTTAAAAAAACATTTTTTCTAGGGACAGAAAACTGTAGGTAGGGAGAGTGTCAGTTTCTTTCACTGTGCCAGTCCTTGTTTCTAGGGACAAAGAAGGAAAGTGAGGGGAATTCTCCTTGTGCTATAGTGTGCCAAAGCATTCCTCATCAACCATCTTTGAAATCCTTGTTTTTTGGACAGTCAGGGAAATTGTCGTTGTGCTATTCTGTGCAAAAGCAATAATCCTCAACCATATTTAGAAATCCTTAAGTAAAGGGACAGAGAAGGACACCTGAAGGTAGCCCTTATTGCTTTTTTCCCATCTCCCTGCAGGCCATCTATTAGAATGTCTGGAAGGCAAACAAGGAGAGGCAGACAGTCAGGAGGCAATAAAAGAGGGCAAGCAGGCTCTGTGTCTGGGGGCAACAGTGCTGGTCGTGGACGCGGTGCATTGTCATCAGCACATGGCCATGGGACACGCTTGTCCTTCTTTTCGGCAGCTGGACATGTTGAGCCACATCATGCCGAAGACTTGGTAGAGTGGATGACCAAGCCCTCCTCCTCCTCCTCATCCTCTCTCACCCAGGCTCAGGGTACTGGCAAAGCAGCTGCCAAAGCGTCCTCTTCCCTGGTATCAATGTCAGACTCATCATCAGTCACTCCTTCCCTAGACCCACCATGTCCTCCTCCTGAGGAGTCCCCCGAACTGTTTGAGCACAGTGTTGGGTACATGCTCCAGGAGGATGCCCAGCGTTTCGAAGGGTCTGATGATGAAACCCAGCTACAGGAAGGCAGTAGCGTGAGAGCAGACAGAGGGGATGCTCAAGAAGGACACCAATCTGGCAGTCATGTTCCAGCAGCTGCAGCATACTGCCAGATTGGCTCCAGTGATGAGGAGGGAGGGGATGATGAGGTCACTGACTCCACGTGGGTGCCTAATAGGAGAGAGGAGGATGAGGAGGAGGCACATCTCCAACGAGGCAGGATGCCCTTTGGTGGCCAGCGTAAGGGCAGTACACCGACGGAATCACACCGCAGAGCTCCGCCTGTGCAGGGCGCTGCCTCTGCCTGTCATTCAAAAAGTTCCTTGGTGTGGGCCTTTTTTGAGGCTAGTGCATCAGATCGCACAGCTGCTGTTTGCAACATATGTCTCAAGCGTATATCGCGTGGCCAAAACATCAGCCGCTTGGGTACCACATGCCTGACCAGACATATGTTGACCTGCCATGCAGCTCGTTGGCAAGCCTACCTCAAAGACCCACACCAAAGAACAAAGCGGACCTCTCCTTGCACCGCATCAGCTGGGATCTCCAACCCCACTATAACTTCAGTCCTCTCTGAAACATGCACTGAGAGGAATGAAGGTGTAGAATTAGGTGTGTCACAGCCAAGTACTTGCGGCCACTCTGCTAGCAGTACACCGACGTCCGATTCTAGCAGGCAAATTTCCCTGCCCCAGCTGCTGGACCGTCGAAAGAAGTTCACTCCCAGCCATCCACATGCCCAGCGGTTGAATGCTAGCTTGGCTAAATTGCTAGCGCTTCAACTGCTGCCTTTTCAGTTGGTAGACTCGGCCCCCTTCCGTGAGTTTGTGCAATGTGCGGTTCCTCAGTGGCAGGTTCCCAAACGCCACTTTTTCTCACGGAAGGCTATTCCGGCTCTCTACCGGCATGTGGAAGGCAATGTCTTGGCCTCGCTGGACAGGGCGGTCAGCGGTAAGGTGCATATTACCGCTGACTCATGGTCCAGCAGGCATGGACAGGGACGTTACCTTTCTTTCACGGCCCATTGGGTCACTCTTTTGGCAGCTGGGAAGGATGCAGGACAAGGTGCAGTAGTGTTGGAGGTTGTTCCACCGCCACGCCTCCAAAATGCTACTACTGGTTGTGACACACCTCTCCTCCACCCCCTCCTCTTCTTCTTCCTCCATGGCCTCTTCCTGTGGTTTGTCCTATGAACCAGCGGTGCTCCGTAGCCGTTCACGGGGCTACGCAAGTACGCAGGCAAAAAGATGCCATGCCGTGCTTGCGCTGGTGTGTTTGGGGGACAGAAGCCACACTGGGGCAGAGGTCCTGTCTGCTCTGCAGGGCCAGGCCGAGAGGTGGTTGACGCCACGCCAGCTTAAGCCAGGAATGGTGGTTTGCGACAATGGCACCAACCTCCTCTCCGCCCTCCGACAGGGACAACTGACCCATGTGCCCTGTGTGGCTCACGTCCTTAACCTGGTGGTGCAGCGGTTCTTGGGCAGGTACCCGGGCTTACAGGATGTCCTGAGGCAGGCCAGGAAAGTCTGTGTGCATTTCCGCAGATCTTATAATGCCAGTGCTCGCCTGGCTGAGCTGCAAAAGGAGTTGAACCTGCCCAAGAACCGCCTTATATGTGACATGCCCACCAGGTGGAACTCAACGTTGGCCATGCTGCAGCGGCTGCACACGCAGCAGAGGGCCATCAATGAGTACCTGTGCGACTACGGCACCAGGACAGGGTCAGGGGAGCTTGGTTTTTTTTCTCCACGCCAGTGGGGCATGATCAGGGATGCATGCACTGTCCTGGCACCATTTGAGGAGGCCACGAGGATGGTGAGCAGTGACAGTGCATGCATCAGTGACACTGTACCTCTTGTCCACCTGTTGGAGCACACGCTGCGTGGAATAATGGACAGGGCACTTGAGGCAGAACAGAGGCAGGAAGAGGAGGACTTCCTTGCCTCTCAAGGCCCCCTTTACCCAGACAGTGTTCCTTCTGTCCCACCCATCGCACAGGAAGAGGAAGAGGAGGAGGAGGAGGAGGATTATTGTGTCAGCATGGAGGTGGAGGCTGGCACTCAGCATCATCAGCAGCAGTCTTTTAGGGATGATTTACAGTCCCAAGAAACCAGTGGACTTGTACGTGGCTGGGAGGAGGTGGCTGCGGATCATGTCGTCCTTAGTGACCCAGAGGACTCCGGAGCGAATGCCTCAGCAAACCTACGCTGCATGGCCTCCCTGATCCTGCAAAGTCTGCGGAAGGATCCTCGTATTCTTCGGATCAAGGAGAGGGACCATTACTGGCTGGCCACTCTCCTTGATCCACGGTACAAGGGTAAGGTTGCGGACCTTATGTTACCTTCGCAGAGGGAGCAGAGGATGAGACAACTCCGGGAGGCCTTGCAGAAAGTTCTGTGCAACGCGTTCCCAGAGACTGGGAGGTTACAAACTCCTGGTCCTGGACAACGAGTTGCTGAGGCTTCGGCCAGTCAAAGAAGGAGCGGTGGGGAAGGTGGCCGTCTGACCGATGCGTTCAGACAATTCTTTAGTCCGCAGCCCCAAAGTATGATCGGTTCCAGCAACCATCGCCAGCGTCTGATAAACATGGTGCAGGAATATCTAGGGGCAAGGTCAGACTTGGACACCTTCCCCACCGAAAATCCTCTGGCTTACTGGGTCTTGAGGATGGATCACTGGCCAGAGCTTGCACAGTATGCAATTGAGCTACTGGCCTGTCCTGCATCCAGCGTTCTTTCGGAACGCACATTCAGTGCTGCTGGAGGATTTGTCACGGATCACAGGGTGCGCCTGTCCACCGACTCGGTTGATCGACTGACTTTCATCAAGATGAACCAGTCTTGGATCACCACCAGCTACCACACACCTGATGCTGATATAACAGACTAATTGATTTTAACATGTCACATCCCTTCAAGACTGATGCTGATGCTGAGTGCCTGTGCTGTTATGTTGACTGGCTATCCTCCTCCTCCGAGTCCTCAATGATACGATTGATGATGATAGCTTGGAAGATCATTTTTGTTTATGGGTGCCGCCACCAGTGGCTAAGGCCCAATTTTTCAGCCCCTGTTTTACAGGGGCGTGTAATTACAATTTTTTTAGCAATAATTTGCCATAGGGCTCATTGCTGTGCTCCAAGTACAGTATCTGTGAGGGGTTGGAGTGTTGTGGCACCAGTGCCTAAGGCCCAATTTTTCAGCCCCTGTTTAACAGGGGCGTGTCATTACAATTTTTGAAGCAATACTTTGCAACAGGGCTCATTGCTGTGATCCAAGTAACGTATCTGTGAGGGGTTGTAGTGTTGTGCCACCAGTGCCTAAGGCCCAATTTTTCAGCCCCTGTTCAACAGGGGCATGCAATTACAATTCTTGATCTAATAATTCACAGCAGGGCCCATTGCTGCACCCACCAAGAGTAACTCTGAGGGCTTACAGTGTTGTGGCAACGCCACCACCACCACCACCACCACGAAAGGCCCAATTTTTCAGCCCCTGTTCAAAAGGGGCATGTAATTACAATTCTTGATCTAATAATTCACAGCAGGGCCCATTCCTGCACCCACCAAGAGTAACTCTGAGGGCTTACAGTGTTGTGGCAACACCACCACCACCACCACCACCACGAAAGGCCCAATTTTTCAGCCCCTGTTCAAAAGGGGCATGTAATTACAATTCTTGATCTAATAATTCACAGCAGGGCCCATTCCTGCACCCACCAAGAGTAACTCTGAGGGCTTACAGTGTTGTGGCAACACCACCACCACCACCACCACCACGAAAGGCCCAATTTTTCAGCCCCTGTTCAACAGGGGCATGCAATTACAATTCTTGATCTAATAATTCACAGCAGGGCCCATTGCTGCACCCACCAAGAGTAACTGTCAGGGCTTACAGTGTTGTGGCACCAGCACCACCATCAAAGGCCCAATTTTTACTACCACTGTTCAACAATTATATGTAATTAAAATTCCTGATATAATAGTTGACAGCAGGGCGTTCCAGCACCAACCAAGAGTAACTGTGAGTGCTTACAGTGTTGTGCCAACACCAACAACTAAGGGGCCTATTTCTGCAGAGTATATACGGCAGGTCCCTACTTTCAAACATCCAACTTACAAACGACTCCTACTTGCAAACGCAAGAAGACAACAGGAAGTGAGAGGAAATCTACCCCTAGGAAGGAAAATTCTCTCCTGTAAGAATAAATATGGGAGAAAGGTGTCTCCTCTGTACTGATGCTTTATCAGCAATCCTTGTTTCAAGAAAAACACCACATTTCAAAAACAGTTGTCATTGGGACGGAAAGTGAGGTGAAATGTTCTGAACAGGGGCACAGACAGCAAAACAAATGTTACAGGGGTGATAACCCTTACCTATGTTTTCCAAAAAGTTTAAAAATAGATTTTTGGGCTGGAGCTACACTTCAACAATGTACCTGTTCAAAATTACAAACAGATTCTACATAAGAACAAACCTACAGTCCCTGTCTTGTATGCACCGCCTGTATACGGCTGTTCAGAGTATATAGGGCCTTTTTTATTTTATGTGCGGGGTTCCCCTTAATATCCATACAAGACCCAAAGGGGCTGGTAATGGGCTGGGGTAGGGGGGGGGGGTCATGGGGTAGCTATGCCATTTTTCTTAAAGATTTTCATCCATATTACCGGGACCAGACATTACATTAAAGCCGCAAGCAGTTTTAAATGGCTTTTTTTTCCTTTAGAAGTGTCATTTTGTGCAGGGACAGTTCTAAACACGGGAAACACGTGGCACTTCACAGGCATACTTTAGACACCCCCCAGGTACGATATTTAAAGGAATATTTGACTTTTTTTTTTCACTTTATGCATCATTAAAATGACTGCTCCCGAAAAACTACAGTTTTTAAAACTTCTTTTTGCATTGATACATGTCCCCTGGTGCAGAACCCGGGTTCCCAAACCCTTTTTAGGACAATAACATGGATAATAGTCGTTATAATTAGCACTTTAGAATTTGAACGTTCGCATCCATTGTATTTAATAGGGTTCTAATGTTCGTACGAACTTTCGGTCCGTTCGCGGGTTCTGGTGCGAACCGAACCCGGGGGTGTTCGGCTCATCACTAGTTTGTAGAGGCTGATCTGCTGACAGCCTTAAATCGGAATTAAACCCGCCTATTCTTTACACCCAAGGAAGCTGCTTCTGTTTGATCTGCAACTGCCATGGCACTGCACATGTGATCAGTCATGACACCAAACATTTGATGGTTTGACAGTTTGGTTGAGGACACAAGCAAATGTAACAGTTAGCAATCCTGGCATTCCTGGAATGTAACTGTTTTGTGACACTGTAAAATTGATGGTTTTAGTGCCGCTTTATGATTTACTTCTTGTTCAGGGGCTCTGGGCTTCAGCAAAGAAGAAACTAGAGCAACACTGGAGGCAATTTACAGCACACAATAATTCTGGAAGTATAATTATTAATGAACATTGGTTTTTATTAAGTTATTATGGGTAAAGTTCTGCTTTCATTTATTATATTCTAATGCACCCAACAATGACTTCACAATATATCTAATTGTTACAACAATTTGTAATGATAAAATCAATAAAAACTATGGAGAGAGAAATAACAATTTCATCCAAGGCTACAGAATTCTGAGTAGAGATTTCCATTATCTCCAGATTTAATGGTAAGAAGGAAAGCAAAATTATTGGTGGACTGATTGGATTTTTTTAAAAGTATAGCTATAGAGAAAAACTTTTTTTTTTCAGTTTAGTGTAAGAGAGAATATGCCCTGTCCGTTTTCTTTGCCATCTGTGTCCCCATTGGGGAGGTCTCCCGTCACTTCCTGTCCCATAACCAAATAGGAAGTGAGAGGAAATCCTGGTTGTCGCCAGAATGTGTCACCATTGGAAGATTTCCCCTCTAAATACAATGCCGGGGACAACCCAATAGGTGGGATTTTCTTTTGCTTTCAGTGATAATGGTAAACAGGACAAACATAGAAGATGAATCTCCCCACATCAGTGATGGCAAACCTTGGCATTGCAGATGTTTTGGAACTACATTTCCCATGATGCTCAACTACACTGCAGAGTGCATGAGCATCATGGGAAATGTAGTTCCAAAACACCTGGGGTGCCAAGGTTTGCCATCACTGCCCTAGATGAATCCCCCTACACTCTATCCAAAACTATAACACAATCCTTTATTTATTACATTGCTGTGATCTGCCATCTTTATATCACACTGACTGACCACCCACCACATCTCCTCTTTTGTCCATTACCAGTACCAGGCAGCCTTGACGAGTTCATTGGCTGCCCAGCTGACAAGAGCAGTACGCATGCGTAGAACTCGTGGTTGGCAGCCTCCTGTCTTCCTGTATCCTTACTCCGTTCCGTACTATACAGCTGCCGGATGGCAAGTCCAATCCACTGCGCATGCTCCATGTGGTCACCTGAAGCTCGCTGTCTTAAAGGGGCAGAAGTGACATTGTGTCCGGGGTAAGATGTCCCGGGCTGTCCGCGATCAGTATGACCGGAGGTATCACGTGACCGAGAGCCGAACCAATCCCAAAGGATTCACAGAGTACAAAGTGTTGGCTGAGGTGAGCGGACTCTCCCCTGTGTGACCCCCATAGTGTGTGTGACCCCCATAGTGTGTGTGACCCCCATAGTGTGTGTGACCCCATAGTGTGTGTGTCCCATAGTGTGTGTGTCCCCCATAGTGTGTGTGTGTGACCCCCATAGTGTGTGTCCCCCATAGTGTGTGTGTCCCCCATAGTGTGTGTGTGTGACCCCCATAGTGTGTGTGTCCCCCATAGTGTGTGTGTGTGACCCCCATAGTGTGTGTCCCCCATAGTGTGTGTGTGTGACCCCCATAGTGTGTGTCCCCATAGTGTGTGTGTGTCCCATAGTGTGTGTGTCCCCTGTACTCCTCACTGTCCGCTACCGGGCGATAAGACTACTCCGCCCCGCTACAGGGAGATCATCACCGATCACTACAGGGAGATCTACACACCCCATATGTGAGACAGGAGGAGGGAAGAGGACCTGTCATTATATGGGGAAGTGAGGAGGACCTGTCTTCTTATGTGCTCTGATCTGTCATTATATACATCTGATCCATGACACAGGAGGGTGGAAAGATTGTCTAATGTATATAATATACAAGGATAGATCTGTCCTCATATAATATACAAGGATAAGAGGACCTGCCTTCTTATATATATATATATATATAATATACAAGGATAAGAGGACCTGCCTTCTTATATATATATATATATAATATACAAGGATAGAGGACCTGTCTTCTTATATATATATATATATATATATATATATATATATATATATATATATATATAATATACAAGGATAGAGGACCTGTCTTCTTATATATATATATATATATATATATATATATATATATATATATATATATATATATACAAGGATAGAGGACCTGTCTTCTTATATATATATTATACAAGGATAGAGGACCTGTCTTCTTATATATAATATACAAGGATAGAGGACCTGTCTTCTTATATATAACATACAAGGATAGAGGACCTGCCTTCTTATATATAACATACAAGGATAGAGGACCTGCCTTCTTATATATAATATACAAGGATAGAGGACCTGTCTTCATATATATATATATATATATATATATATATATATATATATATATATATATATATATATATATATATACACAAGGATAGAGGACCTGTCTTCTTATATATAATATACAAGGATAGAGGACCTGTCTTCTTATATATATATATATAATATACAAGGATAGAGGACCTGCCTATATATATATATATATATATATATATATATATATATATATAATGCAAGGATAGAGGACCTGCCTTCTTATATATAATATACAAGGATAGAGGACCTGCCTTCTTATATGGTGTGCTCTGATCTGTCCTCATATACACTCACGGGCCACTTTATTAGGTACACCTGGCTAGTATCTCCTTTTGCCTTCAGAACTGTCTTAAATTCTTTGTGGCATAGATTCAACAAGGTGTTGGAAACATTCCTCAGAGATTTTGGTCCATATCGACATGATAGCATCACGCAGTTGCTCCAGATTTGTTGGCTGCACATCCATGATGCGAATCTCCTGTTCCATCACATCCCGAATTGGCTCTATTGGATGAGATCTGGTGACTGTGGAGGCCATTAGAGTACAGTGATCTCATTGTCATGTTCAAGAAACAAGTGGTGAGATGATTTGAGCTTTGTGACATGGTGCATTATCCTTCTGGAAGGAGCCATCAGACGATGGGTACACTGTAGTTATAAAGGAATGGACATGGTCAGCAACAATACTCAGGTAGTCTATGGCAGTTTAACAATGCTCAATTGGTACTAAGGGGCCCAAAGTGTGTCCCCCACACCACCACCACCAGCCTGAACCCTTAATACAAGGCAGGATGGATCCATGCGCCAAATTCTGACCCTACCATCTGAATGTCGCAGCTGAAATCGAGACTCTTCAGACCAAGCAACGTTTATCCAATCTTCTATTGTCCAATTTTGGTAATCCTGTGCGAATTGTAGCCTCAGTTTCCTTTTCTTGGCTGACAGGAGCGACACGCGTTGTGGTCTTCTGCTGCTGTAGTTTATCTGCTTCAAGGTTCAATGCGTTGTGTGTTCAGAGATGGAATTCTGCATGCCTTGGTTGTAACGAGTGGTTATTTGCGTTACTGTTGGCTTTCTATCACCTGGAACCAGTCTGCCCATTCTCCTCTGAACTGACATCAACAAGGCATTTTGTCCACACAACTGCCACTCACTGGATATTTTCTCACTTTAGGACCATTCTCTGTAGAATGGTTGTGCGTGAAAATCCCAGTAGATCAGCAGTTTTTTGAAATACTCAGACCAGCCTGTCTGGCACCAACAACCGTGCCATGTCCCTTTTTTAAAGCGGTTGTATACCCGCATATATTTTTTTTTACACCTGTAAAGGAAAAGGCATAATGAGATTGTACTTACCTTAGAACGAGGGGTCGGTGTGTCCCCCCCCCCCCCCCCCCCCGGTCCACGCCGAGGCAGCTGACATTATGCCTCTGCGTTTCTTCCGGGTATCGCGGCTCCAGTGCTGTGAGTGGCTGGAGCCGCGATTCGTCACTCCCACGCATGCGCGCGGGAGACTTCTTTCCGGCAAGGTCCGCCGTGCCTTCAGCCGAGAATCCCTGTGCGCATGCGCCGCTGCAGTCAGCGGCGCAGTGGAAGGTAAGCTTTAGGCCCCTTTCACACTGGGGCGGGCAGGTGCGGTGGCGGTATAGGGGCGCGATTTTCAGCACCGCTATACCGTCGTTATCACCGCGGTATGCGGCCGCTAGCGGGGTGAATTTAACCCCCGCTAGCGGCCGAAAAAGGGTTAATACCGCCCGCAAACCGCGGTGTCCCATTGATTTCAATGGGCAGCCGCAGTAAAGGAGCGGTGAACACACCGCTCCTTCACCGCTGTAAAGATGCGGCTAGCAAGACTTTTGGAGCGGTCCTGCTAGTGCACCGCTTCAGTGTGAAAGCCTTCAGGCTTTCACAAGGAGAGAGTTACCGCTCAGATGTGACTGGTGACTCATTCACAAGATCCAGAGCCGTGGGTGCAGGCAATGCATATGACAATGCAAAAAATCTGAGGAAAACGCTTGGACAGCCGCACTCCAAAAAAGGTACTTTTATTTAAAATAAAAGCACAAACAGCATGCCACAGCAAAAAAACAGCAAGTATGAGCTTATACTTGCTGTTTTTTGCTGTGGCATGCTGTTTGTGCTTTTATTTTAAATAAAATAACCTTTTTTGGAGTGCGGCTGTCCAAGCGTTTTCCTCAGATTTTTTGCTTCGGGCTTTCACATTGAAGAATACAGGGCACGATTTTTTCAGGCAGTATAACAGCACTAATATTAGCGCTAAACCGCCTGAAAAACGTGCCAGTGTGAAAGGGGCCTTAGTATAGGCTTACCTGTAGGTAAAAGTTAAAAAAAAAGACTATACAACCGCTTTTAAAGCGGAGGTCCACCCTGAAAAAATCTTTACATTAAAAATCAAAAAAATAATAATTTTTATACTCCCCCTAAATGCCTGTTGCTATGCGGAAGTCCCCTAATCTGCCTCTAATGTTCCTCTTTTCGTCCGCGGTGGGTTTCCTTCCATTTCCTCTTCTTGTGAATGGGCCGCGCTGCCTTCTGGGAACTGTGTGTATCCCAGGAGGCAAGCCGTCCATTCACAAAGCGCCGTGCGAGTGGCGCATGTTTCCCTTACTCAGAATGGAGGAGCCAGGACCTGCCAGCAGCGATCGATTGCCGTGGCGGGACCGACATCGCGGGTGAGTAGGACAGGTAAGTGATTTTTTTTTTTTTTTTTTTTGGCTGCACCTCCGCTTTAAGTCACTTAAATCCCCTTTCTTCCCCATTCTGATGCTCAGTTTGAACTTCAGCAAGTCTTTTTAACTACGTCTAGATGTCTAAATGCATAGAGTTGCTGCCATGTGGTTGGCTGATTAGCAGTTTGTGTTATTGAACATTTGGGATATGTTCCCTTATTTCCTTTCCCATTGACTTCCTGGATGTTAGGATGTACCTGATTTCTCCAGGAGTGCAGGAAACGAATGTAACCATTTCTTACTGCACCCAAATCTGGAAAATGTTTGTAGGGAGTTGGCTTTGAAAATGAAGACCTGAACCCATAGAGCCATTACTTTGTGAAGGTCACGATCAGATCACAGATCACAAGTTCAGAAGACTGATGCTAGTTGCTCCAAACAGAAAATACTAAACTAGTGATAATGATGAAGAAAAAGTATATTTCTATATATTTAGTAGTAGAAGATCTAAGCACAAGTAATTATATGGTCAGTGTGCCTAGAGACATGTATCTACCATGGTATGAATTGGTCCCCATGTGACCTGGAGGACCGTCCAGTCCTGACACGAGTGTGTAGAACATGTGAGGACTGATTAGTCACGGATTGTGATCTTCAGTTATTCTTCATAGACAAAGACACTTCTGCTGCTTGAAATGAAACATTCTGCCCAAGAAGCCTTGAATATCAGCCAGGAAACTGAAGCCCCGTACACACGGTCTGACTTTTGCCCAACAAACTTTGTTTTGAGCAAGTTGGACCAACAATCCGACCGTGTGTACGCTCCATCGGACAAACTTTTTTCGTTTGGTTTTGGATTTCATCGGACAAAAGTTGGGTCTGCAAACGGACAAACTTTTGCCCAACAAAAGTCCTATGGAGCAAAGTCCGACCGTGTGTACAGATAACCATCGGACTTTAGTCCGATGGACAAAACAACTAATGTTAAAATCAACCAACAATAGCAGAAGTTGACCAAAGGGTGGCAGTAAAGATCAGAAAAGAGCAGAAAAAACACGTGACGTTGTAAGAAGTTTTAAGAAAGTTTGCAGAAAAGTCAGAGCGTGTGTATGCTATGCAGGGTTGCCAACTTTCAGTAAATTTACAAACAGCTTGTAAAATCCATAATTGTTGCATCTGTCCATGAATGTCAGTTACGGACATGCAACCTATATGTCCGTAATGGACATTTAAGGACAGATGCAAAAAGTACGGATTTTACAAACTGTTCGTAAATTTTCTGAAAGTTGGCAACCCTGATGCTATGGGTGTTCCCAACCAACTCCGTTCGGACAAAAAAACCACGGAAAAGTCCGATGGAAGTCCGACCGTGTGTACGAGGCTTAAGTTTCCCCACAATTCATTCAGGAAGCAAAAATACATTCAAATCCGAGATTGTGAAAATGAAATCAGAGGTTGTTCATTCTGGAAAATCCAACATACCGTATATACTTGAGTATAAGCCGACCCGAATATAAGCTGAGGCACCTACTTTTATCACAAAAAAACTGGGAAAACTTATTGACTCGAGTATAAGCCTAGGGTGTCAATCTGCATGCCTCACCGTGCCCATGCCTCACCGTGCCCATGCCTCACCGTGTCCATGACTAGACTGACGTTTAACATGGGAGTCTATGGAAGGGGTGCCCGATTTTGAAAAATCAGTGCTCCCCGGCCGTAGGTCCTCCTGACAAAAAACTTTGCACACTTGTAGAGGAAGAGTGGGGCTACATGTGTGCCGGTACCGGGTCCCCAAAGTTCGGGAGATCAGGCGCAAAAAGGTGACTCGAGTATAAGCCATGGGGGGCATTTTCAGCACAAAAAAATGTGCTGAAAAACTCAGCTTATACTCGAGTATATACGGTAGTCCAGCCATTTAAAGTATGATGACCAGGTCCATCCCCCTCTTTTCAGCTTGAAATCCAGGTGTGTGTGCAGAGCCAGAACTTTGTAACATTTGAAATTATTATAAGGAGTTGTATCCATGCCAAATTCTGGTCTTTGATGTTTGTTTGTATGCATTTTTATGTTTTAAATGCATGTTTGGTAAAAAGTGCCGATATGTGAACAAGCCACATTTGGGATCGATCGACCCACAGCTGATCCCTAGTTGGGTGTTGGCTATTATAGCGGGGAGGCTCTCCTGACTGTGATTATCAAGTCATTATTACGTGCTGATGTAGTGCGAAACGCGTAGAATTTTCTCATGCTCCACAGTGTCTTGGTGGAGTGATATGCTGCTTTTTTTTTTTACTTAAAGGGGTTGTAAAGGTTTGTTTTTTTATTTTCTAAATAGGGTCCTTTAAGCTAGTGCATTGTTGGTTCACTTACCTTTTTCCTTCGATTTCCCTTCTAAATGTTTTTTTTCTTTGTCTGTCTGAATTTCTCACTTCCTGTTCCTCCTCAGTAAGATGTTCAGTAAGCTGTTCTGGCTGACTAACCCCCGCTCAGATGATGGTGTGAAGTTTACTGAGGAGAAACGGGAAGTGAGTAATTCAGACAAAGGGAAAAAAAACATTTAGAAGGGAAATTGAAGGAAAAGGTAAGTGAACCAACAATGCACTAGCAAGGTCAATAGGAGATTAAAGAAAGGAAAGTCTTCTGGATAGCAGCACTCCGGTTAAAAAGCCTTTATTCCAAAAAAGGTTCAGGAAACCAAAACACACACTGTGCAACACAGTAAACTGATCACATCTGGCTAACGCGTTTCACACTATTGTAGTGCTTACTCATGCTATGAGTAAGCACTACAATAGTGTGAAACGCGTTAGCCAGATGTGATCAGTTTACTGTGTTGCACAGTGTGTGTTTTGGTTTCCTAAAACCTTTTTTGGCATAAAGGCTTTTTAACCGGAGTGCTGCTATCCAGAAGACTTTCCTTTCTTTGATTGCATTTGCATTTGCTTGCACCCTTGGTTGCTGGGAGGAGGTCATTTCAAGGATTTCCACACCTGAGCGGCTCCCTTTCTCCCGTCTGTCAATAGGAGATTGACGTCCGGGAAGTGGTTGTGTTATCCTGACTGGACGTCTATTGACGTCCTGCAGGATAACAGCCGCCGCACGCCCAGGGGGGGCGCGCATCGCGGCGATCGGTGGAGCGGTGTGTCAGTCTGACCCACCCCTACACTGATCTCGGTAAAGAGCCTCCGGCGGAGACTTTTTACCACGTGATCAGCCGTGTCCAATCACGGCCGATCACGATGTGAACAGGAAGAGACGTTGATCGGCTCTTTCTCACTCGCGTCTGACAGACGCGAGTAGAGGAGAGCCAATCGACAGCTCTCCTGACGGGGGGTTCGCGCTGATTGTTTATCAGTGCAGCCCCCCCTCGGATGCCCACACTAGACCACCAGGATGCCGCCCAGGACCACCAGGGAAGCATGTGGATGGCCAGGTAAGTCCCCCATGGCCATCCACATGTATAAATATATGCCTAACTTATGCCAATCGGTGCCCACAAATGGGCACTGACTGGCACCATCTTGGCACAATTTTTTTTGTAATGCCCAGCAATGCCACCCACGAGTCATCAGTGGCACCCACCAGTGTCCATCAGTGCCCACCTATCAGTGCCCACCTATTAGTGCCACCCATAAGTACCCATCAGTGCCGCCTATCAGTGCCCATCAGTGCCACCTCATCGGTGCCCGTCAGTGCAGCCATATCAGTGCCCGTCATTGAAGAAGAAGAAAACATACTTATTTACCCAAAAAATTTACAGAAACAAAGAAAAACTGTGTTTTTTTTCAAAATTTTTGCTCTTTTTTTTATTTGTTGTGCAAAAAATAAAAATCGCAGAGGCGATCAAATAAATCACCGAAAGAAAGCTCTATTTGTGGAAACAAAATGATAAAAACTTTGTTTGGGTACAGTTAGGGTTGTCCCGATACCACTTTTTTAGGACCGAGTACAAGTACCGATACTTTTTTTCATGTACTCGCCGATACCGATTACCGATACTTTTTTTTTAATGTCATGTGACAGTTTTCAAACCACAATACAGACTAATGATATCTTCTTTATAATTATGAAGAACTCTAACTCAAGACATTATAAAAGAATAAAAAACTGTTTTATTTGCTTGTCACGCAGTAATAAAAAAAAACTCAAAGAATTTTCACAGAACATGTTGATAAATACAAAAAATATATATTTTACAACATCAAAATATATTAATAACAACAATAAATAACAAATGTAAAACCAACCAACCAAAAGTGCAAAACAGTAAACAACCATAACAGTGCATTGTTAATCATGGGGAACAGTATGGGTTGGATTAAAGGCAATATAGCTAATAGAATTATTATTTCTCAAAAGTTAGTGGCAAGTTCTTTTTAAGGAATAAAAGCATCTCTGCATGTTCAGCCATAAGCCTGTTTCTGCTATCAGTAAGGACGTTAGACGCTAAGCTGAACAGTCTTTCACTTTCCACACTACTGCATGGGGCAGAAAGACATTTTTGGGCCATTTTAGCCAGAGTTGGAAATCTCACTTTATGAACTGCCCAGTACTTCAGGGGTTTCTCTGAACGAGGTACAGTGATCTCTCCCAGGTAAGCTTCCAGCTGTATAGTAGCAGCTTTTGGAGCACTGCTCTCAGACGTAGCTGAACCTTCACCAGCAATTTCAGCAAATACACTGTCCAGACTGGTACCTGGCTGGTCACGGTGAGGTCTTTTGGAAGCTGGTTCTTCATGTTCCTCAGACACAATTGTCTCTTCAGAAATGTTTTGCTGCAGTTCCAGTATTAACATTTCTTTTGCCTCCCTGGAAGTGTCTGAATTACAAAAAAATCTATCTTTATACCTAGAATTAAGAAAAAAATAAACCATGAATCAAATCAATGCAGCATATTCGTTATGTGAAGAAAAAATGTACATTTTATAGCAGAAAAATTAACATTACCTTGGATCGAGTAAAGTTGCGATACAGTAAAGTGGGTTTCGCTCAGTATCAGAGAAGCGCTTCTGTAAAGCAGCAAGCAAAGTGCTCTTCATTGTTTTGATACCATGGTCGTCATCCACTTTTGATAACACTTTCTGCAACACTGTGACTGCAGGAATGACATCAGAGGCAAACGCATCTGAACAACTCACTTGGCGAGTCATCTCTTCAAAGGGAGCCAAGATATTGATCAACTTTTCTATCAGATTCCACTGGTTTGCAGTAATGGTGGCAGGGAGCTCATGTTCAGACACATACACTCCAAGGGCCCGTTTCTGCTCAAATAGAGACTTCAGCATGTAAAATGTGCTGTTCCAACGAGTCTGCACGTCTTGCTGGAGTCTTCTTACTGGCTGACCAAGCTGTATTTGGATGTCCTGCAGCCGAGAGTATGCCAGGTTAGAGTGCTTGAAGTGGCCAATTATTCTGCGCCCGACTCCCACAGCATCTGCAATGCTGCGCTGTGATAAAAGTCCCTCTGAGACAGCAAGCTGCAGTGTATGTGCAACACATGAGATACTAGGAAGTCCAGCATCTTCCATACCTTTTACCATGTTTTTAGCATTGTCCCGGACCACAACATGAACAGAACTTTTGGGAATCGCCCAAGTCTCAAGCATTTCCTCAAGAATGTTCGCTATTGCTTGACCGGTGTGGGAGCCTTCAAATTTCGTAGCATGGAGCATGACCTGATGCAACGAGAATTCGCCATCTATCCACTGCGCCGTTAAACTGATGAGAGAGAGAGGACTCACACTACTGCTCCAGATGTCTGTGGTGAAGCTAATTGCCTTTATGTCCTTCTGCAACATGATAGTAATGTGCGTTTTAACCGTGCTGTGGATCTTTGGTAAGATGACGTCTGTAATGTAATGGCGACAGGGAATGTCATACTTCGGCTCCAACACATTAAGAAATCTCTTAAAACCCATGTTCTCAACAATTGAAAGCGGTTGATCATCCAGAATAATAAATTGGGTGAGCGCCTCTGTTATCTTTACAGCTCTGGGGTTGTCTCTTGACAGCTTTTCTCTTCTGGCAAAAGTTTGCTGCAAAGTTGGCTGCTGACTCATTACTGAGTGCTGAGTATTACTGCTCGTGCTGGCGGTAAATTCTCCATGTTCAATTTTATGTTTTAGCTTCAAATGTTTTATCAGATTACTGGTATTGTAAGAGCTGATTTTTGTACCTCCTCTGGATAATTTTGCAGAACAAAGTTTGCAGTCTGCCATCCGTGGGTTGTCCTCATTAATTTTAAAATACTTCCACACAGCTGACATTCTGCTGGTGTCTGTGCAGTGTGCACTGAAAAACTCTGATAATTTGCGCGACCTTGGGTGAAAAAAGCAAAATAAAAAATTAAGCATCCATTGTTTAATTACTTCTATATCGGGCACTCTCACCCCCTCTTCCTGCCCAGGCCAATTTTCAGCTTTCAGCTTTGTCACACTTTGAGTGACAATTGCGCAATGCGCAGTCATGCTACACCGTACTTTTATTTGGTATAATTTTTTTTCACACAAATAGAGCTTCTTTGGTGGTATTCATTTTATTTAATCACTGCTGTGTTTTATTTATTTTTTTGTTAACAAAAAAAAAAAAAGCCTTTCTTAGGTTCCAGGAAAAGGGGAAAGCTGCGCCAAGTAAATGAAAGATTAAGTATATGATGAAGGTTTGAGGCTGAGCAAATAAATAGTCCATATGAAGAACCAGTCCTCCTTAAATGGCACCACAGTGACTCCATGTCCCTTACATTGGAGATCAGTGGGAAGAATGTTCCTTACATTGGTGGTCAGTGGGAAGAATGTTCCTTACATTGGTGATCAGTGTGAAAAATGCTCCTTACATTGGTGGTCAGAAGGAAGAATGCCCCTTACATTGGTGGTCAGAAGGAAGAATGCTCCAGTCCTTACATTGATGATCAGTGGGAAGAATGCTCCTTACATTGGTGGTCAGTGTGAAAAATGCTCCTTACATTGGTGGTCAGAAGGAAGAATGCCCCTTACATTGGTGGTCAGTGGGTAGAATGCCCCTTACATTGGTGGTCAGAAGGAAGAATGCTCCAGTCCTTACATTGATGATCAGTGGGAAGAATGCTCCTTACATTGGTGGTCAGTGTGAAAAATGCTCCTTACATTGGTGGTCAGAAGGAAGAATGCTCCTTACATTGGTGGTCAGTGTGAAAAATGCTCCTTACATTGGTGGTCAGAAGGAAGATTGCTCCAGTCCTTACATTGATGATCAGTGGGAAGAATGCTCCTTACATTGGTGGTCAGTGTGAAAAATGCTCCTTACATTGGTGGTCAGAAGGAAGAATGCCCCTTACATTGGTGGTCAGTGGGTAGAATGCCCCTTACATTGGTGGTCAGAAGGAAGATTGCTCCAGTCCTTACATTGATGATCAGTGGGAAGAATGTCCCTTACATTGGTGGTCAGCGGGAAGAATGCTCCTATTTTATTATCTGCGAGTTGGAATTTAATCACTGCTGAAGAAACACCCGGCAACCTTGAGGAACCTCTATTTTTTCACATTAAATGACTGGATTTTACAGTTCTATTAAAGCGGAGTTCCACCCAAATTTGGAACTTCCGCTTTATCCACTCCTCGCCCCCTTACATGCCACATTTGGCATGTGGTTTTTTTTTGGGGGGGAGTGGTGTCTTCAGTCGGAGTGGGACTTCCTGTCCCACTTCCTCCTTCCGCCCTGTGGTCGCCTAGGCGATACGTCATATCGCCCTGTGGCGGCCCCTCCCTGTAGGTGATCACCTGGGACGTGACAGGTCCCAGGCGATCGCCTTTCCACTCAGAGAGCGCTGCGCCATTCGCCAATGCGCAGTGAGTGCCCGGCCATGAAGCCGAAAGCTGTCACAGCCGGGTGCCCACACTATGAATGGAGGCGCCGGCGGAGAAGGGGGGAGAGGAGCGGCGAATCGCTGGACAGTGGAACAGGTAAGTGTATATTTATTAAAAGCCAGCAGCTACACTTTTTGTAGCTGCTGACTTTTATTAAACATAAAGGCTGGAACTCCCCTTTAAGCACTATAGGTGCAATACAGAATAGCTGTCAGTGGGTGGCACTGCAGTTCAGGTGATTCCAGGGAAGAAGACCCCCCCCCCCCCCCCCCCCCGCCCAAGATGAGCTCACATCCTGCCCACCTGAATAGTTAGTTCTTATTCATTAGAGAGCCCCCCCACCCCGCCGCCATTCTTAGTGGTTAATTAATGGCTTATCTAAACTCCCCCCCTCCAACATCGAAAAAACAGGCAGGAGAGTCAGGGCACAGGACACAGAGCACAGAGTCAGGGCACATCCAGCAAAATAGGAGGGTGACCACTGACCAGCACAAAGGCAGGCAAGGAGACCTTTGGATCGTAACAGGGGAGGGAGGAAGGAAAAGAAGTGTGTGTATGTCACCCCGCTCTCCGCCCCCTGCCCCGCTCTCCGCCCGCTCTCCACCCCCTCTCTCATCAGTCGGACTCATTCGGGAGCATTTGTGTGCAAGTTGCAACTGTCACCAATTAAATTTTAAAATGTACTTGCCCGCCTGTAGAATCCTCTGCTCTGCTCTGGTCTCCGCCTCGCTATGCTCCCGGCTCTGGTCTCCGCCTCGCTATGCTCCCGGCTCTGGTCTCCGCCTCGCTATCCTCCCCACTCTGGTCTCCGCCCCGCTCTCCACCCACTCCCACTCTCTCAAAGTATCGGATCAGGCATCGGGAGCATTTGCGCGAGTACAAGTACTTGCGCAAATGCTTGGTATCGGTCCCGATACCGATACTAGTATCGGTATCGGGACAACCCTAGGTACAGTGCAGCATGACTGCGCAATTGTCATTCAAATTTGGACAGCGCTGAAAGCTGAAAATTGGCTTGGGCAGGAAGGTGTATAAGTGCCTGGCATTGAAGTGGTTAACTACTTCCCACCCGGCCACTGTATATATACGGCCGGGTGGGCGCTCTCTCCTTCTGAGTGGACGTTCAGGAACGTCCTTCAGAAGGAGGGGGATCGCGCGCGCGTTCCCGCGCAGCGGCGCGATCCCGATGCACGCGTGTCACCCGGACACAGAGCATCTCGATTCGGCAGGAGGGCTCTGTGATTGGCCCTCCTGATCACATGACGCCCGTGTCCAATCACAGCCGTCATGTGATGTAAACAGAGAGCCGGTTGCTATGCAATCAGCTCTCCTCTCCTCACACAGAAGTCGTCGGTGAGGAGAGGAGAGCGGATCGCTGCAGCTGGCTGGTGATCAGTGAGTATGAGCTGTTTTTTTCAGCTTTTTACTCACTGATCACCAGCCTAGTGTCCCCACACAGTGTAAACACAAACATGTCCCCAAAATACATGTCCCCACACACACCCACATAGTAAAAACACCTGTCCCCCACATATGTGACAGTAAAATCATATGTCCCAATGATCATTTGCACACATATGTCCGTGATCACCTGCGCACATCTGTACATGATCATTTGCGTACATATGTCCGTGATCACACGAACCAATTATTATACACTTAACGTTTTTTTTTTACCAAAAACATGTAGTAGAATACATTTTGGCTTAAATTTATAACAAAATTCGATTTATTGGATTTTTTTAAAAATAGAAAGACGAAAATATATTTTTTTTTTTCCAAATTTTCGCTCTTTTTTTCGCGTATATCGCAAAAAATAAAAAACGTAGTCGTGAATAAATACCACCAATAGAAAGCTCTATTTGTGTGAACAAAATGATAAAAATTTCATTTGGGTACAGTGTAGCATGACCGCGCAATTGTCATTGAAAATGCGAGAGCGCTGAAAGCTGAAAATTGGTCTGGGAAGGAAGGGGGCTAAAGTGCCCAGTATTGAGGTGGTTAAAGGAACCTATTTAGAAAATAAAAAACAAACCTTTACAACCCCTTTTAAAGACAGGGATTTTTGGAGTGCAGCTGTCCGAACCTTTGGATTCTGTACCATGGTTAGTGTGAAGAGCTAAGCTTGCACCCAAATGGGAAGTTTGTGTTTTGTGTTGGATAGAATGTTTGTAGGGTTAGAACCTCTGTCATATTTTTTTATTTCTGCCTGTATTCCTGCTCCAGAGTTTGAAGCCTCGTACACACGACCGAGTTTCTCTGCAAGAAACTTGCAGGCAGAGCTTTCTTGCCGAGTAAATCGGTCGTGTGTACGCGGCTTTCACTTTTCTCGTCAAGAAAACCGACAAGAATCTCGACGAGAAAAATAGAGAACCTGCTCTCTATTTTCTCGTCGGCCTGTTTCTCAACGAGAAACCCGAGTGTGTGTACACTTACCTGTCACCGTGGAAACCCGCACATGCTCAAAATGACTTTGACGCATGCGCGGTAGCTTCCTAGGCATAGGTAGGGTGTAGCAAGATGGTGGCGACAGCATCGAATGTGACGAGCGCACGCTCATCGTAGTCGATGATGTCACGAGATTCTTGGACAAGAAACTTGTCCCGGCCGAGTGTACAGACGCTCCATTCAAAGAACCGTGGGTTCTTTGAATGGAGGGTCTGTACACTCGGCCGGGACAAGTTTCTTGTCCAAGAATCTCGTCAAGAAAAACGACGTGTTTTTTCTTGACGAGATTCTCGGCAGTGTGTACGAAGCCTGACCCTTACTATTGGTTCTGATGACCTTTTGAGTTGAGCACAAAAAGTGTGAGGAAAACCAACACTTTAAGGCCTGGTTCACACCTATGCAGTTTGCATATTCCAGATGCATTTTGCGTTTTTCAATACACGTTTTTGATCCGTTGAAGTCTATGGAACCAAAAAGTCCCTTTCCAAGAAATGCCTAGATGTGAACGCGACCCATAGAAAACCATGTTAAATGGACTGTAGTGCGTTTCTGCAAAACTGAAAACGCACAAAAAAATGCATAGGTGTGAACCAGGCCTGAGGCCCTTTCACACAGGCGGTGTCCATTCTGTTTAGCAGGGGATCTGTGAAAAGATCTGGTTCACATCTGGGATGTCCATTCAGGTTTTCCTGTATTTTGTAGAAAGACTTTTTTTTTTTTTTTTTTGTAATGGACCCATGTTAGGTCTATGGAAACGTGTATTTGTTTACATCCATTTACCTCCTGATCTTCCACGTTTAGGTCTCAATAAGTGGTAATGGATGCAAACCTTTTTTCTTCTCCCCTTCTTTTTTTTTTTTTTTCTCTGACGTAAAGAGACTTGGAGGCAATTCAGTGCAAACTGATGCACCTCCGTTTACATCTGCCTACCAATAGACTAGCATTAAGCTTACTTTCATATCCACCTGAAAAACTGACAGGCAGATCTGATCAAAATGCTCGACTAGAAGGACCCTCTGAGTTGTAAGAGCGGGTGATCGGAAATCTTCCATGGAAGAAACCTGTTCTGGTGACAAAGGATATTCTCTTGCTTCGGAGAGATCTCCTCTTACTTTCTGATGGACAGACAATGAAGAGGGCAATCAAAAAACAAACAAAAAAACAGACAGGGGTCCTAACCCTTCCCTACACTGTGCTAGAAGAGTTTTGGCTTCACATGCACTTGTTTCACCCTTTGAGTATCATTATGTAGATGAGATGTCTCCTACCAAAACATGTGCATTTGGTTCTTGCATACTCGGGAGTAAAGACTTCTGTGCCCTTAATGATTTGTGTACTTTTAAAACACATTAGCAACAAGGCATAAAAAAAGAGCTTTGTAATTATAACCTACTCTGCCTTTTCTTCCTCTTTCTTTTTTAAGAGCTGTTGTCATTGCCCCAGACTAGGTGTAAAGGCCCGTACACACAATATGAAAATAAGAAAATTTTCATCCAAACGAATCAACGATCTGACGATTTTTGGATCGTTAGTAGGGTCAGCCGATTCCAGTTTTTTCGTCTGACAAAAGCTGGATGTGCAGACTATAACATTTTTGTCGGATGTGAACTCAACGTCCGATTTTTTTGCTTAATTAGTACAGTTTTCGTTCTAAATTTTTTTTTTTTCGGAAAGAGCAAGACTACGCATGCTCAAAAAAACAAAAGCATACATACAAAACTATTCAACACGTTACGTCACTTCTGAAGTTGTTGTATTCTGTCGTACAAGAATTTTCCTATTGTGAGTTACCTCTTCACTTTCCACATGAGACTAGCATGCAACAAAAAACGGATGAACATTCGTCTGAAAATCTGATTGTGTGTACGAGGCTTTAAGCTCTGTTTGCTTTCTGCGTGTCTGCATTGTAACTGCAGATAAGAAAAAGTAGGATTTTTAAAACAGCTTACCTGTAAAATCCTTTTCTTGGAGTACATCACGGGACACAGAGCAGCATAGTCATTACTATGTGGGTTATATAGAATTACCTTCAGGTGCTGGCACTGGCAACTTCCAAAACAGGAAGTACCCTCCCCTATATAAGCCCCTCCCATCCGGGAGTACCTCAGTTTTGTAGCAAAGCAATACGTGTCCCCAAAAGAGGGGTGGGAGCTCTGTGTCCCGTGATGTACTCCAAGAAAAGGATTTTACAGGTAAGCTGTTTTAAAAATCCTACTTTCTTGTTCCTACATCACGGGACACAGAGCAGCATAGTCATTACTATGTGGGACGTCCCAAAGCAATGCCACATGAGGGGGGGGATACACCATACATAAGCTGGGCGCCATCAGGCATGAGGATCTTTTGCGGCCTGCAACACACTGCGCCCAAAGGCGACATCCTCCTGACTTCTAACGTCCACCTGGTAGAACCTAGTAAACGTGTGTACTGAAGACCATGTTGCGGCCTTACAAATTTGCGCCAGGGAGGCCTGGTGATGCACTGCCCATGAAGTTCCAACTGCTCTCGTGGAGTGCGCCCTAACTTTGAACGGAGGCGGTCTACTTCTCAAGCCATAGGCTTGTATTATGACCTGTCGAATCCACTTGGCTAAAGTAGATTTTGATGCTGCCTGACCCTTTCTGGGGCCTTCCGGCAGAACAAACAAAGAATCCGTTCTACGAATCTGAGCAGTGGCTTTTAGATAAGCTTTAACTGCTCTTACTACAGCCAAAGAATGCAATAACTTTTCCTCTACCGAGCTTGGTTTGGGGAAAAAAGAAGGAAGAACCACATCCTGGTTCAAGTGAAACCTCGATACCACCTTAGGAAGAAAGGCTGGGTGAGGACGTAATACTACTCTGTCCTTATGGATAACCAGATATGGCTCTTTACAGGACATGGCGGCTAATTCCGACACTCTTCTAGCCGAGCATATGGCTACTAAAAATATCAATTTCCTGGTGAGTAGAACCAAGGAAATGTGCCGCAAAGGTTCAAATGGCTGCTTCTGCAGAACCGACAGAACCAAATTTAGATCCCATGGGCATATGGGAGCCTTAATCGGTGGAATAATACGAGTCACGCCTTGCATAAAGGATTTGACAAGTGAATGCATAGCCAGGGGCCTTTGAAATAGTATTGACAAGGCCGAAACCTGGCCCTTGATAGTACTTAAGGCAAACTTCCTGTCTACAGCCCACTGCAGGAAGTCCAGAATTCTGCCTATAACGTACTAACGTGGATGCCATTTTCTGGCCTCGCACCAAGTGATGTACGCCTTCCAAACTCTATAGTAGATCTGCCTGGATACAGGCTTCCTGGCATTGATTATAGTTGATACCACAGAGTTAGAGAGACCTCTCTTCTTTAGGATGTGGGATTCAATAGCCAGGCCGTTAAACTTAGAGTTAGTAAGGAAGGGTGGTATATCGGTCCTTGCGAAAGCAGGTCCGGACGACGTGGAAGGGTCCAAGGACTCCCCACAGACATTTTGATGATCTCCGCGTACCAGGCCCTTCGGGGCCACGCTGGAGCCACCAGGATCACCGGCTTCTTCTCCAACCTGACTCTGCGAAGGAGTCGAGGCAACAATTGTAGCGGAGGGAATGCATATATCAGTCTGAACTGATCCCAAGGGAACACCAGAGCATCCGAGCCGCAAGCGAGGGGATCCCTTGTCCGGGAGACAAATCTGTCCACCTTTGCGTTGAATCTGGATGCTAGCAGATCTACATTCGGTGTTCCCCACCGCTGACATATTGCTCGGAAGACCTCGGGATGAAGGGACCATTCCCCTGGGCATAACTGTTGGCGACTCAGAAAGTCCGCCTTCCAATTCTCCACCCCTGGAATGAAGACAGCTGATATACATGGGACATGCTTTTCTGCCCATTCCAGGATGTGACTTACTTCCCTCTGGGCTGCACGACTCCTGGTGCCTCCCTGATGATTGATATATGCCACTGCTGTGGCATTGTCTGATTGAATTCTGACAGGGGACCCTTGGAGTCTGGATGTCCAGGCTACTAGAGCGTACCGGGCTGCTCGTATCTCTAAGAGATTGATGGGCAGGGTTTTTACTACATTTGACCATCTGCCCTGGAGAGACCATTGCTCCAGTACTGCCCCCCAGCCTATAAGGCTGGCATCTGTAGTGACCACCTTCCAAGATATCGGGCTGAAGGGTTTTCCCTTCTGGAGATTCTGGGGGATCAACCACCAGCAGAGACTCTTCCGAACGGAAGGGGACAAAGCCATCGGGAAGTCTAGAGCCTGAACTTTTCCGTTCCAGGCTGACAATATGGCCCTTTGTAAATTCCTTGAGTGGAATTGGGCGTATGGCACAGCTTCGAATGATGCTACCATCTTTCCTAGCAGCCTCATGCACAGGCGTATGGACGGCTGTCTTTTTGCACAAAGCAGACGGACCAAGGCCCTCAAAGAGGATACCTTGTCTAGAGGTAAGAAAATCTTCCTCTGGTCTGAATCCAGCCGTAGCCCTAGATATACCAGGTTTTTCACTGGCTGTAGGGCTGACTTGTCCAGGTTGATGACCCAACCGTGAGACTCTAGATACTTGATTGTATCGACAATTACCACTTCTAGCTTGGCAACTGAGTGGTCCATCAACAACAGGTCGTCTAGGTATGCCATTATCGTTACACCCCGTGTTCTTAGATCGGCCAACAGTGGGGCCAGAATTTTTGTGAACACTCGTGGTGCTGTGGCCAGACCGAATGGTAAGGCTCTGAACTGAAAATGGCGCCCTTCTACTGCAAAGCGTAGGAATTTTTGATGACCTGGAAAGATGGGAACATGCAAGTAAGCATCTTTGATGTCGATCGAGGCTAACCATTCCTCCCCTTGTAGGGCAGCGGTGACCGATCGGATCGACTCCATCCGGAAAGACCGGACGTTTAGAAATTTGTTTAGACTCTTTAGGTCCAATATGGGTCTTATGTCCCCATTTGGCTTCGGGACTGTGAAAAGGTTTGAGTAGAAACCCAACCCCCACTCTTCCATAGGAACCTCCATAATTACTCCTTGGAGCAATAGTTGTTCTAACGCCAATAGGAGAGACCCTCTTTTCAGAGGGTCTCTTGGCATGCCTGACCACATAAAATGGGACGGAGGAGACTCTTTTAACTCCAACTTGTATCCCAGAGTTACTGCGGAGAGCACCCATCTGTCTTTGATCGTCTCCCGCCAGGTCTCTGCGAACAACTGAAGTCTTCCCCCCACCCGTTTGAGTGGGGGCAGCCCTTCATAGGCTTGACTTGGAGGCTGGTTTAGTACCTCTTCGGATCCAGGGCTTTTTATTACCCTGTGGCTGTCCCTGATTTTTACCTCCTGAGTTTGACCAAGGAGGCCGTCGGAACTGCTTAGTAGCAGACGTCACAGGGATAGGAGAGGTAGTCCTCTTAAAAGATGGACCCCTAGACCTCTTTTTACTCGGTAAGAGAGTACTTTTACCACTGGAAATCTTCTGGATATACTTATCCAGGTCTTCGCCAAAAAGGCGTTCCCCATGAAATGGGAAGCTAACTAAGAGCTTCTTACAGGGAGCTTCAGCAGACCAGTTTTTGAGCCACAGAAGCCTACGCATATGTACCAAAGACAGCGTGAGGCGGGAGGCCTGATGGATAGAATCCTTGATGGCGTCAACCGCAAAGCATAATGCTCTAGGCAGATCAGCCAGAGCCTGGGCCTGCTGGTCTGGCAAATCCCTCAGGACCATTTTCATTTGATCCTTTAAAGCTTGGCAGACCCCAATAGCTGCCACTGCTGGCTGTGTAACAGCCCCTGCTGTGGAAAAAGCAGATTTTAATAAAGATTCCAATTTTTTATCCACTGGATCTTTGAACATTTGAACATTATCTACTGGACATGTCAGTGATTTGTTCACAGAAGAGATGGCTGCATCCACCGTAGGAACATTCCATCTCTGGGTGAACTTTCCCTCCATGGGATAGATCACCGGAAACCTTTTAGGCGGAACAAATAGTTTATCAGGATGTTCCCAGTCCTGGTATATAAGTCCTTCCAATAATGGATGTATTGGAAAGGAGCAATTAACCTGGGGAGCTTTTAGCGACCCCAATGAGGAGACAGCAGTAGTTGATGGTTCAACAAGAGGCATTTTAAATGCAGATCGAACCATGTCAGTTAGGGTCTGGACCCACAATCTTTCAGTCTGTGATGCTGAAAATGGTTCATCTACTGTCGATTCCTCAAAAACAGAGCTAACCTCCTCCTGATCCCCTTCAGGTAGGTCGGTCCCTTCCTGGGACTGTTGCTCTGCCAACAGGCACTCTAATGGAGGTGATGGAGATCTGGCGCGCTTTCTTTCCTGTAGAGAAGAAGCGATCAATGCAGCCAATCTCTGCTCCAATCCCTCCAGAGTTGAGGAAAAAACCTCCTCTGTTATATATGCAGGAGCAGGTGGACTGAGGACAGCCGCAGTACCTGGCACTCCCGGGGGTTCCTTATGGGTATTAACCTTTGATTTCTCAGGGGAGGAGGGTGCAGATGACTGCTCCAGATCCTCAGAGCCCGATGGAGACCCCCTACACTTCCTGAGAGGTATATCTCGGAGTTTTTTAGGCGGCATATTCCTTAGTTCAAAGCTGAGGTATTCCAGCCGCAATACACCCCTTACTGAAATAGTCTAATGCAATTTGCTGCTATGTACATCAGTGGGTGTCTACTAATGCGTCTTTCTGGGGATGCCTGTATCAACCGCCCGCTGTAAGCCCCTATACCATGCTACCAGCTCCTTTTCATGCTCTGTGTCCATAGCAAGCAGCGTGGACTGAGTCCTTTTATCTTGCTGGGACGCCCGCACATGCGCAGAAACGCTGGGCGCACAGAGCGCGTCATCCGCCAGGCTCCGCCCCCTTTTTTGAAGCTAAACCTTATAAAAGGAAAGCATGTGCGCGCGCGTGCACGTGTGCGCTCTTGGCGCCATGTAGGGAGAGGAGCCAGGGTCCCTGTTTCACCAGGACTCGGGGATGGAAGGAAACTACTTGGCAGCATGACAGAGGAATGCAGCTTCCCTGATAGAGAGCTCACTCATCTGCCTGGACTTTCACCATGGAAGGAATAGTCCCAAGAAAAAAGATGTTCCACAGCGGCCTCTAGTGGACAAACACAGGTACCGCACCTTTGTCTTTTTTTTTTTTTTTTTAAAACCTCCTTTATGAAAAAACATTTCCAGGTTTACAGTTTTTTTAAAATTTCCCTTATGAAAAAACATTTCTAGGATTTCTTAGGCATATACAGCTATTAGCGGGAATACCCTTTAGGTAACAGGCAGAAAGACATATTAGGCTTGGGGGTCCCCTCAATAGAACCAAGTTCCTGAGGGGCCCCCACTTACCTTTTCCCCGCCGCAGGACTTTGTTTGGTCCACAGAAGCCCAAACTTCACCTCTCACGGCAGGCATTGCACTAGACCTTCAGGGACCGGGTTCCCAAGGATTCCACTCCCCTGGACCTGTATAGCACCCTGCACAGATAGCCTCTTGGTTTTGGGTATGACCAGAGCTCTGGATCCCAGGGTCCAGCCCTCCTAAGAGAGGCATTACAGGCAAAACCCTGCTCTTCTCTGCAAGGCCCGGGTACCGACCGTTTAGCTATGAAGCTTTTTTTGGTCGGATCCGGAATAGCTTGCTAAGGCCCAGAGAACCTGTACACAAGCCCAGATGAATACATGTTAACCTTGGCCAACACCTTAGACACTGGCAAAAAACTGAGGTACTCCCGGATGGGAGGGGCTTATATAGGGGAGGGTACTTCCTGTTTTGGAAGTTGCCAGTGCCAGCACCTGAAGGTAATTCTATATAACCCACATAGTAATGACTATGCTGCTCTGTGTCCCGTGATGTATGAACAAGAAAAGAACAAGGGAGGTTTCTGTTTCGTATACAATTGTGATATAATGTCTTTATGCCAGGGGACATAAATAAAGATTTTTATGATGCAACGCACGTATGTAATCATTGGAGACCACATGCTGCTACACAAATGCAGTCTCTGCATGACTTTAGCCAAGTACTATTCTTCTTTCCCATTTTGCTGCCTACATAGAGTTTGCATCTTCTCCCTTTGCTTGTGTGGGTTTCCTCCAGGTACTCCAGTTTTCTTCCACACTCCAAAGACATGCTGGTAGGTAATTTGGCTGTCTACATTGGCCGTAGAGTAGGGACTTTGATTGTAAGCTTTTGAGGGCAGGGACTGATACAAGTGTACAGTATGTAAAGCACAGCGCAAATTGTCAGTATACATACTAGGGTTGCATCGATACTAGTATCGGGGCTGATACTGGGCATTTGCATGAGTACCAATCGTCCCCCCTCCGGGTCTTGATCCGTGTCCCCCCCCTCCGGGTCTTGATCCGTGTCCCCCCCCTCCGGGTCTTGATCCGTGTCCCCCCCCTCCGGGTCTTGATCCGTGTCCCCCCCCCCCCCTCCGGGTCTTGATCCGTGTCCCCCCCCCCCCTCCGGGTCTTGATCCGTGTCCCCCCCCCCCCTCCGGGTCTTGATCCGTGTCCCCCCCCCCCCCTCCGGGTCTTGATCCGTGTCCCCCCCCCCCCCTCCGGGTCTTGATCCGTGTCCCCCCCCCCCCTCCGGGTCTTGATCCGTGTCCCCCCCCCCCCCCCCTCCGGGTCTTGATCCGTGTCCCCCCCTCCGGGTCTTGATCCGTGTCCCCCCTCCGGGTCTTGATCCGAGTCCTCCTCCGGGTCCCCCCTGTCCCGGATCTTTTAGGATAGAGAGCAGAGGAAGGAGCCAGTAAATCTGTCATTTACCAGCTCCTTCCTTTTCCCAATGCACAGTTGGTGATCACTGACTCTGTCCATTCATGACTGAAACATCGTATACTGTGTTTACGATGCTTCAGTTTATGAATGGAGAAGAGCCGCTGGCTCCTCTCCATTCATCTTCAGTGCAGCTGAGGCTGCTGAGAAAGGGACTGGGGAATCTGTGTCCTCACTCCCTTTTCTCTGTCTCAAAGGGGAGATATCAGGGGTCTGTAAAGTTCGGGGAACCAGCTAGATCGCAGGACACAGGCTTTTCAGTCAAAAGTAGGTTTATTAAACTTAAAAAGCTTCACAGCAGCAAAAACAAAAGAAATATCAGTCTCACCGACTTGCAGAGCTCAGAACTGCTGTTGTAGTTAAACAGTTCCTTAAAGTGGTTGTAAACCCACTAATCGTTTTTTTTTTTTTTTTAGCCAACCTGCAAGAGAAAGGCATAATGAGCTAGTATGACTAGCATACTAGCTCATTATGTACCACTTACCTTAGATCGGGGCCCCCAAAGCAGTTTGCGTCCCTCACTGCAGACGCAGCCATCACTGCGACGATAGCCGGAATGTTACTTCCGGGTATCGCCGCACCATCCAATCACAGCGCCGCTCCGGCGCTGTGATTGGCCGGAGTGGCGAAGACGTGACTCCGCGCATGCGCACGGGAGCCGTCACATTCGGCTACGCCCAGCGATTGCTGGGAAGTAGCCGATTTTGTGAATGGGATTAACCCCATGAATGCGCCTTTGTCTACGGCGCGCATGCGCCGTAGACAGCAGCGCCTGTCATTTTTAGTAAATATCTCCTAAACCGTGTAGGTTTAGGAGATATTTCTTGCACCTACAGGTAAGCCTTAATCTAGGCTTACCTGTAGGTGCAAGTTGAAAAAGTGGGTTTACAACCACTTTAATTGGTATTGCAGGTAACTTTCCCTGCTAGTAGTTTTCCAGGCAGGACACTGCCATACGCTTCCACAACTATCCACAGTCTCCACTATACTCCTCCACACCCACCTACAACTTCCTGTCTTGTTTTAAACCCACTTCCTCTGACAGGTGAGTTAACCCTTTTGTTTCCTTAAAGGGACCACAATCCAAACAGTGGGGAAATATAGTATCCTTCCAGGACCCAGCCACTGCATCCTGTACATATCCCCCCCTTGTGCCCCAACGCCAAGGAGCCACCTGTGGTTCGGAGGCAACAGTGGAGCTAAAACAATGGACTCGGGAGAGGGCATCTGCATTTTAATGCAGTCTCCCGGGCCTATGCTCCACTACAAAATAAAATTCCTGGAGCGCCAGAAACCAACGAGTAATCCTGGCATTAGTCCCTTTGCCTTATCTCATCCATGTTAAAGGGGCATGGTCAGAAATCAGCCTAAACTTCCTCCCCAAGAGGTAATATCTGAGGGATTCCAGAGCCCACTTAATGGCCGACACTCTCGCTCAGTTATAGCGTTGTTTTTCTCCGCTGGAGTCAACTTCCTACTGATGAAGACTACCGGGTGGTCCTCACCACGAACAACCTGTCACAACACAGCTCCCAATCCTACATCCGAAGCATTAGTCTGGAAAACGAACTCTTTTGAAAAATTGGGTGCTATCAGGACAGGGTTTTGGCCCCATGCCGACTTGAGCGCCAAAAAAGCCTTCTCAGCGTCTGCATTCTACTCCACCATGACCGTTTTCCAACCCTTAGTCAGATCGGTCAATGGAGCCGTCAATGTGGCAAAGTTGTTTAAAAATAAAATAAAAAATAGCAGGATCCGGAGAGGAAACCCTTCCATTAAAGGGCCCTGAAGTGTAGGTTTCCTTTTGCAGAGGGCAGTCTGTAAGATCCCCAGACTGGATGCAGCCTTTTATCAGGGTTCCAGGCATACAGACCTTACCTTGGAAAGATTCCATGGACAAGAGGATGGATTCGCTCTTGAAGGATACCTGGGACCCTTGTCATCCTTTCCCATGCTCTTGCGGGGGGTGGCATATATTGCGGATGCCTCAGCGGAATCCGTACGTATGTCCGCCAGATACTCAGCCCTAGTCATCTCAGCAAAAAGGGCTTTGTGGCTAAAGCTTGGCAGGGGGACAGTGCGTCCAAGCCTAAGCTCTGCAAGATTCCACACACAGGGACCCTTTGTTTGGTCCTAGTCTGGAAACCACTTGGATCAGGCATGTCCAAACTCCGGCCCGCCTGGTAATTTTGACATGTATATCTTTTGTGGCCCCCAGTGAATCCCTGAGCGCCGGGGGCCACAAAAGATATAAATGCTGGCTGCCTTGGTGGGGACGGGACGAGTGCCATCATACAGGATACAGGAGTATTTCCTGTTTACATGGTGTCCTGTGTAAAAGGAAGTCCCGTCTCCTGCGCTGCCATTGGACAACTGTTCTGTCCATCATAGGAGGCGAGACTTTCAATTAGAGGCAGCCGAGAAAACAGGTGTTTCTCCTGTATGTCTGTCGGCGCTCGTCCCGCCCCCTCCCTGTCTCCTCAAGGCTGCAGATAGACTTTTAATCAGGCTGCACAGACGGCAATGGGGTGGGTACTGCCTTCATGGCAATGGGGTGGGTGCTGCCTTCATGGCACTTGTGAGGCTGCAGATGGGCACTGATTAGGCTGCATTGATGGGCACTGACCCTCATTTTGCTTCACAGTTCTTTATTTAAAATGTAAGATTTCTTCCTGAAACTTAATTTTTTAAAGTTAAGGTGCGTGTTTTAAGCCGATAAATACGGTATATCCAAATAACACGCCCAAGCTCATCTCTTCACCACACACCGCCACAAAGGCAAGAGAATTCTTGTTGGGCCGTGTATTAGTGCTCGAACTAACACACTTAGACCAAATTAAAATTGTTAAAGAATTTCAGGCAAAATGGTCGGCCCTCAAGCATGTTCACTTCATCAAATCTGGCCCTCTTTGAAAAAAGTTTGGACACCCCTGTCTTAGATCATATGGCTGATAGGTATAAGTCCTTTCCCATCAGGGGAGCAAGCAGAAAATAAGTCTTGCCCACAGAGAAAATTCAGGGCCCTGAAGGCCGACGGTCCAAAGAGGTCTTGGGGGTCAGAAAGGCAGGGCTAAAAAGGCAGTGCATTTTATCATCTATTAAAAAAAAAAAAAAATTGGCCCTTTTTTGAATAGCCCGAAAGAAACAGCTGACCGCAGTGGGCAAAAGATTGTGGACCTTCCTCCCACAGCGGGAAGTGGTCTCCTCCAGTCGTTTCTTTTTGGGGATCGTAAAGAGGGATTACCGGCTTGAATTTGCAAGCCCCCCCCCCCCCCCCCCCCCCCGGCTGCTCATCACTAATTTGCCAAGGTGCAAGCCTTTCCACCCTTCCTGAGTAATCCCTGGTTTTAACAGGTACCCACTCCCACTTATGTTTTGCATCGCCTAGGCAGTTCAAACAGAAGTTCTACCGCCCCCTCCCCAGTCATCTGGGACATGTTTATTTTTTATGTTTATTAAACACAAATTGCTGACTTTTAATAAACGCAAAATAACTGGAGCTCCTCTTTAACCACTTAAGACCGGAAGAATTGGCTGCCCAATAACCGGCCATTTTTTGCGATTCGGCACTGCGTCGCTTTAACTGACCATTGCGCGGTCGTGCGACGCTGTACCCAGGCAAAATTGGCGTTTTTATTTTTTTTTTCCCCCACAAATAGAGCTTTCTTTTGGTGGTATTTGATCACCTTTGCGTTTTATTTTTTGTGCTATAAACAAAAGAAACACTATCTTTTTTACTTTTTGCTATAATAATTATCCCAAATTTTTAATTTTTTTTTAAAAACAATTTTTTCCTCAGTTTAGGCCGATATGTATTCTTCTACATATTTTTGGTAAAAATATCGCAATAAGCGTATATTGATTTGGTTTGCGCAAAAGTTATAGCGCCTACAAAATAGGGGGTAGTTTTATGGCATTTTTTATTATATTTTTTTTTTTTACTAGTAATGGCAGAGATCTGCCATTTTAAATTTTTTTTTTTATATATCAGGACTGCGACATTATGGCGGACACATCGGACACTTTTGACACATTTTTGGGACAATTGGCATTCATACAGCGATCAGTGCGATAAAAATGCACTGATTACTGTAAAAATGTCACTGGCAGGGAAGGGGTTAACACTAGGTGGCGATCAAGGGATTAAATGTGTTCCCTTATGTGTGTTCTAACTGTAGGGGGGGGGATGGGACTGACTAGGGGAAGGGATTGATCTGTGTTCATACATTGTATGAACACACGATCAGTCTCCTCGCCCCTGAGAGAACTGGGATTTGTGTGTTTACACGCACACATCCCCGTTCTCGCTCTGTAATGAGCAGTCGCGGGTGCCCGGCGGTCATCGCGACCGCTGGGCACTCGCATCTAGCCCGGGGACACGCTTCGGGCACGAGCGCCTCCAAGAGCCGACGTACAGCTAAGACGGTTTGCACAGAGGAGCCAACCTGCCGCAGTATAACTGCAGCGGCTAGTCCAGAAGCAGGTAAAGAGGAAGTAAACCTTCTAGGGGAAAAAAAAACACCCTGCAAGACAAAGGCATAATGAGCTAGTATGCATGCGCGCGGGAGCCGCCAGTCATGGCACGATCACCGTTAGAAACGGCACACTCAGTGCGCCTGCACCGTTGTCCTATGGTTGCATGCGCCGTAGACATCGGTGCCTGTGTTTTTTTGCAAATATCTCCTAAACCGTGTAGGTTTAGGAGATATTTCTTGCACCTACAGGTAAGCTCTAATCTAGGCTTACCTGTAGGTAAAAGTGGTCTGTAAGGGTTTACAACCACTTTAAGGAACCATTTGGATTTTCAGTGAGAGAAAGACAGTCTACAATCAAACCGCTTCTGCTTTGCTTCCTGTGCCATGAGTACACCCTATATTGAATGTATATTTATAAAATAATGTAGAGCTGCATGATTCTGGCCAAAATGAGAATGGCAATTTTTTTGCTTAGAATAAAGATCACGATTCTCACGGCGTAACATCATCTTTTATATTATACTAAAAAATTGGGTTAACTTTTACTGTTTATTTTTTTTTTTTAAATTAAAGTGTGTTTTTTTTTTTGTTTTGTTTTTATAATTGCATTTGAAAGACCGCTGCGCAAATACAGTGACATAAAATATTGCAACAACCACCATTTTATTCTCTAGGGTCTCTGCAAAAAAAAATATATAATGTTTGGGGGTTCTAAGTAAATTTCCTAGCAAAAACATAATGATTTTAACTTGAAACCAACAAGTGTCAGAAAAAGGTTTAGTCTTTAAGTGGTTAAACTGCCCTCACGTAGACCCCTTTCACACTGAGCCGCCTGTGCGTTAGCGCTAAAGCGCCACTCATTTTAGTGGCACTTTAGCGATGTTTAAGTGGTGCTTTTCGGCTGCTTGTGGGGCACTTTTAACCCGCGCTAGCGGCAGAAGAATGGGTTAAACGCACCCGTGTTGCAGCGTTTTCAAATCCCTTTTCAGGCGCTTTGAAAGTGCTGCCCATTCATTTCAATGGGCGGGGCAAATTGAGAGCGCTGTATATGGCACTCCCAAACCGCCCCAAAGATGCTGCTTGCACTTTTCCTAACGTCCCGCAAGGGCACCACCCCAGTGTGAAAAGTCACACTAAAATGAATGGGAGCTGGTTTTCAGGCGTTATTTAGAGGCTTTTTCTAGCGCTAAAACAATTGAAAAATAGGATTTTTATAACAGCTTACCTGTAAAATCCTTTTCTTGGAGTACATCACGGGACACAGAGCGACATAGTCATTACTAATGGGTTATATAGATACCGTCAGGTGCTGGCACTGGCAACTTCCAAAACCGGAAGTACCCTCCCCTATATAAGCCCCTCCCATCCGGGAGCACCTCAGTTTTGTAGCAAAGCAATAAGTGTCCCCAAAGAGGGGCGGGAGCTCTGTGTCCCGTGATGTACTCCAAGAAAAGGATTTTACAGGTAAGCTGTTATAAAAATCCTATTTTCTTTTTCGTACATCACGGGACACAGAGCGACATAGTCATTACTAATGGGATGTCCTAAAGCAATGCCAAATGAGGGGGGGGGATACACCATATATAAGCTGAGCGCTATCAGACATGAGGATCTTTTGCGGCCTGCAACACACTGCGCCCAAAGGCGACATCCTCCTGACTTCTAACATCCACCTGGTAGAACCTAGTAAACGTGTGTACCGAAGACCATGTTGCGGCCTTACAGATTTGAGCCAGGGAGGCCTGGTGATGCACTGCCCATGAAGTTCCAACTGCTCTCGTGGAGTGCGCCCTAACTTTGAACGGAGGCGGTCTACTTCTCAAGCTATAGGCTTGTATTATGACCTGTCGAATCCACTTGGCTAAAGTAGATTTTGACGCTGCCTGACCCTTTCTGGGGCCTTCCGGCAGAATAAACAATGTATCCGTTCTGCGAATCTGAGCAGTGGCTTTTAGATAAGCTTTAACTGCTCTTACTACATCCAAAGAATGCAATAACTTTTCCTCTACCGAAGTAGGCTTGGGGAAAAAAGAAGGAAGAACCACATCTTGGTTCAAATGAAAACTCGATACCACCTTAGGAAGAAAGGCTGGATGAGGACGTAACACTACTCTGTCCTTATGGATAACCAGATATGGCTCCTTACAGGACATAGCTGCTAATTCCGATACTCTTTTAGCCGAACAAATGGCTACTAGAAAAATCAATTTCCTGGTGAGAAGCACCAAGGAAATATGCTGTAATGGTTCAAATGGTTGTTTCTGTAGAACCGACAGAACCAAGTTTAGATCCCATGGACATATGGGAATATTAACCGGAGGACTAATACGCATCACTCCTTGTATAAAGGCTTTGACTAGTGAATGCGAAGCCAAGGGCCTTTGAAAAAATATTGACAAGGCCGAAATCTGACCCTTGATAGTACTCAAGGCAAGCTTCCTATCTACAGCCCATTGTAGGGAGTCCAGACTCCTACCTATTACGTATTTACGTGGATGCCATTTCTTGGCTTCACACCAGGCGATGTACGCCTTCCAGATTCTATAGTAGATCTGCCTGGATACCGGCTTCCTGGCATTGATCATGGTAGATACCACAGAATTAGAGAGCCCTCTCTTTTTTAGAATGTGGGCTTCAATAGCCAGGCCGTCAAACCTAGGGCTGGTAAGGAAGGGTGGTATATCGGTCCTTGCGAAAGCAGGTCCGGACGATGTGGGAAAGTCCAAGGACTCCCCACTGACATTTTACAATCTCCACGTACCACGCTCTTCGGGGCCACGCTGGAGCCACCAGAATCACTGGTTTCTTTTCTACCCTGATTCTGCGGAGTAATCGAGGTAACCATTGTGGCGGTGTGAATGCATATATCAGCTTGAACTGATCCCAAGGGAACACTAGGGCATCCGAGCCGCAAGCTAGGGGATCCCTTGTCCGAGAGACAAACCTGTCCCCCTTTGCGTTGAATCTGGATGCTAGAAGATCTACATCCGATGTTCCCCACCGCTGACATATTGTCCAGAAAACCTCGGGGTGAAGGGACCCTTCCTCTGGGCCTAATTGCTGGCGACTTAGAAAGTCCGCCTTCCAATTCTCCACTCCTGGAATGAATACCGCAGATATGGCTGGGACATATTTTTTCTGCCCATTTCAGGATGTAATTTACTTCCCTCTGGGCTGCACGACTCCTGGTGCCCCCCTGATGATTGATATATGCCACTGCTGTGGCATTGTCTGATTGAATTCTGACAGGGGACCCTTGGAGTTTGGATGTCCATGCTACTAGGGCATACCGGGCTGCTCGTATCTCTAAGAGATTGATGGGCAGGGCCTTTTCTGCATCCGACCATCTGCCCTGGAGAGACTATTGCTCCAGTACTGCTCCCCAGCCTATAAGGCTGGCATCTGTAGTGACCACCTTCCAAGAAATCGGACTGAAGGATTTCCTTTTTTCCAGATTCTGGGAAACCAACCACCAACGGAGGCTCTTGCGAACGGAAGGGGACAAGGACATTGTAAGTCTAGGCCTGAATTTTTTTGTTCCAGGCTGACAGTATGGCCCCTTGCAAATTCCTTGAATGGAATTGACCGTAGGGTACTGCTTCGAATGATGCCACCATTTTTCCCAGCAGCCTCATATACAGGCGTATGGACGGCTGTCTTTTTTGTACCCACTAAGTGGATCAAATCTTTCAAAGACAACACCTTTCCTCGAGGCAAGAATATTTTTCTCTGGCCTGAATCCAACCTTAGCCCCAAGTATTCCAGACTTTTGACTGGTTTTTAGGGCTGACTTGACTCGGTTGATAATCCAACCGTGAGATTCCAGATACTTGATCGTCTTGTGAACGACCACGCCTAGTTTTTTCACTGAGTGGTCTATCAGCAACAAGTCATCCAGATATGCCATTATCATTACACCTTGTGTTCTCAGATTGGCCAATAAAGGGCCAGAATTTTTGTAAACACTCGTGGTGCTGTGGCCAAACCGAAGGGTAAGGCTCTGAACTGAAAATGGCGCCCTTCTACTGCAAAGCGTAGAAATTTTTGGTGGACTGGAAAGATGGGAATGTGCAAATAAGCATCTTTGATGTCGATCGTGGCTAACCAACCCTCCCCTTGTAGGGCAGTGGCCACCGATCGGATCGACTCCATCGGAAAGACCTGATATACAGGAATTTGTATAGCCCTTTTAGCATTAATATGGGCCTCCCGTCCGCGTTTGCTTCGGGACTGTAAAGAGGTTTGAGTAAAACCCGAACCCTCATTCTTCCAGGGGACCTCCATAATTACTCCTTGGAGCAATAGTTGTTCTAGTGCCAACAGGAGGGACTCTCTCTTCCGGGGATCCCTTGGCACGTTTGACCTCAAAAATGGGAAGGAGGAGAGTCTTTTAACTCCAAACTGTATCCCAAACCTACTGCGGAGAGCACCTATCTGTCTTGATCGTGTCCCGCCAGGTCTCTTGCGAACAACTGGAGTCCTCCCCCCACCCGACTGAGTGGGGGCTTCAATGAATTTAACTTTGGGGGAGGTTTTGTACCTCCCCTGACCCAGGGTTTCTCATTACCCTGCTACTGTCCCTGTTTTTTACCCCCGGGATTTGACCGAGGAGGCCGTCGGAACTGTTACACAGCCGATGCCCCAGGGACTGGAGAAGCAGGCCTCTTAAAGAGGGACCTCTAACTCTGCTTTTAACCGGCAAGAGCGTATTTTTACCGCTGGAAATTTTCTGGATATATTTGTCCAGGTTTTCCCTGAATAAGCGTTCACCATGAAATGGGACGCTAACCAGCCATTCTTTACAGGGAGCTTCAGCAGACCAGTTTTTGAGCCATAGGAGCCTACGCGTATGTACTATAGACAGCGTAAGGCGGGAGGCCTGATGGACTGAATCCTCTATGGCGTCAACCGCAAAGCCTAAGGCTCTAGGTAGATCAGCTAGGGCAAAGCCTGCTGATCTGTCAAGTCCCTCAAGACCTGTTTCAACTGATCCTTCACTGCTTAGCAGACCCCAATAGCTGCTACTGCTGGTTGTATCACCAAGCAGATTTTCATAAGGACTCCAATCTTTTATCTATTGGGTTCTTGAACATTTGGACATTATCCACTGGACATGTCAGTGATTTATACATACAAGAGATGGCTGCGTCCACTGTAGGGGCCTTCCATTTTTTTTTTTATTTTTTTTTTGATGAACTTATCCTCCATGGGATAGACCACCGGAAATCTCTTGGGGGAATAAATATTTTCTCAGGACGTTCCCAATCCTGGTAAATGAGCCCTTTCAGTAAAGGGTGAAGTGGAAAAGAAAAAACAGTCTGGGGGCTTCTAGCGACCCCAACGAGGATACAGTAGTGGTTGATGGTTCCGCAAGGTGCATTTTTAAATGCTGATCGGACCATGTTAGTCAGAGACTGAACCCATAATCTTTCAGCTTGAGATGCTGAGAAAAGGTTCCCCCACTGTTGATTCCTCTATAACAGAATCAACCTCATCCTGATCCCCTTCAGGCAGGTCGATCCCTGTATGGGACTGTTGCTCTGCTAACAGGCACTCTGAAGGAGGAGACGGAGATCGGGCGTGCTTTCCCTGACAGGGAGGCAGCGATAAATGTTGACAATCTCTCTCTAATCCTCCCAGAGCTGAGGAAAAAACCTCCTCTGTTACATACACAGGAGCAGGTGACTGAGGACAGCCACAGTACCAAGTACCCCTGCGGGGTCTCTACGGTCACTTACCTCTGAACTTCAGGGGAGACTGGTGCAGCAGAAGTATGCCCAAGATCCTCAGAGCCCGATGAGACCCCCTTCGCTTCCTGGAAGATTCAGTTCCGGAGCTTCTGGACGGCATATTCCTAAGCCTAAAGCTGAGGTATTCCAGCCGTAATACACCACTTTTACTGAGAATAGTCTAGCACAATTGCTGCTATATCACAGTTGGTGTCTACTAATGTGCCTTTCTAGGGGATGCCTGTATCAACCGCTTGCTGTATGCCTTTAAATGTTGCCAGCTCTGTCTCTGTACTTCATAGCCAGCTCACTACAATATTGTGTTTTTTTTAAAACTGCTGGGACGCCCGCACATGCGCAGAAGCGCTGCGGCGCGCACAGAGCGTCATCCCCCAGGCTCCGCCCCCTTTCCCGGCTCACCTCTATATATAGAGGCGCGTGCACGCGCGCGGGCACGTGCGCCTTCGGCGCTAATTTCAAATATGGTAACAAGGGACAGGAGCCAGGGCCCCTCTTTGCCGCAGGCCGGGGGATGGACAAACACTGCAACATGGCAGAGGAAGCAGTTTCCTATAAGAGAACTCACCATCTGCCTGGACTTTGCTCTGTTGAGAAGAAGCTAGTCCACATGACAAGAAAACATTCCACAGCGGCCTCTAGTGGACAAACACAGGTACCGCAGTCTAATATATTAAATATATATAAAAAAAAATTTTTTTTTTTTTTTTTTTCTTGACCACCTTTAAAAATTATTACATTTTTTTAGTAGTTACAGGCATGCACAGAATTTTGCGGGAATACCATTAGGTAACAGACAGAAAGACAAATTAGGCTTGGGGGTCCCCCAATAGAACCAAGTTCCTGGGGGCCCCCACTTACCTGTTCCCCGCCGCAGGACTTTGTTTGGTCCACAAAAGCCCAAACTTCACCTATCACGGCAGGCATTGTAATCAAACCTTCAGGGACCGGGTTCCCAAGGATTCCACTCCCCTGGACCTGTATAGCACCCTGCACAGAAAACATCTTGGTCGTGGGTATGACCAGAGCTCTGGATCCCAGGGTCCAGCTCTCCTAAGAGAAGCATTACAGGCAAAACCTTGCTCTTCTCTGCAAGGCCCGGGTACCGACCGTTTAGCTATGAAGCTTTTTTGGTCGGATCCGGAATAGCTTACTGAGGCCCAAAAGAACCTGTACGCAAGCTCAGTGAAAAACACATGTTTCTTCTTGGCCAACACCTTAGACACTGGCAAAAAACTGAGGTGCTCCCGGATGGGAGGGGCTTATATAGGGGAGGGTACTTCCGGTTTTGGAAGTTGCCAGTGCCAGCACCTGACGGTATCTATATAACCCATTAGTAATGACTATGTCGCTCTGTGTCCCGTGATGTACGAAAAAGAAACCGCCTCAGTGTGAAACTGGTCTTACAGACCGACGTTCATTCCTTTTGATCTAAAGAACAAAACGTTACAATGTTTATAGTTAGCTCTGCTTGGCAGACTGCCTGGTGTTTGTTTTTTTTGTTTTTCTTGACAGCTGTTGGCTTGAGCAGAGAACTATTGCTCTTTGATTTGAGGGGAAAAAAAAATTGCAAAGGGGGAAAATGTTAAAAATTTCCCCCAAACCATTATAGTTTTTTTGTTTTTACCAGAACCTTTGGCTGACTGGTGATATGTTTCAGGAGAGGCGCATTTTATTTTTAATTTTTTTATAAATGTTTCTTAATATTTGTTTTAGTATCCATCTGTTTTTTCTTTTCAGTTTATACCAAAGAAGAACCCTCAGGATGTTAAAGAGGTATGTACATAGTCTAATGTTGGCTTTGTATTGACTGCTCTTTGGTTTTGGTTCAGGGGTTAGTACCCATCTTACTCTTTCGTCCATGGACCGACACAGCTTCTCTATTGACAAAGTGGGTATTATCCGTTAATTAGGAGTGACTAGGCAGAAAAACTTGTAAAAAGTGTTGCATCACACCTTCTACAGTACCGCCCAGGGGGCGGACCCTCTGGGTATACCCTCTCAGTCTGCATCTTCGCAGATCAGTTTTTTTCTGTCTAGCAAGGAGTAGGACATGGCTCCCTTCGGGCCCATTGGTCCGGGGAAAAAAGATATATATTTTTTTACATTTGTTGTTTCCTGCGATCTTCGATCAACTGCCGACTGGGTGACAGGCTGGATCCTCGATCCTTGTAGTCTCCCCAGTTTCGGCCATCGAGCGTGTGCCGACCCTAGCTACGCGCTGGGTTTTCCACGACATGCCCGTCGCTCCACGGGTGGCCGGTGAGCTTACGCTCCAGGGCCTGCATCGGACCGCTCAGCTTCGGCTGACCTTACGGCCGAGTCGCAGCAGCCTGGCCGGTGAGCTTACGCTCCAAGGCTTGCATCGGACCGCTCAGCTTCGGCTGACCTTACGGCCGAGTCGCAGCAGCCTGTCCGGTGAGCGTCATGCTCCAGGGCATACATATGATCGTCCCTTCTGGGTCCAATCACAGCATGCCTGGCCAACAGTCACCTTCCGTGTGCGGACGATGATCTGTTTGGAATGTCTTCCAGCAGAATACATGCAGGATAGGTAAGTAAAACTCCCCTGCCTCGGCTGGGTGATTTAGCTGGACATTCCTGGAGAGATCAAGTAAGTGGTTGTGGCCCCTTTCTTCCCTCTCTCCCTGCCTTTCTCTCCTCCCTGGGCTTCTAGCTAAAGGTTGCTGGGTGCTGGGGGTCACCTAGGGGGTCCCACTGGAGCGGGGCTGGCTGTAACTAACATTTAAAAGAAATTTCATTTTTTCTTACCTGTGTTTGTGTCCTTCCTCCTTCATGCTGTCGGCGGCCATTTTGAGGTGGTCCATGCCAAGTTTGGCCTCTTGTGACTGCCCGGCGGCCATCTTCCTGTGGTTCGGCCACACCCACTGGCCCCTATCAGCTGATCGGCGGCCATGTTTGTCCACCCTGTATGCAGATATTGCCGTTCGGCGGCCATCTTTTTGTGGGCTATGGCTGCTTGACCTCTATCTTCTGTCGGCGGCCATTTTCTTAGAGCCCACATTATCTTCCATACAGATGTTTTTGGCAACCATTTTTCGAGAGCCTCCGGCCTCTAGGGTGCATTACACTGGCGCGAAAATTCACACAGGCAGTGCTGATAAAAGAAGCAGACTGACACAGCAGCAGAGGGACAGCATCACAGGCGCAGCATAGCAGTACCTATCCAGGGTGGTGAGTCCTCTGGGTGACCCGGCCTCTCTGCAGCACAGGAGGGTGGCCTATTGATATCTTGCCTGGAGCCCTGTGAGTGTTAGCGTGTGGTCAGCATGGCATCTGAGCCAGATGTCTTCTCCCCTGAAACACCAGATTTAGCAGCTGGTGCCCCTGAGGTGTCTATGAACGCTATGACTGCAATCCTAGAGGCGTTTGCTGCCAGGGTGGAAGCAGCACACGGGAATACAGGGGGTAGTAAACGCCCCATCCCCTGCAAGCTTCTGGGGATAATTCTGGTGCAGAACCAGGTCCAGCTACGGCTCGGGGCCCAGATTCTGACGCACCAGAGACTGCAGACCGTGACCGGACAGTGAGAATGACTCAAAGTCCAGGTCAGTACGCGAGACGGCTTTGGTATCTGACCTTATTACTGCAGTGCGGGATATGCTAAAATTGGAAAATACTGCAGAAGCAGCAGAGACTCCGGTCCACTTGGGTTTCATAGACCTGCCCGCACTGCTAAGGTGTTCCCTTGTGTGTCTTTTGATAAACTCTTATACAAGGAATGGGAGAACCCACTGAGGGTCTTTACAGCCCCAAAGAGGTTTGCGGTACGGTACCCCTTTTGAGGAGAGTTTTCTGAAGAAATGGACCTCTCCCCCCTATAGTGGACCCTCCGGTGTCCAGACTTAATAGAGCCACCACAATTCCTGTAGAAGGGGCTCCTGTTTTCTAGGACCCTGTGGATAAGAAGGCTGAAGCACTCGCTTGCTACCTATACTCAGTGGTAGGCTCGGCAGTACGCCCGGCATTGGCGGGGGCCCTAGTGTCTCACACACTTACTGAATGGGCAAGATTGCTACTCCAGGGGTTAAGGAGCGAGATGCTCCTCCTGATGAGATAACATTGGCCGACCTGTTGGTCCAGGGCCTTAGGTTTGTCTGCGAGTCAGACATGAATACTATTCCCCTGCTGTCTAAAACTTCGGTTTATGCAGTAGCAATACGCCACCTGATCTGGCTAAAAGGCTGGTCTGCGGACCAGACTTCCAAGAAAGCCCTGTTGGATCTGCCTTTTAAGGGCGACAGACTTTTTGGGGCTTCTCTGGATGACATCATCAAGGATGCCACAGGAAGTAAAAGCACTTTGCTTCCCCAAATTAGCAAGGGTAAGGGGCCACGCCAAGGGCAAGGGCCCTCCTTTACTGCACACAAGTGTTTTTTTCGTCCCCCTAGGGCGACAGGGAAAAGACCCCAGGCCGATAAAGCGCCTGCCCAAGGACAAAAGCGTCCCTGGTCCCGCATACCCAATAAGCCTGCGGACAAATTTGCGTCCGCATGAAGGTCCACTCCCACCCAGCTCTCGGGTGGGGAGACGTCTTCGCAAATTCGCGACTCAGTGGACAGCACTAATCTCCGACAGGTGGGTTTGCGAAGTAATCTCCTCAGGCTACAAGATAGTTTCTCTCTTGTCCACCGGACAGATTCAACACCTCCAATCTCCAGCTACTACTGACCCGTCGGGAGGCCCTGTATGGGGCGGTCCAGGGTCTACTGGAACGCGGGGTAGTTATTCCAGTTCCAGAACTGGAACAGGGTTTTTACTCAAATCTGTTCATTGTGCCGAAGAAGGAGGGGGTTCGTCCAAGCTTGGATCTCAGAGCCCTCAATTGCTTTGTGAAGGTACAAAGTTTTCGGATGGAGTCGGTTCGATCTGTAGTCACGGCTCTCCATCCGGGGGACTTTCTGGCCTCCTTGGACATCAAGGACGCATACCTGCATGTCCCCATATACTCCAGACACCAGAGGTTTCTGCGATTTGCTATCGGGAAGGACCACTACCAGTTTGTGGCCCTCCCGTTGGGCCTTGCCTAAGCACCCAGGACGTTCACCAAGGTGCTCGCTCCGATTCTGGCACTTCTAAGACAGCGGGGTATCGCTATCACAGGCTACTTATACGACCTTCTGCTGAAGGCCCCTTCAAGCTCAGAATTAGAGGTAAGCGTGTCCATTACCTGTCAGACTCTTCGAGACTGTGGTTGGATACTAAACACGCAAAAGTCAGTATTGGTGCCCACTCAACGCCTAGTGTACCTGGGGTTGATTCTGGATTCCTCAGAGGCAAAGGTATTCCTCCCTGTGGAGAAGTTGCAGACCCTCCGGGCTGCAGTACGGCAGCTGACTTCCAGGAATTGGTCGTCACTCCGTTTTTGCATGCGAGTGTTGGGCCTCATGGTAGCCTCCTTCGAGGCGGTCCCATATGTTCAATACCACACTCGAGTGTTACAGAAGAAAGTTCTGTCCAGATGGAACAGATGCCCTTCATCTCTGGATTATCAAATCCGAGTGAGCCACCTAGTCAGGAGATCCCTGGTATGGTGGCTGACAGCATCGGCTGTAATGGCCGGGAAGTCATTTCTTCCGGTTTACTGGATAGTGATCACGACGGACGCCAGCCTTACAGGTTGGGGGGGGGGAGTCTGGGGTGTCCAGTCGGCGCAGGGTCGCTGGACCCCAGAGGAAGCCCTCCTGCCGATCAATGTCCTGGAGATCCGGGCGATCAAGCTGTGCCTCTTCAAATGGTCTCAGAGACTGCAAGGGCGTCCAGTCAGGATCCAGTCAGACAACGCCACAGCAGTGGCATATGTCAATCATCTAGGAGGAACAAGAAGCTCAGCTGCAGCATCGGAGATCGCTCGCATCCTGAAGTGGGCAGAGAGGAGCGTACCGGCACTGTCAGCCGTGTACATTCCGGGTGTGGAAAACTGGCAGGCGGACTACCTGAGCCGCCAGATGCTGGACCAGGGAGAATGGTCCTTACACCCGGAGGTGTTCCAACTCCTCTGCCAAAGATGGGGCACACCAGATGTAGATCTTCTGGCTTCCCGACTCAATCGGAAGGTATTGAGATTTGTGGCCCGGTCAAGAGACCCATGGGCAGACGCAACGGACGCGTTGGTAGCATCGTGGGGTCAGTATCGGCTAATCTATGCCTTCCCTCCCTTAAGGCTTCTTCCTCTTCTGCTCCGCAGAGTGGAGGCAGAGGGAATTCCAATGATCCTAATCGCTCCAGATTGGCCTCAGCGTTCTTGGTACGACGATCTAGTACGTCTGGTAGCAGACGTCCCCTGGCGCCTACCACTACGGAAGGACCTGCTATCGCAAGGTCCCATATTCCATCCTGCTTTAGTCATTGGCTTTAACAGCATGGCTGTTGAGAACCGGGTACTGAGAGACCGGGGCCTGTCAGACTCAGTAATCTCTACTATGAGAAGTGCTCGAAAACCGTCCTCTAGGAAGGTCTATCACCGCACTTGGAGGGCCTACATCTCCAGGTGTGAGGAAATGAAATGGCATCCGCGTACCTATTTGGTTTCCAGAATCCTGCTGTTTTTACAGCATGGGGTGGACCAAGGGCTTGCCCTAAGTACGATTTTAAGGGACAGATATCTGCCCTGGCTGTCTTTTTTCAGCGACCCCTGGCGACTCACTCTCTCGTGAGTACATTTGTGCAGGGGGTCCGACAGGTGGCCCCTCCGGTCCGTCCCCCGTTACCTCCGTGGGACTTGAACCTGGTCCTCTCGGTGCTTCAGAAGGCACCGTTTGAGAATATTGGAGATATTCCCCTGTTGACACTTTCTCAGAAGGTGGTCTTTTTGGTGGCTGTTACGTCAGTTAGACGAGTCTCTGAGCTGGCAGCCTTGTCCTGCAAGGCTCCCTATTTGATTTTCCACAAGGATAAGGTGGTGCTGCGGCCGCAGCCTTCCTTTCTTCCGAAAGTCGTTTCGGCTTTTCATCTCAATGAAGACATTGTACTTCCATCCTTGTGTCCTCAGCCGTCGAATCCTAAGGAGTCGGCGTTGCATTCCTTGGACGTTGTCCGAGCTTTGAGAGTATACCTATCTGCTACTTCCCTGTTCCGGAAGTCAGACTCACTGTTTGTTTCGGTGGCTGGTCCCAAGAAGGGCCAAGCAGTCTCATCGGCCACCATCTCTAAGTGGATCCGACAGATAGTAATCCAGGCTTACGCCTTAAAGGGTCAGGCGCCCCCCTTTCCTGTCACGGCGCATTCGACCAGGGCAATAGGTGCCTCTTGGGCTTTCCGACATCAAGCGTCTGTTTCCCAATTATGTAAAGCGGCGACTTGGTCGTCCGCTCACACTTTCACAAAATTCTACAAAATTGATGTAGGTGCATCTTCGGATGCCTCTTTTGGCCGCAAGGTTTTGCAAGCGGCTGTTTTAGAGTTGCAACTCCTCCGTTGGAGGAGTGCTGTTTTGTGTTTGGGGTGAAGTTTATTTTTATGCTGTTACCACCCCTCGTTTTTTCTCTGACACTGCTTTGGGACGTCCCACTTTGTCAATAGAGAAGCTGTGTCGGTCCATGGACGAAAGAGTAAATAGGATTTTTTACTCATCGTAAAATCCTTTTCTCTGAGTCCATGGACCGACACAGCACCCACCCCTCCTTTTAAGTTTGTACTGCTTTTTGACGAACTGATCTGCGAAGATGCAGACTGAGAGGGTATACCCAGAGGGTCCGCCCCCTGGGAGGTACTGTAGAAGGTGTGATGCAACACTTTTTTTACAAGTTTTTTCTGCCTAGTCACTCCTAATTAACGGATAATACCCACTTTGTCAATAGAGAAGCTGTGTCGGTCCATGGACTCAGAGAAAAGGATTTTACGATGAGTAAAAAATCCTATTTTTGTATGAACTTGGTGCTCCTGTTCTACTTGTTGTTGTCAAATCTGAATAACAGCTAATGCCTAGTACACACGATCAGAAAATCAGATGACAAAAATCGCTTTCAGAGTGATCGTACGATAATCTGATAGTACACAGCTTTCAAGAGCCAATTACAACAATTCATCCAACAATATTCGAAGGGGCAAGCACGAAAAATTTTCTCCTGCGATTTTTTTCTTTTAAGCAGTACAGTATTCATCTGAAAATAATCAGAACCAGACCACGCATGCTCGGAAACGAATACATTACATTACAATACATCACTTCCGAAGTTGTATTCTGTCGTACGAGAATTTTCGTAACTTTAGTAACCACTTAATTTTCAGTGTGTGTGCCAAATCTTTAAATTACATGTTTGTACACTTTATCAGTGCTACAGACGAGTAGATAATCCGCTGAGTCTTAACTAGAAATTAAAATGAATGCTTCAACTCAAAGACTATGTATTCAACTGACCTACAACACTAATGTATCGAAAAAGAGCACACCATAACCAATGAGGTTTATAAATAGCAATATATAATAATGCCTATAGGCATTTTTTAAACATATTGCCTACATGTGGGTATTTCTATTTAACCTATTTACATGTAGCACTTGGTCCCATTGAAATCTATTCTGCCGTTGCTAAGCAGAATGTTCAGTTTTCCCCCCCGCTGTCCGATAACACTGTTATGCCGCGTACACACGATCGGAATTTCCGACAACAAAACCATGTTTTTTTTTTTCAACGGATGTTGGCTCAAACTTGTCTTGCCTACATACTTTCTCGCACAAATGTTGCTCATAAATTCTGATGGTCAAGAATGCAGAGACGTACAACACTACGACGAGCCGAGAATAATGAAGTACAATGATTCCGAGCATGCGTCAAATTGATTCCGAGCATGCGTAGCACCTTTGTGCGTCAGAAATGGCTACACACGGTCGGAATTTCCGACAAGAAGTTTTCTTGTCAGAAAAATTGAGAACCTGCTCTCAAACATTTGTTGTCGGAAATTCCAACAGCAAATGTCCGATGGAGCCTACACACGGTCGGAATATCCGACCAAAAGCTCACATCGAACTTTTGTTGTCGGAAATTCTGATCGTGTGTACGCGGCATTAGGGATTGAATAAGTGCTGTCGCTCGCAGATCTCTTTCCTATCTTTCCCTGCATGCAATAGTTTCCCCGCTTTATAGAATAAGGGAGAACTCGGCCCCATGTATTTGGGGGGTAGTGAAACTTTCTCAAGGTTGTAATTGAGGCCCCCCCAGTCTAGTAACCACTATTAGAAATACATTTCTACATAAGTCTTTACTACACCTTTTATCCATCACCTTAATGCTCATTGCTGTATTTAGATGTCTTCACAGTGATTAAAAACCTTCATGTAAATGTATTTCATATTCCAGATTGTGGTTTGGAAACGGTACAGCGACTTCAAGAAACTTCATGGAGAGCTCTCCTACACTCACCGGAATCTCTTCCAGCGCACTCAGGAATTCCCAGCATTCCCCAGGGCTCAAGTTTTTGGTAAGTGCTGAACTCTATTCCTTAACCACTTCAGCCCCGGAAAATTTCCCCCTTAATGACCAGGCCATTTTTTGTGATACGGCACTGTGTTGCTTTAACTGACAATTGCGTGGTCGTGCGACACTGTACCCAAATAGAGCTTTCTTTTGGTGGTATTAGATCACCTCTGCGGTTTCTTATTTTTTGCGCTATAAACAAGACCAACAATTTTGAAAAAAAAAAAACTTTTTTTTTTTTTTTTTACTTTTTGCTATAATAAATATCCCCAATTTTTTATTTTATTTTTTTCTAAAAACACCTTTCTTCATCAGTTTAGGCCAATATGTATTCTTCTTCTACATATTTTTGTTAAAAAAAATCTGAAATAAGCGTATATTGATTGGTTTGCCAAAAGTTATAGCATCTACAAAATAGGGGATGGATTTATGGCATTTTTTTTTATTATATATAATTAATTTTTTTTTTTTTTTTTTTTTTTGCGGGACTGCGACATTGCGGTGGACAGATCGGACACTTTTCAGGACCATTGACATTTATTTATACAGTGATCAGAGCTAAAAAATAGCCACTGATTACTGTATAAATGTCACTGGCAGGGAAGGGGTTAACACTACGGGGCGATGAAGGGCTTAAATGTGTTTTCTCATGAGTGTTTCTAACTGTTGGTGGATGGGACTGACTGGAGGAGGAGACATATTGCAGATCTGTCTCTCCTCCCCTGTCAGAACGGTGATTTGTGTGTTTACATATACAGATTCCCGTTCTGGCTATAGTGGCCGCCAGCCACGCACATCGGTTCCCCTGCCATGCAGCGGGCGCACGCCTGCTATGGCTCTTAAAGGAGCCGACGTACAGGTACGGCAATTCGCAGGAACGAGGCACTTTGCAGCCGTAAATGTGCGTGAGCTGGTCAACAAGTGGTTAAAGAGGCTCTTCGATGGCCTACAAAAAATTAAAAGTCAGCAGCTGCAAACACTGTAGCTGTCTTTTAATATAAGAACACTTACCTGTCCAGGGATCTAGCGTTGTCCTGTTCTGAACTGGTTCTTCACTGGTCTTTGGGATCCTAGCGCCGACATCTTTACTATAGGAAATTGGCTGTGAGTCCTAGCGGCTTCAAAGCCAGCTTTCTACTGTGCATGTGCGCGCCGCGCTGCACTTTCTGAATGGTCCCGCAGCTTTCAGGGACCTGTGACGTGTCCTAAAAATCTACAGTGGAGGGGAGGGTGAGGGCGAACTTCCACTGGGACCACCTGCAATATAAAATGAAGTGTGAGCAGATACCTGTCAAAACTAGGTACCAGCTCCCCAAAAAAAAAATTGTGTCCAAAGAGAAAGGTGGGGGGGGGGGGGGGCATGGTGGAAGGCAGAAAAGCAGAACTCCCCCCTTGTGAATGAAGTTCTGCTTCAATTTCTCTGTGCTGATCGATTGCAAAGGGCATCGGAAAGTGGCTGCAACTTTTTACATCTTATAGTAACCGGTTTTTGCACCTGCAAAACTCTGTCAGACAGCAATTTAAAAAATGACAGACGTTCTAACCCAACCTAAAATGTAAACATTTGTATGTAGTTGTGCCAGTATCTGAAATTAGGTTTCCCGGCACCTCATCCTCTCACAAGTGAAATTTCTCTTCTGATACCTGTAAGGTATGTTATACTATATAATGCTGGGTTTCATGTATCAGATGTGTCTGTTGCCTTTCATAAACAATCAGATCTTTCTGTTAAAACCGAGCTAAACCAATTGATTTAACAGTTTCCCAAAACAGTTACTGTACCTTGAAAAAGTACTGTATTTATTGGCGTTTAGCACTCACTTTTTTACCCTGAAAATGGAGGGTAAACTGTGCCTGCGTGTTATAGGCAGGGGGTTGTGGAAAGTGTTTTTCCTGAAACTTCCCTCTTAAAGTTAGGGTGCGTGTTATAAGCCGATAAATACGGTAATTACACCCCTTGAAATTTTCCACATTTTGTCATGTTACAACCAAAAACGTAAATGTATTTTATTGGGATTATATGTGATAGACCAACACAAAGTGGCACATAATTGTGAAGTGGAAGGAAAATGATAAATGGTTTTCAGAAGTCACCTAATTAGTAAATAGAGTCCACTTGTGTGTAATTTTAATCTAAGTATAAGTATAGCTGTTCTCTGGAGCCAGTACAACAAAAACAAATCTCCTGCGCTCTGGTGTTTCACTGCGTGCGGATAGTGTGGACCATTCTTTTTGGTAAAAGGCATACACTAGTCCTGCAGCCCTCCTCAGATCAATGGGAGTTCATAGAACTCTGCCTATATGAAAAGCTTGTTTGTGAGTAGGACCTTTCTTGTCTTTTTTACGTTTTTAATAAAGTTTTTATCTGGTAATGCACTAGGTCGGTGCGCCCTCCTTTCCTTTTTTATTGTTCTCTGGAGCCCTCAGAGGTTTGTTAGAGAACCTTAGTGAACAAACAGCATCATAAAGGCCAAGGAAAACACCAGGACACAAGCAGGGTTAGGTTACAAAAAATATTCCAAGCTTTGAACATCTCACGGAGCACTGTTCAATCCATCATCCTAAAATTGAAAGAGTATGGCACAGCTGCAAACCTACCAAGACATGGCCGTCCACCTAAACTGACAGGCCAGGCAAGGAAAGCATTATTCGGAGAAGCAGCCAAGAGGTAACTCTGGAGGAGTGCAGAGATGCACAGCTCAGGTGGGAGAATCTGTCCACAGGGCAACAATTAGTCGTGCACTCCACAAATCTGGCTGTTATGGAAGAATGGCAAGAAGAAAGCCATTGTTGAACGAAAGCCGCAAGAAGTCCCGTTTTTACAGCCAGAGCTACAATGGGATGGTTTAGATCAGTGGTCATCAACCCTGTCCTCAGGGCCCACTAACAGGCCAGGTTTGCAAGATAACTGAAATACATCACGAGTTATATAATTTGCTGCTGTGATTGCAGTATTCTAGTCTGCATCTCCTCAAGGTAATACCTAAAACCTGGCCTGTTGGTGGGCCCTGAGGACAGGGTTGATGACCACTGGTTTAGATCAAAGCATATTCATGTGTTAGAATGGCCCAGTCAAAGGCCAGACCTAAATCCAATTGAGAATCTGAACAGCAACTTCAAGTCTTGCAACAGACATTCTTCATTGAATCTGGCAGAGCTTGAGCTGCTTTGCAAAGAAGAATGGGCAAAAATGTCACTCTCTAGATGTGCAAAGCTGGTAGAGACATCCCCAAAAAGACTTGTAGCTGTAATTGCAGTGAAAGGTGGTTCTGCAAAGTATTGACTCGGGGGGCTGAATACAAATGCACGCCACACTTTTCAGATATTTATCTGTAAAAAAAAATTGAAAACCATTTATAATTTTCCTTCCACTTCACAATTATTTGCCACTTTGTGTTGGTCTGTCACATAAAAAACCCCAAAAATACATTTATATTTTGGTTGTCACATGACAAAATGTGGAAATTGTCAAGGGGTATGAATACTTTTTCAAGGTATACTCTGCTTTAGTTTAATAAACCTTTGTGAAATGATTGGGGTTTTTTTTTTTTTTTTTTTGGACAACTTTGACGCACATCTGTCCTTTGTTGTCAGGGCGTTTTGAAGCACCAGTTATTGAGGAACGCAGAAAAGCTTCAGAAGAAATGCTCAGGTTCACTGTGAACATCACAGCACTGAATAACAGCCCCCAGCTGAAGGAGTTCTTCAGGGTAAGACAGATGGAAATGTGGAGTATGAGAAAGGGGTTACTTTCTCTATATTAGTAATAGAGCTATGTGTACTATCCACAGCCGGGAGAGGTCACCATGCGATCAGATGGCCCAGATGCAACAGAGACGCTTGTCCTGCCCCCTCCTTTAGTTCCAGAGCCAGTACGAAGTTCTTCACTTGAAATTACAGAAGAAGTGACGAATGATTCGGATGTGGCAGAGTCAGTAGAAGAAGCTGAGCACGATGAAGACATCAGCAGTAATGGTATTGTGAGCTTCTGTCTTTCCGACTGGAAAATAACAGTTTTCAGAGTAAGCTGTATGAATTACTAGAATGGTCTGTACAGTCCACTTTAATTAGTTTCCATTCCCCTCCCACTGTACTTCCTGGCTGCTCCAACTTTGAGGCTGGGTTCACACTTGTGCGTTGCGTTTTTGAGCTCCGGTTTCTTTGCCAAGTTCTCAATCAGTTGTTCAGCGGTTCCTTTGCGTTTTAGCTGCGGATTTGCTGACCTGGGTGAGGAGAGGGAAGTGTACAGTGGGTGACCGCGATCTTGCCGCGGTTATCATGAGGGGAAACTCCTGGCCAAATTTTAAATAAAAAACCGGCATGGGTTCCCCTCCAGGAGCATACCAGGCCCTTAGGTCTGGTATGGATTTTAAGGGGAAACCCTGCGCTGAAAAAACGGCGCGGGGGTCCCCCAAAATCCATACCAGACCCTTATCCGAGCACGCAGCTCGGCCGGTCAGGAAAGAGGGTGGGGACGAGCGAGCGCCCCCCCCCCCCCCACCCCAAAGCACCCTGCCCCCATGTTGATGAGGACAAGGGCCTCTACCCGACAACCCTGGCCGTTGGTAGTCAGGGTCTGCGGGCAGGGGGCTTATAAGAATCTGGGAGCCCCCTTTTAATAAGGGGGCCCACAGATCCCGGCCCCCCACCCTATGTGAATGAGTATGGGGTACATCCTACCCATTCACCTGGTGGAAGAAAAATGTCAATAAAAAAACATACACGGGTTTTTTATTATTTTATTAGAATTTATTAGGCAGCTCCGGGGGTCTTCTTCCGACTTCGGGGGTCTCTTCCGACTCTCCGGCCCCTTCTCCTGCTCTCCGGTGCCTTCTCCATGCTCTCCGGTTCTCCTCCCACTTTCTGGTGCTTTCTTCCTTCTGCCGGGTGCCTCTGCTATCTTCTTCCAGCCCTTTTGCTAGCTGCGGCCCGGTCTTCTTCGTCGCCGCCTTCCCTCTTCATTTCTTGATGTTGACACGACACTCTCTGCCGCTGTAATGCCGGTTGCACGCTGCACAATGATTTATATAGGCATGGGGCGTGGTCACCGGGTGATGCCACCCGGTCACCCCACCCCTGTATGACGTCACAGTCCCATCATTCCCCGGGGCTGCGACGTCAATTAATATAACTAATTCATTTGCAGGATATAGAGTCATACTTGTATGACAGTGAGGTCCTCCCAAGGAACAAGAAGGTTTTGCCTGCGGAACAGCTGTGAAGGTAATCCTGCCCAGAGTTGGGTTTTAAAGCATAGTTCACCATTACCAAAAAACTGCTTATGCCTGTAAGGGGTGCCTGTAGATGAAAACAAACTGTGCAACTCTGATCAAGGTTGAATAATGCCCTTGCTATAGGTGTAGGCCATTTATGTACCTCCTAAAGCCTGACTGAAAAAATGTCCTCATCCCATCCTGTCTTGTTGCTAAGAGACTGCCCGCTGTTACTGTTCACCTTCACCATCACAGGAGCAAGCTCTTTCTCTGATTCAAACCCCCTCACGTGCACTTTCTCTCTCCCAATACAGTAGCTTTGAGAGCTTTCTCCTGTGATTGTGGAGGTGAACAGTAACAGCTGGGAGTCTCTCAGCAACATCTTAGCAACAAGGCAGGATGGGATGATGCCATCTCTGGGAGTTTTTTAGTCAGGCCTCAGGAGGGACTGTACGTAAATGGCCTTCACCTATAGCAAGGGCATTATTCAACTTTGGCAAAAAAATGTACTGCGCTAATTCGATGAGTAGTAAAGTGGCAACTAAAAATGTTATACAACACTAGTGTAGCACACTGACCCTTTTTCCTACCTTTGGCTCACTTGCAGGAAAAGGGGCACACCGTACTATATGCCCGTACCCTCCTGTTTTGAGGAGGTTAAGCGGTGTTATGTATTTGGGTCCCACAGCTAGGTTCTCCATCAGTTGGTTCTCATCTCCTAGGATATAGGGACAAGTCTCTGTTTTCCCCCCAAGTAATTCCAATGTCCACACCACTCTAAACTCCAACGTTGAGTTTATTTTTCTCAATATTCAGCAGATAGGAAAGGGTGGATAAGAGACAGGACAGCAAGGTTTTGGGCGGTAGGTCCAGGCACAAGTAGATATTACAATCACCACTCTATCCCAGAGTGGGTTCAGCTCACCCGGATAGTCTCCTGTAAAAGTGGATCCTAGCAGCCAAAGTGATACTCGGACGTTTAATTAGGTTCTTTCCCTAGATACGATCGGGAGACTCTCTGCCACAGAATCTATCATGTCCCGAACTTCTCAGCTTTTGCAATACAAGGACAGGTGCCAGCAACGGCACATTACTAGGCCCTTGGTGGTAAGATGAATCCCTCCAGAAAGTTACCGGGCCCCTTTCTTCACTGTGAACTCTCACCGGTCATTCAGAAAGGTCCTCCCCCGGCCTCCTCTTCTTAGAAGCGGGCTCCCAGGGGTCTCTAGGTATTGAGATGTATTGGCATATAAGAACATTGTTTTACTGCATAAATGTAAGTGCACATTTTTATGATACACATTAAACTTTAAAGGGTTTTGTGCTATGCAAGTCTATTTTGTCCTATGTGGTGTACCCTGAATCGCTGCGCTGTATGAGGCATCATCCTTGCAAGCCGAGGCACACATCTCAATACCTAGAGACCCCTGGCTGGGATAATAGCCATATGCACTAATAACAATGTGGACAATGCCTTCAAGCACAGCCTTTGCTCCCTCCCCTTTTGACAGGGAGCTTCAGTTCAGCAAGACCATGGAAACGGCAATTAAGTGGGTCTCTGGCTGCAAATTGAGGCTTATTCCACAAGAAAGGACAAGGCAGCGCCAGCCCCTTCGCTCGTCCAAAAGATTCAAGGATAACTTCAGAGAGTCAATTTCATACTGGCCAAGTATATATTTATATATTTTTTACCATTTTATTCTTTGGAAATTCAAGTTGCTCCAACATTCACTCTCGGGTATTGCTCACGGAAATTATATATATATATAATATACGGTAATATAATATATTTTCACCCGAGTGAGTGATATACCACATAGCGCTCAATTTGTTTTATTTTTAATATTTTATACACAGATTATGGGAGTATGAATATGCTTAGCGGCTGTGGATTGGTTCTCTTACATTTAAAACATTTTTTGGACACTCTTCATTGGTAGCGCACAAGACATCTATCTGCAGGTGAAACTCGAAAACGTAGAATATCGTGCAAAAGTTTATTTATTTCACTAATGCAACTTTAAAGGTGAAACTAATCAATGAGATCGACTCATTCCATGCAAAGCAAGATTGTTCAAGCCATGATTTGTCATAATTGTGGTGATTATGGCTTGCAACTCATGAAAACCCCAAATCCACAATCTCAGAAAATGTGAATATTGTGAAAAGGTGCTGTAAGGGTATGTACTTACCGAGGCCGAGATGCCGAGAGTGGTTCACCTTTGCGACTTGACGCACTCCACCCCCTGGAGTTGAGACAGGGAGTGGATGGCGAGAAGCGGCACCGGCTACCGGCAGGTGGTGGGTATTTGTAGACGGTCCGGCAGAGCTGAGTAGACTGAAGAACAGGCTTCAAGCAGGAACTAGCCGGATTGGTAAAGTTCAAACAGCAGGAGATAATGGAAGCCGGTGCAGGTTGAGTCCGGGTTGTAATGGCTAGGTAACGGTCCCGGCTGGGGGTCAAACACAGTAAAAGGTAACAAGTCCAGAGAGTACCGGGAACCCGGCAGGGGTTCAAGGGAAACGCGGAAGTCCAAAAGGTACAGGCCAGAGGTCAAGGATTGGAGACGGGCAGCAGATCCGAGTCACAGGCCGAGGGTCAAACACAGGAGAAGGCAGAAGTCCGTATCACAAGCCGAGGGTCAGGTCCAGGAGAGAGATCAGAGGAGTCAAGCCAGTCCGGGTCACAAGGAGATTTTCAGGATAGTTTTCCAGAGTCTTGGGAATACAGGAAAGCTGACAAACCAGCAACTTGTCAGTGCAACTGGGTCTCTTTAAATAGGCCCGCCTGGATTCCTATTGGTGCGCCGCCGCGCATGCGCGCGCACCCGAGAACGTAGAAGCGCCGTCACGCGCATGCATCATTCCGCCGCGCGTGCGCATTGGGCGCTGATTGGCGCTGTTGGACGGATTTCCCTGACAGTGCCCCCCTCCTAGGGGCGGACTCCGGACGCCCAGACTAGACATCAACTCAGGATGTTCCTGGTGAAAGACTCTAATTAGGCGGGGAGCATGTAGGTTCCTAGATGGTTCCCAAGAGTTGTCCTCCGGGGGATACCCCTTCCATTTGATTAAATACTGTAGCTGCCTGCCTCTTTTTTCCTGCAGCCCAGGATAGATTCCACCACGTACTCGTTTTCACCATCAACCTCCACAGGTGGAGGAGGTGGCACATCCCTTCACGGGAAGGAGCTGGAGACTACCGGTTTCAACAGACGTGTGGAAGACCGGGTGTATCCTGTAGGAGTCGGGCAGTGCCAATTCAAAGGCCACAGGGTTGATTACTCGCTTGATTTTGAAAGGGCCTATAAATCTTGGTCCCAATTTCCGTGAAGGGATCGGCAATTTGAGGTTGGTGGCGGAGAGCCATACTTCCTCCCCAACTTTGAAGACTGGATTTTCCTTCCTACCCTTGTCATAGTATCTCTTGTAAGACTCCTGGGCGTTTTGCATCATTTCCTGGAGTCTCAGAAAATTAGATTGAACAAAGGCTATCCGATCTTGAACAGCAGGAACAGAGCTCTCCGAAATGTCATCAGGGAGGAAGGAAGGATGGAAGCCAAAGTTGGCCCAAAAAGGAGTTTGACTGGTGGCTGAATGCACCGAGTTATTATATGCAAATTCAGCGTAGGATAATAGGGAGGACCAATCATCTTGTGAGGCTGAGCAAAAACAACGGAGATATTGTTCTAGGGTTTGATTGGTTCTCTCTGTCTGTCCGTTGCTCTGGGGGTGATATGCCGATGATAGGCAAATTTTGATTTCTAAAGATTTGCAAAGTTCCTTCCAGAATTTCGCCGTGAATTGAACGCCTCTGTCAGAGGTGATGCTTTTAGGCACTCCATGGAGCCTGATTATCTCCTGAAAGAAGGCTTTGGCTGTATCTGCAGCAGAGGGAGTACCAATCATGGGCACGAAGTGTGCCATTTTGGAGAGGCGGTCAATTACGACCAGAATCGTGGTAAAACCTCCAGAGGGCGGTAGATCTACAATGAAGTCCATGGACACATCTGCCCACGGACGTTCAGGGATAGGCAAAGGTTTGAGTAGTCCCCAACTCTTGGTTTTGGGTCCCTTATACCGTTGGCAACGGGTACAGGAGGCAACATAGGACTTGCAATCTTGTCTCCAACCAGGCCACCAGAAGGAGCGAGAGATTAGTTCCATGGTCTTTTTGGTTCCAAAGTGACCAGCTAGTTTGTGGTCGTGGAAAGTTTTCAGAGTCAGTTGCCTTGTTTCCAGAGGGACGAAGACTTTACCTTGGGACCAGAACAAGTCATTACGCTTCTCCAAGGAAGAGGTTACTTGGTCAGGACAATGCTTAGAGGCGGCTCTTATGGAGGTTAGTAGATCAGCCTGTGGGATGAGCAGAAAGTTTTGTGCTGATAGGATGGTACTTGGTTCCTCTGCTTGAGGGGTCTCGGGAAACATCCTAGAGAGGGCATCCGCCTTCACGTTCTTGGAACCGGGCCTATAAGAGATATGAAAGTTAAACCTAGTGAAGAAGAGGGCCCATCGGGCTTGTCTGGGTCGAAGACGTTTTGCTGTTCTCAGATATTCTAGATTCTTATGATCCGTGAATATCATGACGGGGTGAGGAGCTCCCTCCAGAAGGTATCGCCATTCTTCCAGGGCGAATTTGATAGCTAATAGTTCCCGGTCACCGACGTCATAATTACGTTCCGGAGAAGTTAGTTTACGAGAAGCAAAGGCTACGGGATGAAGAAGGGATTTGGGGCCCTGCCTTTGAGAGAGGATGGCCCCAGTGGCTGACTCTGAAGCATCTACTTCCAGCGTAAACGGCAGTAGCGGATCTGGATGCTTCAATACAGGTGCCGATGTGAATGCATTTTTTAGTTTATCGAAGGCATCTTGAGCTTCCGGTGACCAGTGAAAGCGGTAGCCCTGGCGTGTCAGTTGGGTTATAGGTGCCACAATAGAGGAGAACCCCACAATGAACCTCCTGTAGAAATTGGCGAAACCTATAAATCGTTGTATCCCTTTCTTGTCTGTTGGGGCTGGCCATTCCTGGATAGCTTTGACTTTCTGCGGGTCCATTGCGACCCCATTGGTAGAAATAATAAATCCCAAAAATTGCACCGTGGTTTTCTCAAAGTCACATTTCTCGGCCTTGAGGTAAAGTCTATGTTCTCGGAGAATAGTGAGGACCTTGATGACATGGATTTGGTGCAGTTCAAGGGAGGACGAAAAAATAAGAATATCGTCTAAGTAGACTACTAGGAAATCGTCCAGGTGTTCACGGAAAATGTCATTGACCAGGTGCTGGAAAGTAGCTGGGGCGTTGCAAAGCCCGAATGGCATGACCAAGTATTCGAAATGACCGAATCTAGATCTAAAAGCCGTCTTCCATTCGTCTCCAGCCCTGATCCGGATGAGGTTGTAGGCCCCTCGAAGGTCCAGTTTAGAGAAGATCCGAGCTGATCGGAATCGTTGGAACAACTCTGGGATGAGAGGAAGCGGGTATCTATTTTTAATAGTAATTTTATTTAATTCCCTATAGTCGATGCAGGGCCTCAGAGTCCCGTCTTTTTTTTCAACGAAAAAGATTCCGGCACCGGCTGGGGAAGAAGAGGGTCGAAATGAATTTCTTTTCCAGATTTTCCTCAATGTAAGACTTGAGGGTCTTCAACTCAGATTCGGACAAGGGGAAGATGCGGCCGAATGGAATTTTGGAGCCAGGCAGAAGGTCGATGGGACAATCGTAGGGACGATGTGGAGGTAGGCGGTCGGCCTGCTGTTTGTCGAAGACGTCCTGGAATCCTAAGTATGCTGATGGAACATGTGGTAGGTTATCCGGTTGAGGGGTTAAAGTAGCACAGGCAGTTGGAAGTGCGGAAAGACAGTGTTGAGAACAATATGAAGAAGTGAAGTTAACTTCCCTCTTGGCCCAGTTTATATGAGGCTCATGTGCTTGTAACCAGGGAAGGCCCAGGATGATGGGAAACATGGGAGATGAGATGAGGTCAAATCGAAGGTATTCTTGGTGGCCTGAATCCGTGATAGCAAGGACGGGTCTTGTTTCTTGCGTAATTACCCCTGAACGAGGCAGGGATCCATCCGCCAGACGAACCTGAAGATAACGGTCCTTGGTTTGCAGAGGAAAGTGAAGTTGGGAAGCAAGTGAAGAGTCCAGAAAGCAGCTGCAGGCTCCTGAATCAATAATCGCCGGTAGGCGGGTTGCTCCTGTTGGTAGCTGTAGAGAAATAGAAAGAACAACATAAGTCTGTGGTAAGCCAGAAACTGGGTAGTTCAAAGTGTCTTTGAGGGTACACTTACTAGGTCTCACTGGGCAACTCCGAAGGAAATGGCCAGTACCCCCGCAGTAAAGACACAGATTGGCCTGACGCCTGCGCTGCTTTTCCTCAGGAGAAAGGGGAGGACGAACTAGACCAAGCTGCATGGGTTCAGGCTCGGGGGGAGAAGATGCTGTAGGAACTTGGATGGGTGGATAGGCAGAAGCTGATCGGGGCAAAGTCCAGTTTGGACGGGTAGTCTGGAAACGCTCAGAACGCCGCTCCCGGAGGCGTCTGTCAAGCTGAGTGACAGACTGGATCAGATCTTCCAGAGTAGTTGGAACACCAATCCTGGCCAGCTCGTCCTTAAGAGCCTCAGACAGTCCTTGGCGATATTGGTATTTAAGGGCCGTCTCATTCCAGCCAGTGTCAGCTGACCATTTCCGGAATTCTGCCGTGTAGTCCTCCACCGGCCTTCTCCCCTGGGTTAAACTGTGGAGAACAGACTCAGCTGTAGCTGATCGCTGAGGATCGTCATACAGCTGCGCCATACTCTCGAAGAAGGTGTCCACGGAATCTAGTATGGGGCTGCTTTGCTCCATCAGGCCATGGGCCCAGGCCTGAGGTTCGTCGGTTAGAAGGGAGATGACGAACCCCACCTTTACCACTTCTGAAGAGAAAGTCCTGGGTTGAAGGGCGAAATAGAGAGAACATGCGTTTTTGAAAGCCCGATATTTCTTACGGACGCCAGAAAATCGCTCAGGCAGGGGGACCCTGGGTTCAGGGGTAGCCATTACTACGGTGGGATTTGCCTGATTTTGAGACGTGGAGGCAACATTGGCAATGGTAGCAGCTGGTGATGCTGGTCCTGTAGCTCCAGTAAGTAGCTGAAAGCGGCCATCCATTTGGACATAACCTTCTTGTAATTTCTGAACCGCGTCGGTTAGTACGGTGACTTGCTGACATAGGGTCTCGAACGGTGAACGCGCCCTGTCGGCCTCAGACATCTGGCTGGTTTGTACTGTAAGGGTATGTACTTACCGAGGCCGAGATGCCGAGAGTGGTTCACCTTTGCGACTTGACGCACTCCACCCCCTGGAGTTGAGACAGGGAGTGGATGGCGAGAAGCGGCACCGGCTACCGGCAGGTGGTGGGTATTTGTAGACGGTCCGGCAGAGCTGAGTAGACTGAAGAACAGGCTTCAAGCAGGAACTAGCCGGATTGGTAAAGTTCAAACAGCAGGAGATAATGGAAGCCGGTGCAGGTTGAGTCCGGGTTGTAATGGCTAGGTAACGGTCCCGGCTGGGGGTCAAACACAGTAAAAGGTAACAAGTCCAGAGAGTACCGGGAACCCGGCAGGGGTTCAAGGGAAACGCGGAAGTCCAAAAGGTACAGGCCAGAGGTCAAGGATTGGAGACGGGCAGCAGATCCGAGTCACAGGCCGAGGGTCAAACACAGGAGAAGGCAGAAGTCCGTATCACAAGCCGAGGGTCAGGTCCAGGAGAGAGATCAGAGGAGTCAAGCCAGTCCGGGTCACAAGGAGATTTTCAGGATAGTTTTCCAGAGTCTTGGGAATACAGGAAAGCTGACAAACCAGCAACTTGTCAGTGCAACTGGGTCTCTTTAAATAGGCCCGCCTGGATTCCTATTGGTGCGCCGCCGCGCATGCGCACGTGCCGCTGCGTCGGCGCGCGCACCCGAGAATGTAGAAGCGCCGTCCCGCGCACCCGCATGCGCGGAAGCATCATTCCGCCGCGCGTGCGCATTGGGTGCTGATTGGCGCTGTTGGACGGATTTCCCTGACAGGTGCAATATTCTAGGCTCAAAGTGTCCCACTCTAATCCAGTTAATTAAGCCAGAACACCCTTAAAGGGTTCCTGCGCCTTTAAATGGTCTCTCAGTCTGGTTCATTAGGAATCGCAATCATGGGAAAGATTGCTGACCTGACAGTTGTGCAGAAAACCATCATTGACACCCTCCATAAGGAGGGAAAGCCCCAAAAGGTAATTGCAAAAGAAGTTGGATGTTCCCAAAGTGCTGTATCAAAGCACATTAATAGAAAGTTGGGAATTAGAATTAAACCAAACTTTTCCAGAGGGAAAGAAGGGAACGGTATTAGTCTATGTCCATTCTACATCAATAGATGCAAAGGTAAAAGAAATTAACTATAAGCTCTTAACTAAATGGTATTATGTCCCAATGAAACGCCATAGAATAAACAAGGAGATGTCACCCTTATGTTGGAGAGAGTGCAGGATGGAGGGAACACATGCCCATATATAGTGGCGCTGCCCCCTGATACAGGTATACTGGAGAGAGATATTAAGTATGATAAAGAAGATTAGTGGATTTGAGGTGAAACAAGATCCCTGGCACCACCTGTTTCATAATACGGGGATGACAAGGAAAAAATACAGAATGACTGGTGCCATACCTATTGAATGGAGCTAAAGCATTAATACCGAAGAACTGGAAAGAAAAATAAGCTCCATCAATGGGAGAATGGTTAAGAGAGACAGAATTGGATTGATGGAGGAGCTGCTGTCAATCCATAACGAGTGTCAGTCAAGGTATGATGAGATTTGGAGAGGATGGAGAGAGTTTAGGGAATCAGAGGTCTTTTATGGACGGGATCTGGGTGGGAGGGAGTAGTCCCTTCACTCTCTTCCCCTCATTCCCATCTCCTGTGTTTTTTTTTTTTTAAATATATATATATTATAGGCTTGGGGTTGGTGCCCCCTTAAATTATTATACATTACACATATTATTAATCACTTGACTTAGTTTTTTTTTATAATCCACTTTCCCTAGGACTCTCTCTCTCGCTCCCTCCCTCCTTTTTGTTCGACCTGCCCTCTCCCCTATTTGTGCTGACTCCTCTAACTAGTGGATTTAGAATAGGAAGGCCATATAGTTGGATATATCTCCTTCAGGATAAGCAGATCTCTCAGTATAAATTACTATTAAAGCTTTTAGTTCATTTTAATGTAGGGGTATTCATTGAAACCGTATATGTGTGTAATGTGTTTATAAATATTTTTGTATTGTTATGTATGTAATGTAATGTGGGAAAAGATTAATAAAAATATTTAACAATAGAAAGTTGTGTGGAAGAAAAAGGTGCACAAGCAGCAGGGATGACCGCAGCCTGGAGAGGAATGTCAGGAAAAGGCCATTCAAAAGTGTTGGACTTTCACAAGGAGTGGACTGGGGCTGGAGTCAGTGCATCAAGAGCCACCACACACAGACGGATCCTGGACATAGGCTTCAAATGTCGTATTCCTCTTGTCAAGCCACTCCTGAACAACAAACAACGTCAGAAGCGTCTTATCTGGGCTAAAGAAAAACCGACCTGGTCTGTTGCTCAGTGGTCCAAAGTCATCCTCTTTTCTGATGAGAGCAAATTTTGCATCTCATTTGGAAACCAAGGACCCAGAGTATGGAGGAAGAATGGAGAGGCACACACTGCAAGAGGCTTGAAGTCCAGTGTGAAGTTTCCACAGTCTGTGTTGATTTGGGGAGCCATGTCATCTGCTGGTGTTGGTCCACTGTGCTTCATGAAGTCCAGGGTCAACGCAGCCGTCTACCAGGAGATTTTGGAGCACTTCATGCTTCCTTCCGCAGACGAGCTCTATGGGGATGCTCACTTCATTTTCCAGCAGGATTTGGCACCTGCCCACACTGCCAAAAGCACCAAAACCTGGTTCAATGACCGTGGGATTACTGTGCTTGATTGGCCAGCAAACTCGCCTGACCTGAACCCCATAGAGAATCTATGGGGCATTGCCAAGAGAAAGATGAGACCTGAGACCGAACAATGCAGAGCTGAAGGCCGCTATTGAAGTATCCTGGTCTTCATAACACCTCAGCAGTGCCACAGGCTGAAAGCTTCCATGCCACACCGCATTGAGGCAGTAATTGCTGCAAAAGTGGGCCCAAACCAAGTACTGAGTACATATGCATGCTTATACTTTTCAGAGGTCTGATATTGTTCTATGTACAATCCTTGTTTTATTGTTTTATTGATTGCATGTAATATTCGAATTTTATGAGATTGTGGATTTGGGGATTTCATGAGCTGTAAGCCATAATCATCACAATTATGACAAATCACAGCTTGAACTATCTCGTATATTAGTTTCACCTTTTAAGTTGTATTAGTGAAATAAATGAACTTTTGCATAATATTCAAATTTTTCGAGTTTCACCTGTATATACATAAAGGAATTGTTAGCAGCTTGGGTCATTCTGCCAGTTCCAGAGCAGGAGCAGGGAGAAGGGTTGTATTTCCCTTTTTCATTTCTGGTCTCAAAATCCTTGGGGGCTTCAGACCCTCTTTCAAAATGGAATAGCTAGAAACCATAATTTCGGTTGTGACAGGTAAGAGATAGGCTTCCGCCAAGTTGATGGAGGTCATCCAATCTGTATGTACCTATAGATCCAGCTCACCACTGCTTCCTGAGGTTTTCGGTGGAAGAATTGCATTTCCATTTTCGGTGCCTGCCATTTGGGCTCTACACAGCTCCCAGGACCTTCTCAAGAATGTGCAAATCTTCCACTATCTCAACGACCTCCTTCTATCCTACCTATCTCGGCCCCACCAGGATGTCTTCTCTAGGAACATGTGATCTTTACCTGCAAGATACTCAGTCTGTTTGGATGGATGAGCAATCGCCTGAAAAGTCAACTCCAGCTGACACAGGTCCTAGAGTATCTTGGGGTCCAATTCAATTCAGCTGTAGGTCGTGTTTTCCCAAAATGGGATTTTAGGCCGAACTTCTCATGCTCTTTGTTTCATCTAACATTGAGAACTATTTTACTGACGGCTGTTGCTTTCGCGAGGCAAGCTTCTGAGCTGTGTGCCTTCTCATCTAAGGAGCTGTACTGTTTGGTACTTCAAGACAGGTTTGTGCTAAGGCTAGTGCCAAATTTTCTCCCAAAGGTCAGTCAAATAATTATTAACCACTTTCCACCCAGCCTATATCAAAATGACTGTTGGGCTGGACTCTCGTCGATCCGGGTGGACGCCATATGAAGTCCTCTCGGCTCGCGCCTCATGCGGGGGCGAGCTGCAGTCCGCTGTGTCACCGGCTGTGTCCACCGAACACAACCAATGATGAATCGCTGTACTGGCCTGCTGCCGGTACCATGTGACCACGCTAGCTAATCACAACAGGTCACATGATAGTTGTAAACAATGGGTGGCTTCTTTTTCAAGCCATCCATTGCGTACAATTGTGTATGCTAGCTGTGATTGGTCACAGTGATCACATGGTACAGACTGAGCCAATCACAGCCTATCTGTGCCATGTGATCAGCTGCGGCTAATCACAACAAAACAAACTGAATAAATTTAATTCAGTAAAATGCTTGCTTATAGCAATTCAATTCTTTGCTATAAGCAAACCTAATGTGTAAAAAAAAATCAAAAATCCTGATCACTTTCCCAGAGTAGTGCAATGTTACTATGGTAACATTTATATTGCTCTGGTGAAGCGTTTTTTAAAAGAAAACAAATCTAATAAAAAAAAAAAATGTATTTCTTCATTTTCCAAAGAGTTACGACAAAACTTAAAAAAACTTGCCATGCCACTTACTAAATACCTAGGACTGTCGACATTCCAAAATGGGGTCATTTGGGTGGGGGGAGCTTATTTTGTACTGTCCTGGAATTTTTGGGCCTTAAGAAATAAGTTAGGCTGGCAGTACATCAGGATTGATAAATTTGTTAGATACATACCTTAGTTTGTGGACTCTAACTTTCCTACAGACTATATATGGTTAACTGGATGGACTTGTCTTTTTTCAACCTGACTAACTATGTAACTAAATAATAAACCCTGATTTGGGTTATTTTCACCCAAGAAATGTAGCGGTATACATTTTGGCCTAAATTTATGAAAAAAATTATATTTGCTAAATTTTCTAACCGAAACAAAGAATGAGTTATTTTTTTTATTTTTTTTTTGAGGGGGGGGGTGTTTTAAAAAAATTTTTTGTTTTTTTTAGCAAAAAAATAAAACCCCAGCCGTAATTTAAATAACGCCAAAAGAAAGCTCCTATTTGTGCAAACAAAATGATAAAAACTGTTTGGGTATAGTGTTGCATGACCGTGCAATTGTCATTTAAAGTGAGGCAGGAAGCAGCATACAGTTAGTTACATAGTTAGTCAGGTTGAAAAAAGACACAAGTCCATCCAGTTCAACCGTAAAAAATAAAAATAAAAAAATAAAAATAAACATATATCGTACACTCCCATATACCCAATTCTATACCCACAGTTGATCCAGAGGAAGGCAAAAAAACCCAGAAGAGCATTATCCAATTTGCTACAGCAGGGGAAAAAATTCCTTCCTGATCCCCCGAGAGGCAATCGGATATTCCCTGGATCAACTTTACCTATAAATGTCAGTACCCAGTTATATTATGTACATTTAAGAAAGAATCCAGGCCCTTCTTAAAGCAATCTACTGAGCTGGCCAGAACCACCTCTGCAGGGAGTCTATTCCACATTTTCACAGCTCTTACTGTGAAAAAACCTTTCCGTATTTGGAGGTGAAATCTCTTTTCCTCTAGACGCAAAGAGTGCCCCCTTGTCCTTTGTGTTGACCGTAAAGTGAATAACTGAACACCAAGTTCACTATATGGACCCCTTATATATTTGTACATGTTGATCATATCCCCCCTTAATCTCCTCTTCTCAAGAGAGAATAAATTCAGTTCCTCTAATCTCTCCTCATAGCTGAGCTCCTCCATGCCTCTTATCAGTTTGGTTGCCCTTCTCTGCACTTTCTCCAGTTCCCCAATATCCTTTTTGAGAACTGGGGCCCAAAACTGAACTGCATATTCCAGATGAGGTCTTACTAATGATTTGAACAGGGGCAAAATGATATCTCTCTCTCTGGAGACCATACCTCTCTTAATACAAGAAAGGACTTTGCTCGCTTTGGAAACCGCAGCTTGGCATTGCATGCCATTATTGAGCTTATGATCTACCAAAACCCCCAGATCCTTCTCCACTACGGATCCCCCCAGTTGTACTCCCCCTAGTATGTATGATGCATTCATATTATTAGCCCCCAAGTGCATAACTTTACATTTATCAACATTAAACCTCATCTGCCACATAGTCGCCCAATTAGACAGAGCATTGAGGTCGGCTTGTAAATTGGCGACATCCTGAAAGGACGTTATTCCACTGCATAGCTTGGTGTCATCTGCAAAGACAGAAATGTTACTTTTGATCTCAGACCCAATATCATTTATAAACATATTAAAAAGTAAGGGTCCCAGCACTGAACCTTGGGGTACACCACTGATAACCTTGGACCATTCAGAGTAAGAATCATTAACCACTACTCTCTGAATTCTGTCTTTTAGCCAGTTTTCTATCCATTTACAAACTGATATTTCCAATCCTGTAGACTTTACCTTACACATGAGCCGTGTGTGGGGAACTGTATCGAACGCTTTTGCAAAATCCAAGTATACCACGTCCACTGCCACCCCTCTGTCCAAGGTCTTACTTACCTCTTCATAAAAAGAAATCAGGTTTGTTTGACAACTTCTGTCTTTCATGAATCCATGCTGTCTGTTGCTTAAATAGTTTTTTTCCAGCAAGAGTTCTCAGTGTGTTCCTTCTTCTTTTTGGCAGTTGATTTCACTCCCTTCTCTTTTTGCATTGCTTGTTACATCCGTTTACATCCCTTTTGGTAGGCTGATATGAGGAGGTCTAGGAATAGGGAAAATTTGTTTTCCTTGCTTACTGTAATTTTCCTCTCCAGGAACCTCCTCCTGTCAGCCGGATATTCCCCATGAGGTGGGACATTTAGAACACTGTCGGAGAGAGACAGCCGCACTTTATAGGCTAGTTAAAGGGGTTGTAAAGTCAGAGTTTTTTTTATCTTTAATGCTTTCTATGCATTAAGATAAAAAGCCTTCTGTGTGCAGCAGCCCCCCCTCAGCTCCCCTAATACTTACCTGAGGTCCCTCTCTGTGCAGCGATGTCCACGAATGTCTCAGCCATCCAAGATTCTCCCTCCTGATTGGCTGAGAGAAAGCAGTGGTGCCATTGGCTCCCGCTGCTGCCAATAAAATTCAGCTAGCCAATCCGGAGAGAGAGGGGCCGGCTCGGGGCTCCATGTCTGCATGGACACAGGGAGCTGTGACTTGGCTCGGGTACCCCCATAGCAAGCTGCTTGCTGTGGGGGCACTCAACAGGAGAGAGGGGCCAAGAGAGCCAAAGAGGAACCAGAGAAGAGGAGGATCTGGGCTGCTCTGTGTAAATCCTGGAGGGGGTGGAGGATCCAGGAAAGGAAAATGACGGTAAGCAAGGAAGAAAAAATGTATATAACAATGCACGTGTTGTTTTTTTTTTTTGTTTTTTTTTAGTAAGGGGTTTATTTTGGGAAATAAAATTTATGTCAGGCTTTTTCCTTTGCTGTGGAATGTTTTTCTTTGAAATTAAAATGGAAAATACTGCAATTGGCCACTGGATGGGCACTAAGTATCACAGGCATTTCTAGTGGCCAAATGTGGTCGTTTCTGGTTTAAATCAAGCAAAGGACCTAATAAAATAAAAAAAATTCTATGTTCACACAGAATTAATGTACATGCGCTTTCACTAAGAATTATTTAGCAGATTTTATTATATATATAATTACTGTATATACACCCCTGAGATTCTCACAATGGGGAGAGTGTGGCGGGTTCTGAGTGGTAATTCATCAGCTTTTCTCTTTACAGAGCAAACTCAGCTTGATGTGCTGTTTGGTCTAAATGAAGACTTGTGTGAGTTAGAAGCTGATCACTTCCAGGACCCCCCGCCATCTATTAGCACACTAACTACCAATGACTTGGCAATGTTCGATCCTTGTTTTTCTGAAGGTGAGTGACTATAAGAAATAGTAACAAACTAAACTCTAAAGCTGGCCATGGGTGGACTGACTTTTTGTTCCATCTATGGTTGTTCCTGTTAATGTAGAGTCGACATAGTTATCAACTCCTCTTGAAAAAGAATGTTGGAAAGTGTTTGTTCAATCAATCGGCTGCAGCGCTGAGTAGTGTAATCTGAAAAAGGGGTCACCACTGTCCGAATTCAATAGCGCAGCCGGGAGGATTCCCCCATCCACCTAAAATGTATAGCTGAAGGCATCCGTTTTTGTGTGGTGTGTGTTGTTTTTTTTTTGTTTTTTTTTTATGATCAGCTGGCTGATCATCTCTGGCCGGCTTAAGGGTTCACAGTATCTGGTCTTTTTGTCCCTTGCTGTATATTTTCTAGTAAGAATTTTATCTTTATGAAAATTTATATTCATTTTGGTTTTAGTTACTTTAAAAAAAAAAAATATCCATTACCATGTCCTGATCTTCAATTTAGAACCCTCTGATGTGAAAGAGCAGAATGTAAATTTAGTAATAAAATCCCTTTTTAAGTATTTTTCAGTTTTGGAGAACCATAGAAAGGGGGAAAAAAGTACACAAAGTAGCTGATTTCCCAAAGGCAAATAGGCTGTTCACTCTGCAAGGTCATTTTCACTTAACTTAGTGGATGAAATAAAGCTTTTCTGGTTTCCATCATCCAATCATGTACAAGCAAAAATACATCTTTGTTTTTATTCTTGCACGTGATTGGGTCTTGCAGACATGGTTGATGTGCACTTTCATCATGATGATATCATTGAATGCATTTAAATATTCTAGAAGTTCTAAAATCGCTAAATACAGTGAATAAAATAAGTACTAATAAAAGTGTGTGTGTGTGTGTGTGTGTGTGTGTGTGTGTGTGTGTGTGTGTTGTGTTTTTTTTTTTTTTTTTTTTTTTAAATATTAGGGTTATATTATACGCTTTCCGACTTGTGCATTCCCCAACTTAGTTGGGGTAGGCTGTACACTTTGGTGGGGGTGGGTCAGCCATACCTCATGACCTTTGACCTCTGTGAATCCGCCTTCTGACCTTTGACCTCTGGGGGAGGTCCCTGTTCCAATTCCTGAGTCCTAGCCTTATTCTTCAAGGGGAAACCCTAATATATTTATATTTATATATATATATATATATATATATATATATATATAATCTCTCTAAAGTGCTTACTTTATTTTTTTTTATTTTTTTTACTCTTTGCTAAAAAAAAATTAGTGGCCCCCTGATATTTCTTATTGTGTTGCTGGTTGAAGGGGGATTTTGGGCACTGTAGATCCCACCTGCACATGCCATGATAAACCAGTATGTTAATCATTATTCTAGAAGGTGCCGTTGAAGAATCAGAAACCTCTTTGCATCTGCTGTCTCTGAAGTGTGAAGTGGAGGATCATCCTGTTGTAGAAGATGGTGGCACTTACCTATCACAAGCCACGTTGGAGGTTCAGAAAGCAATGGAGTCAGAGCTGGCTGGAGATTACCCTGAGGCCTTCAAACTATTCCGAAATGGCGTGGATATTTTATTAAAGGGAGTGATAGGTAAGCTTTGTGAATCACAGTTCTGTAAGCTATACTGTAATTTAACCATAAACTTCAAATGTTAAATTAGAACACATTGTAATGTTACTAAGGCCAGCCGTACACGGAGCAAATTTCTTTCCTGCAATCACGGGTTGCAGATAGTGTAGATGTGGGAATCCCTCCTGCTGGGTCATTGTCTTCTCCTGGCGAGGGAAGCTATCCCCGGGAGTAATATCGGACAGTTTCCCCAATAGGGCTTTAGACAGCAATATAGATATAATCAAAAAGATGTATTTTGTATGAAATTATTGATAGAAAATGTATTAATTGTTTAAAAGATTAGCAAATGTTACAATATATGAAAATCTGGCCAGGTAACATACTACATGATCCACAATAAAACAGAAAAGCAAGGTAAACAAAATTGTTGCACTTGGTTACATGGCAGATACTATGGGGTATTGAATTCCCGAAGCGTTTCGACCATAGAGTGGTCATCTTCAGGGGGATCGTTGAGACATAAAATTAACTTCAGAATTTCAAAACATATCATCATACATCACAAAGGGGTTATATCAAGATGATATATTTACCGCTTGAGAGTGGAGTAGATAATGGTATGACCAGAAAGGTTAAAAAGCCGGAAGGGCACGTGATCGCCACCCACCTCCCCAAAGGGAATGAGCCCGGCCCGATGAGCTTACAAGAAGCCACACTGACATCTGCTAGGGGACAGGGGAGAACAGGAGGGTCAGCACCTGCAACAAGGTACCCAATTAATCACCATATATTAAGTAGAGGAATTGGGTAAGGTAACTCTTGGCCTAATTGCAAGAGCATTGAATTTGAACTATGTGTATTTAAATATATGGACTTGCTGGGATCATGTTTGTCAGTAAGTGCACATGACATTGTCCTGAGGTTGCCAATAAAATGTGATTATCCAATATGAATGGAATATTGTAGTAGTACATAAATCTAATTGTAAGGGGATTAAAGGTAGTGAATGAAGTGAGTAAATATGGGCGTCATTGGTGAGATGGTAGTGACAGTGCAAACTGCAATAGGGTTAAAGGAACTGCCCCATGAGGGACAGTAGGATAATAAA